>CM070534.1:28115797-29315797 GCA_036346415.1 Raddia guianensis
ATTGAAGTCCCGTGACAAGTACGACAACGCACTATATGCCGTCAAGTCACAATATCGTGGCGAGATCGAAGAGCTTCGAAAGGAAAACACTGAACTCCGACTCCGCCATGTAGAAAAAGCCAATACCATCCGAGGTGAGCATCCCCAACAATACTAAACCCTTATGCAATTGTAAATGCTCCTTTAAGATTGATCCTCAATGTTTATCTTCGTATACAGCTTTGGAGGCGAGGCAGAAGGCCATATAGGGAGAAGTTTTCCAGGCCAACACTCTAGCTGAGAAGTCAACTAAAGAGCTGGAGGGTAACTTTTTGTCTCTAGCTCTCCCTGTCTCAACCCCACTAAAGCCCGACTAGTTTGTAATATCTATCTGGTTTTGCAGCCTACCAACAGAAAACCAAGACGCAATTCCAGGTCTTCGATGAGAGGGTGAAGTCCGCCAATGAACTACGCGATCGCGCTCTGAAGGGGATAGCTCCAACACCTCAATACCTCTATCCTGAAGACGAGCTACCATCGGACGTCGAAATCTTCGTGGCGCGTCTTGAAGACATCCCCGCACGGATCAGGGTTTTCGCGAGGGCGGCGGCGACGACTTGCGCCAGCCAAGGTTTGGCCATTACGAAGTCAAACTACCCCAACATGGACCTCGAAGCCGTACGAGAAGGATTCGCCTGCACTGAAGAAGAAGCCTCCACTCTTATGGAAGAAGTCCGGGAGATCGCTGCCAATTTGGCAAAACACTTAACATTGTAAATGGATTCGATTTCTAAATGCTTAGCCGATCCTCGATACTTTGATCTTATATTTATCCGTGTACTTGATTTTATCCTCTTTCATGTAACGCTTATGCCGACTCGTCCAGCCCCGAGTGTCAGGAACAAGCACTTGGCTTTCTCCCCATGCACATACCGAATGGCTAAACGTTGTCTTTGATAAGTACGAGCGCCATTACTCGAGAATTCTCACAATACCCAAATTCGATCAACGTATGTATAGAGAAAATAACTTTTATTAATAAGATAGGGTGCGGTTAACTGCGCACACTATTTAGTGTAACCCTTGACTTATCTACATTTTGAAAAAACAAATGTTTTGAGTTTTTGAGTCTGCTTTTTCGCTTTTTCGAAGATGGGTTCTAATGCTTTAAAAAACAAGTCAAACGAAATGGATACGAATATCGAGACTATCTTGAGAAGCTCTCGAAATTCATTCACTTCAGCCGTTCAGCTGTTCAGATCCGCTCGAAAGAACTGAGCCTTAAATTGTCTAAAAAAATACAATCAAATGCTCCAACAAAGCCTATAAAAATTCCAAAGTTAAATATCTACATGAGGTAGCTTTTAATTACAGCTAGCTAGCCAGTAGCGAGCAGCAATCGGTATATGTGAGACCGTGCCTGTGCGCTAGTGCTACGGAGCGCTCAAAGCAGCACGTACATCTCATTTCACAGGAAGAGTGAACTGCACGTACATAGAAAGCTGCGTCGCGTGGGGGTTTAACCTTTACCTAACTGCTCGACCGACGGGCACATATATCCTTCGTGCGCCTCTCTTATTATCCCCTCCTCTTCCTCCGACTCCCGCGACCTCGCAGATCCCGCGCATTCCAGCCACCGCCACCCCCGATGAGCCGCCGCCGAGCGGAGGCATGCGACTCCTGGCGCCCGCCGCCGGCGCACGCGCCTGCGCCCTCGCTCCTCCTCCGCGCTGGCCGCCTTGGCCCGGGCGGCGCCTTCGCGTCGCTCTCGGTCCGCGAGGGCGAAAGCGAGGGCGGGGGCGGGGGCGGGGGCGGGGGCGGGCTGGCCGTGAAGGCGGAGGCGGACGTCCGTGACGAGGTGGGGGAGAGGGAGAAGGGGAGGGCGGGCTCGGCGGAGGGCAGGAAGGGCAAGATGCCGCCGGCGGAGCAGCTGCTGCGGCACCCCCTGGCGCTGCTGGCGCTGGTGCCCAACAGCGTCGCGCTCTTCACGGCCGGCGCCGCCGCGGGGGCCGTCGCCAAGACGTTCACGGCGCCGCTCGACCGCGTCAAGCTCCTCATGCAGGCAAGCCGCTAGGGAATTCTTATTCGCGCCCCTTCGATTCCACGCATGCCACCAGCCGCTAGGTGGGTGGGTGGATGGCTCATGTTCTAACCCCCATTTCCTCTACCCTCCTTGTAGACACACAGCGTTCGGCTGGCGGGAGAGAGCACAAAGAGGGGAATTGGATTCCTCGAGGTAACGTGCTACCAAATATCAATCTTTTTTCCTACATTTTGCAGCGAACCAAATAAGTGGCAAGAGGAGGTCAGTGTTATTATTGAACTTGATCGTAGCATTATGAATTTTGATACGATCAATACAAACCTTGAAAGCTTCCTGTTACTCTTTCCAAAATGGAAATTCGGGAAACCCTGTTGGGAAAAAAACGCTGTGGTTTGAGAGCTGTAGCCCCCAAATGCATATTTGGAGGAAAATTTAGGATGGATTGAGTTGCGTGAGAACATTCTTTCATCAACTGCCCAGGAATAAACAGTTGTATGGTGTGCAGTCATATGTAGACTGATCTGTAGTGAAAATTACATGTTGCTTCATTAGAATGATATAGACAATGCAAAACTTGGAAATAAAGAGCATCGGTGCGAGACCTTAAGATAGATAAGCTCTATAGGAACATCAAATTTGGGCATTTCATTATCAAAGTTCATGCTTCGCTGTATGAGGAAAGAGCATAAGTCGCTGATATCCTTTGTTCAACAGTTCTAAAAATATATTTCCTGTCCAGGAAAAATATACCGTTATCATACATTCTGTCATTCTGTTCTATATTCATGATTCAATATGCCTTTTGTGTTGTCAGGATTATTGATGATGCAAATAGACATAGGCAATTGCATATTGACACGTCATTATATTGTACTATTTAGCTTCAGAAGGTTTTATTAGTTTAGATTAGTGATATGATATCAGATGCTGGTACTTGATGTTTTGATCAGTTAATTGCAGCCATTGTGGTATTATTGGGTTTCCACTATCGTTTTTTGCATCTTGCTTCTATGCCAGGTTAAGTTCTTGAACACAAAAGTAACATTGTGATGAACTTAAAGTTTCTATTTGAGAGCAAGGCAGAGAGAAGCAATAGGCTGGTGGCTATCTTTTAATGCGTACTTTACAGGCGGTACTTAGAGTTATATCTGTAGGTAATCCCTAATAGATCTACAATTGTGTAGGCTATGGCAGAGATAGGGAAGGAGGAGGGTCTGAAGGGTTACTGGAAAGGCAACCTTCCGCAGGTTCTTGATATTCAGTATCATGCATATTGTGACATGCACAGTTTATCTTGTTTCCCTGACTTTTTTTAAAAAAAACTGCTCCAGGTTATCCGCATAGTTCCTTATAGTGCAGTGCAACTTTTCTCATATGAAGTTTACAAGGTCATAACATCTCTTTGTTGCCACGAATTAATTATATATTTTAAACTCGGCGTGATTGTGAGTTTCACCTCATTTTATCTTACGATCTCAAAAACAGAAAATTTTCCGGAGAAAGGATGGAGAGCTTTCTGTGTTTGGGAGACTTGCTGCTGGTGCTTGTGCGGGCATGACATCTACACTTGTAATTTATTTATTTACTTATTTCCTAGCACTAGTTTGCTTAGATGTTGAAATTTGGACAGCATTGATTATTAGGATTTATGATAGTTAAAATTCATCAAAGTTCACAGAATTTGTTCATTCTTACCGTCTTCTGAACTTTCTGTTTGTACTTGCTGATAGGTAACTTACCCATTGGATGTACTCCGGCTTAGGCTAGCAGTTGAATCTGGACACAGCACTATGTCCCAGGTAAAACAATTATTATTTTATAAGCATTGCTTTCATTTTCTAGAAATTGACATACCTGATGACTTTGTAGGTTGCTCTCAACATGCTGAGAGAAGAAGGATTGGCCTCCTTCTATGGAGGCCTAGGGCCTTCTCTTATAGGAATTGCTCCTTACATTGCTGTAAACTTCTGTGTTTTTGACTTGTGAGATTCTCTCTACAGCATGTTCATACCATTATATATGAAAGTTGGTCACAAATTTAGATATTTACCTCATATTGTTTTTTGCCCTATTCATTTCTGTGCGGAAGAATGAAGAAATCTGTATCAGAGAAATATAAGAGTAGACCAGAGACATCTCTAGCAACTGCTCTTCTTTCAGCAACATTTGCAACTTTGATGTGCTATCCACTGGACACTGTTAGAAGGCAGATGCAAATGAAAGGCTCGCCATACGATACAGTTTTTGATGCTATTCCAGGTAGCTGTTCTGAATTATACTAACCTTGCATAAGCAATAGCCTTTAATCTTTTGCATGACATCTGCTTGATTAGTCAAAGCCAAATATGTTATTTGCTAAATTCTGCATACTGGTATGCAGCTTTCTCTTGTCCTTTATGGGCTAAAATAGACCACCATTTTTAGTTGTTTTAATGCTGAATGCAGGCATTGTGGAGCGTGATGGTCTAATTGGACTATACAGAGGCTTTGTGCCAAATGCGTTGAAAAATCTACCAAATAGCAGGTGTGATTTCTGTAACCATGGTATTCATAATATTTGATTAAATCTTGGCTGCACTGATAGGTAGTTGCATTCATAACTAGGCACATGAATGCTCTTCTCACAAGTTTGTGATATGCATGCAGCATTAAACTGACGGCGTTCGACACTGTGAAGACATTGATACGCACTGGACAGATGGAACTGGAAAAATTAACTCAAGAAAATCAGGAGAAAACAAACTAGGAAATATCGTCATCAACCTTTAGGGCTCGAGGAGCATGCACGTCACCTCTTGGCATGGTCTGTTTTGCTTTGTTCCCCATTTCCTTGGGCCATTTTTTTAGGGTTTAGATAGCACTTTTTTTTGTTCCTTTTAAAATTGGTCCTAACTTGATGTGGCTTTTCCTTAGCATTTGCATTGCTGGAGATAGAAGGGGCGTTAGAAGCAAAAAAAAAAGAAAAAAAAAAGCAATAAGTTGGTTTCTCCGGTGGCTGCTTAGCTTTAGCTAGTGTTAGTAGGAACATTTGGCCTACAAGATCTTGTTGGTTTGAATGGAAGCATAGTGCGACCTCATATGTTCTTCAAAAAGCTCACTATATAATATAAACAGATCAAATTGAATTGCATGGAGCACCCTGGTTTCTGCAGATCTGCACATTACGAGGTTCGCCTTGAATGGAAAAGCATCTTTGTTCTACTGATTAAGTGGTCGCTATGGCTGATGATGTAAATCACAATGGGTGGTTGCTATGGCTGATGCTGTAAATCACAATGGATGGTTGCTATGGCTGATGCTGTAAATCACAAGCTGTTGAACGTTCAGAAAGCTATGCGATGAAATGCAAAGAAAGGTATGCAGTTTTGGGTCGAGGAGAATGTATCCATCTTTATTTTAATGTATCAAGGAGAATTTATGTACTCAATTGTTTACATTCAAGAAGAGAGAAGAGAATGATGTTGAGTAAAATCGTATTTAGCCTTTAATTTGATCTACCATAAACAAGTTCAACATTCCTTATATTCTATCGCCTCTGAACTGCCGTTAGCTTTGTTCGACTGTCATCAAGCTACGCTGAATGTCCAAAAACACGCCTTACATGACTTTCGTAACTTCTAGATTTAAAACTTAGAAATGGTGCATCTCTGACATTTTAAATCTAGATTGAGTGATTTAAATCTCTTAGGTTTACGTAAAATCACGTTCTACTTGCTATCTAATTTTGTTGAAATTTTTTATATCTTTTCAATTTTTCTTTTGTATTTTTTTTTTGTTTTTGTTCCCGTCTCAATGATACATAGTACATTAATTTTAAAATTAAAATATATATCCAAGATTTTAAATTTAGTCTAAGTTGATAATCGTGTTTTTATCTTTCTGAATATTTCTGTTGAATCACATATTTTAAAAGGTAAGGACATAATCGTCTTTATATAGCTCTATTATGGTTTGATCTAGTGGTAGAGCTAGAATTTCATAGAAGTTTAGGCGTATGTAGGGACGAACAATTATAGTGAACAATTTTATATACTGAACTGATTTGACAAATGACAAAGATTTTGCGCTAAAATTGTGATATAATACACATCACCAATTCAATTATGTTGTGAGTTTTAAATGAGTGAAAGTTCAAGCATGTCTCAAATATCAATAGATTAAAAAATAGCAAAATGTGTACTACTAGGCTCTTACCTCCCGACTCTAAATTTTAATAGCAAGAGGGAAGAGAAGGGCGCCCATACGCATTGCAACGTTACCAAGTTAGAGCACGAAGTATCACAATGCATCGTCACGATCGGTCAAAAGAATTGGGAATGGCTTGCTCGTCTGCTTGCTTGGTCTCTCTCAGACTTCATTGCCTATAGATTACTCCCTCCGGATCTCAATCATCTTACACATATCCATCATCAAAGTTTTAAAACTTTATGTATGCAAAACTCTTTAACAATTTGGATTAAACATACAAAAACCATACATATAGATTAATCCCGAAAAACACCTGCACTATATCATTATTTTTTCATATAAATTGTAATAGCAATTAGTGGTCAAAGTTGCATTTTAAAGACCACAGCAACATAGTGTTTTTAAGAACCAGAGAGCGTATTAATTAATGATTATATAAAATCTAAAACCATGGTGAACCTTTTATTTTGCGCCTTCTCTTTTGTGCCTTGGGCTTGTCGATTGGTTGCTTTGGCTGGCCAGTACACATGCAGGATGCAGCTACGAGTATGAGAGCCACTGAGCCAATCATATAAGCATTAGCACGCCACATTCTGCTTGCAGGGGGACCGAGCAGGGTAAAGCCTGGGCAACTGCCCACCTTGCCCACGAGGTGGATCCACCCCTGGTTTGATCGATCAACGATGATAATTGAGGAAACGAGAGGCAATGATGCATGAAAACTTTATGAGGAAATGACCATTTCTCAATGGCAAATAATAATTTATCAATGAACTCAATGACGTTAAACAAATCGCAGCGTCTTCCAATCTAGGTGACTAGGTATCCTTTAAAATTCGATCAGTGATGCCGCATGCGCATGTGACGGTGATTTCAAATCTAATTCGTATGTATACTCTAAACCTGAAGTTGTAGATAGCTGGAGTTGGATCTTAGTACTGCCCACGTGTTACTTCACATGTTTGTCCCAAGCTAACATGATCGAAAATTTTAGACATTTCAAGGCGCACATGCTACATCGCTATTTTAGCACAAGAAATGTTTGCCAAACTTTGTGCAATGCTTGGCCTTTTTCTGTAAGGAAAACAACAATAACCAACGAGTGCTGTCGATTTCATAACGATTATTTAAGCTATAATATTTGCAAATTGGGATTCTAGTTGGCCCAGAGCAAAGGAGAGCATGATACCTTGCTAAATTACCGAGCAACGAACAAGGTGGGAACGGTAATTGTGGAGCTGAGCAATAGCTTCAGGCCTGGTTTTGGAACGTAGGATTTTGATCTGAAATTTGACATGATTTTACCGACTCTTCTATTACAGGCAGAACGAAAAAAGCAAATTAAGGTGTATCAATCCTCAGTCGTCTGATCCAAGAACTTCAGGCCTGGATTGGAATGACCGAAAGTCTTTAGTTGTGCAATCGTTCTTATAAATTCATATGCTGTTTGAATAGCTGAAACTCTCAATTTCAGGAGTTCGGTCATTTAATTTAGCTTGTTTTCGAGAGATCTATGAAGAAATTTAAAAAAAGCTTCGCCTCGGTAATGAGCTATGGGAACCGTAAAACAGGCAAACATATTGTATGCAATCAAACTTATGGTACAATCATCACGTGACCAAACTAACAAAAGCCGCAGTATAAAAAGTCTCTAAATAAGTAAATATAGAGACAGGTAAGGAGAGCCTCTAAATTAGAAACTGATACAAAGACTCTGTTTGATAGTGTATAGAGGTTGAGGCTGGCCACAATAGTGATTTAGGGAACTTGCAACTCATGCTCTAACAAAAGTCATTAAAAATTCTTAAAAAAATTTATGAATGTACTTTAGAACTTATTCTACCTTTGTATATAAATGCAAGTTCAAATTCATCTTATATTAAGAGTTACAAAAAAAATTATATTCATTTTGAGCCCATCAAATTTGTCTAAAATTTTCTTTTTTGTATGTCTTAATTTGGCCTTGAAACTTTATAAATTGGTAGAATAAACAATGAAACGGACCTGCAAATTTTTTCTGAATTGTTGATGACTTTATTAGTTCAATCACATGGTGATTACACAGAATATATTACCTATAAAACATATTCTCCCATAGTTTTAAGTTTACTTCTAATTACTTTCACATTCCATGGCCATTTACTATCTTAGCAAGTTTCTCACTTACATTTGACTTTTACTATATTCGTCATATAAGATTTTGTGATAAAAATTGGTAGCATTGAATTCATACTCGAACGTATATTTCAAGGACAATAATTTTATTATTATAAATAATATATTATAAAAGATATCAAGAGTTAAAATATAGTTTCGAAGATGGTATCGAGTGAAACGACGCTTAACAAATTTAGACGGCGGGTCATTGTTTACATTCTGTTTACTAGTTTGACATGCTTGAGGTACTCCCTCCGGTCACAAAAAGAAGTCGCCGTTGACTTTTGGACACACCTTCGTCTTATTCAAAAAAGTTATATAAAAATTATTTATTTTGTTACTCCTATGATTTGGTTTATTATTAAATGTATTTTAAATATTACTTATATTTTTATATATTTGAACTAAAATTTTAAATAAGATGAATTATCAAATTTGTCTACTTAAAAAAATGGCATTATTTTTTTTTTTTTTTGACCGGAGGTGGTACTTCCGAAAGAAGAAAAAAATGAAATTCGGCGAGGAGTCGGTTGCACGATGGCAGCTTCAAACGAGCACCGCGGCCGGTGCCCTGCACCCACCCCACCTGCACCGCCCAACCACCCGCTACCTATTACACTCCGGCTCACGTAGACCGCGTCCACGCTCCGGTCCACCCACCCTTCCCTCCCCAAGTCCCCACACCTCTTCAAGGCCGAAGGCGCCTCTCCCACCGCAACCACGCGTCTCTTTTCCTCTCTCTCTCTCTCTCTCTCTCTCTCTCTCTCTCTCTTCGCCCCGAGGACGAGGAGAGCGCGAGCGCGGGAGCCCGAGATCTCCAGCAAGGTGCGTGCGTCTCGGCAATGCCGGAGCGCGGCGCCGGCGAGCTCTCTCCTGTTACGTGTTGATTAGTGGCGGCGATACGCGTCTCGGCAATGCCGGATGGCGGCGCCTTCGATCTTTCTCCGGCTCCTTTTTTTTTTTTTTTTTTCTTTTCTATTGGTGGCGGCGATGCTGTCTCAGATCCGTGTAGGTTGGGCGGAGGCGTAGATCTGCGGCGGCGTAGGTTGGCGGCGCGGGATCTCGTTCTTCTGTTCGTTGCGGTGGTCGCCGCTGCTTGCCGGATCTTCGATTGATTTTTTTTTGTTTTTTGTTTTGAGGCATCCATTGATAGATATGATTCAGTAATTTTTTTGGGGGGAAGAAATCGCGTGAAATTGTGTTCCGTCGTGTAGATCCGGTGTTTGCAGGGTTGCCAATGTCGTTGACCTGAGTGGCATGGAAATGTGGAATCGTAGATGATCTCATGATCGTTTTTATCGGTGATCTGTTATTTGGTATTGAATGAGGCGATCACATTCTGTTGCGCAATTCACGTGGTTTTGAATTCAGCGCCAGATGCGCTCGTAACGTTAGTTATGATCCCTCATTCTTATTTGCGTAATATCTGATTAGATTAGATGAATTGTGGTTTAGCCAAATGTAAGATGCGGACAATTTTGGTTTGCTAGAACACAGATTGAAATGAGATTGATGGTTGGTTTTGCCATCATGTGCTATTCTCATGTACATTTTGGTTTGCTCATGGCTTCCACAGTTGTGGCAGGATGGGGCTGACCTTCACGAAGCTTTTCAGTCGCCTCTTCTCCAAGAAGGAGATGAGGATCCTCATGGTGGGTCTCGATGCGGCTGGTAAGACCACAATTCTCTACAAGCTCAAGCTCGGAGAGATCGTCACCACCATTCCCACAATTGGTAACACTCTGGTCTCAACCGTATGGGTCATTCATGTATACGTTGAATGAATTTATATAGTTCTTTTCATGTGAAATTAAACGGTAAACGATGGCCATAGGCATTCTGGATCTATTCTGGAATAGGTCTTAGATTTTTTTTAGAAAATGGGCATTGGAGTACAAGCCAATTAATATTATGCACTAGAAAATGGGCACCAGAGATAGGAGCAAATTTAATAATATGAACCATGAGTTGTGCTTGCACATCCTAGTGTGTTTGGAGTACAGCAGTAGACCTGTGCAATGCCTAAATTGTGTCTTTTTTTGCTAACCTTTTGGATGCACCCTTGTATTCTTTATTTTTCTTAGCACATCTATCATCTGCTCAGACTATTCCTATAGGACAAACATATGCCATAGCAGCTAACTTTATTTGACCTGTTCTTTTGGTGCATGTTTTAAGTTTACAAACGTAGTTTTAGATATTGGATTGTAATGTTGTATATATCATATATCTGTATTTGTCATTTTTCTTCACTGCAACCTGATAACCTGTTAATGATAGAAATATGAACATCATGCATGTATGGCTTTATAATACTTGTAAAGAGAGCAAAGATAATAAAAGGTTGCATTCTTTTTTTTGTGATGAAGGATTTTAAAAAATTGCAATATTTTTTTTTGTGATAAAGGATTTAATGTGGAGACTGTTGAGTATAAGAACATTAGCTTCACTGTGTGGGACGTCGGGGGTCAGGACAAGGTACATGCCTATTCTTCAATATTTTTTACTTTATCAGAAATGTTATTAATTACCAACATAATTCAGAACATAGGAACTGCAAAGTTATCCACAGTAAGGTTTTCAGAAATCATGGAACTTTCATAACATTGCTGTTGAAATTACAGATCAGACCTTTGTGGAGGCACTATTTCCAGAATACTCAAGGTCTTATCTTCGTTGTTGATAGCAATGACAGAGATCGTGTTGTTGAGGCTAGGGATGAACTCCACAGGATGCTGAATGAGGTACATTATACCTCTGAATAATTGTTTTAGAGCTGATATTATAATTGTGCGATGCTCATATCTTTACAAGTTGGTAAAGTATGGCCTTACGACCACGATGGATGACATGAAATTTTACACACTTGTTCTGCCAAATATAAAATTAAATGTTACAAATTACTTTGCTAAGAGTTTGCAGTACACTCAACTGGTTAACTAGTCTAATACTGATATTAACTATTGAAGAGGTACCTATACTTTTGGCATCTCAAGATGTTTGGATTAATTTGATTTATTGGGATCATAGCTATCAGAATAGAACAAAATTAAGTGAAGAAGGCTGCAATTCTATTGTAATACTATTGCCATGGAAATGATTTGACATTATCCTAAATTTGAATTATGAATTCTGACATGACTAGCTTTGTGTCATGGAATATGCGAGATTAGGGATTATTATACATGAAGTCAATAATTACACACCTGAGATGAGATTTTACTGCGGTCTAGCATATGCAAATGTAGAGAAGATAGCTTTCCAATTTATCTAACTTGTAACCTTTTAGTTTAAGAGGCACTTGTGCCAAGGCTTGAGTAAGCTTCTAGATATTCGGATAGCACTCCCTGCTACACACTTGCACTTGACCTATCATGCATGCATGTACAAGTCTTTTGAATGATTACTGGGTATGCATTTTGAACCTTCATCCACATAACATTGGCAGGATGAGTTGAGGGATGCCGTCTTGCTTGTTTTTGCTAACAAACAAGATCTTCCCAATGCAATGAATGCTGCTGAGATCACTGATAAGCTCGGTCTCCATTCCCTGCGCCAACGCCACTGGTAAGATATGGTTGCTTTAGTCACCCCTTGTAGGGCTGTTGCATTCCCAACTTCTGCTGACATCCATTTTATTTTTATACTGCATTTAATTGCATTTTTTTCTGTACAACTTAATTGTGCAACTCTCATATTAAACTATATGAATATCTAATTCACCAGATGTGAGTAACTGCTACAAATCTTTCCATCTGTGCCATATATTTTGTAGTTCATAGAAGTATATTATGACATTTACTTCTTTGCGGCAAGAACTACATTGTTATATTTTCAAAGTTAGCAGTGATAGATTTGTGTTTTATTTTCAAAGTTAGAGGTGATATATTTGCACAGGAGCTATCTTTTGGAGGACGTGATTTGCTCTGAAGTCCAGTATAAGCCTTGTGTTAATGACACAATAAGTGATTCTTTGTCATAATGACTGGAACTGTTTAACAATGGTTTAAATTGTTTTTATTTTTGCCTTTTTACATACATGATGATGATTGTAACACGTCAAAACCTGCTGAATTTTGTAATGTCAACATAGGTATATCCAGAGTACATGTGCTACAACAGGAGAGGGTTTATACGAGGGTCTTGACTGGCTCTCCAACAACATAGCAAACAAGGTACATAGTTTCCCTGTGCTACTACAACATTTCTTTGGCAAAACATCATAGAATTGTATCGCCACTCATTACTACAATCAGACTTTTTTTTACTGAACTAACCATGATGTTGATTGTGCTGACGTCTTCTTCTAATGAATGCAGTCCTGATTTGGAGATCTGCGGTTTTGTGGAGTTCATTACAATTGCGCTTTCCGCACGAACAGAGACGTTGGTTATTTTGACTCGGATTATTATTTCCTTGGAGTGTTTGTTTAAGTATTGTATTTCGTTGTTAGTCCTCTCAGAGAAGCTGGCCTGTTACGTTACCTAATGACTGTAAAACCTGTTCCGATATTAAGACTTTGTAATTGGTGGTTCTCTTTAGACCATGTACCTGACTGTCTGAGTAATGCAATTTATTGCAAAGTATCACTGATAATCTGATATGCTGTGCATCACACTTCTATAAACTGCATCACAATATGTCAAAACTTGACAGGCCGACATACGTCGTGCTACTACCTATACGCTTGACATTGCACGTGATCGACTGAACCGAATGCAGTTTGGAGATGCCGTAAGCTGTTAAAATTCGAATTTTCCCTATTTATAAATCAACTTGCTGCTGTTGATGTGTTGCTTCACCTTGTTACAGACCTTGTTTGTTTCAAATTAATGTTGAGTTGTGTTTTACTGTAGCAAATTTGTGACCCCCTTAATACGTTTTAACGAGTTCAAAAAATTATGAAAAAATATTTTACAAACTTTAAGAACTATTTAAAACCCTTCAAAAAATGACTATAAAACATTACATCATTTGATTTATACAAAAGTAACAAATTTTCATTTCATTTGATTTAATTTATTTTATTTAATTTAATCTGAAACAAACAAGGCCTATACCACGGAACAGCTTGGAGAGCGTTTTCCCTTGTTTTTCAACCTGCAATGGGTGTGTGGAGTCTTTTGCTTCAACAGAAGGCCTGCATTTCTTTGAGGAAAAATTGTGAATGATTCATCAATTCTAAGAGTTACCCACAGGTAAGAAAAAGATGAACATCCTTTTGTATCACCGTGATCTCGATGTTATTGCCGCCGCCGGTGCCAAATTAGTGTTAAGAGAGATTTATGTCTTTTGGGCTTGGTAGAGGTAGGGTAAACGGAGTTGGTGTGGCGACAAGAGGAAAGGGGTGGATTAACAAGACAAATAGGGCTATGTCCGTGTGAGTGTGGAGTCGGAGAAAAAATAAATGGCACCGGTGCCACCAAGGAAGGGATTGAGATCCTCTGACTTCGCCCCTTCGAAGTCACCGTGACTTCGTCTATGACACTGGGGTCGCGCGCGTCCATGGCCCCCCAAGTGGGATCCATGTTGCGAGGACCCGTCTGTCAATGACAAAATCACAGACCGAAGTCACCAACTGTGAAGTAAGAGGATCTCAATCCCCAAGGAAGGCCGTGCCTGGGGTGGGGCAAGCAGTACCTCCGCCCCGGCACCCCTAAGCCTAGGGGTCCCACCTCGGCATCCCTAGCACTGCCCATATGGCCCTGTTAATTGATTTAATTAGCTACTGTGAATGGTATGTCCGACAGCGGCTATTAATTGACATAATTAGCGATCATGATTAGTGCGCCCTGATGCTGAGTTGCCGAGGGTTTTGGAGGATTTGGGTGCTCGGCGATCCGTTCCAACTTCCATGCCGTGGCGGATCACGGATGTTGCTCATCTTCTCATGGCGGCCTCGACGACTAGGCTGCACCTTGGTAGACAACGATGACAACACGTTCTCCTCGTTCCTGATCAACGACGACTGCTTCGTCGATTGCTTCGCCAAAGGTGGTGACGACGATCACGTCGGTTTGCTTCGGTGAGATTTGATGGTTTTGCATTTAAAAAATGTTAGAAGACATTTTTAAGATGATATATATAAAATGTTTGAGGTAAAAAAATACTTTTGTACTTTTATCTTTTTTATAACAATTTCTATAATACATTGAACAGTGTCTTTTCAGTTGATATATATTAGTATAAAAATATTTTGATATTAATGTTAGGTTCTTCATTTATAATTTCGCTCCGGGCCTTAAAAATTTTAGGAACGCCTAGGGTGCCGCCTAGGGTGCCAGGGTGGCACCCGGAGAGAGATAGGAAGAGAGTGGGAGGAGAGAGATAGGCACAGATGCCACCAAATTTTCCTCCGACCAGATCTAGCAAAGGGTGAAGGCGTGAGTGCAGAGGCGAAAGAGCTTGGGACGAAGACGAAGGCGAAGCTTCCAAGAAAGGGATCCGGGAAGGCGGGGAAAATTATCCTCATGCCATTAAATTTGCATACCAATTTCAATGTAAGTATGACATGTGGAACTAACTGAGTAACTGAATGTTGGCCCGAGTTGCATGGGATTAAATGCAAATTTTAAAGAGTGACATGGGAGAAAATGCGAATTTTAAAGAGTGGCATGCGAATTTGCACTGAGTTTCTTGTCACGCTGGATAGAGATGAAATAGGGAAAGTTGCCAAATATGGAAAAGCGAAAATTCTTGCTCCAAGATCAAACCAAAATCAAATAGAGCCTGAACATGCTTATCAAAGTAGCATCTTATTGCATTACATGCTGCAAATGCAGAAAAGAAATGCAGCACAGCAGCAAGGATTAGTCGCCCCCCTAAGGCTGCTGCAGCTGGAGGCGGCGGAGGCGGTCGACCTCCCTGCCGAGGACGCCGCAGCGCAGCACGGTGGCCGCCGTGCGCCACAGCAGCCGGAGGTCCCCCCATGGGTCGCCGGCGACCATCCGCTTGTGCAGGTAGCTCTCGAACGTGCGGCGCTGCACGTACTCGTCGGCGCACATCTCCACCAGCGCCTCGCGCCCGGCGTTGCCGCCGTAGAAGACGCGCTGCAGCAGGTCCAGGAACCGGAACATGAGCAGGAACTCGTCGTCCCACCGCCGCAGGTACCCGCGCCGCAGCCCGGCCTCCGTCACAACGCCGGTGAGTCCCCACTCCGCCGCCATCGCCTCCCCGCACAGCCTCCCGGACTTGGCCGCGAAGTAGATGCCCTCGCCGGAGCACCGCGTCACGTACCCCGCCGCGTCGCCGACGAGCGCCACGCGCCCCACCACGCGCCGCGGCCGCGGGTGCTCCGGGATCGGGTGCGCCTCCACCCTCACCACGCGCCCGCCGGCGATCTTGCGCCCCGCGCGCGCGCGGATGCCGGACTGGAGCCTCTTGATCTCCGGCTTCGCGGCGACGGTGCCCGTCCCGACGGCAACGTGGTCGCACTTGGGGAACACCCAGCCGTAGAAGTCGGGGGAGACGTCCCCGCCGACGTACATCTCGGCGAGGTCGTCGTAGTACGCCATGGCCGCGTCGGGGAGCCGGATGCGCTCCTGGAAGGCGATGGCCGTCGTGTAGTCGCCGGCGCCGACCGCGCGGGCGACGCGGCTGTTGGCGCCGTCCGCGCCGACGACGGCGTCCACCTCGAGGACGCGCCTGGAGTCGGAGGAGGCGTCGCCGGAACCGGCGGAGGAGATGTAGTGGACGAGGTAGGGGTCGGAGGGGCCCGCGGGGAGGGAGAGCGAGGTGACGAGGCCGGGGACGAGGGTGGCGCCGGCGCCGGCGGCGCGGCTGCGGAGGAAGGAGTCGAGGACCTCGCGGCGGAGCATGGGGATGTGGGCGCCAGGGGGCAGCGCGCGGGAGAAGTCGGCGGCGAGGTTGGACGGCGAGAGGATGCGCATGCGGGTGACGCGGCGGTCGACGAGCTCCGGCGGGATGGCGAACTCGTCGAGCATGCAGAGCGGGATGGCGCCGCCGCAGGGCTTGGCCCCCGCGGGGTTGCGCTCCAGGAGGAACGCCTGGGCGCCCGCGGAGGCCAGCGCCTCCGCCGCAGACGCTCCGGCCGGGCCGCCGCCCACCACGGCCACGCGAAGCTGCCGCGGCAGCGACGCGGAGGAGGAGCAGGTGATGGCGAGGCGGGCCGGGGAGGAGTGGCAGACGGCGGCCATCTTTGGAGTGGTTTGGGAGAGTCACGGCCGGATGCTTGATTGACTTTGGACTTGGAGTGTAGCTATGGGCGCGGTGTGGCACTACCGTCGTGCCGTCCAAATATTGGTCGGCCACGGCCCACGGATCACGGCCAGATTCTTGATTCGGCACTTCGATTAATCTTTTCCCTACAAAATTGTTCCTGTACCATTCAAATTTGCTTGTTTGCTTGTTTTGATTTATGCCAACGAAGAACTTCACACTAAAATACCACCAAAGGATTTAACATTCAAAATTTTATCATTCCTTCGTTTCAGTCCTTACTAACATATGTAAAAACGCGTCCGACCTACCTTGCTTCTCCTGCTGACGGCTCCTCGACCATCCCTTCCTCCGGTGACTGCCCCCTCCTTAGACCCTTTCCTTGGCCGCCACCCTCATGCAGTCGTCGCCCTTCCCTGTCGTGGCTTCCCGGCCTTCCCCACCATCATACATCTTTGCGACTAGCCAACAAATTCGTGCATCCAAGGCAATTGGTCCACCTCGAATATTGGCAAAGAGGTGGTCCGTAGGTGAAGTCACTACAGGAAATGATCTCTGTGACGACAGCCGAAAAAAGCAATGTCGGCGGTACTCATCCTGATGACAGGTTGTGTCGGCGGCCAAAATTAGTACCGACGACAAAACAAGCATCAGGCAAGCAATGATACATACCAATTTCATATCAATTTCCAGCAATTTTTTTTGCAGGTATAATATCAGTGACGTCGGCCATAGCTATGCCGACGTCATTAGTGGTGACCAGGCCATGCAGGGAGCTGGGAGTTTTGTCGTCGGCAAGACAGTGGCCGACGTCACTGGTGTGAAGCTATGTCGTCGGCACGAATCTGGCCGACGTCAAAGCGGGTCCTGGGAGCAGGGGTGGAGGGGAGTAATGACGTGGGCTTGTCCTATGGCCGCCGACTATGATGGGGGGCTCTGTCGGCGGCTCGTGCGTGGCCGACGTTAAAGGTGGTGACCAGGCCATGCAGGAGTGGGGTTTTGTCGTCGAAGAAGAGTGGCCGGCGCCATCGGTGTCAAGATATGTCGTTGACAGGAATTTGGCCGACGTCAAAGAGGGTCCTGGGAGCATGGGTGGAGGGGAGTAATGACGTGGGTTGTCCTATGGCCGCCGACTATGATGGGAAGGCGTGTCGATGGCTCGTCGCGTGGCGGCGTCAAAGGTGTTGGCAGGGGGCACGGGAGGGATGGGGAGGGGATGACAGTGACGTCGGCCTTATCTCTCACCGACGTCACTGATATTGAAGCTGTGTCGGCGTTGTCTTAATGGCCGACGTTAAATAGGAGGTGCTTGCGGGGTAGGGAGCAGGGAGGGGGACGAGAGAAATGACGTCGGGATTATGTTGGCCGCCGACAAAAGCAAGCAGTGTCGGCCGACTTTTGTCGTCGGCCAGCCACCGACATAGGTCTATAACGTCGGTTTTGGGAACCAATGACGTCGGTTCTAGCCGCCGACACTGAGTTTGATTCCTGTAGTGAGTAACCAACGTCGAGGTCGTTGAGGACGTCCAAGATGGTTCCGAGAGGTAGGGCGGACTCACGAAAGCACTGGTCCTCGAGGATCTAGTTCACCTGGATGATGGCGACGGAAACCTTGTTGCTTGACAGTGTGCGAGGTCGCACTACCAAAGGAGACAATCATGACCCTTAGCAGTGCCCTCAGCAGCGACGGCCGTGGGAGAGGGGGTGTGGTAAGCCAAACCCCACTGCAGATAGAGAGGAGCCCGAGGAGTGGCGAATAAGAAGAACGTTTGGTGGATGGAAAGCGAGTGGCAACAAAACAAAAAAGAGATCCTTTAATGGTATTAAAGTGTACCACAATATTTTTTATGATACATACCAAAACATTCAAACTTTGGATGGTATGAAACCAATTATGTTTTTTTCCTATTCAAAATCGACACGATGCAAAGTCCGCTATAACTTTAGTTCAAAGCAAAATAATAGTATTAAAATGTTCACGTTTGTGGGTTGTTGTAGACTCTTATCAGCAATTTGGTTGAACCATTTCTGAAAACTGTAAACTTTGAAATTTTTTAAAAGAGCATTTGATACATAAGATGTATTTTGAATTTTGCACAAATATTAAGGGTGTAATGAATTTTTGAAAGGCGTGGGAAAAAAATGAACGGATGATGGGAGAGAATATTTTCTTTGTGTGGTACTAAATGAATGTAGATGGCTGAAGATGATAAAATAGGGCTATAGTAGGAAATATATCATTAAAGTGTGCATTGAAATCTTGTATTTACCACCAAACCATTTTTTTTTATCTAACAGACAGGAGCTATGCCATTTCATTTAGATAGGAGAGTGTCGACAGGTGACTAACTGGGGGGTCACCGCCGGCAATGATTATATATGGGGCGATGCATGCAAGATCCAAACTCGATGGTAGCACAAGACAAGGATTTATACAGCTTCAGGCCCTCATGGCGGAGGTAATACCCTACGTCCTGTGCTCTGGGATTATATGGAGTATATGTGTACAAGATGATGATCAACCTGGGAGATGATCAGGCTGTAGATCCCAATCCCCAACTATGGCCCCCAACCCCCTTTATATAGTGGAGGGGGTGGGGTTACAAGGAAGAGTCCTAGTCGGTTACGAGGTAGGATTCCTATCTATAGTTATCTTGGATTACAAGTATACCTTCCCTATTAATTAGGGATAGGCTTCTATCTTCATGTCTTTTCTTGCCGAGCAAGTCTTCTAGAATCCGAGTGGTACCCGTCCTTATCCACCCGACTTGGTCCATCCCGTCGGGTGGTCTTTTAGGCCCATAGTGTGGATACCGGGGTCTATGTTATCCTGATAGCCCCAGTGCTTCATAGTCGAGTTTGTTGCTCTTCTTTGTCGCATCTTGAATGAGTCATGCTTCATGCCAAGTGCTTGTAGATTATTCTTTGCTCCTTCCGATGGTTTCACCAGAATCATGAGGAGGCTGTGAAGGACTCATAGAGAGTTGTTAGTGATACCGGCCACCGAGATTACGGAGTTCGCGGTCGGCCCATTGTATGGCGCATCACCTTGACTTTGATGAAGTGATACTGTACTGCGTCTTGCGATGCAGTGGCGACCCAACATGGGGCGTACCATGGTTTTAATTTGAAGAGTCGAAGGGTACTACATACCCACCGAGTGGGATCTACTGGCGACCAACATGGGGCGTACCACTGGTTTTGGCTGAAGAGCCAAGTGATACCTATACTCCTCTTGCGATGTACAGCTGGCGACCCAACATGGGGCGTACCACTGGTTTTGGCTGAAGAGCCGAGTGATACCTGTACTCGTCTTGCGATATACAGCTGGCGACCCAACATGGGGCGTACCAACGGTTTTGGTGAAGAAGAGCGAAGACTGTATGCCGACGGGAGTAGGATACAGCTGGTGGCCCCAAAGGGCATACCGTGGGTTTTGGCTGAAGAGCCGAGTGATACCTGTACTCGTCTTGCGATGTACAGCTGGCGACGCAACATGGGGCGTACCATCTGGATAGGGTTTGGCCCAATGATACCTGTATCCGACTAGTGCGGTAACACAGCTAGTGTCCCAACATGGGGCATACCATTGTTGTCAGTCAAGCGGTACTTGTACCCGACCGTAGTAGGATACAGCTGAGGCCCCCACCACAGGGCGTACCTTAAGGATAGAGTTTAGCCATATGACATCCATACCCGGGTTGCGGTGTACAGCATTGGCCCCAATTGGAGCGTACCATCGAAACTCAATCCCGACATCACTGGTATCTGGCCTGACATGCAGTGACCAACTAGTGACCCAACATGGGGTATACCAATTGATGGGTAATTTTATAGCTCTGCCGGTAATCTGCCCAACGTGGGGTGTACCGAGGCATGTGGCTTAGCCCGGTTGCGCCTATAGCCACTGTTTGTGACGCGCAACTGGAAGGCCGTAGTTAGCGCTCAAGGCGCGGGGTGGCTCATGGCCAGAGGCGTAAGCGTATAGCCGTACCAAAGTTGGTGTAGACGTATAGTTGTACCGGAGTTGGCGTGGGCATATAGCTGTGCCATAGACTTGAACACTCGAGGCGCGGGCGTAGGCTTGTAGCCATGCCAGGTGCTCGCCGAGCTATAGATTTGGACGATCGAGGCGCGGGCGTAGGCTTGTAGCCATGCTGGGCGCTCGCCGAGCCGTAGTTGTCGCTCATTGCGCATGTCCTTCTTACTCGTGTACGGAGTCGTAGAAGGTACTCGATGAGGTAAAAACCCATGAACCCCTGTAGCATGTACATGTAGGATTTAGGCAATGTCTAGATGAAAAAGCAATCACTTAGATGTAAGGTCCAACTGCTTTAGATAATTTTTGCTCTTTTGCAACTTTTCCTTTTTTGATCTTAAATTCCTCCAAGTAATCTTCCTTTTGTTATGCACTCAGCCCGACTAGTCTAGCCCCCGGGCGTCGGGAATTGGCTCATGGCTCTTTTCCCAGGCACGCGTAACGAGTGACTAGAGTTCGCCGTTTGTGGATCAGAGCTTCACTACTCGGAAAAACCACTCGGATTCATTTGCGATCATTAAGAGAAAGCAACAAAAAAGTGCACGCAAGTGCACCAATTAGGTGTAGCCCCCGATTTACTGCTTAGTTGGAGACCAACTAAGTAGCAAGTCAAGAAACAATTTAGATTTATATGAAAAAATTATGGTAACGAGAACTTAGCTCTGATGTAGGCGTAGGCGTGTCGCCGAGCCGTGAACTCTGCTCGTAGAAATTTGGCGAGGCGTGTCGCTGAATAGCGTGTCGCCGAGCCGTAGATTTGTAGCTGCAGGCGTGTAGCCGTACCGGGCGCTCGTGGCGCGCGATGGCATCTGACCAGCTGAATCTTCGACGCTGGCGTGGCGGCGCGGGCGTGGCGTCGTCCGAGAGCGCGCCGCCGAAAGCGATGAACATGGAGGTGCTCGTGGCGGCTGGCGTAGGCGTGTCGCCGAGCCGCGCCGTGAACTTGGGCGCTTCGGCTGGCGTGGCGATGTGGCGAGTGGCTTGTCGCCGAGCCGTGATTTGAAGCTCTAGGCGTGTAGTTGCATGCCGGCGCTCGTGGGCGCGATGGCGTCTGACCGAAGCTATAAACTTGGGCGCTCGTGGCGCGGGCATAGGAGTGTCGCTGAGTAGCATGTCGCCGTGCCGTAGACTTGGGCGCTCGAGGCGCTGGCGTAGGCGTGTCGCTGAGTAGCGTGTCGCCGTGCCATAGATTTGAAACTCTAGGCGTGTAGCCGTACCGGGCGCTCGTGGCGCTCGATGGCGTACAGCCGAGCTATAAACTTGGGCGCTCGTGGTGCGGGCGTAGGCGTGTCACTGAGTAGCGTGTCGCCGTGCCGTGGAAGTAGTCGTTCCAATCTTGATCAATACCGAGTGGCACACGTCGTGGTCGGCGACGCATTTAACAAAGACGTGTTTCGGCCGAGGTCTCGCCGTGGTCGGCGAAGTTGGCCGTGGTCGTAATTGATCTCCATGCGGTTGGTGTAGCAGCGAAAGTCGATGACGGTCCTCGCTGGTCTTCAACGTCCCACGAGATGTGGCACGAACAATCCTCACGCCGTGCCGGCACCGACGAGCTTTAAGAGCTCGCCGAAATTCGCGACCTCTCTGCGCAGGCTGTCTTCAAAAAGACGCCACGGTCGCATCCGAAGTCGGAATTAGGCGTTCTTGGATTCGTTGGAAAGATAAAGAGATAAGCTTTCCAACGCATCTTATATCACGCCAGAACTCCTCCTGAGTCAGCGGGAAATAGCGATACAAGTTCCGTCCAGAATCTGAATGGGAACAGATCGCATCTTCTCCTCATGTTGGTCTCGCAGTTAATGAAGCCGGTGTCGCCCGATGGACGCCATGGTCGTCGAGTCCGAGTGATTTGTTGCTGATGACGGTCACCACCCGAGATTCGTTCTCCATCGGGACCTCGCCATATCCGAGTCGGAAATTAAGCCCCCGGCGCACTACTCGTCGGTAGGCGGCGGTGACGTTCCCCAACACGACTGGGAGTCCGAGTGAAGCGCTGTTGAATTCCATCCCGGATCGGATCTTGTCCGAGTCCGAAAAAGCGTTGTTGAAGTACTTGGTTGAGTTCTCACCATATCCGAGTCGAGAATCGAGCCCCCGGCGCACCACTCGAGAGTAGATGGCGACGGCATTCCTCGACCCGAACGGGAGTCCAGACGAAGCGATGTCGATGTTCTCCTCGGATTAGATCGGATCCAAATCCGGAAGAAGTGTTGGTCGTCGATTGTCTTGAGTAGCTCCTTACTGATCCTCGATGTCCTTGGAGGTGTATCACGGCATACCCGCGTGCCGCATCCTCCGCAGATGGGTTTTACGAGCTTGCTGAGATTCGCGACCATCCCGTGCAGCCTGCCTTCAAACGGATGTCCCGGACAGATCCTGACTCCGTTTTGGGTGTTCTTGGGCTTCACGGAAAGATGACGAAATTATCTTTCCAACGCATCCAGTCTCATCCCGAAATTCCTTCTGGATCAACGGCAATTACAGAAACAAGATGGGTTTTACGAGCTTGCTGAGATTCGCGACCATCCCGTGCAGCCTGCCTTCAAACGGATGTCCCGGACAGATCCGGATTCCTTTTTGGGTGTTCTTGGGCTTCACGGAAAGATGACGAAATTATCTTTCCAACGCATCCAGTCTCATCCCGAAATTCCTTCTGGATCAACGGGAATTACAGAAACAAGATGGGTTTTACTAGCTTGCTGAGATTCGCGACCATCCCGTGCAACCTGCCTTCAAACGGATGTCCCGGACAGATCCGGACTCCGTTTTGGGTGTTCTTGGTCTTCACGGAAAGATGACGAAATTATCTTTCCAACGCATCCAGTCTCATCCTGAAATTCCTTCTGGATCAACGGGAATTACAGAAACAAGATGACGTACGGAATCTGTCTTCGAGCCGTCGCCGTATCTGAGTTGGGAATTGAGCCGTTGGCGTACTACTCATGAGTAGATGGCCGTGGCGATTCCCAATCCGAGCGGGAGGCGTTGTTGTAGTTCTCCCCTGATTGGATCTGATCCAAATAAGGGAAGTGGAGTTGCCGAAGCCATTGATGACGCAGTCGGCGCCGAGGGCGGAGACGATGGCGACACCGCTGATCGATGCCATCGGGCTTGATGAAGATGATCTTGACGCTGCCCCTACCTGGCGCGCCAATTGTCGACAGGTGACTAACTGGGGGGTCACCGCCGGCAATGATTATATATGGGGCGATGCATGCAAGATCCAAACTCGATGGTAGCACAAGACAAGGATTTATCTGAGTTCGAGCCTCATGGCGGAGGTAATACCTACGTCGCCCGCTTTCCGGGATTATATGGGGTATATGTGTACAAGATGATATCAATCTGGGAGATGATCAGGCTGTAGATCCCGATCCCCAACTATGGCCCCCAACCCCCTTTATATAGTGGAGGGGTGGGTTAAGGAAGAGTCCTAGTCGGTTACGAGGTAGGATTCCTATCTATAGTTATCTTGGATTACAAGTATACCTTCCCTATTAATTAGGGATAAGCTTCTATCTTCATGTCTTTTCTTGCCGAGCAAGTCTTCTAGAATCCGAGTGGTACCCGTCCTTATCCACCCGACTTGGTCCATCCCTGTCGGGTGGTCTTTTAGGCCCGCCGTGTGGATACCCGGGGTCTATGTTATCCACAGAGAGAAAAATAATGTACAAGAGAGAAAGGGGGAGGGGAGGACGACCTGGCCAAGGGAGGAAGAAAACAGCCCGACGCAAACGCACCAAGGGCCCACCACAGCGCAAGCGCCATCGCATGCCACCTTGATCAGGCAAACATCTCGCCCGAAGGTGACAACAACAACGGCAAAGGCCTGAGGCCGCCGGCAACGACAACACGGCTAAGAAGGGACACTAGCAACCAACCACCAAGACCAGAGACGACACCTTCAGCAAGGAAGCGACACGATGCGACGCCATTGCACAAGAGTTTTCACTCGAGAAGATTCAAATAGGAGAAGTGGAGAACCACCACGATGATGGCGGCGAGGGATGCTGTTCGCCAAGCGGCCCTCGAGGTGGAGTCGGTGAGAACACACCAAAGCCAACCCTCTCTACGCGATCCAACAACGCCACCAGGAAACCGACCACCGAGAACCCTCGACAGCACCAAACACCACTGCAGAACCCACGCCCCAATCTCGTAGACCGGCCGAGCTACCAACGCCAGGGACCCACCTCCCATGCACAGCTGGACACCCATCAACTGTCGTGGCCTTTCCAGCGGAGGGGGGGAGAGGAGAGGGGGTGGCTAAACTAGATGCCACCTCATCGAAAGGGAGGGAAGGCCGAAAGAGGTGATGACGAGGGAGAAGAGGGGCGCCCCAACCCGACCGCCACACCTCCAAAGGAGAGAGGAGGAGAGGGGCACACAACCCGAGCCGCAACACTCCAGAATAAGAGAAAGGAAGGGGGGACACAGCGGAGCAGCAATCGTCAAGAAGAACAAGACAGTCGGGTCAGGAGGCTACACGAAGACCTGGAGGGAGGTCAGGCAGGGGAGAGCCCTCTATCGGCGGAGCCGACGCTGCGGCTCAGCGGCACACCTAGCCGCCAAGGATGCCGCTAGAACGGTCGGCCGCAGCGAGCTGGGGCAAACCTCCGCTAGATCTGCGCCCAAGGCCACCGAACCGGCCGCCAGGCAGTAGAGAGACACCCGCTCTGGTTGATGCAGTAGCTAGGCCATAGCACCGCGTCACTACCGACTGCCCAAGCCGCCATGCCGACGAGTGAAGCCAGCGCGCTTCAGCCGCCGTTTCCCAAGCAAACCTCCTCAACGCCACGCCGGTTCCGCAAAAGGAGGGAACAACACACGGCACGAGGAGGTCGACTTGCAAGGGCGGGGAAGCCAAGGCAATGCCGAGCAGCACACCGACGTAGGGCCGAGGTGGAGACCACATGAATGACAGCGATGAGGACACGGGGAGGCCGAGGACGACACCCTAGGACGGACAAGCCCCAGGGTACCAAATCCGGGTTGCCCACCACCAGATCTGGCCTCTCCCCGACAGGATCCGAGCACCACGCGACCAAAACCAATCTGCGCCGCCCGAGCCAGCTGGAACACCACCAGTAGATCGCGCGAGGAGGAGAGGAGAGGAGGAGGAAGTGGGGGTCAGAGGCTGCCGCCACCGCCATGGCTGGTCGGTTGGCGGCCGACTAGGGGCGACTGGGGGCGGCGCTTGGCACGGCGGCGTTCTCCCCACAAGTCGCTCCACCACCCAACCAATTTAAATTGTTGTTACTAGCAAGTAGGTTGGGCTAGCTCTGTATCGACGACAGACCAAACCCAAAATGTCTTCCGACCTCCCTGGTTACCATAGTGAAAACTGAGAGAAACCGAAAGGGGAAAGGTGTGGAAGATCGTTCTGTTGGGTCAGGTATTTTGATTCTCTTATTTTTAGTGAATCTACTTATTTTCTTTTCTTGAGTAGAGTTGTGCCTTTTTAAAAAAAAACTACTTGTGTTGTTTCTACTGGTTTTGGAGTATGGCAGTGTGCTAATTTGTGTAAAACAAGAATTTTCATTAGAGATTATTTGACCACAAGGTTACGACCATAGCAAAAACTCTTACGGCGTATATAGCAACTACATCTAGAGAACCTACTAGAAGTTGTATTAAGATCAACCTGCACTTCTCTCGTCGGAACAAGCATTTGCAACATGTGTGGCACGGTGCTTGCATTAGTAATATCATTTTAGGAATTTTATGCACGTTATGAATTTTTTTTTGCAAAAGGGCAGGCCCCACTTTCATTATCAATTAAGAAAATGAAAGCAACCAACAACCAAAGTGTCAGCACCAAGCGATTCTGACAATCCTCAGCAGGCGATCTCGACACCCACGAGGAAAGCCACAAAAGCTACAGCCAGTGCCAAAACATCCACTACCCAGAGAAACCATCTGATATAAAAGGCACAGAACCTGCTGATGAATAAAAGAGAAGATGACAACTAGAAGCCTTTTTAACACTAGGAGAATGCAGACAGACTAGCAGAAAACCCCGATCACTGGTCTTCATCCGCCTTCTGGCAAGCATGCACCTCCTTGACAGTCTTGAAAATAAGCTCTAGCCCCATCTGAACCAAAGCTTGATCATCAGCACGCAGAAGCCCTGACCAATATTGAATGAAGCCACAGAACATATAAGCTATTGATAGGGGATTTTTAAACTTCTTGTTTTCAAAACAAGTCTCATTACGCTTCCTCCAAATCCCCCCGCACACAACAGCTATGCACAGGTACCTTAAGCCCTTGCTGTTAGGTATCACAACCTTTTCCCATAACAAGGCTTGCTCCCAATTGGATGGTCTCCATCTCATTCCGACACTCTTAGCAATGATCCCCCAGAGAATCTTTGTGGATGAGCAATTAAAGAAAAAGTGGTTAACAGTTTCTATGTCATTGCAAAAACTACATCTGGGGTCCCCATCCCAACTTTTTCTCCTCAAATTATCTCTAGTCAGAATAGCATTATGGGAGACTAACCAAAGAAACCCTTTGATTTTCAAGGGCAGATTGGATTTCCAAATCTGCTCAGCATTGACATGTCTCTCATCCTTAAAAAGATCAATATACATTTTTTTCACAGAGAAACTAGAATTATCTTTTCCTTTCCATATGCATATGTCTCTTTCCATGTTAAGGTTTTCATTCATCAATTTTTCTTTTACAGCTTGCCAATCTTCTAAATTTTTCCCATCTAACCATCTTCTGAAGGGAATATTCCAGTGTATTTCACCCCCTTCAGCCACACTCATATCTTGGGCATTACAAATGTCAAAGATATCTGGGATCATGTTTTTTAGGGGTTGAGGAGATATCCAGGCATCATGCCACATGCTGATTTCTTTACCAGAGCCTACCAACCATTTTCTTCTGGGAAGGTAGAAATCTCTCACCTTCATCAGATGTTTCCAAACAACAGAATCTGTCTGTTTGATTTTATAAGTAGCAATCAGATTTTTATTTAGATATTTCCTTCTGACAATCTGTTGCCATAATCCATCCTCTTTCTCTAGTTTCCAAAGCCATTTGCACATGAGACAAATATTTAATTTTCTAAGATCCTAAATCCCCATGCCATTCATATTTTTAGGTCGAATTACTTTTCCCCACTTCACCAGAGATATTTTGTTTTTGCTGCTAGTGCCTCCCCACAGAAATTTTCTCCTAATCATGTCAAAATGTTTTTAATCACCCCAGAAGGGAGGAGGAACATTGACATGGTATATATAGGGATGCTACACAGACAAGCATTGATTAGAGTCAATCTGCCACCCAAAGATAGCACTCTTTCTTTCCAGCCATCCAATCTTTTTCTTATTTTATCAATCAGAAATCCCCAATTAGAAATGTTGTTTTTTTTATATTTGACAGGGACCCCCAAATAATCCATGGGGAGTTTTCCCATTTTGCAATTGAAATATTCTGCAATCTCTTTTTCCATCATATTCTTATCATTAATAACAATCAGCTCACTTTTATCAAAGTTGATTTTCAAGCCTGACATTTGTTCAAAGCTATAAAGCAACATTTTAGCATGAGCTAAACTATCTTCTGTGCCATCCAAGCACACAATGGTATCATCGGCATATTGCAATATACTACAACCTCCTTCAATAATATCAGACATTAAACCCCTAATGAGACAATTTTGCATAGCCACCCTAAACATTTTACTTAAACAGTCAGCAGCCAAATTGAAAAGAAGAGGAGATATGGGATCTCCTTGCCTCACACCCCTTTTACTTTGAAAATAATTTCCTTTTTTTCCATTCACATTAATACTCAAGGTACCCTTGGTCATGATTTTTTTCATCCAGTCAATCCACAACTGATTAAAACCCCTCCATTGAAAACATTTAAACATAAAATCCCAATTGACTTTGTCATATGCCTTCTCAAAATCAATTTTCAGAAAAACACCCATCTTGCCACTTTTTTTTGTATGGTGGAGAATTTCATGAAGAGCAAGTATCCCATCCATGATATTTCTACCTTGAATGAAGGCATTCTGGGTCCCACTAATCAGTTTATTCATGATGGAATCCAATCTCACAGTGAGCACTTTGGATATTAGTTTAAAAATATTATTCAGCAGGCAAATAGGTCTGAACATCTTCACACTGTCTGCCTCCTGCTTCTTGGGAATCAAAATAATCTCCCCATAGTTAATTTTCCCAATATCCAGCTCCCCCTCATGGAATTGACTAAATTTTTTTTAATGTCACCCTTCATTATTGGCCATGTTTTTTGGAAGAATTCAATCGGCAACCCATCTGGGCCAGGGGCTTTATTTGTACTCATGCTATCAAGGGCATTTTTAATTTCATCCTATTTGAACTCTTCTATTAACAGGGCATTTTCATCTGTTGACACTTTTTCAGAATCATCCCACACATCAGGATTCATTTCTATGACACTTTGATGGTTTCCTCCAAAAAGCTCCATATAATATCCAGTAATGTGTTTACAAAGAGCATCATCACCCTCGATGATCTCATTGCCATTCTTTAGATATTCTATCATCTTTTTCCTTCTTTTAGCATTGGTCATTATATGAAAGTATTTGGTATTATTATCCCCACACAACAACCATTTGCTTTGAGACTTTTGGTACCATTCTACTTCTTCTTTTGTATAAATTTCTTTAAGTTGATTGCTGTAATAAATCCTTCTCACCTCATCCCCTCAATATCATCATATTCTTTTAGGTTTTCAAACAGCCTTAATTTTTTCTTCTTATCCTCTCCCCAGGTATCACCACCCCACCCTTTTAGGGTTTTTTTTCAACCTTTTTATTTTGATTAGAAACACCCCCAAGGCATCCTGGCCCCTGATATCTTTGTTCCATGAATTGCTCACAATACTCATAAAATCATCTTTTTCCAACCAAGAGGTATGAAATCTAAATCCTGTCCTGCAACATTTAACTGCCCCCACACTAATTATTAAAGGATTGTGGTCAGATAATATTCTTGGTTTTTTTATGACCACCAAGGAAGGGAAAAGTGCCTCCCAATCATTGGAAACAAATACTCTGTCCAACTTCTCCAGAGTAGGGGTTTGATGATTGTTAGACCAGGTACAAATACTACCAGTGTTTGAGATTTCTTTAAGCTTCACTATTTCTATAAGGTCATTGAAGGCATGGGAATGGCTAGGCATCCTGACGGGTTTATTTTTATCACCAGCATCTCTCAACATATTAAAATCCCCACCCATCAAAACCGGTCCATCAATGTTTTGCAAAGTATCTGTCATCTCAGCAATAAACACCCTTTTAAACTCACTTTGAGCGGGACCATACACACAGATTAGAACCCATTTTTTCTTAATTTTTTTATCCCAAAGATTCATTAACAACATATAATGGTTTTTTTGATACTGCAAATATCAAATCTATCTATTCGAACAGCCATTAAGATGCCACTCTATTTACCTTTGGATGGCACCCAATGCCAATCAAAGCAACCTCTCTTATCCAGATTTCTAAGGATTTTTTTCATCAATCACTCTCATTTGGGTCTCTATCAAGCCAACAAAGTCTAGATTATTGTTTGCACACAATTCATTTATATAAGTGTTCACTCCTTTTTTAATCACACCTCTACAGGACGGCGTGTTCTCCGCTCAACCACTGCGGATCACACCCCTAGTCAAATTTCTATCCTGCTAGCCGATCAACCGTGCTCAGTTCGATTTGAGCGTGGGACGCAGCAAGGAGCGACTCACAGAGATTACCCAGGTTCGGACCCCCCCGCGGGTAATAGTCCTACTCCTGCTGAGCCTTAGCTCTTTTCTTGTTGTGGTTGAATGGAATGTGGTTACAGAATACTTGTGAACCGGAACCCCCGCTCTCTCCTCTCTCCGCCCCTTTTATACAAGCCTCGAGCTGGCGGAGAGAGCCGTGGGGGTAGGCGGTACAGTGCTCTCGACACAGTACACTGATAAGACATGAGGGACACGACAGAAGAGACGAAACCGTCTTCTGCCGCACGCGAGCGGCGCGCCTCGCGTGCCGCCAAGTGGCCTCGACCCGCATGACACACCGGTGAGGCTGAGGCGGGGCCGGACTACTCCCCGACGCGGGCGGCCATCTTAAGCAAACCCTCTCTCTGCGGTCAATTCCCTGCGCCACGATGTACCGCTTTCCGGACCTACAGGGTCATCATGGCGATGATCATTCTTCACCGTCTATCCACGCGTGATGTCGCGACAAATGCGCTCGCCCTTCGCAGCGGGGAAGCCTTCGCCAAGAAGACTCCTTCGGCGCTCGCCACGCGGGCCCCGCAGCGATGGGAGGCCTTTGCAGCGCGAAGGGCTTCGCCAGCGTGCCCACTTGTGGCGTGGGGCCCTCGCCCGCAGCGGATGGGCTCGCCCGCCTGCCGGGCTGTCGCCGCTGGCGTGTGGGGCCCTCGCTGGTCTTCTAAGGGCTCGCCCACGCTGGGCACTGCTTTCGCCCGCTTTGACGCGTGGGGCCCGCTGGTTATTGAGGGCTCGCCACGACTGGGCCTTGTCGCCACCGGCGTGGGGCCCGCTGATCGCTGAGGGGCTCGCCCGCACGCTGGGGCTCGATCGCCCGCGGCGTGTGGGGCCCGCTTAATATCCGAGGGGCTCGCCACGCCACGGGCTTGATCGCCCGCGGCGTGTGGGGCCGCTTATCGCCGAGGGCTCCCAGTCACCAGCGTGGAGCCCGCGACATCGCCGGGGGCTCGCCCGTGCGTTGGGGCTCGATCGCCCGCCGACGCGTGGGGCCGCTTATCGTGAGGGGCTCGCCACGCTGGGTTGGGGCTGATCGCTCGTCGGCGTGTGGGGCCCTCGCCTAAGCGCCTGAGGGGCTCGCCACGTATTTGGGGCCTTGTCGCCACTTTGGCGCGTGGGCCCTCTTGGCCTCTCTTTGGACTCTTCATACCACGGTATTTATTACACCGCAGTGGCCGGGTCCACCATGATACGCGAACCGTCACACAGACACTTTTTCCGTTTCTCGTGCGGTGGGAGACGAATCGTGGGGGGCCCACCTTCTGCGGCGGCCGTACGCCTGATTCTCCACCTGCGCGCGATCATCCTTGGGGAATCGCGCCGCTTTTTGCGGGAAATCGAAACGCGCGGGGCAATGATAGCGCGCGCGTGGGGACGGAATCCAAACCGTCGCACTCGCGAGCCCTGCTTATAAATACTTCCCTTGGCGCCGCGACTAATCCTTCCGCACGCTAAGTCCTCAAACTGCCCTTCACCTTCTTCGCCGCTGCCACAGAGCCTTCTTCACCGCCGCCACCTTCTTTTTTCGCCAACTCTTCCACCGTTTTTCATGGCGCCCAAACGTAGCAAGGGTCGCCGCGGTGACGCTGCTCCAGCAGCGACGTCATCTGAGCGGCTACGCGCCCTCCGCCACCGAGCGAAGATATGGTGACGCGGCTTCAAGTGTTCGTGCCGCCAACCTCCACCCGGTTCCGCTGCGGCACCATTGCGCCGCGCCCCCGCGACGGAGAGATCGTGACCTTCACCTGGGCGGTGCTGGCGGGGCTCGTCCCGCCATACTCCGAGTTCTTCTTGGGGGTGCTCGCCTTTACGAGATCGGTAGCGCACCTTCCCCAACTCCGTTGTCGCATACAGCCATCTTCGCCCCCCTCTGCGAGATGTTCGTGGGGTGATGCCAAACCTCCGCTCTGGGCTGCACTTCGCCAGACGCTGCAGCGAGCTTCATGTGCGGGCTATTGGGAGGCTGCTACTTTACGCTCATGGCCGCCGCCTTCATCCGGTTGCGGTCAAGTCAAGCTGGAAGGATCGGCAGCGCTTCGTCTGTCTGCGGAAGACTCCGGTAGCTGCGATGATCTTGCTCTCCCGAGGTCCCGCGGAATCCCTTGCCACCGGGATCTCTGCGCGACGACTCGGCCGAGCCGAGGTGATCTTGGGCGCATCGCTGAGCTCCGCCGCAACGGGCTCACCAGAACCCATGTCGCGGCGGATTTCTTGCGGCACCGCCTCTGCCCGCTCCGCATGAGGGTCCGCCCCGCTGTTGACACCCAAATTTGGCAGAAAATCGGATATTGTAAAAGGGCGAATATGTTGAAATATCTTTGGCTGAATCGGTTTGGGCCTTGTTGATGAAGGAAAGAGTACATGACGAAGAAGCCGATGAAGACAAGACTTGGGAGATACGATCCGATCGGAGGCATGACCGAGAACAGTTAAATGTCGGTATCGATATTGTAATAGTATAAATAGAGATTTAGAGCCTCGTGAAAGGGATCAATCTACAACCAAAACACCAAAAACCTTTTCGAACCCGATCGACTTCGTCGAGAGGCTTCAAACGCAGTAGAGCTATCTCGATGAGATAATCGATTCTCTCCTTGTACCCGTATGCATGGTGCATCATCTTGACCTCATGTATACAAATCATGTTAGACTGTCTCAAGATTTACCGATCTTTAACATGTTCTCGCATATTACCTTTGTCTCGGTTTAATCGATCTGTAATGTGTGTTTATCCTGCAATACCGATTATCAAGTATTTTTGTATGCTTTCTACTCAAATCTGATATATGCGACTACCTCGTTAAATCGATCTTGCGTGTGTCTTGTTTAGGAGCTTGTATGCTTAAATATTTGCCGATTAGTATTGTTTTACCCTATTAGTTTTAAACCTCAGATCAGTTTATCGGTTTATACCGGATCTAGATTTGAATCTTGTCTTGGCACGACCAATCTATTCAATCATCCCTTGGTTTAGTCTAATATTACGGTTGAAGGCTTATCACTAATATTATTATAAAAATACAAAAAGAAAAGGAACAAGAAATTTATGATTAAGTGATTTATCTTTATTGCTTTATCGGATTTATAACCGATAGATCTTGTAATCGAGCTATTGTATAAGCCGATTACAATAAACCTGATCTGGCTATCTCAAAAGCCGATTAGGTCTATATTACTAACAATTTTCACCTTATTGATTTACAGGTCAAATCAATTGGCACGCTTGGTCTGAGTTGCGACGCGATCACTGAATCGACGCTTCTGCGCGTGTGTTCACGTTTTTCGTGTCAACACCCGTCTGGCAGTACTATGGCGATGACGATGGAGTCCGCATTGCCCCCGGAGTTAAGTGTCCCTTCAGTCTTTCGGGTTTCTTGTCTCTTTGGAATGTCTTTTCTTTTGACTCCTTGTGACTGATGGCATCTTCTTCTCTCTTGCGCCCAGCCGTAGGGAATGTGCCGGAGAACGTGCTCCGTCAGTGGCTGGCAGGGCTCCTAACCGCGCCCATCGGCGACATCTCTTTGCCGGTGACCATCCGCCCCCTCTGCGACTGGGATCCACGGGAGCATAACCGATGATTGCGCGACGCTGCCCCATGGAGGTCTCGGTCCTGCGGTCCAAGTGGCGGGGACCACTCTGATCCGCGATCCACCCGGCGACCGCCAAAGCTCCATGACGCTGCCGCTCTGCCGTGGCGGCCGACTCGACCAAGCGCTCTCGGGAAGCGCCGCCTCATCCTCGGCGAGGCGGCGGCGGCGAGGAGGAGAGGGAGCCCAAAAGAGCTCGCCCCTCAAGCCACGACCTGCCGCCTCCTCCGGCCCCTTCGGCGAGGGCCTGCTTTGTTGCCGCCGCCGCTCGCCACCGGCGAGGAAGCACGGCGACTCTTGAGCTGGCGCCGCTGCGCCGATTTCTTCTGCTCGCCTTCGCGCGGCGCTTCTGCGCGGCCCTCATGTAACGCCGGCTCTTCTGCACCGGCGCCACTCGTCTGGCCTTTGCTCGGCGGCGACCACCACTTCGCGCCGCCGCCGCTTCGCGACCAAGCGGCAGCCTGCCCCGCCGGCCTTCGCGCTCGCTGGGCGCGCCGCTCGAGTAACTTTCTGCGCCTACGCGCACTTTATGTTAGGGTTAGCATCTTTGCGCTTTCGCATACCTAAACCATGTCTCGATTATCTTCATGGGATAGAAGCGGACGGCTGGGGCCTCAAGCTCCATCCCTTACGATTCGCTTGACCCCAGCTTCGCCGCGGCTCCTTTGTGAGCGAGGCCTCTGCCGTGGAGATCGCGCCGAGAGCGAGGGTGGATGAACCTCCGCCGTTACGCGGCTTAATAACGCCGTGGGTGCCATTACCGCCCGGCGTCGGGCGCTCCGCCGAGGCGCTCCGTGCCTGCTTTACGCTGGGCGGCACAGAAGCGCTTTAGCCTCGGCGTCGTGGCCGACGGCAATGCCGGCGGCGCTTGAGCGGAGACGCCAGCGAGAAGCTGCGACAGCAGCAGCTGCCGGGCGGCGCAAGCCGCTGCCGCCTCGGCCACCAAAGACGTCGAAGACCTTCGCGCGGAGCACTCTGAGCGCCTTCGGGTCCTCGCCGACATGCTGCGCGCTACCTACCACAGCTTCCGGGACGTCCTGTACCCGCTAGGCGTCACCTTGTACTCCCCGCTGGAGGAGACCGCCGCGCATTATGCTGGGGCCGTGGGGCGCGTCGTCGAGGCCCTGCGCGATCTGCCGGTGGTGATGCGAGCGCGGGCGATCGAAGATGGTCGCCACGGCGCTCTTGAAGCAGCGCGGTTCGTCTTGGGCAACTGCCTTGCCCAAAACGTCGCGTTTGACCTCAACGCCGCCACCGGGGAACCTTCGCGCCAGCTGCACCGGATCGAGTAGTCGCGGGTTGACACCGCCGCCAACCGCGCCTCTATGATGGGCGGCGCTGCGCCGGGAGAGGGCGATGAAGACGAGGAGTAGACGAACTCCCTCTTTTGTTTTTGCCCTGTACAAATCCTGTTAATGCAAACTTTTGCTCTTTTGTCGTGAGTCTCGATCAAACTTCGCGCAAATCTTATTTTCGAAAAGAACTGGGGCACCCGAACGCAAAAAGCTTTAGACAGAGCGTTCTTATTGAAAGTGAGCGCTTTTTCCTTAGGCATCTGGTTACTTCAACCCTTATGGCCTTTTGGCAAACCGACCTTAAACGTTGCGTGGCGAGAGCTTAGCTTCCGTAAGTGGTCTAGTCGCTGGTGCCGTTGTTGGCGCATTGCCCAGACCGAGCGGACACACCAGGCTAGAACCCGCCTTCCGTCCGCCTCGCCTCGCCCAGCCGCAAGTTCAAGCATTCGCCCTTGCAACTAAGGGGCCATCAGTCTTAAGTACTTTCGCTACCAGCTTTCAACAGAATGCTTTCTAACAGACTTTTTTCGGCTAAACAACTGATTGCCAAAAGTTTTAGACAGAACGTTCTGCTGCAAGTGAGCGCTTTTTCCTTAGGCATCAGGTTACTTCAACCCTTATAGCCTCTTGGCAAACCGACCTTAAGCGTTGCGTGGCGAGCTTAGCTTTGGAAGTGGTCTAGTCATTTGGTGCGTCGTTGGCGCGTTGCCCGAGCAGCGAGACACACCGAGCTAGAACCCGCCTTCCGTCGCCTCGCCTCGCCCGGTATAAGTTAAGCGTTCGCTCTTGCAACTAAAGGGCCATCGGTCTTAAGTACTTTTTCGCTACCAACTTTCAGCGAATGTTTTCTAACGAGACTTTTAAGGTGAAAAAACAGATGCCCACAGAGAGCAGAACTTATCTTTATATTGAAGATGGCTTTGTACAATGCAGCCCCGAGGCGGGAAGGAGGAAGACCTCGCCGCTCGGCTCCAAAGAAAACCAAAAAGTTCTTGGAACGACTACCTACTGGTAGAACTTCCTCGGTAGCAGCGTTCCAAGTGTTCGCCAATTCGCGACCATCCTCGGCGAGCTGACCCGAAACTGGGCGGGAGGCGAGACCATCTTGAAGGGCCCTCCCACGGGGAAACGATTTAGTGCGCCCACCTGCGCTTAGATTTTCTTGTGAGCGTGGTCGCCCACCGCCGGTGTTCTCTCACACACCCGCCTTGCTTGATACGGCAAAGGATGCTGCTGATACTGGCGGCCGGATCGCCGCCATCTCTCGATCTCCTCGGAAGATTTACTTCATCCCGACGCGGTCGAGTCTCATCTTCGCTTCGCCGCCACCCCAGGGACCCAAAAGCGAGCTCGGTGGGAGCACCGCTTGAGCCATACACCGGGAAGAAAGGGGTCTCGCCGGTGGCTCTGTTGGGAGTTGTCGCGGTGCCCTGTCTGGTGGGGACTTCTTCCGCCAGCTTGCAGCGCTTCTCGACCGCCGTCGAAAGCCCTTGTCTTGAGCCCTTTGAGTACTTCCGCATTTGCCGTTCCACTTGCCCATTGCTCTTGGATGTACAGCGGGCGAAGCCTGATTTAGTACCTAGCTCTTCGCGCGATCTTGAAATCGGCGCTTTTGAGCTGGCGCCGTTGTCGGTGATGATCTGTTGGCGGCGCCGAGCCGGACGAAGATGCTCTTCATAAACTTTATGGCTGCGGCGGGACGTGATCGCGGGATCGGCAATGCCTCCACCCACTTGGTGAACTTGTCGGCGGCGAACGGATCGTGTAACCTCCGGTCACCGCGAGGCAGGCCTAGGATATCCGGCCCCGGACCGCGAGCGGCTAGGAAGGCGTAATGGTTTGCGGCGCTGGGCGGTCGGTGGATCTGCTTAGCATGAAATTGGCGCGCCGCATCTCCTCACTAGCTCGAAGGCATCACGGAGGTAGTAGGCCAATAAAGCCGTGGCGACTTTCCCAACCAACGCGGCTCACTGAATGGCTCCGCACATGCCTCCATGGATCTCGAGAGAATTGCACTCCCGCTTCCGTGTGGCGCGCCGGTAGAACTCCGTTTGCGCCACAGCGTCTGGTCCCCACCTACGGGCGTGGCGCTTGGCCTTGCGCTATCTTCTCGGCGATCGTCGTCATCGTCGGGATCACTCCGTCCGCGGGTAGGCTAGGATCGATCCATCCACCGACCTTCCGGATGAGAGTAGCGGCGTTAGCATTGTCGTCGGCGTACTCTGCTGGCACGGCATTTCGCCTCAACGACCTCGGCAGTTCTTCGCCTCCTCCCTCCAGCAGGGGCTGTGGTAGGATTGGTGGCGTCTCCTCCGGATGTGGGGCTGCATCGAAAAGCGTCGTCCCCTCCGAGTTTGGGGCTGCGACGAGCGGCGCGTGAGTCTTTCTTCAAAACCCGGCGAGCAGGTGCCTTTGGCGAGGCAATCGGGGCGATTCATCCGCCATATAGTTGTCGCGGCGAGGGTCGTGCACGGCCCAAGCCCTCGAAATGCCGCTCCAACCGGCGCACCTCCGCCGGGTAGGCCGCCATAGCGGGATCGGCGGTGAAATCCTTCCTCGCTGGTTGATGACCGGGAGAATCGCTGACTTGCGTACCGCCGGATGCGAGGGTCGGCCACCACGAGCGGCGAGCAATCCTTCATACTCGCGACGTTGTTGGTAGCGGAACTCCAGCACCACCGGTGCGGACAATGTCGCCGGTGGGAGACACGAGCGACACTGTGTCGGCCCCTCAAGCGGAGCGAACCGTCAAAGAAGAGAGTCCACGGCGAAGTGCTGGGGCGTCTTTAGCTCTGTGTCGCGGAGTCCACTTTGAGCGAACTCCACCAGAGCTTGCCCCTTGATGGCCGTTCGGGGAGCGAACTTGAGGTCGAATTCTGCCAGCTCCATGGCCCACTTGGCGATGTGGCCCGTCGTCTCGCGGTTGAAGAGGATCTCCCGCAAGGGGTAGTTGGTCAAGATAGTGATTTCTCGCCCCTGAAAGTAGTGACGCAGCTTTCGGGACGCCGTCAGCACGGCGTAGAGCATCTTCTGGTGCTGCGAATACCTCGTTTCGGCATCGTGGACTTTCCTGATGTAGTAAATGGGGGCGCTGAACACCTTCTCTTTCGGCCACCAGCACCGCGCTGACCACCTGGGGTTTCGCCGTGACATAAAGGATCGTGGCTCGCCGGGTCGGGCGACCAAGACAGGCGGGAAGTGAGATACTTCTTCAGCCCGTCGAACGCCTCCTGCGCCTCCGCCGTCCACTCGAATTGGTTGGTCTTCTTCAGGAGCTTGAGTAGTGGGAGACTTTTATCCCCCAGGCGAGCTATAAAGCGGCCCAGGGAGGTCAAGCAGCCCACCAAGCACTGCATCTGCCGAAGTCGCGTCGGGGGCTTCATGTTCTCGATCGCCGCGATCTTGTCAGGGTTCGCCTCAATCCCCCTCTGGGAGACGAGGAAACCTAGCAGCTTGCCCGACGGAACGGCGAATACACACTTCTCAGGGTTGAGCTTGATGCAGTACTTCCTCAAGTTGGCGAAGGTTTCTTCTAGGTCGCCGATCAACTCCTCCGCCTTCTTGGACTTCACCACCAGGTCGTCGACATACACCTCCAGGTTCCGCCCTATTTGAGGGCGATGAGCGATGTGCATGGCCCTCTGATAGGTTGGGCCTGCATTCTTCGATCGAGCGCCATCCTTGTGTAGCGATGAGCGCCCATGGGCGTCCGCGGCGATCTTTTCTTCATCTTCTTCGGCTATGCTAATCTGGTGGTACCGGGTACACATCCGAAGCCTGTTGCTTTCGCACCCATTTGTGGAATCGGCGATGAGATCAATGCGGGCGTGGTACGGATCGCCAGACGCATACTGTTGAGGTCGGTGAAGTCCGCACATCCTCCACCGCCCGTTGGATTTCTTGGCGAGGCGGGGTTCGCGAGCCACAGGATGGGCGACATCGTGAACGACCCCGCCCTAAAAGCTTGTCCACCTCTGGCGGATAACTTCTGGCGCTCCACGATTGCTTCGGACCTTTTGCATGGTAGTCGTGGCGAGAGCGTTGCCAACTTGTGCTCAATCACCTCACAGGGACCCTAGCCATGTCGGACGGTTGCCATGCAAACACGTCTGCGTTAGGCTGGAGGAAGGAGACGCAGCGCGCCTTCCTATTTGGCGCCGAGAGGCGCCCACCGAACGGTCTTCGCCGGTCGACTCACTCGGGAGATCGCCTTAACCTCCCCGGACGAACCGGGAGGCCGGATCTTCGCGGATGAGCTCCCGAGTCAAGCTTGGCCTTCTAGGCGCCGATCGCCCCGCCAAAGCGAGCGTCCTTGTCGCAGCGGGCGCCTCCGGCGGTCCACTTTCAAGACGATGGGGCGGTGGCCTGGGATCTTCACCACCATGTGCGCATAGTGGCAAACGACCATGAACTTGGTCGAGGCCGGCCGACCCGGTATGGCGTTATGCGGAGGTCGAAGTCCGCCACCTCGAACTCGAGCATCTCGGTGCGGAAGTTGCCGAACCTCAAACGTCACACGAGGCTGGACGCCAATGGGGCGGACTCGGCCCGCGCGATGCGAAGAACGGGCGCCGGTCGAAGCTCCGCTGCTTTGGATCTGGGCGCTTTGGCGACCAGGCGGACAAGAGGTTGAGGAACTCCCTCCGTCTACCGGCACCGCCCTAGCTTGACATTCGGACCGTGGGCGCAACCACGATCGGGGAGATGCCCTAGGCGGAGGTCTTTGGCGGGGTGATCGGCTCGTTGAACGCGATCGGTTGCTCGACCACGCCCGGTGCCTTGCGACCCAAAGCCGGAACGGCGGCGGCGCACACCTCCTCATCGCGCGCTTAAAGCTAGCGTGGGGCGGATAGGTGGCGATCCGCCGTGGATAACGGCAACCGGCGCTCCGCTGTTGGAAACCAAGCGAAGCGCTTCCTTGCCCTTGCAGCTGCCGGACGCTGCTGCTTTGCTCGTGGGCGCGCTTGTCCACCAACTTGGCGGCGACATGGCAATCGCCAAGTCGTGGGGCATTGCGGTGAATGGGACGATAAGCCCCTCCGCTCCACTCGCGGGGCGGCAGTCTCGCCCTAAATCATTGTCGCGGGGGCCGTCGCGGCCACAGCGATCGCCATAGGCTGCTGCCGCGTACCCTGCGGGACCGCTCCAGCTGGCGCCGTGACCTCCTCCTTTCTTACACTGCGCGCGCGCCCGCGCGGCCGGCCGTGTCGTTGTCGTCGTTATCGTCGTCGCTTCGGCGGCCATGACCTGCCGGTCTCGGCCGCCTTGCGCTTCTTCTTGTCCTTGCCGCGGGATTTTTGAAGTCCGGCCTCGCCCGCCCATGCTGTCCCCTCCCGTGCGGGCGGAAGCGAAGCTCTCACTTTGAAGGGCGCACTTGTCGCCGCCGGTGAAAAACTCTTCCGTCGTCTTGATCTTGCGGGTGGCCATCTTCTCCTTGACCCTAGGGTCTCGGCGCCTCTCACGAATGCCGTGACCACGGCGTCGATGGAGATGTCGGGGATGGTATTGCGGACTGGTGAGCGCCGGATATAGTCGTGACAACTCTCCTTCTTACGCTCCCACGTTGTGGAGGTCGTCCTCGACTCCGGGCTGCTCAAGCGTGCCTGGAAGTTGGTGATGAAGAGCTCGAGAGCTCCTTCCACGACCCCACGGACTCGAGGCGAGTTCATGAGCCTGGCGGGCTCGCCCGGTGAGGCTGCGGGAAGTAGTTCGCGAGAACCTTCCTCGACCCTCCGATTAGCTGCATCACCGTAGTGTAGATCTGCAAAAATTCGTCGGGGTTGGTGGAGCCATCATACTTCTCGATGGGGTGGGCGGAACCTCTCCGGCCCTTGCACTCGGCGCAGCTCCTTCGAAAAGCGCGGCGGCCGACGGAGCCTCTGCTCACGGGGCGCCTCCGTCCGCCGTGCCCGCCGTCCGGACGGCGCCGTAGTAAGCACCTCCTTCCTGGCGGAGGCGACATCGCGGGAACCTCCTGGTCCCCAGGCGGCGGCGTCGGGCGCGATCGCGCACCGGTCGTGCCGCTGCCGGAGCTTGTCGCAGAGTCTTCTCCGTGTCTCGGATGGCGGTCCTCAAGTGGGACCGGAGATCCCGCCTCCCTTTGTCGCTTTGCTGACCGAACCCCGTGAGTCGCTGGCTCTGTCATCTGGCCCGCTCCCTCACGCCGGGAGATCCGTGGGAGAAGCGGGGAGGCCAAGCGGGAGAAGCGGAAACACGGTTCCGCGCCCCGCGACTTGCACCACCGCGCGGCGGCATCCACGTGCGGGCCAAAGCGGCGCCACGGCGCCCGCCGGAGAGTCGAGTCACCGGAACCGGTGGGTTGTCAGCGAGGCCTGGCGAATGGAGGTTACTGTCTTTGGGTGCACTCTCTGAGGCGAGCGCCGCCTAGCTTGGCAGGGGCAGCGCCGCCCGGTGATCCACCGCCATTGCGCGCCGCGCGCGCGCCGCCTCTGATCCATCGCGGATGTTGATCCGCCATTGATGAAGTCGAGGCGAGGCGATGCTAGCGCCCCTACAGCGCGCCCGCGACGGCGTGTTCCCGCTCAACCGCTGCGGATCACACCTAGTCGATTTCTAACACGCTAGCCGATCAACCGTGCTCGATTCGATTTGGCGTGGGGCCTTGCGACAAGGCGACTCACGAGATTACCGAGTTCGGACCCCTGCGGGTAATAGTCCTACTCTGCTGAGCCTTAACTCTTTTCTTGTTGTGGTTGAATGGAATGTGGTTACAGAATGCTTGTGAACCGGAACCCCCGCTCTCTCCTCTCTCCGCCCCTTTTATACAAGCCTCGGTGGCGGAGAAAGCCGTGAAAGTAAGCGATGCAGATGCTCTCGACACGATACTGCGATAAGACATAAGGGACACGACGAAGAGAGCGAAACCGTCTTCTTTGCTCACGCCGCGGCGGCTCGCCTCGCGTGCCGCAAGTGGCCTCGACCCGCCTGAGACACGCCCGGTGAGGCTGCGGCGGGGCCCGGCTTTGCTCCTCGGCGTGGGCGGCCATCTTAAGCAAACCTCTCTCTGCGGTCAATTCCCTGCGCCCACGATGCGGCCGCTTTCGGACTGCGGGGTTCATCATAGCGATGATCATTTCTTGACCGTCTATCCACGCGTGATGTCGATTAAATAAATCGCTCGTCGCGCAGCGGGGAAGCCGCCGCCAAGAAGACTCCTTCGGGCGCTCCACGCCACGCGGGCCCGCAGCGGTGGGAGGCCTTCGCAGCCGAGAGGCTCGCATGCGTGCCCTTTGGCGTGGGGCCCTCGCCCGGCCGCGGATGGGCTTCGCCCGCCTGCGGGCACTGGTCGCCCGCGGCGTGTGGGGCCCTCGCTGGTCTTCTAAGGGCTCGCCAGCGCTGGGGCAACTGCTCGCCCGCTGTGGGCGTGGGGCGCTGAAGCGTGAGGGCTCGCCGCGCGTTGGGGCCTTGTCGCCCGTCGGCGCGTGGGGCCCGCTTGATCGCCGAGGGCTCGCCCCCTTGGCCCGGGGCTGATCGCCCGCGTGGCGTGGGGCCCGCTTAATCGCCGAGGGGCTCGCCATGGCTGGGCTGATCGCCCGCGACGCGTGGGGCCAGCTTATCTGTGAGGGCTCGCCCGCCTGCTGGGGCTGATCGCCCGCCTGACGTGTGGGGCCCTCGCCCAGCGCCCTGAGGGGCTCGCCCACGCGCTGGGGTCTTGTCGCCCGCCTGACGCATGGGGCCCTCTCGGCCTCCTGCTGGACTCTTCATACTCTGGTATTTATTACACCGACAAGTGTTCACTCCTTTTTTAATCACACCTCTACAGTTCCAGAAAACCCCATTTAGATGATTGTCTTCCATCAAACTCGTCTAAAAAATTATTTAATGCGCGCTCCCAAAAGCTTTCTGAGACCTCTGGTAGCACTCCTACCTTTGGTTCCAGAGCAGCCCACCAACACTCCTGGTTTCCCATCAACAACCATGCCATTTATGTGCCTCTTATAGGTTCTTTTCTTAATCACAGGAGAAAACTCATCCTCCTCAGATTCATTATCTTCCCTCCAGTCCAGAATTACAGCATGTTCTTCTCCTGGAACCTCTTTTTTTTCTATGTTCTCCCCTTTGCCACCCCCATCATTCACAGCAGCACTCTTGCTGTTAATATTTTGTCTAGCCACTTCTAATTCTTTAATAATATCAATACATTCCATATCCCCTTCATTAATTTTTAGCCCCATTTTTTTTGCTTTGTCCAGAATAACTACATTGTTAAGGGTTGAAAAGGAATTGGACAGAGAAATTATACCTTCCAAGTTCTTCTTCTTTTTAGCCTAGATAGCTTTTTCCAGAGTTGGTACACCATCTTGCCTCATTCTTGTGCTCCTTCTCACAGGTTGCATCTCTTTTTGATTTTTTTTGCTTTCCCACCTTGGTGACCAGAGACACTTCATTCTGTCCTGCCTTGCTGAAATTTTCCCCTTCATTTTGCTTTCCCATTCCATCCTGGTCTTCAACCTCTTCTATGATTACACTTGACTCCTTGGGAAGAAAGGATCCATACTCATTAAGATCGTGAGAGGTATCCATCTTATCAATCAGAGGATGTGAGCATTGTATCAGCCAAGCTTGATGAGAGCCCAGATTACAATTCTTGTCACCACCATTATTCTCATTGTTGTTAGTCAGATTTTTCATAATCTGATCCATTAAGCCCTCACTGCCCTCACTTAATCTCTCTTGAGAGTCATGAAATTTAATATCAAAACATCTTTCATCTTCTACAACCTTCTTTCCTTTGTCCATATTAGTTTTAGGGGGAGCAGACAAAGCACCTTGTTTCTGAGAGCCATCCATTCTAGCTGTTTTTGGGGGTACAACTCCTAGCTGGTTTATGGAATCCACACCAGAGGATCCACCATTCGCCCCTGAGGCTGATACAGTACTCCCTTCTTTAGCCTTTTTGGCACTCTCTTGACCTTTTTCAATGTCAAAGTAGAAGTCATATAAAAACATGTCCAATTCCCCTTCTACCACCTTGGGTATTTCTTCAATGCAAAGGCAGCCAACTCTCACTCTGACATACTCAATCCAATATATGGTGTTCATGTCAATCTCTAGGGGTTTTCCCACTAAGCAGCAAATACTCCATATAGTCCCCTCAGACCTTTTGTGTAAAGGTATATTCCTAATCCTCACCCAAGCTTCCTGTAGTTTCCCTTTAGCCCCAATCTCTGATTTCCATTGTTCAATGGTGAAAGCAGCATCTTTCAATCTCATATTCATCTCACCGAAAGCTTGGATTTCCTCAATTTTTTTTGCTGTAGGGAATCTCATCAAGAATTTGTTGTCACCAAAAGGTCTAGCCACACATCTCCAAGCACTACTAACCAAAGTACTAACATCTCTCTCCACCTCCTTGGCAGTAGCACTTCCCCTAGTGACTGTGATAACTGCAGTACACATTTGTTCTTTAGAATGGCCTTCTGAACCAATACTTTCTATTGAAAAGAAACCTTGCTTAGAGCCTCCAAAACCACATAGACGGGGGACATGATCAACCATCTTTTTAGTCAAGCATCTCTTAGCAAAATGTCCATCCAAACCACATCTCATACACCCCATTGATTCTTCACAGTCAGCTGCAAGATGTCCGATCTTTTTGCATCTAAAACATATCACTGCCCCCCCAATTTTGATCACCAGCATCCCCAGTTCTGTCCATCTGATGTCCTCCCCCCATCTCATTCTTGTTCATCTGAGAGTTCCCATCGATCATCTTGCGACCCCAAGACATATCCTTCTCAGACACCATCTCACTTCTGTGAGCCAACGTCCCTCCTCCTTTGTGAAATCTACATCCCCAGTCGATGTTTGAACCCCAGAACCGGATGCACCCGAGTCAAAACCAAGTTTCTGATTCTGCCGAACTCGCTCAGAATCATCCCCAAAATCGCACCCTTCCATTGAGCTTTCATAAATTACCTTCAATCTCTTTGCAACAGGAACCCTATCTGGATCTTGGTTGAGCGGATGCTCCTCTGAATCCGCCGCTCCGAATCCCTGAGCCATGTTCTCTTCCATCCGCCGCTCCCAAGTCCATCGACCGCGATTTCCAGCAGAACCTCTCCATCCACCACAGTCGCGACCTCGAGGTCCTCACCCCCACTGGCCACGACCCCTCCATCCTTGACGCCAACCTTCACCAGCCCCTTGAGGGTTTGAACCCCCCGCCATCCTGCGAAGAACCCCGCGCACCACCTCTGCGAAAGTTCGCTCACAATCGCTCGTTAGGGTTTCAGATCGCCCCCAATGTCGTGGACGAATCTTCTCGAGGAAGCTATCCAACCCTAACAACTGCCTCCTCGACTTATCTACGGCTGAGGGCACCGTGGTAAAATCGCCATGGCAAGGTCCTGGATCCCATCCCGAGATTGACGTGTCCGCACCCACCCCTTGACTCGGTTCAACCACCACCGACGGTGTGGTTGCACCATGACACGACACCACAGTGCAGTCAAACCCACCTCTCGTCGTCGGAGATCGGAGGCTCTTGGTCGTCGTCGACGGCGAGATCCCGACGGTGATGTCCGCCGTCACCGCGACGCGAGAGAGGAAACGAGACATCCCCCCTCTGTCCTTCTTTCCAGTAGCATAGCGTATGCACGTTATGAATACAGTGTCTTTTTCTTGCTAGAATTGATGCACAACCACCTTGATCTAGCTCCTCCATAGTTGTTCTTTGATCTACCTTTGACGGCTGCATCTGCAAATAGGTAAAAACATCTAACATCGTCGCAGAGAGGAACTCTCCGTAACAACCCGATATAAAAGTCCCACCATAGAGGAGAGAAATCCTAATAACCCACAATCAAATCAAGGAATATAGGTACCAACTCTTATCGAGAAGGTCTCCAAAATCAACCATCACGTCAAAGAATCATAAAGGGGAGCTTCTTAGCATATCAAGCTACTTCGCCTTTGAGGATGGGACAAAACTAGGCCTATCCATGGGCAGTCTGGCCCAACAAGCCTAGCCCGAAAAAGCCCAACCTGACCTAGGGCGACCAGTGCATCGGGCCGAGCTTAGGCCCAAGGAAAAGTGTGCATTAAGTCATGGCTGGATCAGGCTTTCGGGCTTCGGGCTAGGCTCAAACCCAAATTCAAGGCTCGGCACATCAGATCGAGGTCGGGCTCAGGCTTGGTCATGTGGGATCTTGCTTTTACAATCCCAGCGCATGATTAGGTCTAGACAGAACCTAAAAACTTAAGACAAGAAGAGAGCCTTATCACGTCCCATCCCTTGCTTTATGTCTAAACTGGTTATTTATTTAATGCGCGAGCCTAGAGTGCGTGACGTCCAGCGGCCCAGGTCCCCCGCTCGTGTTGTTGCGCAAGTTCAGGATGTAGTGCCTCTTTTTTTTTCCGTTTTTCTTTGAAGAATGGAAATTGGAGGGCTGCTCAGAAAATGCAAGACATAGCACGTTTGCGTACAAATGCACAATTGGGTTTTCTTTGAACTTATAATAATTTTATGTTTGATTGCATCGTGCATGCAAACCCAAGCATGATTGCACACAGCCACACAGCATATATTGCCGAGCAAAGTTGTTCACCATATCAGGTAAGGTAAAGCATAAATCAAGCCTACCAGCATTAGAACTGAGCAGGAAACAAGATAACAAATCCCCTTAAAATTTTCAAAATCACATCACAATTACTGGCACATTGTTCAACGGTCTATTCCAAACAATGTCAATAAAAAAAAAACAGAAACAGGTAGAGCCCGAATAACTGAAAACTTCCTCTGGCACTCCTTTTGCAACTAACAAATCAGACAAGAATTCTGTGTGCTGGTTCCTTAACACATGTTAGAACACACTTCAACAGCCGATGATACATCCATTCAAGCAGTTCCTCTATCACGTGTCCACCAGGACAAATCCTCACGGGATGCAATACAAGACTCGGTCCACAAGTAGGGTTTGTCGGTAATAGCCTGGCTTGGCATCTTGAGTTGACAATTGCAGGTTAAATAAGCATATGGGCTGATGGAGCTCCCCAGAAGTGCCACAGCTGCTTCCGTGGTACCTACTCATATGTAACAACGTCAATAACTTGTAAACATAGTGAAGATGGTGTCTGTGTCATGGTGCCTCAACTAAATTTGCCAAACAAAAAAACAGTACTGCTTTTTTTTAGTGAACAAAATAACAAGCTGTACCTGAAATCCCTGCTGATGCTTATGGGTTTGTTCCAATGCTGTCCTCCATGGGCATTCCCCTGTTAAGGAACTTGTCATTGGAGAGACAGGGGGAAAGGGAGAGGGATGGTGAGGGAGAGGGATCATACAGTTCTGTAGCTTCAAGTTTAAGCATGTCAATCTGATTCTGCAAATCAGCGCATGCAGCTTCAATGGCTATATTTTTATGGCATAATTCCTGCCATTCAGTTGTCAAGGCATGAAGTTGCCCACCAGTGTTTTGCTGATCAAAAACATGTCATCAGCCGCATGTAAAAAACAGTCATGGTTCATATTCTGAAACAGAGAATAACAATTTGTTACCTGATGGAACTTTCTCTCACGATTAACAGTTTCTATATTTTCATTGTATTCTACAGCCATTTTTTGCATCCTACAAAGTATCAACAGTTTGTTACCACATGCTGATGGAACGATAAATGATATATCAACAGTTTACAGATGATGGAGGGATGAATACTAATATTTCACCTATTCACAGTCATTGTGACCAGTTGAGTTGCAACATGAATACATGAAGCATATAAAAATAAAGAGTAAATTGCACCGTAGGTATATAAAGTTGCTCCGCGTTCTTGCTTAGCTCCAAAATCTCTAAAACCGTGTATTTTGAAACACAAAGTTGTGTTTTTGTTTCAACTAGGTCCAAAAGGTGGTTTTTGGATATTGGCTTGATGATATGGACATCCATGTCACCATACATGCTCTTTAGGGATGTTTTTGCCATGTAGGTGGCCATGTGGGCCCACATGTCATATCGTTCTCTCTCTCTCTCTCTCTCTCTCCTCACTAGCCCCGGCCCTAGCCTCGCCGCCTGTCTCCTTCAGCACCACCTCGTCTCATCCATCTCCGGAACATACTATGCACAGTCCCTCCGTGGCTAGAGCAGGATGTAGACTACCTCAGCGTCACTGCCACCATGCACAAGCCCCATGGCCTGCACGGTGTTGAGCCCGCCATCACTGCCGTGTTCAATGTTCCCGTATTGACCCCAACCGAGCTGGGCTTGAAGCAAACGAACTGCCTCATGCACCCTGATGGCGGCTAGCATCCTTCCTTTCCGACAAGCAATGCAATACAAATATGTCAGCATTGTAGTGTGCCGCTGCCATTCGAGTGAGCCCCAAGATCTTGAGCATACACCAAGATTGGGATTTTTTCAAGAGGTTCTATCTGATGTCGCCGGGATCGAACTGGCGAGCGTGGAGATGTGGAGCAAGGCATGGGCGAGAGGGGTGAAGCAGACATGGTCGACGACGCCGAGGCCATTCGAGTGAACCCCAAGATCTTGAGCATACACCAAGATTGGGATTTTTTTCAAGAACCTTGAAGGTTCTATCTGATGTTGCCGTTGTGAGAGCCCAAGTCGATGGCCTCCAAGGTTGCGCCGACCATGATGAGCACGGCACTCTGCAGCGGCGGCGATGCAAGTGCGGCGAGGGGCGAGACGAGCGTGTAACCATCCTCTCCCCCATCTCCCTCTCCTCGCCAGATTGCTGCCGAGTCCTCTCACGCTTGTGCCGCTGTCCCCTAGCTGTCAGAGCATCTGCAAGCCATCTCCTCATGTCGTTGCCGCCGTTGCACTGCTTCCCCACCTTGAGCGTGGCCACGAAGCTATCGTCCCCCCCCCCCCACCACCCCCCGCGGTGAGGAAAGAGGGAGGCAGGAGGGGTAAGAAAGAGATGGGACGGAGGCCACAGGATTTGGTGGAGAGAGATTGGCCAGAATAAGATGACATTATGGCCCCACATAAAATATAAAGAAAAAGAAAACAAAAAAATGCCACATAGGACATTTATGTGACAATCATCCTCTAAGGAGCCACATGTGCGGTAGCATGGCAACGCAGTCATCAAAACAACCTCTGCATACTGCCCTTGGATCTGTTTGAAACGACGACCCAACTTCATGTATTGAAATACACGGTTTTTGGATTTAGGCAAGAAACCATGCCAACTTCATGTACCTATCATGCAACTTACTCAAAAATAAAATACAAGTAAACCTTCCCTGAAGGACTAAGCAGCACTAATACTGATGCATCACACACATGGACCAGCAACAGATGCATCTTTTTTTTTTTCACTGTCCAGTTTCCACATAGAACGGTACTTATGGCATGGTCCACATGTCAGAGCTTCAAATGAAATGCAATGAAAATTGCACAAGATATCCAACTCCAAATTCAATGTGATAAAGCACAGTAAGCAACACATAGACATAGAATAACTAACCTAGACAAAATTGCTTCCATTTGTCTGTTCTGGAGCTTCCAAACCTCAACACCGTACTTCAGCATAAGCTCCAAATTCTCTATCCTGTAAAACTAACTTTATTTCAAATCAAATAATAGGACTGTGTTTATCACTGATAGCAGAATACAGGTGATAAAAATAATAGAAACAAAACAACTACCTCCTAAGTAAAATGCATATCACATCTGAAGCATTCAAAACCTTACATATGTCAACAAAAAATATGACTGGATTTGGAGTGTTTGTTGTCAACAATATGGCCAAATCTAGTCATTTGGCAATACATGATCTAGATGAAATGTTTGACTAGTCTACCACGAGAAGCATAGGTTTGATAATAAAATTAAAAAAAATGTATACCACTAGGAGCCCTATGCAAGCATCTGTTCCACTGATTATTATATCATGTAGAGAAGAACCTATCTTGTATCAAAAAAATACTGTGTCTGTCATTTCAAACAGCCCTCTTCATTAAGAAGTCCATCCTTTTTTATTTGTTATTTTGCTTGACTATATTTCAAAATCTACGATCTTCACAGCAGTGAGCTAAAGATATTATGATGACGAAACATTATTAAGTCACTAATGATTACAAAGAGATGATCAGCAGGGCACAACATAGCAAGACACTGGTTCCTCTGATCCTATCATAATCAAATGCAGCTAAGTGTAAGCTACTATCCCACTGCTTGAACTTCGATAGTAAATTTTGTGGTTAACACCATGTGGATTTCGTATTTTGCTTGATGCAACATTTTTGTTGGACAAGCTCTACAAATAACTCGACGACAGCACATCGAGAATGGCTATGGAAGCTTCTATGCGTTTGTGGCTTTGCGCATGACTCCATGCATAGCAGTCAAATGCTTAATTTGAAAATTTACAAAGGAGCTACTCTTGTTTCCAATTAGGGTTTATCGACACATATATCAATCATAGAAATGTGAACCAACCTTTAATTCCTCAAATGAAGGAAGAAGTCTTACCTTATTATTTGATGCTGCAGCTGGCTCTGAGCATTCCGCAAGGCCTGCTTCCAAGCAGTGACATCATTTCTCTTGTTTGCTGGGGGTGGCTCCAAACCATAACGGGACATCTCTAGGGTAGCGGGAGGTTTACCAGCTCTAACACGTTCATACTCTTTAGTGAGCATAGGGTGATTCTATAAAAAAAATATTAATGAGAACATGGGATAATTTAAATTGACAGTATATTGCACTCAAAATATTCAAGTGATCAACACTCACAATACTCTAGATATGCATTATTTCATATTATCGCATAAGAAAAATTCTAAACAATTCAAGAGACAGATATGTTCTTCAGGAATATCCTTTGAATATTTAGAATATCTGTGGTTGATAAGCACTAGTAGTGAAGCACTACAACACAATAGCAGGTAATTAAGTCCCACAAAGATCATGTAGGTGCCATAAAATGCAACCAAGGGGACCAATGCAAGGGGGCAGAAAAGCTAGAGAGTTAATTAGAGGATAATCAAATTTTTCATACTATATCATCTGTTGTGTAACCAATTCACTGTATATGTAATTATGGATATTTACCTGTATTAAGTACTAATAGATATGCAATTTAACTTGATTGTTGAGCATGTGATCTTATCTGATTATCTCTGAGCATAAGAGACACTAACTTCCGTAGCTGTCAATCCATGATCCATGATAACAAGTAACAGATAAGGAACCATGAAAGATGGCAAACGAGCTGTGCAAACATCCAACTACATAAAGTAATCAATGGTTATCTTAGGATGCATCCAAAAAATATTAGAACTATTCCTGCAATCCAAATACATGCTATTTTCAGGGGGATGTTGGTTTGAAAATATTTCTCGTTTTAGTTTTTCATTTTCCACTGCATGCCCCAAATAATGTGGGAAAAGTGTCAAAAGGTAAGTCATCAACTCATCTCATGTTCTATATGCATGGATCTAGAACATCTAAAATTGGTCCAGAATAAATGCATCTAGCCACCCAAATCTTCTCAGTTTAGAGTGAGAATGTCCCTCCAATCTAGTTGTATCCCAGAAAACAGGTATCAGTTTTTTCCCCTGCTATACTCTAATTCCATAACTTACCGCCACGTGCATTGAACTTTGCTGCCTCCAGTCATATTATTGAATGTTTACCATAATGTATTAACTCGCATCCAAATTATTTGTAGCTTAAGTTTCATGCACATAGACCAAAGGAAGAGTTAACGTTGTAAATTTTATTTCCCCTATTAATAGTATACTTATTTCTTTAAAATCCGTTACAATAAGAAATCATATGGCATTTGGTGGAAAATGTAGCTTTAAACCAAAACATCGAAAATTTACAGACCAAAACCAACTCCCTAAAATGCCAAATTATTTTGAACCGGAGGTAAGGTAATAGCTCAATTAGTGTGCTGCCTTTTTCATTTGCAGTATGGCTGTGATAAAATCACTCAATAAATATTTTAGGGAAGTTCATGGCATGTGATGTTCAACAGATGCTTTCCATATCAAGTTATCAAGTTACTAAGTGAAGTATGCAATGGTGAAAAAACTATTTGTCTCAATTTTCCTCCAGGCGCTATGGTACAGGAAAAAAATTAGTTAGTATCTGCACAGCCTACAGTAGGGTCTGAAAACTTAATAGCAATCCTTATTGAAACAGCAAAGTGAGATTGGTTCATTTTATAGACAAAACCATTAGATCATCACACCTAGGCAGTTCTGCTTGTCTTGTTCTTTAGCATCCAAGTTCAACTAGAGATGGCTGAGCTGCACATTTCATCTTAAATGGTTCACATTTGATCGGATCAAAACAGCAACTCATTATTAATAAGGGAAAAAAGGCAATAGTTATTAGTAATTGATTACTGAAACCAAATCCTAGTAGTAATCCACTATATTATCTTCCATAGGTTCATAGCAATAACAGAGAATGATCAGTTGACATGGAAACGATAGGGGGTTCTCTATGTCATGAGCAGATGTGTAGTCCCAATTCCTTCAGAAATAAGCATTACCACTAAACTAGCATAAATGAGGCATTTTATGGCTCCAAGTACCATCTTTGTGATCTATTACATATGGGCCCACATTTATTTAATTTTATAGACAATGCTATAGCTAGTTCATTGAGATGATGTCTATTTGCTATCTATAGATGACAAGTTCACTTCTTGTAGCTAGTGGTTAACTACACCATTTGGAGATGCTCTGGTGGACTAAAAACTCAATACCCCTATACAAAACAAAAAAAATCTGGAAGATCCTTCTGTTCAGCCAATTTATAGCATTTTCTAAATGTGCAGCTGTAAGCCCTAGCACCCACGAGCCGCCTTCCTTAAAATCCTAGTTATGCAGATCACGCCCCAAGCATGGCATCACAAAACAGCGATAGGGCGTCGAACAACTAACACATTGCAAGCCACTTTAGTAGAAACATAAAAAGGAGGGCTCGTAAAAACACCTCGAATCCGGCGGCGGGCACGGGGGGCAGGTCGCGGAGGAAGTCGGCGGGCTTGCGGTGCCCGCGGCGCATCTCCTCCTCCACGAGGCGGTCCACCTCGCGCTTCACCGCTTGCTCGCCGTAGTCGCCGTCGATGTAGGGCAGCGCATCCACCGTCTCCGCGTCCGGCGCCGCGCGCCACGGCGCCCCGGACCCCTCGGCCGGCGGCGCCTCCAGCATGAGAACCTCCCTCGTCGCCGACGAGGCCATCGCGGGGGCCGCGCGCCGGCAGGTTGCCGCAGACGCAGGCGGGGGAGAAGGAGGGCTGAGGAAGTGGGGATGGCAGGTCGCCGTTTGCTTTGTGCCTTGAGAAGTTGATTTGGGCTAAAATTTAGCCCATTTTGGCGCTGTTGATTCGTTTGTTTTAAGTTTAGCTTTAGAAAGAAGTCCACGTTGCCTCCCTCAACTATTGAAAAAGTTCACTTTTCCTCCCTCTGTGTTAAATGGGTAAGATCTGGCCGTCCAATCTTGCATCGAACGGCCACAAATGAGTTGAGGGAGGAAAAATAAACTTCTGCAATAGTTAAGGGAGGTAAATTAGACTTCTTCCTTTAGCTTTACTCACCGAGAAAACTTGATGAACTAAGAGTTACAAAAAGGCGGCCCAGTTCTTTTCGGCTTAACAGCTTAACGTCTTAACAGCTTAACGACTTGTCTACGTTTTGAAAACACATATGCTTTGAGTTTTTTTAGTCCGTTTTTCGTTGTTTTGAAGGTGGGTTCTAACGTTTTAAAAAGAAAGTCAAACAAAATGTATCCGAATCTCGAGACTACCTCGAGAAGCTCTCGAAGTTCAGTCATTTCAGCCGTTCAGCCGTTCATCAGTTCAGCCGGCTTAACGGGTTATCTACGTTTTGAAAATACATATGTTTGGGGTTTTTGAGTTTGTTTTTCACTGTTTCGAAGGTGGATCCTAACACTTTAGAAAGCAAATCAAACGAAATGGATCTGAATCTCGAGACTACCTAGAAAAACTCTAGAAATTCAGTCATTTCAGTCGTTCCTCTGTTCAATCGTTCAGATCAGCTCAAAAGAACAGGGTGTAAATAATTATTGGAAATATATTAAAATTTTTAAAAAAAACTCTACATTGTATTTTAAATTTTTATTTTAAAACGTTCAATTGAACCAGAACTAAAAAAATTAAAGAGGGCCTTTATCTGGATGGCCCAACGCATTTAAGTCCTACGTAATTTCAAGCTTTTTTCATGTATCTTCGCACTACATAAAACATTTTTCCGGTGTTATTTTTATTGTTGTTTTGGTGTTGGTGTTGTTGTTGTCGTCGTCATCATCATAATCATCTTAAAGTTGTTGCCGATGGAGATGAGGCAAAGCGTCCACGTCACCTGAATTATTTTGACCGTCAGGATGCTTGCGCAAGTAGCTCCCACCGGTGAATTTATGAAAAAAAAAAACTTTCATCTTTTCGAATTCACACATGGGCCTTTGTTGGTTCGCATTGAGGTCCTTTTGTCGTAGTTTGTTGTGACCGAACTTTTCATTTAAGCCCCATATTAGTAGATGTTCCAGCCCGCGGTACTTCCACCTCCCTGGGCTATTTCTTTGCCTCCATATTGAATGAGATTATCCATTGTGCCACGGTATATATGTGTGTTCCACCTAGCCATGGTCCACAATCCTAACCCTAACCAGGGTGCCTCCTCTCCTCCCTGCTCGCCTCTCCTCCCAACGTCGCCGCTCTCGCCGACTCTCCTTCCCCTGGCACGGGCCCTGTCCTTCCATTGTCGTCGCTCATGGAGCCGGCGTCGCCCCTCCTCGTCAGCCTTCTTCTCCCATTGTTGCTGAGCCCCCGCACCTGTTCCACGTGTCGCCTCCTCCTTCCACACCGAAGCCCATCCACACCTAATCCTCCCGACACCGCATTCAGATGGCCAGGTTCGGCGAAGACGGCCGGCGACGGTTGACCATATAAGCTAACCCCAATGTCAGGAACTTGGCATCTAAGGGTTTGTTTGGTTCTTGACTAGCTTTGTCACAACTAACTTTAGGTAAAGTGTGGTAGCCACAAAAGGTGTGGCGGAGAAATTTGGCGGCACACTTGTGCCAAAATATGGCAAGAAAATGAATCTATGACATGCGGGGTCAGAAGCTAATAAAGTGTGGCAAGACACAGTTGTGGCAACAAACCAAACACACTCCTTAAAAGCTAGGCAAAGTTAGTAACAGCCAAATCTGACACAACTAGGTTAGGCACGCCATAGTTTTTATGACTAATGTTTGGTTCGTGGCATAACTGTGGCTTGCCACACTTTGTCACACTTGTGGCGCTGATTATTTTAGCCACAAAAGTATGGCTTACCACACTTGGCTAAACTTAGGTTAGACAAAGTGTGGCATTAATCAAACAGATCCTATGTCTAAAACATAAAAGAGGGAAACAGTGTTTGTTTGAAGACCGAAGAAGAAAAAGAGTTATTTTAGATCGACAATTGTGATGAAAGGATACTAGTTTGTTAAAGTAGCAAGGTAAACATGCATGTGGTCCGTCAACACCGAGTTTATACTATAGAAAATCAATCATACTAAAGGATAGGGGGCACATCGCAGCGGACATATTGAATTGGTACATATAAGCTTGCTTATTAGAAAATGAAACATCTGAAAATTATCGCCATAAACATAACTTGCCAAAGCAGCCTGATGAGTATTGAATAGCAAATAAACATCATAGGCCATATTCTAAGGAGTGTCAACCATGCATATTCAATAAGCTAATTAGCCCTCACATAGAAAGAAAACAATGAGGCCTCAGTCAAAATGAGGAAAAGAAAACATTGAGGCCTCAGACAAAATGAGGATGGGGAGCAGGCGAGGTGCGGCCGCCAGAAAGTAGGAACACGAGGGGCACGGTCGGGCTGAGCAAGGAGGGGAGGAGAGGTCTGAATCCGGCGAAGGGGTCCGCCAACGGAGGACGCGGCACGTAGATCTAGAGAGGGCGCCGCCGCTCCTGGGGACTAGGGAAGAAGAGGGTGACGGAGGGTCCACAGCCATGGAGATGGCGACACGGAAGAGGAGACAACAACAGGGAAGGGCGCAGAGGAAAGGATGGCGACGAACGGGCGGAAGAGGATGAGGGGGTGACGGACAGGCGGAAGAGGATGAGGGGGGGCGGAGCAGAAGAGGAGACAACGGCAGGCGACGGATGGGCGGAAGAGGATGAGGGGGCGGCGCGGAAGAGGAGACAGCGGCAGGTGATGGCGGAAGAGGATGAGGAGACGGCAGAGACGGAAGAAGAGGGGGCGGTGCGGAAGAGGAGACAACGACAGGCGACGGCGGCGGCGAAAGAGGATAAGGGGACGGTGGTGGCAGAAGAAAAGGGGGGAGGAGAATCGCTGAATGGGAGGGTGAGTGGACAGGGTAAGCAATTCTAATAAACTTTCTTCCTCCGCGGCTTCGGCCTTCCTTACTCTTCTTTCTTCCGAGGATTGTTGTATTTTTACGGGATCGAGGTCTCTCATCTGAACCCCAATTCCATCTTCCAAATTGCTATTTTCGTCCATATCTGTGAGGCTTATTTGGGGATCGCTCCTCACTTCGATCTCTTCAGATATCTTTACCTTCTGAAGCCTTTTCCCAACAAGAACTCTCCCAAGGCCGCCGGCGGCGCGGGGTTTCAATTGCGGGAAGAGGCCCGAAAATTTTATTTTGATCTTCCCTTGAGAATCTCCAACAAGGGTTGGTACTCGGAATGGTTCTATTGTGCCGATTCTCCTCCAGCACTTCCTTCCTTCTCCGGAGAGTGCCCCACGGTCCGTCCCTCCTGGTCTTCTCTTCTCGCCGATGGCGAAGGAAGCCAAGTGCAGGAACTTCTCGTTCTTCACCACACAATGAAAACTGTCGGGCTGACTGGCATCGGCGTAGTCTGGAACTACACTCAACGCCGTGTCCAACCCATCAAGGAGAGGGTACATCTCGCCTTCAAGTACTCGGGGCCGCAAGACGCCACTCGGGAAACTGAGGACCCGATTTTGCAGATGGACACAGCCAGCCGAGTGGCTGAACTCTTCGCTCCTGGCTCGAAAATAGTCCACACAGACTGCCTGGCTGCGTACCGCCTGTCATACCCACTACTAGCAGTAAGGAAAAGATCATCTCAACTCAACCGTGGTTCTTGGGAACGACATCAAACTCATTCTGATCCGACACGCACGTAGGGACGCGCAGCCTTCTTCTCCACTTATCCAGTCCCAGAGGCCCCGACCCATAAGGAGGCACCGCGCAAGCGTCCCGCAGGGGACTCGGCTAGTGCTCCTCCAGCCAAGAAGGGCAAAGGGATCGCTTCGGGGGACTCGGACAAAGACGACGATGAAGACAACGTCCTGCTCCTGCGCCGCCGCCGCCCGGCAACGAGGTCGCCTTCGGCTCCGGCGAAACAGCCATGAAGTTCTCCATCTCCTCAATCTGCTGGCCCAGCGGCCGCGTGGGGGGGGGGGCGGAGAAACCTCCCGGCTCGGGCCCGAGTGATTCGGGCGTCTGATTTGGGTTCAGGTACTCCCTCACGACATTTTCCCTTCACGACTTGTAAGGAATTTGTGTCTTCAAAAGTCTTCAAATGCTTTCAGAAAACCTGTCAAAGATGATGACGAACCGCCAAGCTCGCATGGCAGCGAGGTGCCAGCCTCGGCACCTCCAAGGTCCAATCACCAAGCCGAGCCCCGATCAGCAGAGGACTCAACTCGGCACGTCGCACCTTGCCAAGACTCCGGTCCGTCTTCTACCACTCATCAATCCTCGTCGGCAAAGGGAAAAACCCCATCCCCAGCTCCAGGGAGCTCGGAACCAGAAATCGAGGAGATTCCTCGCCCCTCCGCCAAAGCTCACACTCCACCCCTCCGACTGAAATGGAGGAAGGAGATGGAGGGCTACGAGGTTGACGACAGGCAGGAGGCCGAAGAATGGGAAGTACTAGACAATATGGCAGTAGTTCAAGTCATGATATACAAGGTAAAGCCTTTTTATGCCCTGAATCGTCGCTTTGCATAAGGGAATCCCACTAATCTCCCTCCCTTTTTCATGCAGCGCATGAAAGAGAGGTCAAGGCAGAAGTCCCTGTGCATGGAGAGAACAGTGGACGAGCTGAAGTCTCGCGATGAGTTCGGCAACGCGCTATACGCCGTTAAGTCGCAATACCGCGGCCGGATCAGAGAGCTTCAACGAGAGATCACTGAACTCCGGTTCCGCCACGTGGGAGAGTTCAACACCATCCGAGGTATGGATCCTGAATGGTGCTAAACCTTTACAGAAAGAATACTCCTTAGATGATAGTCTCTGAGACTTGCCTTTGAATGTAGCACTGGAGACGAGGCAGAAATCCCTAGAGGAAACATCGGAGGCGAGGCAGAAGGCCTTTGAGGATGAAGTCTTCCGAGCCAACACTCAAGCCGAGGAATTGGCTAAAGAGCTGGAAGGTAACTTCCACCACTGACTCTCCCTGGCTCAGCTCCACTGAAGTCCGACTGATTTGTCACGCCTAATTGGTTGTACAGAGTACCGGCAGAAGACCAAGGCACAATACCAAGTTCTTGATGAAGAGGTAAAAACCGCCTACGAGCTTCGCCGCCGGGCTCTAGTAGGAATAGCTCCAACGCTGCAGTGCCTTTACCCTGAGGAAGAGCTGCCGAGTGATGCCGACACCCTCATGGCCCGCCTTGATGATATTCCTGAGTGGATCAAAGTCTTCATGCGGGAGGCAGCAATAACATGCATCAGCCAAGGCCTCGCAATCGCGAAGTCAAACTTCCCCCGTCTAGACTACGAGGCTGTAAAGGAAGGATTTGCATGTACCGAGGAGAAGGCCTGCGCTTTGTTGAAAGAAGTTCGCCCGACTGCTGCTCATCTGGTCAAACACTTAGACTTGTAGATGTATTCGTTGCCGAAATATTTGATTGATCCTCGATACTTGTGATCTTATCTATCCGAGTATTTAGCTTTATCCTTTTTTGTGAAACGCATCTACCGACTGGTCCAACCCCCGAGTGGATGGAATTAGCACTTGGCTTTCTCCCCATGCACCAGTGGAGTAGCTAAACGTTGTCATCGGCAAACAAAAGCTCCATTACTCAAGAATTTTCATAACACCCGAATTTGATCAACACATGTAAAGAGAAAACAACTTTTATTAATGCGATAGGGTGCGGTTGACTCTGCACACTATTTAGTGTAGCCCTCCGACTTACTGCTTAGTCGTTTACGGCTAAGTAGCAAGTCAATAAAAAGGAAACTAATTACATGCTGCTTGAATACAAGATTAAAGAGTAAAAACGACGTAGCTGCTCGATGTTCCAGGTGTTAGGCACTTCAGATCCATCTTCGCGTTGTAGCCGGTAAGCCCCGGGCGAGTCACTTCAGCGATCATATAGGGGCCTTTCCAGAGTGGGGAGAGTTTATGCTCGTGCTTCTGATTCCTTCGAAGGACCAGATCTCCCATGGAGAATGCACGGCCCTGTACGTTGCGCTGATGGTAGTGACGCAAGCCCTGTTGGTACTTTGCCGACTAGATCATTGCTGCTTCCCTGGCTTCCTCGAGCCGATCGAGGTCTTCATATCTTGTCTTATCCGACTGGTTATCGTCGAAACCGGCGACCCGGGGGGACCGGAACTTCAATTCAGTCGGGAGGACCGCCTCTGAGCCATAGACTAGGAAAAAGGGTGTCTGCCCGGTCGCTTGACTTGGGTTGTTCTGAGCCCCCAGAGAACCGAAGGCAATTCCTTAAAGCAGCGCGTAGCGTTAGTGATTCCTGGCAATTCTAATAGCCATCATTTCTAATCATGATTCATCAGGTTAAATAAGAAATTCATCAGGTTAAATAAGAAAGTTTATTTGAATAATGAATAATGAGTACTGCCTTTGCTGCTGAATCTAATGGGGCGGGTTCAAACGGGTTTAAGGGGAGGGGTGGATTTTAGTTCGGGTTGTTCTAGGGTGGGTGAAAACGGGTTGGTTTGGGTTGGGTTTGTACTTAACTAGTGGGGTTGGCGCGCCTGTGGCGCGCCCGAGAGAGAGACACTGCTTTTTATCCAATTCAATACGTGCACCAACAATACTCAATAAAGACAAAGCATTAATGTTGATAATGATCATCAGGTTATTTTCATATACTACTACAACAGTACACTCACATCACATGCGGCAAAAATACGAAAGGAAACAGAGTTAAAGATTCCAGTTGTTGTCACAGATCTCTCAATGCCTAAAAAAATTCAAAGACATATATTCACATCACATGCGGCTTTCTGATCATTACAGAACTCTGGCCGGCCATTTCTTCACTGACGTGAAGAGACAGGATAGGCTGTGTATAGATAATTGGTTGAGAACCTGCGACCATTAAAAATATGACCATTAACTAAGTTCTAGTCTCTTGTGCGAAAGCGACTTCATTTCGTAAATCGTAACAAATTTTGTAAGGTTCATTTCAGAAATCGAATTCATATACCTTTTAGGTTGTAATAGTCAGAGATGTCAACATCAAGAACTACTCGTGTTTAGATAGTGCTTGGCAGAAACTGTTCTTTAAATACTCGGATATATTGAATGGATGGAGTTATTCACCTGTTTGGATATGATAACCATACTGTGGTATATCCAAAGCCTGATGCTAGTATAGATATAGAATGCATAGAAATTTGTTGTACCTGTCAGGTTGAAATGAATAAATGGGTCAATTAATCATCGTGGAAAAAATGTAGGTCAATGATCAATACAAAGAAGTATCATCTTATATTGCTTCCATAACTGCTATAGAGCACTTAAAAATAGTATGAGGCTATCGACAAATTCCCTAAATGTATGTGCTACCTTATTGGTAACACATGAAGGCTACATCCTTAAGAAAAAGAACACATAGATGTAATTAAGAAACATATCCAATAAAAAAGTCATGTTTACACAACAAATGATTAGCTTGCTCCATAAATATTTATGATGATCTGGAAAAACATAAGGCCAAAAACTATAGAAAAACAACCAAGATCTAAATAGACAATAAGAACCAAAGTCCAAAACAAAATTATGAGCCTGCTATCTGAATTACAGTAGCAAGAAACCCATGGTCCAGTCTGAAAATAATGTGAACAATGGATACGATAATATTTCAATCATAGATGAAAAGGTATAGCTGAAAAACAGTTCACAAAGAAATGTAAATTAGTAGAAGTTAGTATAGTTGCTTCATCCTTATATCTTTATAAAGAAGTAATGGAGTTGCTTGCTCAAAAAAGATTACACTGCAAAACAGAAGCATAAAACCAAGGAGGGACGGGAACCAAGGTGAACACATAACTACAATTATATCTAATATATACATGAACTTACCATCAAGCTCGAGCACTCATCTGGTTTGCAACATTAGAGGCTGTTGAATCAGTATCCATGTACTATCATGCTCATGTAACAGTTATGAACATCTTTGGAACATATCATCCCAAAATCATCTGACATGAATCCGCAAATAAAAATGATATAAGCTATACATTTTTACTCTAGATATTGTGACAGGGCCATTTTTTAGTGCCACACAACAAAACTATATTGCTATAGCAAGAAAAAAGATCTGCTCAACTATAGAACTATGTGCCATCACATACATGTAAAAAAATAAATATATGGCATATGGTAAATATTCATTGATTTTTTGAACTCTGCATACCACATTATGCGGTCTCTAAATAAAGTGATTGAAATGAATCTTGTACTTTGTAAAAGGCAATATCGATTTGAAGCTGCAATAATTTCATCATTTTCATACAGCAGGGCATGCAGCTAACACCCAAGCAATTCGAGATTCTTGGACCTGCACATAATTCCATGAGATAAGATCACAAATATGAAAATTTTACTTTCCTATCAACTACGGTAAATTAGATTCAGCACCCGATCGCTGCGGCGGAGGCAGCCGCCTTCTCCATTGCTAGCCCTATAGTGTGTCAAAGAACAAGAACGCATAATAACATCTAGAAAAAAAAACTATATATTGTGTTGGAGGATAACGCCGCCTTCTCCATCGTTGGCCCTATTGTGTGTCAGAGAACAAAGAATGCATAATAACATCTAGAAAAAAAAATTGTGTTAGAGGATAAATAACGCATAACAACATCTAGATGGCCTAACACAATTTTTTGTTTATGTATGTCAACCAAAGTTCATATCAAAAGAAGCTGCAACATACATAACATTGCAGCATGAACACTACACAGGCAGAAACAGTGAAATGTAGTAAAATAATTTTGACCATAAAGTTCAGCCTGTACCTCTTCTTTTGAATTGCTTGATTATACATGAGGGTTGATTCCTTGAACACTATAATCCGATACAGGTTCAATGTGTGAAGTGAAAAGGAACAAACTCAGCTCCCTGTAAGCACCAAAAGCAGCCACAACAGGAAGAAACCATACAATAGATAAACAAAGCCTAACCCAATTATTAGTAATAAGGAGTTGTTGCAAGCAGGAGATCAGAGTTAACATAGATAAATAGAAAATAAATATAGAACATATAAAGAAAAGCTAACCTGCCAATTAACATTAGCCATACTGTACAATCCACTCATCAGACAGAACATAAATAAACTTTAGAAAATAGTTTTTCCAATTAAAGGTACAAATTGAAGGCAACATAATACTTATGACCAAATATGAACTCAAATTTTAACGGCTATACATGGCAAACATCATTGGAAACAACACATACACAGAACAGGCTAGCCAACCCGATCAGTTATGACCTCAATTTGAAGATAGTAAAAATCAGAACTGAATGAATGTTGGCAAATTGGTCTGGGTGTTTTCAATCCACAATTTGTGAAGCCAACAAACCGCATGTATTTCAGCCTTACAACGATTTAGAGATGATTACACATAGATTAAAGGATTCGGAGTCACAGAAAATGGCCGTAGAACGGATTCTTGAGACAGCGGTGAACAACAACGAAGAGAGGTGAGCATACGACACTTGGAAGAGAGGTGAGCACCGCGACCGTGACCGTGAACCGCGAAGCCGCTGTCTTCGGATCCGGATTCCCCAGGGCCTGGCACCGCCGTAATGCTACGAAGACTCTAGAGACGGCTCCTGGAGCAGCAACAGAAAGGGGGAGAAAGGAGGCACTCACGCCGAGGCACCGGGGCAGCGAGGGCAGTAGCGACGGCTGGGAAGAGAAGTCACGCTGCTGCGGCCGCTCCAGAGGAGACGCCGAGAGCAGCCACAGAAGGGGAGAAAGAGGGCAACCGCACTGGGTCACCTCTTGAAGGCGCGCCTGTTCGGCCCGACGCCTCCGCCATCGCCGCCGCCGTGGATCCATGGCGCCTCGCGGGCGGCCACCCCCGCCGGACGAAGGGTTGTTGCTCTTGATGATGTCGTCGAGCGTCATGTCCGGGGTCTTCGCCATGGCCGCTCTCGGGTGGGCAGATCTCCCCACGGCAGTTTTGATGCAGGGTGGCGGCGATGGGGGCGAGAGAAGAGCAGCCGTATGGAGCACGGGGCGATGGGGCCGAGAGGGAGGAGAGAGTAGGCGAAGGGACGGGCGTGGAGGCAGGAAAATGACCCTGGTTCCGCAGCTGACCGCTTAATTCGGATGGATCGATCACGATCGGATGGCGCAGAAGAGTGGCAGCAGCCTTAAATATTGCAAACAACAGGACCGGATATGAGGTGGCGGTGAGCTCTCCTGAGTGCGCGCTGCGGTGCTGACGCGCTGCGCTAAGCTCTCCAAGCGCTCTGCGGCCTGCGCTCACGAGGAAGCAAGCCACGTGTCGGCTCAGGACGAAGAGTCTTCAGTTTTGTACTATTACTAGTTGAGATGGCGCGCCCATGGCGCGCCGTGCCAATTCCTCTTGAAACGATCCACGCATGAGTATTTTTTTTAAAAAATAATCCATCCAAAAACATGAACATACCTAATATTACCACACAAAATTCACTGTCCACTGGCAAAAGGTCAAAGATCCTCTCATCAGCCATGAACCTATGACCAATGACGTGTCCTACTCCTCTAACCAAAATCAAATAACAATGGAATTACATGACAAAGTTAAAATAACTGTTTCCCTCAATTTGTGTAATGAAATTTAAAACCACATGGCAAAACACCACCAAAAACTATAATTTACAACAAAAGCCCATTAGCCTAAGTAGGCTTGTACAAAGGTACAATAACTATGCAAGAGGAACCATGTTTGATTGCAACTTTATGAAGAGAAGAAACCTGAGGACATAAATGTTATTGTCAACTATAAATAAAAAAAACTCAAATATGCTAATGAAAATAAACCTAATGGTCAGTTACATCCATTCAATCACAAAATAGTTGTATCAAGTCTGAATCCAACAAAAAAAATGCTTGATATTTATAACCTAGCAGGAGGCCTAAAATATGTCATTTAGTAACCATGGGCTCAATCAAGTTAACTCAACAAACTTATAAAGGACTAATGTGCAAACAGGTAAATAGATATGGAATTAGAAGCACTAAAGATGGTGGTTAATGGCTGTAAATCTCATAAGCTTTTGAGTACACGAAAATGGAGGTGAAATGTCAAATACTACACAAAAAAAGGCGCACCTCAATTCGGCCATGCAAAACAATGACTTTATTAGACAGGTCATTTTCTCTCACATTTCCATAGCCTAAATACGTTTAGATTAAAAATTCCAGAGTCAAACACTATAATGTATAGAAACTAATAAAGTAGCAGATGACATATTAGCAAAACTACAAAGCATTTTAAGAACAAACATAATATTTCGTAGGAGTAGTAGTAACTGAACAGGAAGCGCAGGAATGCGCTATAGACTATGGGTGGTAATAGTTTTCATGCTGCTGAGTGTATATCACTTAAGCTATGCATGGTTTATCTTAAAATAAGACAAAAGAATAATGGGAAGATATCACCACAAAAGTTCGTATAAAAAGGAGATATTATCATGCACCAAAATAGAATGGCAAATATCATAATTCATATAAAAAAAGGAGAGATAACCTGTGTTGTATCCATAGACTGCCAACAACATAAATTGAGGACTAATTTTCATCTTGGCATCGACATTTTGTACATTCAAATCCAGGCATGTTTTTGCATGAACTATATAATTTCATTAAATTAATAAGTTCAGATGTGAATGCATACCTTAAGATATCATGAGACTCCAGCAATTGTGTGACCAGTGCCAGCTGCAGCAACAAAGACATGTAGAGTCCCTTTAGATTGCTCACATATCACTGGACCAGTCCACTCATAATAGGCTCGATAGTTTGCCAAATTCTCAAACCGGTCAGCAAATAAACCTCCCTTTGAATCCGAGCTAAGATCACATTTCACACCATGTGGCATTCCAGTATTGCCATCCGTTGAACCATTAGCCTGTTTGCCTTTTGATTTTAAAATGGCAAAGAGAAGCATAAAGTAGTTCAGGTGGTAATAAGATAACCTGCAAGCGGCAATTCCATATGCTACACAAACACACAGTAGGATGTCTAGAGAAGCACAACAGGGATTCTGAACATATATATCCTTTCACCTGGCAAGCAAATTCATCTGGAACGATACATATGATCTGTCTATCCATTTCAAATCTATGAGGATATGGAGGATGGGATTCAGGTGGGCACCTAGCTGATGACAGTGACCAAAGAGGTAGACAGATGCGTGGGGCTCTATTCTAAGCTTGTATGCGAAATGTTAGGTCTGACAGGCAACATTGAAGTATGTTTGTGTAGTTTGTTTCTGAAAGGCCAATTACCTGTGTGATGCAAGCTATTTCATCTAAACAGTAAAAAAGAGGCAAATCAAAAATAATATTGGGGCTGATTACTTGTATTTTACTGTATGCTGCCATGACAGAAATCAATGTGACATTTTACTACTAAGATGGAGAGCATATGGAGCAATCAGTACCTGTGAATTACATACGAAAGCCTGAACTCAGTAGATCCCATAGAGCCACACTACAATCTAACGCGAGAATGTAAGTCCAGGGCAGCTACGCATCCAAACAGATTGCAGTGCATCCACGGACAGATTGGAGTGGCTAAAGAAATTCAATCGGAGGAGATGATTCTAAGCCAAGCCAGGAGCGAGCGGAGGAGTCGTTGAGAAGGGAGAGGTCGAGGCGGAAGAGAGGTGCGGGGTGGGGCGGTGCGCACAGAGCTTTCACGCGAGGCAGAGGCACTCCAACGCGTCGAAGTCGTCGTGCTCCGGCTGCTCCTCTAGCCGAAGAAGGCGCGCCTCCTCCAACCGGATCTAACGGCAGCAGGAGCTAGCCCAGTTAGGGTGGCATGGTGCTCTCGTCGGCCGCGGTCGGATTTGGCCCGGTGGGCGCCGGCGACGCTCTGAGACTGAGACGGAGACGACAGCGGTGACGGGAAGCAAGCGCAGCCATCGGTGGAGGAAGCGCCAGCGCAGCGCCGGTCGCGGCAGCGGCATAGGAAGGAGAGGGGAGGCCGTACCAGCCCACCCTACAGATCTAGGGTTTTCGGATCCGTCCTCCCCAGCGGCGGCAGCAGCAGGGGAGAAGATCAGCGGGGACCAAACATCGAGCGAGGCCGGCGTGGCGGCGGGATCAACACGGACGTGAGGGACAGCGCACCAGGAAGGAGATGGCGATGGATTCGAGGGGAAGGCGGCGACGGCAAGGACGACCAAGACGGGGACGACGGCCGTCAGGTGTAGCCACGCCCGAACCCGGGGACTCCACATCCCTGTCGCCCGCCATCTATGCAAGGACGTACCGGCTGAAGAAGCGAGGAGACGACGTAGGCCGGCGGTGGCGACGCAGAAGCGGCAGCGCCGGCGGGGTTGGGCCTTCGAGGCGGAGCAGCCGAGGTCGGGATGAGCGCGGGCGGCGTGGGGAGGAGCCGCGGAGGCGTCGCCCTGGACGCAAACTGAGAAAAGGTGGGGAGCGCGACGTGGCTAAACAGAAGCCACCGCAGCCACCGCCTCCCTCAGACCGGTGGATCAACATCGGACGGCTGGAGTATTTCGGGTGACGTGGCCGCAGCGGGGCAAAAAACGTGACACGTGGCGGGGTGGAGAAGGGAGTGGTCGGCTTTGTACTTTTAATAGATATTACTAGAGGTGAAAGCGCGCTAACGCGCGCTAGTACTAACCTGGGTTATTTGAAGCTAAGTGAAGAGAACGGGGTGGGGTGGAGATGGAATCAGGGAATTTACGTGCAGTATTTAGCTACAGTGCTTAAGCTGTTTTTTTTTGTGATGGCCAATATCTTGTGCAAATGAGAGATCGAATTAAATGAGAACGATACGTTTGTAGCTGGAAATTAAGCACATCACATCAACAGAGGAATATGTAGCTGAGTCACTAAGCAACGAGAAGGTTACGTTCATATGTTACAGCAAAAGAGGAACAGAGCCGTTGCTACGTGACATCAAAAGGCTGGCATATTTAGTAGCTGCTAAATAGTCTGTGACACGGTAAGGGCGTTAGGGAGTTTAGCCACCGTTATGTTACAGCAAAAGATGGGCATCAACAACATCAAAATACCGCAGTTTGTCATGGTACAGCGTTCTTTTTTGCAGGATATTTATTCTTCCTCCGAGGTGCTGATGTGTGCCGACTTCCTTTTAGTGTGTCCTTTCTTGTGTGCTAGCTGGTCGCTGATTATTTTCCTGGTGCAAGCAGCGGTTATGGATGTAGAATGTGTTGCTTATTTTTGCGTGCATGCTAAGATAGGAGATAAACTTACCTTGGTTCTTTGTCAGAGTCAGTGCTTTCTCCGGCGTGTGATGCTTCAGGGTAGGGGTGGAAATGGTATGGATATTATTCGACCGACCGACCGAATTGATCGGATAGTGATTTGGATAGTTTTAATGATATTCGACTATTTTTACGGATAAGGATATGGATAATTTGGCGTGGATATGGATATGAATACGGAGCACTGATTATTCGGTGGATAAGGAATATCCGAGTTTTTGTTCGGATAATATCCGAATATAAAATATGGATATTATCCGAATGTATTTCTGAAAATTTTAAATGTATTTCTATAATTTTTTATTGATAGTTTCCCAACTTTTAAATTTATTTTTTTAATTTTTAAATCCAGACTAAATTAATAATATTCGTGTATAGGCTTTTTAATGTTTTGTTTTTTACTAAAGTTATAAATTTCCACTTTTAAATTTAATTTTTGACCATATTTTGTTAACATTTGGAATGGATTTTTGAAAATCATTTATAACTATTCGACTAACAATATCCGTATCCTTGTGTTATCCGATCTGTATTCGATTCGTATTCGTAACCGATGTTATGCAGTATTATTCGAATTTATATCCATATTCGACACATTCGTATTCGAATTTGTATCCGGCAAAAAATACGGATACGGATATGGATAGAACGATATCCGACCTTATCCGATCCGATCACACCCCTACTTCAGGGCACTGTTAAAAAGGAGCAGAATGGCAAGTATTTTATCTATACCCTAAGGAGTCTTTTCCTCACATTCTAGAATAGGACAGTAGGAACTTAACGGAAAAGAATTGAAGGATTGCTCTCATATTTTATTAGTCGGTCGCTAATAAAATCCTCCATGACATTAAGGAAATATGATTACAGAGTGTACTATAGTAAATTCACGAATATACAAATGGTAAATAGATTATTTCCAATTTATTAAATGAGGATTAGCTCACATATTAACGCCTACTAAAATTTCAGCAAGACAACACAAGAGAATATGCTTAGCAAGACATATAAGTGCTTTTAAAATAAACGCTCAATGATCGAATCGAGATAACAAAAGTGACTAACGCACATCAAGCTTTAACATCCAAGCTTAATCAACATGTTCCCAAAGGACACAAAACCAACGGCTGAAAAATAGTAGCACAAAGTACAATGCACATGTTCAACTAAATTGGATCTAATTAGCTATATAGGACAATAAGATGAGAGCTGACATCTAGCACGTTGGTAAAAAACGAATCCAATAAGAATTGCTCTTAGATTGTATTAATCAAAGTTGCGTAAATAGCTTTCCATGGTAGTTCGGAGATTGTACTATGGCAAATTCAAAACATGATGCATCTACCAATATAAATAAGCATGAACACACAAATTGCTACTCTCCTAAAATTTCAGCAACACAACAAAGTAGAATGTGCTTAATAGCAGATATATGTGTTTCAAACAAACTACTGTCCAATAGAATTATAGGCAACACAAGTGACTAATCGATATCGTAAATGACTAAGTATGCATAACTTTTTCCTACAAATACTAAATAAAGGGTTGGGCAACCTGGTGAGGTGTTAGTATATTCGATTAATTGAAAGATATAAAGTTCATTTTTACCTCCTTTGTTTTCCTGAACTGACAACATGGCGAAAAACATGCCTAGCAAAGATATTTTTATTTCGCCAGAGGTAAGTGACAAGGAAAAAGGCTAACAAAGATGTTTATCTATCTGATTGTAATTATCTATAAGCTCAAGCATTTGAACTATTGGCTAACCTCATCAACTCTTTTTTCTCTATAATATACCAACAATATATTAATAATAAAGGCATAATAAGCATGATGGGATCATTATAGATCGTTTCTTTTACATTATTAATTCTTATAAATAAAATGAACCAATTGATACTTAAAGTGATGCAGTATATAGCATTTTTTGTTGCATAAACATGGGATGCTTGCCTTATACTATGCTTGCCTTATACTGTGACATTCCTAGAATTTAGAATAGGCTTTACCTTCAATGTGATGCACATACATAAGAAACCAGGCCTTTATAGGACACCCAAATTTGGTCTGCAAACGACAAAATGGCAAGCAAAATAAAGCAGCAGTTTGTGGCCTAGAAACAGGAATATAGAAGGCATGAGATACAACATAGTAAGATTTAAGTGCCTAGCTGCATAGATTATTTAGGAGCTCACCTATGCTCTAAGTATATACATATAGTGTTCCATAGAACATAAACACCTGTCAGCAGCTATAAGTTACCATCACATAATAGCTTTTGTGCAAAACCTGAAGCAAAACTGAACAAAAAATGCATCACCAAAATGTAAGTGTCAGAGAAAAATTCAACATATAAAGTACAATGCAGTGAACTATGTGCTGAAAGGAAGATAAACATGCCGAATGTCCACAGTCAAGTGATCCTGGCATCTGCTAACTTCCCAATACAATGTAGCCGATGATCTGTCCAAAAGAGAATGAAAAGGTTGATGTTCTATTTTATGAAGCATGCGTAGTAAAAACTTTAATAGACGAAAATATAAGCACGCATGTTTGGCAACCAAAGAAGATCTAACCTGCACTATTTATTAACCGGTATCTTTTGAATCTATGTATTACTCGTGAGTAGTAACAATTATGTTTTGATAAGCATCTAGAAAACCAGAAAAAACATGTTTCGAGTTCCAAAAATAAGCACTGAAGCTCAAAGTAAAAACAAATACGCCTCCAAGTATAATCCAAAATACAGACCAATTAAAGAAATAATACACCAATATCCAAGTGCAAAAATACAGTAGCCACCACAGGTGCCATCCCATTGAGATCAGGTGGCTTGAGGCCTCATGGCAGAGGTGACAAGACGAAAAGAGTGATGCATCGATTTGGCGTCATCAGGGCCGATGCATGTGCGGACAAATATAGTAGAAGAGGAAGGATAGAAAGGTAGAGAAGGCACCGACCTGACATTGTATCTGGCTATCCCAAACCTCGCCTCGGCCAGATCCGGTGATCCCATAGCGAAAGAAGCTTCGACGCGGGAGTACTGATCTGGACCATCTAAACTGATGTTTCAGCTCTATATGGATCTGGAAAAAAATCATAGATGGTCCTCATATTGTTCCCCCCATGTTAGAGGATCCATCCGGGCAGCACATAGCGAAGAAGCGATGCAGAGGTTGGATGAGCTGAACCTGAGGGTGGCCATGGCGAGTCCATTCGCTCCGGTCCCGACGTGCTTGGATCTGGGCAGGAGACGGTGACGGCAGCGGCAGGAGAAGAAGTGGTGACGCAGAGACGCAGAGAGAGAGCCGAAGCCACTGTAGGCTAGCCCGAGGCGACCCCAGCGGCTAGCAGCCTTCCCAAGAGCCGTTGTCGCCGGATCCTTCCTCCAGGAAGCCACCCTCGCCAACCCCGTTCTCCGCGAGCCCGCCGTCACCGGATTCGGGCTCCCCGGGGCCCGCCATCACCGGATCCGGGCTCCCTAGAGCCTGCCAAGGGCACCTCGAAGGCGGCGGCGGGAGCACCGGTGACGGAGGGGAGAAGGGAGAGGCGGGATCAGCGGCGGGCTAGAGGCGGACCAGCCGAGAAGCGAGGAACACTAGCGGCGGGGAGAGGAGGAGGCGGGCAACACGGGCGACGGGAGGAAAAATTGGTTAAATAATACGGATGTAAATAGAAATTGTAAAAGTATACGACATACGGTGGGAATTACAGAAGTGGGCAGCTTTCCGCCACCGGGGACGGCAAATCGTGGCTTCCGCCACCAGTAGCGTCGAAGCGGGCTTGCCACGCCGGTGGCGGAAGCCACGTCCGCGCAAGACGCGTCCGCCCTGCGCCGCCACGGCTCCGCCCGCGCCTCGGATCCCCCCGGCCGCGCCTCGGATCCGCTCGCCTTGGAGTGCGTGCCTGCATGTGTTAAAGTGGCGCGGAATCGGGCGGGTCGCATGCGTCTTTGGTGGGTCATCACCGTGTTCCGCCCGTTATGTCATTTCATGTCATATCATGTCTCGTTAATCATGCGTTTAATTTACTAACAAAGTAATTAGCCCTAAATAAATTATCTGTTTACGATGATATAATCATGCACGCTCGGCTATATAAGGAGGGGTGGTCCTCATTTCTCTGCACACCATTTGCGCTGCCCGTTGCTCACCTGCGCTTACACATTCGTGATGCTCGGTGCTCAGCAACCGTTTCTCTTTCTGCTGTCCGCTGGTGCTCTGTTTTTTTGTAAGTGACTTCATAAAGGTGCTATGTTTTTTGTTTTGAACCAGTCTAAAGGTAATGTAATATGTAGACGATATTTGAGTTTTAAAACTTGTATTCATTATTTCATGTGTTTCAATGCACAGATGATATTTGAGTTTTGAACCAGTCTAGAGGTAATGTAATTAGTTTATGATGTAATTATAAAATAGTTTGTAATGGAGGTAACAAACTATTAAGATCAAATATGTCTGTGATATTAACTCGTTCCATCAAATAAGCATGTTTAATAAAGTCACGTAGTTATTTAGTTAACTGAATATTTAGCGTACCGTTAAAATAATTTGTAATGAAAGTACGGGTTTGAACCAATCATTTCATGTATAATATTTATCGTAGATTCTACATACATTAATAACTACGTATGGAATAATTTATAATAGTGGTAGAAATAAAATATTTAGTCTGGATCTATCATATAAGGAGTATGTTAACTGATATGAAATGGTAACATAAATATTTGTTATGTTTAATGCGTACGTAATTAAAAAAGTTAGTCAATTAATTTGTTATCATTAAAAATTGTTATTTAATTATTTAGTTCATTATAGTTAGTTAGTAAATAAGGTACTTATGACATTTCAGAAACTATTAAGGCCAAATCTGGATGTCGTATTAACTAGTACCATGCACTGTTCTAAAAATCGATATTACTCGGCGAGTACTCGCCGAGTACTCGCTACTCGCCGCCCCACCGAGTCGAGAAGGGCCAACTCGGTTGATTACTCGGTCAGACCGAGTAATCGGTCAAAAACCGAGTAAAAACCGAGTAACGGCCGAGTAAAATCCGAGTAAAAAGTTTGAGTGCTTGTTGGTTGTGATTTGCGGACATTTTATGATGTTTTAGTGCATTGTCTATCATGTATTCATATGATCATGTCATATGTTGCGAACTTGTGAGTTGCGATATGTCATATGTTGCGAACTTGCGAGTTGCGATATGTCGTAAGTCGTAACGTGCACTCTACTTTGTGTTAATAGTTCATACATATAGATTTACAAGTATCATTAAGTCATATGAAAGAAGATATGCCATCATTACGTCGATATATGTCTACTAATCCTATATTAATTTTCTGAGTAATTGGTACCGAGTAATTTTCGAGTACTCTCGAGTAATCCGAGTACTCGCTACTCGGTACCTCACCGAGTCAGTACCGAGTAGCGAGTTCTTGAACCTTGGTACCATGCATAGATAGTTTGTTATGCTTTTTGTTTACTAAAGTGAGCTAGTTAATTAGATTGTTATGTTGCATGCATGCGCATGTAAGAAATAGCCGTGCAGTGACTGCATGATTTCATGCACGGTGTTGCTACCTCGTGAGTAGACTGTCCATTCGAGATATTATTAGAAGGTGTGCATTTTAATAACCATCGCGAGCATACTTATAGAATATAGTAGAAGCAAATATAGATTAAGGTCGTAGAGTGTAGCATTATGTTATACATGTTATAATTAAGTATGGACTAATTTGCAGCGGCGATAAGAAAATAATAAGGCTAGCTGTGCATGTCATGTTTATAAAATTAATATAAAAATTTTAAATATATGAGCGCAGGTACCTCTTTATAATTTACATGAAATGTTACATTATTAATTTAAGTAATTACTATTCAAAACTTAATATGTGATAATATGTATTTGTGCGGGAAAATGAAAATCTTACTGCGTGGTCACATGTAGCTGGCAGATGTCACATGTAGTTGTTAAACCTGCTTTTAATTTATTAAAAAGGTAATTAGCTATTAATAAATTGCATGCTTAGGATGATTTAATCATTTATTTGCTCGATGGTGCTCGATCCTCCATAAACCATTTACGCTCGATGCTTAGCTTCTTTCGTTGCTCGACTTCCTGCGCGCTCGGTGCTTAGCCTAGTGCTCGGTGCTCATCTTGGTGCTCGGTGCTCATCTTGCTGCTCGGTGCTCACATACGTTTGAGCTGGTAGAATATTGTTATTGTCTTCATCAAGGTGATCTATTTTTTTTACTTTGTACCAGTTGTAAGGTAATGTAATAGTTTAAAAATTTCATTCATTATTCTATGTGTTTGAATGCGCAGGTGTTGGTACCTCGTGAGCAGACTATTTATTCGACATATTATTACTAGGTATGTATTTCAATAAGCTCGCGTTCGTGGACTTGTATCATACAGTAGAATGAAATATACATTAATGTAGAATTTGTAAGCAATGAAATTTAGCATTATGTCGTACATGTTATGACTATAGTACTGACTAATTTGTAACGGTGGTATGAAAACATTAACGTAGACCGTGCATGTAACATTTAAAGTAAGTTAAATTTAAAATAAATAAAATATTTGCGGTGCTAACAAAACGTTAACGCAGACTATGAATTTAACATTTAAAGTTAGTTCAATTTGAAATAAATAAAATAATTTGACCACATTTTTATGTTCATACTTATTAATCTATATAAAACCTACACGTTCAAACACATGATTATAAAAAAAATGATATATTGAATGAAAACTCCTAAAAAAATGATATATTGAATGAAAACTCCTAAAAATTATAGAAAGTCTGCTGAACAATTGTAGACCCATGGAATAAAAATAAAAATTATTGTCGAAGGTGTCTCGCATGTGCTGCTTGTGTGAAAATATTAAAATTTATAGTCTTGAATGCGAGCTTACATACATATAGACGAGTGATAAAAGTTTTTAATGACACATGGATAGATCTTTATGGCAACAACCTTGCATATTTTCTATGGGGATGCTCCAACACAAGTGCAGGGTGCTTTTGTTAGCATGCACAGTTGCATGCACACACAAGCTGCAATTGATCTTCCTATAGGACCTAAAGACTTAATAGGGGTGGTTGCCAGAACACTTGCTATAGATCGGCGGAACTTCAAAGTGCGCCTACAGGCGGTTCGGCCCCGTTACGTCCCGAACACTTCGCATGTAGTATGCAATCTGTGGGAGCTTCGGAACCGAGGTTCCTGGGACTTGTATGTTACAAAGTATATTGACGAAGCGTTCGAGATTGGTGTGTACGCTGAAGTGGTACCACGAGAGAAGAGAGGCACAAGTGAATCATCAATGGCTGTAGAGTCTGCTACGTGTGTTCGCAGTAACACAGTAGAGATTGGGGACTCATCGCGAGGTCAAATCGCGGAAGTAGAGGAGAGGGTTGGAGGACATGATACGGTTGTCGTACCGAAGGAGATTGATGTGGCCGTCATGGAAGATGATGAGGTCGACGTGACGGGAGAAGGTGAGGATGATGCAGGGACTGCAGTCGCATACTTTCGCGAAATACAAGCAGCGAACTGCGTTATGGCTGATTTCTCCCACCTATCTAGCTGGGGATATCAGCATAGCGATATACAAGTAGGACAAAGTTTTGGGAGTAAGCAGGAGGCGCAACACTTCATTTCCAATTTCGCCATCACCACACGTCGTGAGCACAAAGTGCTACTGTCTGGGCCTGACGTCTTTGTGGTTGGGTGTAAAAAAGAGGGAGAGTGCTCGTACCGTGTACGGGCCCATAGACCAAAGAATGGTGAATACTTCATTATCTCACGGTACGAACCGCACAGTTGTAACGCGGAGGGTGTCCTAAACATGAGCAAGGTCATGGATGCCAGATATATAGCCCAAACACTCCTTACCATAGTCGAGTCAGACATTAAATTAGCACCAAACACCATAATAGCGGAGATGCAGAACCGAACAGGGATGGTAATCCCATACCACCTTGCTTGGCGGGCAAAACAAAAGGCGCTAACGATGATACTTGGAGGATTCAAAGACTCCTATAACTGGGCTCCCCGTTTGTTGAGGCAGATAGCATTATCCAACCTAGGCACTGAATGGAGAATTGACCAGCGGCCCATGCAGCTGGCAGATGGTTCCTACTCTGAAGGTCACATGTATCTGTTGAGACTTTGTTGGGCATTTGGTCCATGCATAGAAGCATTTAGACACTGCCGGCCAGTGATTTGCGTGGACGGTACATTCCTAAAAGGAAGGTACCGCGGGACGCTTTTGACCGCGTTAGCTGCCGATGGGAACAATCAGATATTACCTGTTGCCTTCGCCATTGTGGTGAGAACAATGACAGCTGGCTTTGGTTCCTGCGGTTTGTGAAGAATGCGGTGGTCAGGGATAGAACCGGTGTTTGTGTTGTATCGGACCGTGGGTTGGGTATATTGCATACACTGGATGTTCTGAAGGAAGGTCATGACCCAGCTTATGCTTGGCCCGATGTTCAATCGAGGTGGTGCATGCGACACCTTGGTGCAAATTTATACACTGCATTCCGGAGCCGCACGATGGTCAAGAAGTTTAAGACAATGTGCTTGCAGAACCAATTGCGTAAGTTCCAAGCAATTTATAGGGACCTGAACCAACGCACACAAAGACTTGTCGCCGATCAGGAGCAGGAGGCCATGCAGATGGTTGGAGGCGAAGGAGCTGCTGTGCATCGCAACACAACGTTCGCGCAGTGGATCGCGGGTAAACCGACGGAGAAGTGGGCACTAGCTCATGATACTGACGGCGCTCGGTAAGTAGTGCCACTTGATAACACCCCTTTATGTACGCATGTTATACTAATAAAACGTACGTGTCATTTTCTAGGTATAAGGTAATGACAACTAATATCGCCGAGTCGTACAATAACGTGCTTCGAGGAGTTCGTGCTCTTCCGATATGCTCAATCATAGAGCTTACTTTTTATCGGACCATGGAGTACTTTCGAGACCGTGGCTATGCAGCAGAGCAATCGGCGTGTATGTTTGCTCCACGCGTCGAAGCGCTCATCGAGTAAAGACGCTTGAAGGCGCAATTCCATGTAACCCAACTTTATGATAGGGGCACCAATGAATTCAAAGTAAGCTGCCGACGGAAGCACGTGTCGGGGTTTAGCGCGGGTGACACCGTGCAAACTTGCTACATTGGAAGCTACGAAGCAGTTTGCTCGTGCAACAAGCCACGATTGGAGCATATCCTATGCTCCCACGTGCTGGCTGCCTGCCGTCAACTTGGTGGCAACAATGGCCTCCAATTCGTGTCCTCGTACTATACAATGCAAGCAATCCGCGACACATGGAGGTCGAAATTTCGCAACTTCGGTGATCGAAGTTATAGAAAAATGGAGGCACCCTGTACATGGCTACCGTTTTCAGCTACCAAGCGAGACACACCGGGAAGGCCACCCTCTGCACGATTAGTGGGTGACATGGATGAATCACAATCGGGGGGTGGTTTAAGGCTTTGTGCTAGATGCGCATACCGACATGACCGTCGCAGATGCCCAAACTAGACGGGCACTAGCTCATGTATTTCCCAACTGAAAGTTATGTATCTGTACACCCGTGTAGTAATGTATTCTAATATGGTCACCGTTAATATATTGCTGTTGTATTAAATTCAATGTGGTTACAAGCTGTATTTGTATTCCGTTAAGTTCACACAGGTTATAAGATGGAACTTCCGGAGTTGTTCAAAGAGGCCATCGACAGTAAGCACCGGGCAAGAAAAATGATAGCCGGTGTACAGGTGACATTACATTCTATTGCTTGGAATGAATGCATATATGATTTTTACGGTAATTTGCTATTTTCGTAGCTACGACCCTTTCGTCTGAGGGGATCCAGGCTGCTTAAAAGGCTAGATGGGAGATTCCGTGTACCTCTGGCGCACTGTGGATTACTCCCATTTGCATTGCTCATGGATGGGGCAAACTTGCCAGGTGGAGTGAGGACGCCTCTCCCGCATCTGCGATCTGAACTTTTAACTGCACTTGCGGACAGATGGCGTCCTGAGACACATACTTTTCACTTTCCATGTGGGGAGATGACGATCACGTTGCGAGATGTCGCAATGATTACTGGTCTTCCCATGGAGGGTCGCCCATTTGTTGTCATCAAGACAGAACGGCTCGAATGGCAACAGTACATAGAGAACAGGTACAAAACAATCTATTATTCGAATCTATTGCATAATTAACCATTTCTATTTGTACACTTACAACAAGGAAACAAAACTACAGGTTCGGCGCTGAATACGGTGCGAAGAGAGACCAGGGGGTGCCATTCTCGTGGCTGAAAGCATTGGACGAGTATGGGGATTGCCCAGAAGAGGCCGACATTGAGACCGTGAACAGGCACTACGAAGTATACCTACTTCTATTGCTTGAAAGTGTTATGTTCACGCACACAAATGGAGATTCCGTTGCTGCGCATCTTGTGTGGGTTGCTCGCCAGCTCGCGTCTGATGCTCTTCACGGGAACCAGCCAGATGCCTTCAGCTGGGGCTCCGCTATTCTTGCCGACACATACCGCACTTTGTGCGAGGCATGTCGGAGGACAGCGGATAGTTCGAACATGGCGGGTTGTCCCATCCTGCTACAGTTGTGGTCATGGTTCTACCTGCCCATGCTTCGACCACGCGTTAAGCACGCGTACTACCCGGTGGAAGTTCCCGATGACCTGCACGAGTTGGAGCGCCCCACACTTGGATATAAATATATGCATGCCACGCTTCGTTGGGCGCACGAGGTTGATCACGGGTCCTACATGCGGTCGTTCTTGACCTGGATTTTATCAACGAAAATGATGTCTGTTGGGACCCATTCTCTCCATATGTTATGCATGAAATAGCACAAGGAGGACGCATCTCGGCAGTTTGCTTAAACAGTGAAGCGTACTGGTTGACGAAATGTCATCTGGTATGCATGAACGCTGTCGACGTGTACTCACCGGAGCGTGTTTTGCACCAATTTGAATACCGTCAACTAGTCCCTGTTCCTCCACCGCGAGACGCCGGTCGCTCGCATGGGTATGCTTTCTATCAACCACGTTTATTTACACTCGTCACATTTTATTTTTGTTTCGTACTAACCAAGCTGACTATTTGTTATTTCAGGAGGACCGGCCAGGGACACAACCCTAATTGAACGGTGCAAAACGCGTCACACATCGCTCGCTAGATGGAGGCAGCCACTGTGGATGTAGTCGTGCCTGTTGGACCTTACAATCCATACGACTACAATGCCTATTATGATTGGTACATGGCGAGGACAAGATGCCATCTTTTAAATCGACCGGTAGCGAAGAAGCAACAACCGTGACGCAGCCATCAGATGGTGAACGAGTTCACCGTGAAATGCGTGTGGATCGCTTGCATGTCTTATCATATGTTCGAAGTTCATATATTACGTACGTAACGGTTGTTATATGTTTCAATCTGAATACGAAAGCGCGACGTGCAAGACGAGGCGGACTTTCGATGACCCAAACGGAGCGGCGGGGATCGCGAGTGCGAATCCCTTCGTAGTATAATCCGGCGACGGGCGACCGTATGCGATCCGCATTACAGGCGATCGGAGGCCGCCGAACCAATATAAATAGAAGGGCGAGACAGTCCGAGGATCGCGATGCGCCGACGACCTCTCTCGTAACATTCCGCCCCACCAATGAGGACAATGTCCATGGAGAGGCAGCCTGGACATGTTCTGTTTCAGTCCCCTCCCGATCCGGCACGAGCTTCGACATCGGCCCATGATATAGGTACCCACCAACATTCAGCTTTTACACCGTTTGCATCTCCACCGGTGTACGGGTCACCCCATGGACTGGATATTAATCGTCAACCAACTCAATCGGTCGGGAGGGAAGAAGACATGCACAGCATGCAGCAATCTTTTAGGTATAGGGGCGATACACCCACGCAAACCATGGCTGATTGGGAAAATGAGAACAACGCGTGGCAACAAATGTTTGGGTCGGGCGTAGGATTCACTAATTTGTTGAATACGATTACTACACCCCACCCACCTGTCCCGTAACCAGATCAGCCAGGCGGGTCGAGTTGGCACATGCAGACACCGGCTCCACCACCGCATGAGGATGCATATGCTAATTGGAATGTATATAGTGGACAATCCTATCAATTTGGCACCACTCCTCAGGTGGCAGACCAGCCTATGTCGCATCTGCCGACACGGTTTGGACCGTCACAAGCTGCGGGGATGCATCAAACACAACCTCCTTTTCATTGGACACCCGAAGATTTCACAAGAAGAAGGGGGCCGCAATAAAAAGTTACGAGCTGCGTCTGTTAACATTTTGTTTTCTTCGGTTTTTGAAAGTTTTCCATTCTTTCTTAACTAATTGTATAGAACTCAACATTTGTAATGGTCAAATATATTTATACACCCTGACCACATATTTTTGTTGAATTTATTGAGCGTCAATTGTTATGCTGTTTTTTCTGACCTACCTGAAATAAAAATAAAATTCGGCTATGACAATTATAGACATTGCATTATGTGACCATTCAAAATATAATTCTTGCGCAATCAAATATAACATTGATTTATAACACATGTAAAATATTTGACCATTGAACACTCGCACCGCACAAACACCCGAAATAGATATCTCGTTTTCGAACACTGCCTTCTGAACGACCCATATGCCTTAAATTCAAGTAAATGTCATTTTCCAGATCAGTTGCCTTAAATTTATGTGTACTTGTATTCCGATCGAAGTCACAAAAAACGCAGGGTAAAAAATTTGACCGTAGACGCATTTACCATTATGAGAATTACGGACACTAATTCCATTTACCATCGTAGTACGATGGCCGAACAACATTCCAGCAACGCATGGATTAGGCCAAGTTGGTGGGAATCGTCCGGTCCGGGAGGCCAGGCCCATTACCCTTCGGAGGACCTTCTGATCAAAATAAAACAGGACTACCGCATGCAGTCAACCATGCTGCGGCCCGACCCTCACATCCATCGGGACTGGCCCAAGTGTGCATGTGGAATTGATGCAGTGGTGCAGACATTCGATAGGCCAGTATCTGGTTGGACCGGACGGAGATTCTACCGATGTCCTCTATACGCAGTGAGTTTACTTACATTCATATATAACGAATTGATTTTCGTAGGTAACCTAACCTTGTATCCTTTGCAAAACAGATAAACGATTGTCGTATGACATCATGGATGGATGATCCTTTTCCAATGGCAGCAGATGCATACATCACGGTTCTCCACGCAAGGACCGCAGATCTCGAACAACGTCTCGAAATGACAAGCCGTACACTAGAGATGCAAGTCCGCATGGAACGCTTGTGCCCTGCATGTCGGAGGCGTCGTGTGTAAACCGCTGGCACCCACATGTTACGTACTTTTATATTCCGCTAAATCATGCATGCCACTGTTTATGTATGTCATGCTATTGTCTGGTGTGTTTTTTCGTACTGGTAATGTACACATGCAGAGCATCGAACTCTGTGTTTGTACCATGTGATATGTTGCCAGCAACACGTCTGCCAAAGTGCCCTATAGTCTGTGCGACTTCAACCCGCACTGCCAAAGTGTCTTACAGTCTACGCGACGGGACTCATCGCTGGCAAAGTGTCGTACTCTGTGCACGACGTGACCGATCACTGCTAATCTCTGACTACACTGTTGAAGTGATCTATCGCTGAAAAGTTCTGCGGTGACACATCACATCATGCAGAACTGTGTGGTCCAGCTGGCCCTGTTGAAATTATCTATCACTGCAAAGGTCTGCAGTGACACATTAAATCATCTTGAACTGTGCGGTCCAGCTGTCCCTGTTGAAGTGACCTATCACTGCAAAGTGCTGCCGTGACACATTAAATCATCTCGAACCGTGCGTTGCGTATATCTTATTTAATTCGACCACGTTGCGCAAAATCACCTATTTAAACCCATGTGGTCTCACTACGCACAGCACAACCAACACGAGCATTCTAAGCACTTCACTTCGCAAATCTCTCAGGATCAAGACAGTCATATGGAGTTCCCATCGCCACCAAGGGAGTCTCTCCACGAATCCGCCCCACAAGGTGTTCAGCCGCCCATGTGTCTATGCGGCAGTCTTTGCGTTTTAAGGCTGTCCCAAGCCATGGGCTATACTTACGGAAGAAGGTATTGGAAGTGCGTAAACTATGCGTACGACCGAACTGCCGAGATGGAGAGGAGGGCAAAGTACCCTGTAAGTCACTTCTTACTTATTTCTTCCCTAACGAACATATACACGCACATGCTAACCTCAATCTTTTTAGCCTCCATTATGCGAGTTTGTGCAATTTTTGGACGCAGAGCAGACTCCCGAAATGGAGCGGCAGATCTGTGGGAGGCGGCCGAAGCGCAGGCGAGGCCGAGGAACAGTGGCAAGACGACTCAGGAAGAAAGAAACAAGCGTCGAGAGAAGAGTTTCGAGCCTGTGTGAGGCCGACCGAGCAGCCTTGATTAAATGAGTGTGAGGCAGATCGTGCCAGAAAGCGCGAGAGGGCTGCTAGAGCCAGGGATGCAGGACCTAGCCCATTTGCGAAGGGGAAATACCCCCGCTGCACCCAGTAGTATGGTTATCGTGTATGACAACTATATTTTTAAATCTCCTAAGGCATGTAGGTTTAGATATGATGCACTACTACGGTAGATTGTCTTATGCATTACGCGTGCCATTGCTTGTATGTTGTAATCTGAATTTTTATTATTTAATCTCCGTTTCTCTAGATTAACAAGTTAAATGAATCATGCTTCCGCCGTCTGGAATGGCTTAAGCCTTGCCCCGGCTTCCGCCATCGACGGAGAAAACCGTGCTAACTACATCGGTTCGCTTTCGGCTGTTGCGTTCATTGCGTGCCGCAGATCGTGCACCATTGAACCGTGTTCCTGATTGCCCCGATTCCGGCTCGATGCAAATCATTCATGGGCTGGCGTGAGCTGCAAAAAGACGCACCTGGTGTCCGGTCATTCGTTGTCTATCACCTGGCACGGCCGATGCCACAAGGCACATACTCAACACTACAGTGCTATGCAATTGGTTTAAATTTTAGAAAAATTATATCAATCAGGTATAGTTTTATGAATTTATCAACTAAGGCCCTCTTTGATAGCTTGTTTACTATTAGTGTAGTTGTAGTTGGAAAAATTTCATCTTCTTTCGACATGCTAACAAAAAGCTACATAAATTATTCAAAAAATATTCATCAGATCTTCGAGAAAAGCCCTACAAAGTCCTAAAAATATTTTTTCTACAAATTAATTAAATGGTCTATAAAAAAGAACAAAAATTGCAGTCCGAACAAAAACTATAACTAAAATAGACATAAAATGATGGACATAAAATGATAAAACACTATCTAATTTTGTTTTCAACCGTTTAGCCGGAAGCTCTCGTTTTCAGCGCTTTTAACATCGTTTTCGGGGCGCAGCTGAGAATCGGCCGGCGCGCGTGTGGGTTGGCGACCTGGCGGCAGCCCGTTGTTTCCGCCACGCAGGGAGGCGAAACCCGCTGGCTTTAGCCGCCTGGGGTGGCGGAAGCCACCCGGCATAGCGGAAGCCAGCTTTCGCCGTCCCCGGTGGCGGAAGCCAGGCGCAGTCTGCGAATATTCTATTTCTGTCGCATAGTTTCCCAATTTCCATTTATCTGTGTATTATTCAACCAATTTTTCCGCGACGGGAAGAGCAGCGCCTACTAATTAAAGCGAGGAAGGGGGCGACGTGGGCATGGAGGGGCACGTGGCAAGCAGGACAAAGATAACCCACCGCCTGCCGCAGACCATCGGATTTCGATCGGACGACGGATATCTAAGGAGACGTGGCCATGCCGCAGCACAGGCAAACAAAAAAGACGACGTGGCCTTGCTCAGCTTCTTAGCCTGGTACGACTTATGTAGAGTTAGTATAATAATAATACTGGCGAAGTTAACGCACCTACGGTGCGTCCTTTTCTGTTCAAAGAAATTCATGCCTGCGAAACGCGTGCAGCGCTAGGAAGAGCTGGGAAAAGAGCCGAAAATTCTAATTATAACATGATTTTTTTATGCATGCTCTTTATACTACGATAGTCTAATTGTTGGAAACTTTCAATTTGTTACGAGTGTTTTGCAACCTACAAAAAAAATGTTAGCTCCAAATTTGCACCATGAAAACTTTAATTTATGAAACAATTAAATAAAATGGTAAATTGAAAAATCGAGAAGAAATATGCCCTTAATAGGTCTCAGCAACAATAAATTTGTGCTGCATTTTTTATTTGTTTTCGATTTTTCCCTAAATGTTCTTTTGTGCCGGGATGGTTCCATTTTTTTTTATGTTTTTCATATTTTGGATTTTTTGTGGCATACAAAAAAGAAATGGAAATGGGGGAGGATAACTTTAAATCTAAGTTTAAAAATGACTTTATACGTATATTGTTTTTTTGTATGATTACATTCTTCAAAGTTTGTTATTTCTATTATTTGTAAATTCATTTCATAGAATGCAACATTTGCAAGATTTAAATTTTTATATGGACCCTTATCTTGATTTTTTTATTTGTTTTGGTTTTTTCCCTTTTCTTTGTGCAAGCATTGTTCCAATTTTTTATGACCAAAAAAAGAAATGGAAAATGTAGAGAAAGAAAATTTTGAATCTAAGATAAAAAAAAAATAATAATTTCGTGTGCATGTTATTTTTTTTTCATGGTTCCATTTTTGAAGCCTTTGATTTTCTTTTCTTGTTGCTATGACGTGCTGAAATGAAAATAGAAAAGGGGAAAAAGAGATCTAGCTGGAAATAGAAAAGGAAAAAACGCTGTGGAGATGTAGAGAGAGAGCGCAGGTAGAGAGAGGCAGAGAGAGCGCACGTACAGGCTGGGAAAGGCGCGTGAGAGAGCTACGCGTATGGGGAAAAATCGGAGAAACCACAGGTGAGGAGGGATTCGAACGCTGGTCTGCTGAGCGAGCGGTAGCGCTGCTAGCCAACTGGCCAATTCGCCCGCCGTGTTGAGGATCTCGCAAAAGAAATTGTTTTATATATAAGTCATATATGGACGGCCGGATTTGATTTCGGGAGACGATCGAACGGCTGCCGCCTTTCCGGCCGACGTGGCCTACCCGGGGAGCAAGGCGTCGACGTGGCCTCGCCGGGAGGCGGCCTGTCCGCGCCTTGTATTATAACATTGACTAGCAGTGATTGCGCGCCCATGCGCGCATGTGTTGGTAATATGGATGTTGTTGTCATGTTTGCATTAGTTATTTTTTAAAATATTTTTCAGTACACTAGGGATAAAAGAAATTTATACCATTGTATCAAGCATAAATGGTTTAGACATCCTTTCCATTAAGCAATTGTTTTACCCCTTTGGGGGTGATAGTTTTGTATAGTACATCATAGCACAAGGTCATAAACTGAATGAATGCAGGTTGTTTGGCTAGCAGCCTAAAAAACTATCTGCTAACTTTTTTAGAAACAGAGCAACAAATCTATAAATATTTTGCTTCCATGCAATTGTCCTTGAATGCCATATAGTGATACAGAGGGCATGTAACCTGTTAAACAAAAATATGTGAAGAATTATAAATTTAGCATGTACATGTCATTACACAGAAGATTAGGCACATCAAAGTAGAAAGTTTTTAGTAGAAAATACAAAACGAAGGATGATGATATCTACTTGTTGATCTCATTGCCTAGGTAAACAAATAAGACCCGTTTTTGCAACAATCCTCGAGCAAGCTTTATCAATGGAACTGTAATGACACAATAATATAAGATATTTTATATGTTTTATAATGAACGCTCATCCCTTACATGTTCGCCACTAGCGTATTGCCGTCTCCTTTCAAGAGAATTCAACCTGTTAAATAGTCAACGAATCAAGTTAGTGCTTAGCACTGCCTGTCTGCCTGACAAGAAAGAGTAAGCCAATCTAAAAGCAACCAAGCTATCAACAGTTATGAGCCAAAAATATGTAGCATGTAGTGTCATCAACAACTGGATTTCTTTTCTTCTATCATCCATCAATATTTTCAAAGCCGATAAACCGCATAGCACAAGGCCATAAGGCAAAGCAAAATTGCGGTAGGTACGGCTACAATCCTTGTGAACTCACGTACATAAATTTAACTTTGCATTTTTTTTGTTAAGCCTATCGATAGCTACCTAATACAACACATTACTTACATTAGAACATAGAACGATACTCAGCTAGACTATTATCATGTAGAAAGGGAGCCGCATCACCTGCAGGTTCAGTAATCAAAGTATCAACCACACTGTAACCATAAGACAAAGAAAATACGAATCATCATTACCAAAAAACAAAAAAGAACAGGGAAAGGATAGAAAACATATAATCAAAGTACTGTGACCTTATCGTTGGCATAGTACCTGCGTCAAAAGACACCACACCTAAGCAATCTTTCAGTAATCTAACAAAGGCAAAAACAAAAGGTAGGCTATCTGATGCGCACTAGGTCGGCCCGATCTTCTGGTGAGGAACGATACTTCGATTTGGTGTAGTGACGACGCTACTAATCCACGGGATCAGCAACCGAACAATCGCAATGTCACCACACGAGTCGATCAACCGAGCAAGACACGATTGATCCTTGAACCTGCTAGCAATCGAGAACAAGCAAGAACAAGATGATAACTGATAATTCAACTCATAAAAGGGTGAGGTTCTGTTTCTCGTCACGGGTGGTCTAGTCGACACACGCGAACACGAGGAGGGACGCACACGGGGTCAACCAAAACACAACAAAACCTAAGTGACAACGTACGACGGCGGAGGCCATATATAGAGGGGTGACCAGCATAGGGGCGCCGTCCACCACCCTAGGGTCGGCCACCACCAGTACCCTAAGTTACATGGGCCATAGGCCCAAAAATAAGGTGATGCAACACCCTGAAATTGTGTCCCGTAACCTTCTTCGGTGTTTTGCCGACGCTGCTGGACGAATTCAGGTTTGGGGCTGGATCCATTGGAAAGCTTATCTCGAAAGCTTTCCAACGAGTGGTCGCACGCCAAAATCGGAGTTCGGGAGCCCGAGTTACGCCTGTTTGGAGTCGACGGGCTGCTGGAAGGCCGAACCGGATTTTCTGGTATCTTGGGCTTCCATATGGGCGTTCGTTGGTGCGTGGACCTTCCTCGGGGTGCACGCTTGACGTGCTGGTCCTTTGTCTTGGGCTTGAAAGGCCGAGCTCCTGGATTTTGGCCCCTAGGTGATGACGGAGTCATATCGTCGAGCATAGGCGAAGTAGACGGTGCTGTCGGAGAGGAGGTAGATGAAATAGAGGCAGCGGTCATATCCTTCATGTTGATGTCCTCATCATCCTCCCCTTGTTGAATTGGAGTCGTCCTCGACTCCTTCTCATTCTCCTGCAAGAGGTTAGTGACAACAGGAGGCAAAGAAATGGATGGTTGCAAACTTGTGTTCATGTCATCATGTGCAGTAACATTGGTAGCTAACAAATCTACTCCCTTTAATTTGTGATCAGATTTATCACTTGGTGCTTTAGGTGGGTTTGGTTCTTTAGCTACACTCGTCATCTTAGTGTCATCACTACTCTGCTCTCTTTTAGCATGTTGTGCAGCAACCTTAAGTAACTCAGAAGGAGTCATTGGTTCCAAAATAATTTTCTTTCCTTTAAACAAGAAAGTGTACTGATTGGTCCTACCATGATGTGTAGCATCTATATCATATATCCAAGGTCTACCCAATAAAAGAGAACAAGCATCCATGGGTACAACATCGCAAACAACATGATCATGATATGAACCAATTGAAATAGGTACTCGAACAGTTTTTATTACCTTAACCTTACCATCAGAATTGAGCCACTCAATCTCATATGGTTGTTGTAGCGGACACGTGGCCAAGCCAAGCTTCTCGACCATGTCCACACTAGCAAGGTTGTTGCAACTACCACCATCGACAATAACGTGAACTGCTCGTTCATTGACTACAAACTTTGTTTGGAAGATGGTATGGCGCTGATTTGGCTCATCACGTGCGGGTTGTGCATGCAGCACACGTGTGACAACAAGAGCCGGATATGTCTCTGTCGTGGCAGCATTATAAACCTCTCCCTCTTGTTCTGCAGTGTTAGTAACAACAAGAGCATATTCATTTTCATCAATGTCACTAGCACTAGAGTACTCACCATTTTCTCGTATTATTAGAGCACGTTGATTTGGACACTCTCGCATCACATGGCCATGTCCTTTGCATCGAAAACATTGTACCTCTCTTGTACGACCAGAGATGCAACGGATGAAGCACTCTTCACGAGCTTGCTTTATGGCGATTTACTTGACTCGGAATCTGTGGTGGTGTGGAGGCGGCAGGAGTAGCGGTGACGCCGACGTCTGGAGCGGAAGATGTCAACCGTTTGAATGTGGGTGACTTGGAGGTAGAAGAGCCTCCAAAAGCGCCTCGCGTTGTCGATCGTCGACCCTGCACTTCCCTTTCGCTTTCAAAGCAAGATGATACAAGCGGGTGATAGAATTGTATTCTTTATAATCAAGTATGTCTGTATTTCCGATTAAGCCCACCCAAGAACTTAGCCATCTTGGCATCTTCATCCTCTTCTATCCCACGTAGCAACATGGCAATTTGCAATTCTTGATAATACTCTTCAACAGCTTTTATCACCTTGATTAAAACGCTGCATTTTGTTCAATAATTCACGAGCATAGTATGTAGGAACAAATCTAGCCCTCATGACTCGTTTCAACCCATCCCAAGTTGTAGGTACACCCGATTGGCTCTACATAGTTCTTTCCACCAAAGCAGATGCAAAACCATAAATTCACTAGTGGCGGCCGAACCTCCTATGTTCAGAAAAATCATAGCAAGAAAATTTTTGATCTATCACCAGCTCCCAATCAAGATAAGCATCAGGATTATATTTACCATCAAAAGGAAGCATAGTAAATTTCATTTTGGTCATAGAATCATCACCTTCTTCCCTTTGAGCATGCAGATTTCTACCCATACCTTGTCTGTTTTGGCGGAGTCGACGATGAGCTCGGTCATTATTCACATTTACCATGTAGTCGTCCTCAGTATCGGCGGCGTAGTTGTTCTCCTCTTGATCCACCCTATTTAATGCAGCAGGGGCAACCGGTGGAGCAAGAGGTGGAGGGACAGCCGGTGGAGCACCACGTTGGCCCAAAGCAGGACCGGCAGCAACATTGTTATGGCCAGCACCTTGAAGAAGTTCTCGTATATGTGCTTGAAGTTCGGTGAGTGGTGCCAATTGAGCATGAATCTGGTCAAGTTGAGCACGGGTCTGCAGCTCATGACGATTGCACACCCGCTCAAAGTGATTGACCCATCGTCGTTCTTTTGGCGTGAAGGGGTCCTCATGTTCGTCATGCCCACTGCCGACATTGCTCTCATGATTGCTTGGAGTAGCTGCCATGGTTAGGAACAACAAACAAAGGACTCACAAGAGAATTAGTTTCTATGAACTGCTAACTGATGTCAAATATTTGTACTCTCACGCTCAAGCTTCCACCAAATTCTTACAATATTCTCAAGCTGCAAAGAAAAGAATGAAACCGTGGCAGATTGATGCACTCTGAAGGTGGCACGGCGATTGCCAGTCCTTGTTCCTGTATGGTTAGTAGAGGTGGAGCTTGGACATGTATTTGTATGTAGCAAAGGAAAACTAGAACCACACTAGCCAAAACAAGTTGAAAGAACGTTCAACGGCGATACGTGCTGGTCCTAGGCTAGATCGTGCTAGAGACGCGAGCCTAGTCACCAACGTTGTCACAAAACAGCAGCAAGAACGCCCTAAACACACAAGCAACAGCTATGGCTCCTTTCTTCCTTTCTTTTTTTTTGATTTTTTTTTTCGGCGGAGTCAATTTTTTTTTCCTCTTCTATTGACTCACCAGGACACCACAAAGTCACTCACGTCACTCTCTCTCTCTCTCTCTCTCTCTAGTCCTTTAATTGAGCACCAATACTTGCTGGCTTTGCTGTTTCCAACAGAGGACGTGGAGAGAATAGAGAGATGGTGATGCGGACCAAATTTACCCCCCCTTTTTTTTTTTTGGTTTGGTGCGGCTCTTTCAATTGCACCAGCCTTTTCTTTTTCTTGCGACCGAGACGGAGGGGTGGAGGTGGTGTATGTTGCTCGGTTTGGGGAACCAGGAAAGGATGATGATCTGGTAATTGCACCAGCCTTTTCTTTTTCTTGCGACCGAGACGGAGGGGTGGAGGTGGTGTATGTTGCTCGGTTTGGGGAACCAGGAAAGGATGATGATCTGGTTATTGGCGTGTGTTGAGACCGAGAGGGAAAGATGACTTGCGGCCGAATTGGTAGAGTCGGTTGGCTATAGATGGAAACTACAGGGGAGTCCGGATGGTACACGGTTTTATATGGAAGTGCGGCTTGGATGGGACATGGATTGGATGGCGAAAAACCGAGATGGACAAGAACCGACAGCTATTTTTTTTTTTGTGGCAGCGCTTGTGGGAAAGAAAAAAAAAACTGCAACACACGGCTTGGCTGGAAAGATAGGGTGGCTGCACAAGGTGGTTGGCCGATCTGCTATTTTTTGGGGGGAACAACGGTACTGATCTGGACGGTTTGGTTGATCACGGCAAGGCACGGTTGGATGGGAAATATGGCAAGGCGCGTTGGAAAGCTTCGAGGGAGTGAGTTGGGGCGGCGTGGTGGAATTTTTGCTGCGATCTCAAGATGGTGCGGCGATCTGTTTGTTAGGAACCGTGATCAAAAGAAACGACTCACAAGAACAGCGACGGAAAACTGTGACAAAGATGTGACTCGAACTCGAAACTCTAAGGATCCAAACACTATGACTAGCAATCGACCCGACGACGAACGCAAATTCAACAAGTAAATGATCTAGGCAGTAATAGTAAAGGCAAAACGGGCTCGGATCAAAGGTAAACACACGAAATTTTTTTTTTTTTTGTTGGCAATTTTTCTGGACTATAGGACAGAACAGATCTGAAAAAAAAAAGATAAGGGGTGTTCTCACCAGGCAACCATCGCTCTGATACCACTTGATGCGCACTAGGTCGGCCCGATCTTCTAGTGAGGAACGATACTTCGATTTGGTGTAGTGACGACGCTACTAATCCACGGGATCAGCAACCGAACAATCGCAATGTCACCACACGAGTCGATCAACCGAAAGCAAGACACGATTGATCCTTGAACACGCTAGCAATCGAGAACAAGCAAGAACAAGATGATAGCGATAATTCAACTCATAAAAGGGTGAGGTTACATTTCTCGTCACGGGTGGTCTAGTCGACACACGCGAACACGAGGAGGGGCGCACACGGGTCAACCAAAACACAACAAAACCTAAGTGACAACGCATTTACTACGGAGGCCATATATAGAGGGTGACCTAAAGATAGGGCGCCGTCCACCACCCTAGGGTCGGCCACCACCGGTACCCTAAGTTACATGGGCCATAGGCCCAAAAATAAGGTGATGCAACACACGAAATTGTGTCCCGTAACCTTCTTGGTGTTTTGCCGACGCTTTGGGCTAATTCAGGTTTGGGTGGATCCATTGGAAAGCTTATCTCGAAAGCTTTCCAGCAGTGGTCGACGCCAAAATCGGAGTTCGGAGTCCGAAGTTACGCTGTTTGGAGTCGACGGCTCTTTGGAAGGCGAACCGGATTTTTCGGTATCTTGGGCTTCCATATGGGCGTTCGTTGGTGCGTGGACCTTCCTCGGGGTGCACGCTGACGGCTGGTCCTTTGTCTTGGGCTTGAAAGGCCGAGCTCTGGATTTTGGCCCCTAGGTGATGACGGAGTCATATCGTCGAGCGTAGGCGAAGTAGACGGTGCTGTCGGAGAGGAGGTAGATGAAATAGAGGCAGCGGTCATATCCTTCATGTTGATGTCCTCATCACTATCGCTATTAACATTTGCACTGCTAATATGCAGCACATGGAGGCAAAACAGGTTGGTAACTCATCAATCAGAGACTGAATACAAAAAACCAGGCAAAGGATAACCAATGGATTGATCTGCATCTTGATAACTGGACAACTATAGGCTAATTAACAAAATAACTGCTTGACGTGCATCCTAATGGTTGGAGAGCTGCATACTAAACAAGAAAGAAGAAGCAAAACAAAACAAAACAATTGGGCAACAAAGCACTCAGGGAAGAACAAAGGATTACTCTGAACTAAATAACAGAGAGAAAAAACAATGTTAATATATGAAAAATAAAACGATTTTAGATTAAAAAAATCCTTGTTGATGAGAAAGATGATGCTAACCAAATAACGTGTATTTCTTTCTAAACTGTAGATAACATAGGGCAAACCTTTTTCAGCACAAACTGAAATCATCTCATCACATACAACAAGATATGAAAATCATAGTAAAAATAACAAAGTGAATTTTAAGCTATAAAGATGAAAGACCATTGCCTGCACATCCAAGCTTGCAGCCATCTCAAAACATTCTAGATTGTTCCCTACACAGGATCAAATGCTAAATTGTTAGCCTTAGGCCTTAGCAACATAGTGACAATTGCCATCTCTATTTTTCTGCAATGGCTGATAAAATAGGATAAAACATATAAATTATATTAGAAGTAACACATCGTAATTGTATGCTAGAACATGAACAAATAAAAGTAACATACTTCTATCCTGCTGAAACTGGGAAGTACAGGGTGCATAGAAAGTGCAGCCTTTCCCTTAAACACGGTGTAGCTTGCAAATTTTCTACCAAACGAACAAAGATGTATCACAAAACAAACGAATAATAAAGCATTACACCTTACATGCATTATTTCCATTATTTTTTATTTCTTTTTTCAAATTAGTTGTTAATGTCTAAATCTTTTATAGGTTATTATCATGACATTACGATTATCATTGTGAAGTTTTTTTCAGAATTTTCTAAGTGGCCACAAAATTCCACCGTGTCGATTCACTTTGGTCGCTACAAGGATTTTGCATGAACTTTGTCGGGATAAAATCACGCCCTTTGCCATGACCAGCTCCCTCGACGGCCTAATCGAGCGACCTACGGGGCCCGGCTCACTGGAAGGTTCTATCGAGCCCATGTGCATCCTGCCGAACAGCCCTTGGCTGGCGCGATGCGTAATGGCCTAGGATTCGTGTTTGAGTCCGACTCGAACAGAGTTCTGCACGACTACGTGAAGACCCGGACGTTGGTTTCCCGGATTGTTGTAGACGTCGTGATCCCCAAGACTAGGAGTATGCCTTATCTGCCTCGGGATATATTTGGCATGTACTGAGTTTGTTACAATATCGTAGCTAGCCCGGCCCGATATTCCCTCGGTAGGTCGGTTTGCTCTGTACTATATAAACAAGGTCCCTACGGCGTGTAGAGGGGACTTGATCTGGCTTTTCGCATCTGGTAGACACCTAATCTTTGCTTGTACACCCATAATCTCGCCGAGACTTGTTCGTCTCGTCGAGCCACCTCTTGTATTCATCTCTGATATATAAGAAAGGCTGGACGTAGGGCTATTATCTCTCCCGAGAGGCCTGAACCAGGATAAAACCCACCTCTCTGTTCGTTGTTGTTCGTGGTTGTTCGGCGTGTCTCCCATCTCACTTCTAAAGAACCTTAGCGACTTGAGATCGTTATCTCAACCGTCGACAGTTGGCGCCGTCCGTGGGGACACGCAGATCGAGCATGTCGAACTCCATCAGCGATACGGAGATTCTCCCTGAGAACTACGACTCAGAAGGGCAGGATGTTCCTTCCCCTGCCAGCTCGGATTGATCTTATCGCCCTATATCGATGTCTGTATCCGAGACAGAGGTCTCTGGATACGCCCCAGAGATGATCTCTGGTCGAGCTCCCGTCATTGACGATGAATACGGAACCAACGATCTTTACGATGGTTTAGATCTATCGGATTCTAGGGCTATGTCGGTCGATTCTTCCTATGGTGACACAGCGATGACGCCGTCTAGCGCGCAGACGCACGGCCACCGCGTCGTCAATATGGTGGCGCAGGACCTCCGGGATCCGTGACGGTCCTGATGGCGAAGAGATCGGCGAGTCAATTCCGCTCGGCACCAAGATGGAGCCGCACAACCGCCCGCGAGCAAGATATTGTTCGCGCGACTTTCGATGAATCCATCAACCAAACCTTGGCGCAGATCCGCGATCGGTATAAGCGTCGGCGACGCGATCCGCCCAAGGCTTACGCCAAGACCCCGGTAGAAGTTCACCTACCGGGTGGAATCCCAGCGCCCAGACTAATCGGGCAAGACGCGGATGCTTCGAGATCCCAGACCAATTGAGCGAGCGCGAGCGGCTCCGAGCCTGGCGATCAGAATCGAGATCCGCTCGCGGGACAATCTCGTCCTCGTGAGTGATGAAGTGGCTACTCACCTTGAAAAATTGGCCGAGGGCCTTAAGTCTATAGGTGGGGCATCATCCGGGTAGCGCAGTGAGCCTGTCTGGGTAGACTCGGACAGTGAGCGATCCGATCGATCACGTGACCGCCGTCACCGTCGAAGGATCACTGTCCACGAGCAAGCTGCCCGTGGTCGCCGCCGCTCGCCGAGTCCCCGTAGTCATCACGACCACAGGGGCAAACGTGCACGCGACGATCACGGACGATCCCCTCGTGAGGAGCGCGTTGTCGCGACCACGAGGAAGGAGCGCGGGGGCTTATCACGGAGAGAGTTCCTCCAAGCAGAGACCTCCCGCTCAGCAAGAGTTCCCCCGACCAACAGGATCAATGTCTTCTTGAGGCTAGGCTCTGCTGGGGAAGGTGGCCGGTCTTATGCCTTGGGCTGCAGGGACTTTCCGACGAGCTTCGCTCTGTTCGGTGGCCCTCAAAGTTCAAGCCCGGACACATGGAGAGGTACAACGGGACCCAGAACCCAGAGGAGTTCCTTTCCATCTACGCTACGGCCATCATGGCGGCCGGAGGTGACGAGCTTGTCATGGCTAATTACCTCCCGACCGTCCTTGAGGTCTGCCGCTTTCGGACGTGGTCGTTCAATCGCCAGGAAGGTTCCATCTCTTCTTGGAACCAACTTTGTAACGCCTCTGTCGCCAATTTCGTACGCGCGGATGATCGGATGAGCAGGAGACCCTCCGCAACTTCGTGAAACGTTTCATCAAGATTCGCAACACGATCCCGAACATCTCGGACGAATCTGTTGTCGGCGCCTTTAAAAACGGAGTCCGCGATGAGCGGCTCACCCAGGATCTCGAGATCAATGAGACCTGGACCGCCAACGACCTGTTCAAGGCGGCTGATCGCTATGCCAATGCGGTAGAACACGTTCAGTACAAGAAGGCGTTCGACAAGGGCGAGCTGCCCGCCCAGCCTGGTGTAGAGGAAAAGAAGAAGAGCAGCAACAATCCTAGTGACAAGAAGTCCCAGAAGAAAAAGAAGGGTGATGCGAACAAGACTGTCGCCGGTATAGATCGCACACCTCCTCCCAAGGATGGACAGGAAAAGCCCAACAATAACTATAAGGGCAAGAAGCCCGCACAGGGAGGCAACCAAAGTAAGAAAGGTCCTAGTGACCGATATTGCAAGTTCCACCAGCATTACGGGCATGACGGCGCCCATGTGGGACACAGGCCGCAAAGCTCGAGGATTTCTACAGCGGCAAGGGCCCAATGCCCATCCCGCCGAAAAAGGTGAAGCGGTAAGGCCAAGCGCCAAACCGATGATGGTGATCGGACGACGATGAGTATCAAGAGCGATGAACCATATCGCCGTCATCTTGGCGGCTCGCCGGCTTATACCTCTCGACGCAGCCTCAAGGAAGCTGCTCGGGAGGTCCACAACATTGAAAAGGGCAAGTCTCAGCCCGAATCGATGAAGTGGACTGAGGTTTCCATCTCCTTCTCTCAGGAGGATTGCCCCACTAGGATGATCAAGCCTCAGAGGCTCCCACTGGTGGTCGCTCCGACCATCAGCAACGCGAGAGTTGGCCGTGTTCTTATAGACGGCGGGAACGCTTTGGACTTGCTCTTTGCTAAGGTCTTGGACGAGATGCAAATTCCTCGCTCCAAACTTAAAGAGGTCGCGATGCCCTTCTACGGCATTGTTCCCGGAGAAGCTGTTCAGCCGTTGGGGCAGATCGTTCTGTCCGTTACCTTCGGCAGTCCAAGCAACTTTCGGACAGAGTTGATCACATTCGATGTGGTTGACTTCCCATCTGCGTACAATGCTATCCTAGGCCGACCATCTTTTGGCAAGTTCATGGCCGTGTCCCATCATGGATATCATTGCGTGAAGATACTGGGTCCCAACGGTGTAATCACGGTCAAGGGCAATTATAAGGCCGCTCTCGATTGTGACGGCGATCCCTCATGCTGGTCGACCGGCTTCCATCTCGAGGTCGAAGCTCCAGACTAAGTCTCAGACGCCTCTGATCTCCTTCACCAGAGGCGAGACCAAGGAAGTTCCATTGTCTTTGGATGATTCCTCCAAGACAGTTCACCTGGGGGCCAATCTGGACCCCAAATATGAAAGCGAGCTCATTGCCTTCCTCCGAGCTAATGCAGATGTGTTTGTCTGGGAGCCATCTGACATGCCCGGAGTCCCAAGAGAGGTTATCGAGCACAAACTGACCGTCCGTGGGACAAAAGCCTGATCGCGAAGCTTCGTCGCTTTTCGGACTTCAGCGGGGATCATCAAGCATCGGCTTGGTAAGCGCTTTCGTTCTTGGCTTCATCCGTGAGGTTGATCACACCGAGTGGTCGCCAACCTGTCATTGTAAAGAAGAAAGGCGGCAAGTGGAGGATGTGTGTCGATCACACGATCTGAACATTGCTTGTCCTAAGGATAGTTTTTTTGCCTCGCATAGACCGGTTTGGTCGACGCGATTGCGGATGCCCACTCTTGAGTTTTTGGATGCTTACTCGGTTATCACCAAATAAGCATCTCCCGGGATGAAGAGAAGGCGCCTTCATCACCCCTTCGCACTTTTCGCTATCGACCATGTCTTTCGGTCTGCGCAATCTTTGGTGCCATGTTCGGTAACAATGGAAGACTTTCACGTAGCAATGTGGAAGAAACCTGGAGGTCTATATCGATGACATAGTTGTAAAGAGCAAGTATGCTTCAGATCATGTAAAAGACCTGACCGAGACTTTTCGAAATCTCAACAGGCATCGAATAAAGTTAAATCCAGAGAAGTGTACCTTTGGTGTTCGATCTGGAATGTTGCTCAGTTATGTAATTGGTTCGCAAGGCCTATCTCCCAACCTCGAAAAAATCGAGGCTATTGAAAACATACAGGCTCCAACTACCGTCAAGGAAGTTCAGAGCCTTACCGGGCGGATGGCTACTCGAAAGGTGTTTATTTCCGTCGAGGCGATAACGCGGTCGCCCTTCTTTAAGGCCTGCGCAAGCACAATGGTTTCGAGTGGACAGAGAAAGCTGATCGATCTTTCCAAGATCTAAAGCAATACTTGTCCAACCCACCTGTCTTGACCACCCCGCGCTACGGCGAACATCTCTTGCTCTATCTTGGTTGTATGCCTCGAGGCGATGGCCGGTCTTGATAAGTGGAAAGGAAGGCATCCGGTGCCAATCTATTACGTGAGCGGTACTTCACGGATCAAAGGCGTTACCACGAGATCCGAAGGCGCTCTACGCCTTGCTCTTGTCCTCCGAAACTTCGCCATTATTTCCAGGCGCACCAAATACTGGTCCCGACCAAGTTCCCTCTTGGAGAAGTTCTAAGGAACAAGGAAGCCGGCAGACGTATAGCTAAATGGGTAATGGAACTGGCAGAATTCGATATTCTGTTTGCTGCCCGAACTACTTTTAAGTCCTGTGTCTTGGTGACTTTGTCGCCGAATGGACTGCCGCCCAAATCTCGTGAAGCTCCGAGCAACCCGATGACCCTCTTGGACCATGTTTTTTATGGCTCGCGTCTTTGGAAACTTCGAAATTTGGTTTTATTCTCATCTCCTCAAGGAGAGCAATTCGATATTCTATCCAACTACACTTTGCGGCGACTAACAACGCTGCAGAATACGAACCCTCTCGCGGGACTAAGAGCGTGCAAGTCGCTCGGCGTCCAACGACTAAGCGTGAAGGAGATTCACGGTGGTCATCAACCGTAAACAAGGAGTATCGGTCTTTGCGATGACTCAATGGCGCGATACTGGTTGAGGTGAGGAAGTTGGGCGGCACTTTCGATTCTTCGAGGTGCTCTTTGTGCCCGTGAAGGACAACTTTCTGGCCGACCAGCTGTACAAGTTTGGATCCTCACGAGAATCTGCTCCGACAGGGGTGCTCGTCGAGCACCTTTACAAGCCCTCTATCACGTCTCCGGACGAGGCCAGCAGAGACATGTGGTCTTGTCTCCGTCATCGGCGGTGCCGTCGGATGGACAACGCCATTTGTCCGGTACCTTCTGAGATGGGACCTTGCCAAGACGGCCGAAGCGTTCCCGCTTACAAGGCGTCTTTGGTCCATACAAGCTTGTGGGCGGCATCCTTCTGATCAAGATGCTCTAGGAGTTCTCTCCAAGTGCATCTCTCAACGAGAGGTGTGTTCTCCTCAGGGACATACACGAGGGTGTCTGCGGCAACCACGCCTCCTTCAGAACTCTGGTCGGCAAAGCGTTTCGCATGGGCTATTACTGGTCTACAGCGCTACAAGATGCCCGGGACATCGTGACAAAGTGCAAGGCTTGCCAATTTCACGCCCGGAAGACACATAAGCCCGCCCAAGAGCTCCAAACGATCCCCCCATCTTGGCCTTTCTCCACACGGGGTGCGGATCCTTTCGGCCCGTTCCTAAGGGTACAAGGGCTACACACACTTGCTCGTCGCCATCGACACTTTTACAAAGTGGATTAAGGCAGAGCCTGTGTCGTCTCTCCACGCCAAAACGGCTGTGCGCTTTTTCAAAAACAACGTGGTCACGCACTTTGGGATCCCCATAAGGCGATCGCGATAGCGGTACCGGCCCGGCGAGCTATTCCGAAATACTACGAGCATTTGGGTACCAAGTGCGCGCCGCCTCGTGGCACATCCACGAGCAATGGAGCGATCGGCGAGCTAACAGACGGATCGTCCGAGGTATCAAGCGGCGGCGTGTTCACGACACTCGCGAGCACAACAAGGCTGGGTTGACGAGGTTCCTTCCGTCCTCAGGCGATTCGCTTTCGACCGGCAACCGGAGAAACTCCTTTCCAATTGGTCTATGGTGCGAAGCCATCCCGCGCACCGAAATAGTACTCGGTTAGCCTCAAGACGAGCTCGGTCAACTTGGTTGACGACGAGCAAAGCGCCTACTCGATCTTGACCTCCTCGAAGGCACACGCGACCGGGCACAAGTCGAATGGGCGCTACCGGAAGATCTTGGCAAGACGCCGCCGCCGTCGGTTCGACCAAGGGCTTTGCGGTAGGCGACCTCGTTCTGCAGCGTGTTGAACCCGTCCAATGCCAACAAGCTAACTCCCGTTGGGAGGCCCGTTCAGTCGTTTCTATTGCTTTCGCCCGGGCCATTCGCCTGCAATGGAGGATGAGAGAGAGCGACCAAAGACTTGGAACATCGACCCGACCGTAAGTTCTTTGTGTAGGTCTTTCGTGTTTAGCAACCCGCTTTTGTCAAAATTCGCGCCTTTGTTAAATCCAAGTCAGCGGGCTCCATGTAAAGTTCAATCCATTTATAGTGAAATTTTCACGGTCCTCTGAGGTTTCAACAAGTTTCTCAACTCAAGGTTGCGTAAACAGGCTTTCTCGCCTCGCGGCTAAGTCTGCTCTCGTAAGCCCTCCGCGGCAGAGGCACTTACCGCTCACGGCACGACCACCTGGCAAAGTCTGCTCTCGTAAGCCCTCCGCGGCAGAGGCACTTTTCTTGTTCGGTTACCTTTGGAATCGCCTACCTTACGTCGCCGAGCAGTTTTTGGGATAAGTCGATCAGGATACGGGTGTCGCTCTAACTCTCTACGCACGTACTCGAATTAGCAAGCTCAGGTTGAAAGGACCGAGATGACGCCTAGAGGGGGTGAATAGGCGTGACACCAAATTCAATCTTCAATCAAGGCTGCGAAGTAGTTTGATTGTCGTGACACCCTGAGACGGTCGAGGTCAACTGTGAAGAATCCTCCCCAAAATCTCCGGAAATGTCCTGCACAATTCAAACAACAAGAATACTAAGAACAATAACACAGAAACACAGGAGACGTCTCCCTCAAGCACAAGATAGTAAATAGAGTAGATCTAGCAAGGGAGAAACTCAAACCAAATGTGAAGAGAGACACGAGGAGTTTATCCCGAAGTTCGGATCTTTGAGGAGATCCTACTCTCCGTTGAGGTAGGCTCCAACACCTTTGAGCCCGAGTCCCACTTGACTCTTTCCCTCTCGGATTTGTGCCAACGCACGCACCGACTTTGCTTCTTGATTCCTTCCCTTACGGAGGCAGGATTGTACCTTCACAAACTTGCGGTGGCCAACCACACCTCGTCGGTGGCTCACCGGTGACGTCTAGCCGTCTAGGAGTCCTCAACCTCCAAGGGTAATAGATACTCAACGAAGAACGAACTCGGAGATGTACTCAAGTGCTCAACAATCAAATCTTGCTTGCTTGCTTGCTTGGATTCACACTTTCTTCACCAATCTCCTCTCCCACTAGATGAATCACAAAGATTCAATCCTTCTTCCCAACACTCCTCACAAGGGGAATCACTAAGATTTAACCCTAATCCCTTCCCAACTCTTCTTTCAAAGAGGATCACTAAGATCTAGGGTTTAGGAGGTGTGGGAGGCTCAAGAACAAGAGGATAGGTCAATAAACTTGTGATCTAGCCGTTATGTGCAATTGGGAGAGAGGGGTTTTAAATAGATGACTTGGAAAACTAGCCGTTGGGGTTGAGCTCATGAGACTTGGACAAATCGGAACTTCTTGAGACGGTCCGTGCATCGAAATAAATCAAGCAGAGAGTTCAAGCTGAGGCTACCTCGGACGGTCAGAACCTTGGACGATCCAGACGACGATCCGGACCGGATAGTCGAACTCACAGACGATCCGTGCATCAGATCTCGGACGGTCGAGAGCTGCATCACTGACCTCGACTAAAACATGGATAACTTTTACTCCGAACTCCGTTTTAGATGATCTTGGGCTCTACAGAAAGCTGAGAACAAGGGCTATCTAACCCACAAGGTATCACCACCTCAAACCCAAGTGAGTGATGTATAGATCAAGGAAAATCAAAGCCAACTCTACATCTTTGCACTTTCTAACCCCCACCAATCACTTCTCTTTGTCTCCTCACAAGGTTTGATCAATTGAGCACCTGAGACATATCAAAACCATTCTCCATGGCATCCCCCTTAATAGTACGGCAATTCTTAGACTCAAATGAAAGTAAGATAGTACAAGTCTAGGAAAAGCACTTGCCGTCTTCTTTTCTTGATGCCGTCGCAAACTTGAAGCAATGTGCATGATGACTTTCACCAAATGATTGATGACGCCTTCACCTTGCCAACCTTGACTTGGTCCACCTCATGAGACTTTTGTCTTATCGACTTTGACTTGATCATCCCCCGACGATCTCCACGTCAAATCGATCTCGACTTGGTCCTCAACTCTTGGTGACACCGTCGTCTTGTTGACTACGGCTTAGCCGTCATCCTCTTGACATACCTTAGTCATCACACATGCACGAGACCTAATTCTTTCCAAATCACTCATTAAATCCATTAGTCCCGAAAGCTCAATACATATGAATAAGTTTATGTTCGTGAGCAATTAAGCGCGTCAAGTGTTTCATACAAGGAGACACAATATGAATAAAAACACTTGACACAATCTTGTTCATTAAGTGCATCATGACATATGTAGCTAATCTATATGCACTAGAGAGGTGATTGCCAACATGATGAAACAATTAAATCAAGGCAAAGAACACAATCTTCACTTAAACGAAGCACATGAAGGGATATATAAGAATTGTATATGTGCGAACAACATTTAGAGCAAGAGTGAAGATGTGGACTAAACTATGTTAAACTTCACTAAGTGAGATGCATGAGAATATACACAAACAAGGCATGCATGCACCAATTCCATTTATAGCAATATGAAGTTTAATTCTAGATAAGATATAGAGCACTTGCACATGAGAAATGCAATAACAAATATAGATCAAGCATACCGAGATTGCATGCCTCAATTAGTCATCCATCCTATTTGCATATATGAGACTAACGGAAATCTATAATCAAGTGTGTTAGTCTCAACATAAAACATGAGCATACCTTTCTAGGATGGAGAGCGTGTCCACTTGTTATATTTAATTCTCCTCTAAATAGATGAGACTAATGTTCAACTTGGCAATAAACATGTTAGTCTCATAGCAATATAATCAATCACTAATCCAAGCATTGTCATTAAGTGTGTTTGTCATTAATCACTAAAATCACACAAAGTGTACCTTGAACTTGCACAGGTTTTCGAGCACCGTCCGTACCGGGGGCTAGGGTGTCGCTCTTTCTCTTGTGCACCTGTTCGAGTTCGCAAACTCAGGTTTTCGAGCAACTGCACAACGGGGGCTGGGAGTTAGGCTAAGCGTTCTACTGGTTTTCCTCAACTTTCTAGCGCTTTCGTGCCCTGCTCTTGGTTTCCTGTTCGTTCTTATCTTTTTCTGCTCTTTTTTGCAGGAAGAAGGTAAGTTCTTTATTGCATTGGTAAAATTTGCAGGTACAAAAGTCCCTTTCGGGTTACAGCCCTACAGCTACTTAGAAGCGAGTTGCTCCTTGAGCTCCTCGATCACTTCCTTGAGGTGCAGGACTTTCCCTTGGGCCTTAAAACCCTCTCTGGCCTCAGCTCGGAGACGGTCGGATTCCTCCTTCGCTTGCTCTGGCCCGCTCCGTTGCCTTCGCGGAGAACCTCGACCTCTTTGGTCTTGGCCCTTGTTGCTCGGTCGAGATCTTCGCTCTGACTGGCTCATCGCTCGACGGTCTTGAGCCGCTCGTCCGGCTCCTCGACCCTCTTCTCATGGCGCTTCGTCCTTGCGGCCGGCCGCGCATCTCCTCGGCCTCCTCCGTGACGCCCGGGGTGGAGATTTTCTCTGAGTGCCGCGGAAGTTGACTTCTCTTCGGCGAGTTGGGCCTCGAGCTGCTTCACCTGATTCACGAGCAGCTTCCGCCATTCGGACACGTCGTGGAGTTGCTCTTCCAGCCACTTCGACGCGCTCCGTTGCCGCAGCAGGCTTCTTCGAGGGTAGGCGGCCTCCGTGACGCGGCGAGCTCCGCGTTGGCTCGGCCGCCGCCTTGGGCTTTATGACCACCTTGGCCTTGCCCTTCTTCGCCCTCTCCTTCTCCGACCCAGAGAGCTCCTCCACGATCCCTCCAAGGATCAGCTGGTCCTCCTGTGTGTTCGGAATGGGAATGTTAGCATTTACGACAATGCAAATCCAGCAACACAGACGAGGATTCGAGCAACTTACCTCGGCTGTGCGGACGAGCACGTTCCTCGGACAGGTGTAGGCCACCTCACCGGTGACCTCGCCGTCCTTCTTGGCTGCCTTCAGCATGGCGTCGACCCGCTCGGTCACCCATGCGTCGGTAGGCTTTTCTGCCCGAGCAGGGGAGCCTGTTGGTTCCTGTTCGGAGAAGACATCAAAGAAAGGTTGAGTCTTAAAGGCACTTACCCGTGCTGCCCCCGAGATGTCTCCCATCCTCTATCTTGTAGAAGGATAGGGTCTTCTCCGCATGACAGATCTGTCATTGTGTAATCCCGGATGATCTTTCTACCCGTGAGCCCAAGGCTCACGAGGGAGGCGATCTTCCTCGTCAAGTACCAATCCTCGGCGGACGTCTCCGAGGCATCAGTGTTCCTTCACGGCGCTTTCCGGTGAAGATGAGCTTCTTTGTCGTCGCTCGCCGGATGTAGAACCACCTCGCCCACCACGCGCCCATTGAATCAAGCAACAAGGACGAAGTGCAGCAGCGTCGTCGGCGGTGGCGGAGCTTGAGGTAGTAGCACCCGGTAGCAAAGCGGAGTCGCTCCTCGTTACCATATAGTAATGGAGAACGGCCCAGCGGCGGATCAATGCCAGATAGCCCTCGCGACGGTGTGCGAAGACAGCCATCCGGAGGATCTTTATTCGGATTGAGGTTCGCCACCTCCAATCTACCGATGTTCAAGAAGGCCTCGGCGAAGTCGCTCTGGAGATCTCAACCCGAGCGCGAATCGCTATTGGCCGACGAACTCTCCTCGGCGGCTCCGGAGTTTCCTCCCGGCGACCTCCACTCAAGCATCGATGTAGCCCTCTTCCTCCCAAACTCTCAAGTCCTCCGGATGCGCTAGAGCTAACGAACTTGGCCATAGCGGTTCCCAGTCTGACGAAAGGTGTTGATGGTGGAGCTTGGGTGCTTGATCTTTGAGTACAGTTGGAATTAGGGCTTGGGAAGGAAAAGCGCGAGAGCGTAGTAGCTAGCGAGAGGCTTGGGACCTTTATAGTCCCATATCGCGACTCTGCAGCAGTTTGTCACAAAGCGACTAGTTTTTCTTTAACGGCTAGGTAAAAGCGGTCTTTGTTTTCCTTCTTGCAGTGATGACAAGAAGTTACCGTTGAGCTCGCTAGCGGTTTTTTTTCCAACGTCCGCGTTGAAGGTGAGTCTTCTCTTTCGAGAGGATGTGATTCCTGTTCGGATTACAACTGAGTTGCTTTCAGATCTTGTCGGGTTTGCTCGGTCCCGAACAAGTCCTGTTCGGTTGAACCCTAACCTGTTCGGTCGATTGTTACATGTCTTTGTAGCAGCAAAATTACCCTCTTCGTGACTTGGAGTCTCAAGAGGAAGAACCCACTCTGGTGAGATATTCCACTTGAGTCTCGGGGGCTAACTGTCGGGGATAAAATCATGGCACATTGCCATGACCCACTCCCTGACGGCCCAATCGAACAGCCTACCAGGGCCCAGCTCCCTGGAAGATTCTATCAGCCCATGTGCATCCTGCCGAACAGCCCTTGGCTGGCGCGATGCGTAATGGCCTAGGATTCGTGTTTGAGTCCGACTCGAACAGAGTTCTGCACGACTACGTGAAGACCCGGACGTTGGTTTCCCGGATTGGAGTAGACGTCGTGATCCCCAAGACTAGGAGTATGCCTTATCTGCCTCGGGATATATTTGGCATGTACTGAGTTCGTTATGATCTCGTAGTTAGCCCGGTCCGATATTCCCTCGGTAGGTCGGTTTGCTCGTACTATATAAACAAGGTCCTACGGCGTGTAGGGACTTGATCCGCTTTTCGATCCTGGTAGACACCTAATCTTTGCTTGTACACCCATAATCTCGCCGAGACTTGTTCGTCTCGTCGAGCCACCTCTTGTATTAATCTCTGATATATAAGAAAGGCTGGACGTAGAGCTATTATCTCTCCCGAGAGGCTGAATCGGGATAAAACCCCCGCTCTCTGATTCGTTGTTGTTCGTGGTTGTTCGGCGTGTCTCCCATCTCACTTCTAAAGAACCTTAGCGACTTGAGATCGTTATCTCAACCGTCGACAAACTTAGTATGATTGCTATAGTAACTTGAAGCAACCAAACAGATCAACCATATACCAGCTGGACCAGGCTGAGCTAATTGTTGCAGGCAACCAAACAGCCCCGTAAAGAAAAACGTGTGTACCATTGATTCGAAGAGAATCTAGCTTCTGCGCGAAAAAAAATTTGAAAGAGTTGCTTCATGCAGCGAGTCTGCATTTATTCCCTTTAGGGCACAACACGCATTTTCCTTTTCTTCGTAAAATTTAAAATATCTAGAGTATAACTGATGTTCCATGGCAATAAGTATTGAAAATGTTCAACATCTCCAGGCCCTGTGTCAGCCCAACGATCTGATACTTAGAGTATTCAAACAGGTACTTTATATATAAATGGGCTATTAGAGAGAAAAAATCTTTTAAAGTGTAATATAAATTGTGAAGATAACGCCAATAGCGTTTAAAGAGGGGGTTAGGATGCTCTTATAACGACTCAAACACATGTACAGGCCAATTGATGGCTGCTTGACTGGATGTCATGAACACTATTAGCTTCCTAGTCTCAAGCACACATTGCACCAGATCAACATGGTAAAGACATTCGTTCGCACAACCTGACACATGTGCACATGAATATTTAGCCCACCTAATATATTAAACAACATACACACTCTAACTTAAACCAAATATGTCAAGATTATTTTTCAACAAAGGATTTTTTTTTTAAGAACACATACATTTCCAATAGGCAATAACTAATGTAAGCAAAGGAGTAAACCATTCATTTATCACACTCTCGAAATCTCTTTTGGATATAGAACAAGAAGCTAGGAGCATGGTACCTCCTGAGTGTCCCTGCTGAAAGTAACTTTTCTGTCTTCGTTATTTTCTGCTGAAAGTACCTCCTGAAGAGCCGGTTTCGAATGTCTTTCAGAATGTGCCACACCATAGGGAAAAATCCATTCCATTTATCTTGTTGCCAATCCTACACACTGTCTACTGGTATTAACCTGAAACAGGGGGCAAGGAGAAAGAGCAATAGTTTGCAAATTTACCGGCGGATAAAATAGCTATTTCATGAATAACATATCATACTGTTTCAGTCTCATTTGATACAGACAATCAAGTGCATTAAATCATCTCTTCTGTCTACCTATTCACAAATAATTGAAATGCAATATCCTGATCTAGATCTTTAATTATTGGTAACTTCTCAAGTTCTTTTCCCAAGGCTTGATTAACGAACCTAAAAAATCCCTTGAATTGAGACAATCAGTCAAATCTAATGGCAGACACATCTGAACCACAATTTCAAGTAAAGATGGGCTCACTGCACGTTAGAATAATCAACCCAATATATCTATAAAATAAACAAAACAGAGAGTAGAATCATCCATAAACACTTTGAAAGCTGATAAACCTCATAGCACAAGGCCATAAGGCAACGCAAAATTGTGGTACGTACGGCTACAGTCCTTGTGAACTGAATGAATGCAGGTTGTTTGGCTAGCAGCCTAAAAAACACCGATCTCCTGTTAACTTTTCTAGAAACAGAGGAAGAAATCTATAAATACCTTGCTTCCATGCCATTGTCCTTGAATGCCATATAGTGATATGGAGGGAAGTAACCTGTCAAATAAAGATATGTGAAGATCATTCCACGGAAGATTAGGCACATCACTGATATAAGAAAGAATCTAGGATCTGGCATGCAAAGATGCTATGGAAATTGGTTGTTGCAGACATATCTGAGATTACATAATAGAAGCATAACAAAATAAATCTATGCAGATGTCGAAAATCTGAAATCAAAATGTTGTACAAACAGGTCTTGCTAAAATGGACTATGTTCATTGCCAAAATGGTTAGGGTAATGCATAGACATAACACATACATGGAAAAGCGATCATATAGCCTAGCACCTGAGTTTTTTTATTCAGACATGTTTTAGTCTATAGTTCTAAAATACTTCTGGGTTAAATCCACGGCAATCGATAAACATAAAAAATGACATAGCATTTGAGAATGGAAATCAATCATTACTGGTTCAGAGCATCTAAGCTTTCCAGTGGCCATGAGATTTTTTTGAGCTTGCTACACTAAGATGGATCGACTATGTATTCTTCCAAGGCCAAACAAAGGAATTTTTCTTAGAAGTTGACCCTTTGTAGTGTTTTGATGAAAACAGAATAGAAAAACATGAATACAACATAAAATAGGGGAAACAGGTAATCAAAATGAAAATAAGACAATGTGCTAGGTTGTGTGGTATCCTACACAGTATAAAAAAATGGGTTGTGCAGGTGCATGTAGAAGGATAGTGCATGCTTCATGTGGATGCATGCAGCATTTCGGAAAACCTATATTTTCCCATTTGACTAAAAACTATCTTATGGGAATTTTGCTCTGCTAAGATTTGGCAAACAACCTAAACATTTTGTATTATGCCACTATGAAAAGGGAGCCACATTTTTTGAGATCTTTCATTCATGTATATGTACTACGTAGCCTTCGAAAAAATCACTACGGTCTCTTAAAAATATCAGAATGTCAGTATAGAAAGAGGCCGAAAAATATGCCTCCAATCAGAACATGATTTGCCATACAAAATTCACTCTCTCCTTAAGATAGAAACCAGAGGGAAACAATTGAGGGGAAATACAAATAAATGTTGAACCAGTTCGAAAAGGAAAATATCATTCCATAATACACATATCATAACAAAAAAAAATGTATTCCATAGCTACTTATATTCTATCAGCTTGTGAGTACCAAACTGTCGATACCAACAAATAAATCTTGCAAGATAAAATGAGCACTTTATAGGATATACCTTTATCTTCTATAACCCTTCTTAACAGTTAACATTACTAAACCATCAGTACCTAGAGAGAAGCAACATATATCTCAGCACTTGAAAAGAGATGCAATTTCGAAATGTGAAAGCATAAAAGAGGCACCAATAATATGTCGAAAAAGGACCGTCTAAACTAAAGAATGATGGAAACCATGTTTGACAGATTGTGCACTGAAAATGAATGACATGGCCATGAAAGAGGTACTCATGACTTATCACATATAATTTGAGAGTATAATTGATCAGACATACAAATAAATAACGATCATCTGAAAGAAACCTTTTGGAAACAAACCATCTAATATAATCTTTTGGTCAGTACAACTCCTCTTTCATTTGCCAAAAGAGTTTCCAAACTGTCCTCTGATCATATACACTGGTTGCACATGAAACTTTTGTTTTATCTGATGAAGTGCTTGGGATGAAAAAACAATAATTCTTGCATCGCTGGAGACAGAACTCACAAACAACTTGAACAAAAAAGACACAAGAATATTTTGACCAACTATTGTTTAGGACATAAAGGAAACTGATGAAAAAGAATTGCTTCTCACCTTGGGAGCGTTTGGCGCAATGTCTTCGAAATAACACCTTTTCTGCACCTTATGAGACCTAAAAAATGGAATTGTTAGAATGTGTGCTTCTGCTGACTTCGAAACTAAAAAATAAAGATTTTTCAGTATGCTGCAATGTAAAGAGAAGCTCACATATTAAAATAAATTAGTAAATTTGTCATATAGAAGACGTCACATAAATATTTAGTCACGGCATGTTCCTTTATCCTGAGATAATGTTTATACAATTACACTGAAAGTTTATGCCTATATAACTCGAAGGCACTCCAACCAAACAAACCAAAGTGCACCATTGTTCAGCCTTGCCTTCTTACGTGGTATTCGTTTAGCTGAATAAAATTAACGCTAAGCAACTCGGGGCGCGGCCGGCACTTGGCACTTTATAGGAACTTTGTTAATGATCTTTATGTTTCTTATTGAATCTTCGAAATGCAAATTTTAATAGTGACAATTATCTGTCCTTACACTTTTATTTTGAATTTGTGTAGCAGTTAGCAAAGCTATAGGAGGAGTAATAACAACTGGAATAAATAGAGAGAGAGGCGCTCAGATAGTGTTGCTCACAATGTAAAAATGGCCCAACACCACTTAGGTTCTGCCTATTCTTGCAAGAACCAAGAGGATTAAACATAGGACATGACATCAATAAACAATCATACCAAATGGCAAGCTAAAAGCGATTAGTGACACATATTGTTTGAGATGAAAGCACTAATGGTCAACCCTCAAATGGAATTTGAATTAATTTGCAGAGAAACTCCTGGCAAGGTTGAATCATTAGCTATCCATATAGAGCTGAAATATCTAAGCAGACCATCTAACATGGGGGGAACAATATGAGAACCATCTATGATTTTTTTGTAATCCAACCCATAATAAACATACCATTTTAGGTAAGCACTGGCTTACCTTGGAACAAACCGGACCAAACAATTGATCAGTTTGGGGCCTCCTTTTTTTAAGCAATCAACAGGAGCATATATCATAGCTGCAAAAAATCTCCCAGCGAATCAGGGCCAAAGATCATGGCGGTAACAATCAAAAATAGCAAACGCATATAACCACATAATTGATGCATGCAATAGTTCGATGTGGACTAAGAGGCCATCTAATCAGACCAATTAAAGGAATAATACACCAACATCCAAGCGCAAAAAATACAGCAGCCACCAGAGGTGCCATCCCACTGAGATCAGGTGGCCTAAGGCCTCATGGTAGAGATGACAGGATGAAAAGAGTGAAGCATCGATGTGGCATCATCAGGGCCGATGTATGTGCCGAGAAATACAGTAGAAGAGGAAGGATGCAAAAGGCAGAGAAGGCACGGACCTGACACCGGAGCTGGCCATCCGAGACCTTGCTTCGGCCATATCCGGTGATCCCATAGCGAAAGAAGCTCCAACGCGGGCGTGCTAGGCCGAGGAAGGAGGCGACGGTCCAGCCTACTTGGGAGGAGGTTGTGCCCGGGTCGGTGGCCGCGATCGATAGATCCGCCCAGCGTGGGAACACCGGCACCGGATTCGGCCATCCCTTCGGATCTAGCCCTGATATGGAAGGGTCCGCGAAGAGGAGAGCCGGCGGTAGCGGGGAGTACACGAGATGAGGGCATGGGGAGGGAGCGGCGGTGGCAATGGCAGCGGCTTAAGGAAGGAGGACGCTCCGGCGGCTGCGGTAGAGCGGCTAGGGTCCCCTCTGTCCTTACAGGGCATGAGACGAGGAGGGGGGCGACCGGACGAGAGCGGGGAAGGGGAAGGGGAGACGACGGGGCAGGGGATGCGGGGGCAAGGGCAGGGGCTAGGGTCTCGTGCGTATAGGTGGAAGGACGGTAGGCTGAGAACGGAAAAGATGGAGGGCTGAAACGAAAAATCGTATAGCCATAAATAGAAAACACAAGGGCACAGCTGCGAAGACGCAGGGACGGATGCGGAAAAGGTAAGATTTTGGGTTTTTTTGCAAAACTGTATGGGCACTGTGTAGGGACGTGGCGAGCAGGGGAGGAGTGAACGTGCTCGAAGCAGACAGCGTGAACGTGGATGCACGGGAGGGCAGGATTCCTTAGCAAGTTTAATATATATATACTAACTCTACATACCCCGTATCGGTCTTCTCTTCCGGCCCTGTCCACGTCGATGCTGGCCTGCAGCAGGGCCACGTCGCCTAAAATCAGGGCCACCGTTATAGATCCAATGGTCGAGCTTGAGCGGTCGCTTGCTTGGTCCAGTTTGGCCACGTCGTCCTTGAATTTTTACCTATTCCATCCCCTCGGCCGCTCCGCACCACCGCCTCCCTCTCCCCGTCCCTTTTCTCTCGCCTCGCTCCCCGCTCTCGCCTCTCCTCACGCCAAGGCCCACCATCGCCTCCTTGCCGTCTCTGCCGTTGCCTCCCGCCGCCTCGCTTTCCTCGCCTTTGCCTCGACGGAGTGTCTGAGGCCGATGGCCACAGCGGCCGTCGGAGAGGCGGATCCGCAACGGTGGCCTTCGCCGAGGCCAGATTCGGTCTCTCTTCCGCGTTGCCCGGCGCCTCCAGCGCTGGCCCGCCCCTCTTCCGCCGCCGCCTTTCGCCTTCACCTCCGGCTGCTCTCCCCGTCCCTCCGCGCCGTCGCCGCTGTTCCTTGCCGCCCCACCGCCACTTCCTCTCTCCTGGGTTTGGGGAAGAGCGGATTTGGAGACGGTGCGCAGCGAGGAGATCGAATCCGTGATGGATAGCCTTGGGAATGCCAGATCCACCGACTGGATTATCTCTGGGTTCTACCATGTGCTCTCGGAAATTTCGTAGTGATTCCCAGCTTCTGAGGTATACGTCTTTCATACCTTCTCTGGAATATGCTATGCTAATTTCTGAAATCCATCTGCTACATTTATTTTAGGTTCTTTCTCACGTTCCGTGTTCAGTTTTATGGCTGGCTGCCAAACACCAGTGTCCAATGTGGTTATGTCGGTAATTTTGCTTCGTACGTTGTTGGTCATCACTCCATCTTGGATCGATCATTATTTCACCTGTGGTTAGCCTTATGGACTATGAAGCGGCAATTCTTATTTGGAAAGCTGACAAATTATACTTCATTGCTTACATGGGAGCGTTTTTGCTGTTGTTTTCGCATCCGCTGAGATATGTCTCTTCGTTGTTGTAAGAACCGGCCGTTGTTTTGGTCTTTTAAAAACAAAGTTTGTTCAATAGAGATGAGTGGAGCTTCCTCTGTTTTTCGATACCAACATATATCAGTATCATTTGGTAAAATGCTTCTTCAAGTAACAGATCTCATTTGCTAAAATACTTCTTCACCTGTTCAGGTTGACGAGGAGTGTGATGTTCCTACTGGTCCTGGACGAAGGATCCAATTCCTAGAATTATTGCCTTTTGGAAGACTACGTACCCAACATATCCTTCAAGGTGGCACCTCTACGACCAGGCTCGAGATAAAAAAACTAGAAAACAGTGGCGGAGAGCAGATAATGGTAACGATGCGATCTTCTTTTATGCATTGTCCCCAGTTTATTTGTATACCTTTCGTGCCTATGGTTACTTTACTGCTGTTCTGTATGCATATTACGGTGCCTTCTGTCTACACTTGAGCTTACCAAGACTCGATTAGTGTTGGCTACATTATGTATGCAGCGAGAATGGAGCTTCGTAGCTCCATTACATGTGCATATTACGGTGCCTTCTGTCTACACTTGAGCTTACCAAGCGTTCTATTATTATTTGCTAAGATGGTTCCATATTTTTGCTCCCCTCTGCAAGGTCCTAAGCTTTAATTCCTCTTACTACATTAGCTGCTCTTGCTGCTGCTGTTTGGCTGTGTATCAGTTTGTTTTTGGCAAGTTTTTGGCAAATGACATCTCTCATCGGTTTCACTCTTTGCAGGATATTGGATTTTAACATTCTCAGCTGACATAAAAAAAGGTAAGCCACCTCTTTTGATAGCACATTTTTTTTAATTGTAGAGATGGCGTTCAGATCCCGCAAAAGTAAAATTTCATAAAAATAGGTTGATGGTGGATATGCTTATACAGATTTCCTTGGCTTATCATATATGGATTAGGATTTAGGGAAGGCATTCTTTTTACAAGATGGAGAGCTAGACTCTGCTTCATAAGGCTATGTATGTGGCATATATTCATTTCAAATCCTCTTCTGCTAGATATGTTCTGCGTATTTTACTTCAATCTTTCTGTCACTTCTATTCCTTTTTAGAAGGTTGTTCTCTATTTGTTTAATTGCTAGATAGTGTGATTTATAATTGTTCACTCAAGTATTGTTTGCTTGCTGTTTCTATAGGTACTCTCATGTGGTTTTGTAATCTTTTAATTTGGACCATGCATTGTATCTAAATCAGTTTCTTTTCCCTGCTAATCAGGTATCTGACATCTTTTGCCTGCCAGAACGGATGGCAACCATATGCCTTTGAACCTGATTTAAACAAGAGACCAAGTGGTGCTTAGTTTGCCATGCATATGCTTTATTTTTCCCTGTATCCATTAAGCCACTGAACATGAGGCCAAGTGGTGCTTAGTTTGCCATGAATATGCTTTATTTTTCCCTGTATCCATTAAGCCACTGTGAAATTCTATTATATAATATACACTACCACTACATTTTTTTTTCAAACGTTCTTTATTTGAGGTACTTCTGGTCATGGTTAATGTATGAACAAATAACACACACACATTCAGTTCTCCATTGGTGTAAAAAATAGCCTAGCGCGCGTAAGCGCGCTTTCACCTCTAGTAGATATATATATGATATGATATTGATATTATTGATGATCCGGGTCGGTTTGGAGCGGGGTGCGGTCGAAATGCTTCGGGTTCGTTCGGGTTCAACCCATAGATTTACCCCTAATGCCCCGAGTCTGGACTGGATTTGGGAGTGAGCTAGGGTTCCTCATGACTCCACGAGCAGCACGGCGACGGCGACGGCGACGGTGGCGGCTACCAATGCGCGGCGCGGCGCCGGCGCCGGCTACCCACGCGCTGAGATCCCGAGTCGGCTCTCCACGCGCGGCGCTGAGACGGCATCGGCGGTGGCTCCCCACGCGCGGCGCTGAGACGGCGGCGGCGACAGCGGCGTCTAAACGCGTGGTCGACGCCACCCTCCGCCGTTCGCGACGGCACGAAGATCGTAAGGCCCTCGACGGGCAGGTCCGGCGACAAGAACGTCGCCGGCGTCCCGGTTCCGAGGTCCATCTGGTGGAAGTTCCTCCCCTCTCCCTCCCCCTGTCTCAGATATGATTGTCTTGCTTTAGATTCGATCTGTGTGCTATTGTTTTGCTTCGGATTCGTACTCGTACTGGTGTCAGTGATCTGTGAACTACTGTGTTTCATGTTCTTGCTGGTTGATTCGATCTGTAGCCTCATGTGGTGTCCCAAAATTTCTTTGGTGTCTGAATGAACTAATTCTCTGTCATAGTCCTTGTAGCATTTTATTTATGCAGCTACTTTGCTAGACATATTATAAAAAAATAGTTACACTATTTATCCCTGAAATCTTTGCTTAAATGGTGAGGCTTAATTGCTAAAGTCTTTGAGCCTGAGCCCTTAGGGTAGTCTACTTTTGAATGTCTCATCTTTATTTTTATCTTTGAAAAGGCAAGAAGTTACATAGTTCCCTTTCTTATTTGGACATAACCTATTTTTCCTCTGATAGTAAATCTGAAAGCACAATGGATTCCTAAGCCTTTAGATGCCAATATTCCTAAATCTGGATAGAAGTAGAATGGATTCCTAAGCCTTCAGTGCATTTGTAATTATTCCTATTTTTTCTCTGTTTAAAAATGTGTGTGCTCTTGTTTATTTTTAGGTTATCATGTTCCAGATTGAGTGCATTTATATATTAATTAGCCTCGAGTGCTATGTAATTAATATATTCAGATTGTTTTATTAGTAACTTGGGTCTATTGCTATAAATTGTTTTATATATTCAGATTGTTTTATTAGTAACTTGGGTCTATTTTTTGTAGATGAAAATGTGGCATGATCGGGTCTATTTTTTGTAGATGAAAATGTGGCATGATCAGGATCATGACATTACAATGTGCAACTCAAAAAATGCCTCTTTATCTTATCATATAAATTTACATGTTACGCTTGGCTTCTGAGCTGAATCTGGAGTCCTCTTTATCTTATCATATAATAGCATTGTTGTGTGCGCCTTTTGGAAGAAATTGTCAGTCTTATACTATAGTTTGGAATTGCTGATTATTGGATTTCTCTGTTGATGCTTTTTTATTGTATTGTATGGTCTTTAATAAGTTTTCTGCCCTACAGGTCAGTGACTACTACTATAGGCCTGATCTGACCAAGCTGGCTCTTGCTAGGCTGAGCTCACACTATAATCGTTATTCGCTTAATCGTTTGTTTCGATGAATCTGTTTTCATTTGCTGTTTTCATTTACTATAGTCATTGTTTTGATGAATCCGTTTTCATTTGCTGACACTATTATCCTTTTCTCATTCATAATTAGCTATCCATTTTTCCTTTTCTATTTTTCAGTTTGGCCGCCCTTTGCTGCTGCTGCCTGCTGGAAGAATGCTGCTTCTGAGATATTACTTCATGCTACAGTGTAGACAGTATTGCATATCATTATGGAACATCCAACTGTTGATTGTTTATGTAAATCGCATATTGTTTACCACCGTCTCTCCGGATGGCAACCCTAAACGCTGTTCTCTCGGAAAAAATAAAGATGTTTGCTTGCAGCCTCCGGGCCTCACCTTCTTTTGTCTAGAGAAGTATTCTGTGGGAAAAATACTAGTGCCTGGTTGCTCCTGTCGCGAGCTAGTGGCGAGGCCAAAATATCAAAATACTCGGGCTTGCTAGTGGCGAGCTGCTTGAAGGATGCTGCTCTGCTGGTGCTCCTGCGTGTGCTGCTGCGGCGGCGGCGGCGGAATATCTAGCTGCTGTGGCAATGCACGGGTTGAGAACGGGTTGATATCCATGGGGGAAGGCTGAGAACGGATTGGGTTGGGTGGAAATATCAAATGGTTTGGGTTGGTATGGGTCAAGGGAAGTCCAGATCGGGTTGGGGTGGGGTGGGAATTTCAGAAGACAAGTATGGGTTGGGTTGGCATTTGGGGTGGGTTTCACCCCATTGCCAGGCCTACTGCTGATAAACACTCTGCCTATTTATAAGTTTTTTTGCTTTAGACCTGAACAAAATTGTGCTACCAGATTAATTCGATCCCTTTTTTTGTTCTGGGTGATGGCAACCTTTGCATTTTGATATTTATACAATGAAGCCTAAAAACAATCTCACTTCAGATTAAGCTTCTTACCTTAAATATAGTAATTGTGACTATTTTTTCTTTAGCGCTAATTTCATTGGTCTATTACATATATACTGCCAACAAGATGGTTGGTGCAAACATGGAAGGCTACAAATAATGCAGGATACAAATATATTGATAGGAAGCTGGCCCCACAGTACTGTTGAACAGGTGGGTTTTTTTATACTTGACTTTAGAGCAAATCAGTTGTTGCCTAATTTATTTTAATATGTTCCCTTCTTAGACGGCACAAATCTGAAACATACACACAGAAAAAATTTCAGATCAAATGAAGAATATCCAACACCTCCCAAAATTCTATCAAGGTATCCCTTTTTTCCTGTTTTGTGCTACCGCGAAAATGCAAGACCTTCCAAAGGCCTATTGATAAACTTTCATTATGTGAAATTTCTAAAACCTCAGGTTAAGGTATGTCTGCAATCAGGTTTATGAAAATTCATGTATATAGGATAAATGTACAAACACATTTTCACACTTCTATAGTACAGGATCAAAGCTTCTATAGTCCATATCTGCTATTGCAGTTGGTACTTTGTATTATTGTCTCCCATTTCATGTTTTTCACGAGAAGCTTACCATGTATCTTATTGATTCGGGATGGCACATAAGATGCCATAATATGTATGTTTGGTTTTCCTTTCCTCAACTGCATTTATTATACCAGTAGGCACCATTCATCATTTTATGGTCTTCCATATTGCTCCTAGACATTGTAAGTTTTTTTTGCCATAATCTCTATAAGAACCACAATATAGCAGTATATGTTATGTATACATATTAAAGAGTAATTAAAGAAGCATGCTTTGCTTTAAATTGTTAGTTTAAACACTTCTCTCTATGTGTAATCAGGATAGGAGGCATTTATTTCTTAATTCTGAAGCTATTTAGGTGCATCTTGGATTTACAATGTTGGCTTGAGCAGTCTTTTCTTTGTGAAATTTGATGGGGGATTCTATTGATCTTCTCCTTAGTTAATCTAGATGTGATTCCGATCGAATTCTTTTTCTACTCTACAGTGTCCTTACAGTTTCTATAAGTTCTCCTGAAGTTATAAGCAAAACATTAGTAAATTTACTGTTTAGATTATGAAATCTAGTATGCATCTCTGCTAAAAATTAAACTTGATCAGAATTTAAACTTTGCTAGGTGATTAGTATTTCTGTTTAGCGTACAGACCTATGTCAAAAAAATTGTGCAGGGTTTTATGGTGCAGCTAAGCAAATTTACCATTCTCATTTAATCAAAATGTCTTTGTTTCTATGGAGCCAACCATCTAATCATGCTACTGAAATTTATAGTTCTTTATATAACATGTTGTTTTCCAGTTAACATCTATTATAAGTTAATTTTCTGAAATAAAACATGTACTAGTTATCCTCCATCTATAATTTCAAGAGTAATGGACATTTCTCACTATATTAAGGAAAATAAGACAAAGCTGACATGTAAAGTTCACTAATTGACCAACAACAGAGTTGCAAATACCAAGATAATTGCAATCCAGTAAAAAGCTAGAAAATAAATGGTGATGGTGCTTGAAATTAAACCCCTAGGGAGATGGACATAGTCTGATCTATCTTTACAACATTGCTCATGACTTTCATCTATTTGCATAGAATTTATCTTTTCATGCCACTAAAAATTATTTTTTGCAAGTAAAAATGGAAGGGCGTAGTTTGATTCTCCACTTTAGTTCATGCGTGGAGGCTGGACGACGTATGCTGATTTCTCATATGGATAAAGTTTGGATGGAAGATAGATGCGTGCTTTTACAAATTAAAGTATTATCATTTGGTGACCTAAACACTCTAGGTGTTCATGTAATCTAGTCTTACTATCAAATATGTCTGTTGGATGATATATGCTATCTTTTGGACAAATGTTATATGGTGGATTGACCTTGTACTTGTTAACGTTGGATGTGTTATCTTTTGGACAAAAATGATGTGGCTTAATGAAAATGGTTATTACCATACTTGGTCTTGTTTATGATGTTGGTTTATTTACATAATGATGTATTACCTGTAATATGATATTTATTGCATCATGTCATGTATAAGAATTATTGTCGGGAGAATAATATTTTATTTATTTTTTAGAACAGTTTATTTATTTATTTTTTAAACCTGGGAAAGAATAGCGACAAACCAAGTGTTGACAAAAATAGAAGTACCGACAGACAGAGCGTCGACAATGGAAGAAATACCGACATAAAGTTAGTTGGCAATGCACAGATGGACGACAGAGCTAAGTCAGTCGGTAAATCAAAGTTGGTCGGCAAAAGTGTTGTATTACCGACTTGTAGATCGTCGGTAACAAAAAGTCTGTCGGTATAGAGATTTGCCGATGGAACTTTAGCCGACACCCTTTTTCCGTCGGTAATACGTTTTACCGAATGACTTTCCGACGGCATATGGGGTATTTCCTGACGTATAGTTAGACGTTGATAGTTTGCAATGGTATATTGATTTTCCATAATGCTTGCGCAGTTTTTCGCAACGCTTCAAGCAAGTGAGTTATTAGCAAGGTTATCATAGTGATTGTGTGAAGCTTAGCATTGTTGAGGTTGTTTTCTCAATATCTACGTGGCGTGTGAGATATTGCAAAACCATGAGTCTTATTGAATAAAAATGACACATTAATCATCCAACCATATAAGAAACTGTTGTATGGGTAAAGTTGGATAGGTTCAGTAGAGCAAATTAATAAAAACATCGATGGACCCTACTTCAGATATATGAAGTTGTATCAATTGGGTGATGCCTATTGTATTCATAATACTCATGATTTTTTAAAAAAATTGACTTCTGAAAGAGGATGTGTTAATGAATGGAGTATTTGGAGATAGTATTTATTAATGTTTTAAATCTTTTATAAAAAGAGAAATTCTGGTAAAATAATATAGAATATAGAATTTATAAATAATTGCATAAAACACCTTAAGCAAGCCAATACTATTATTTGTTAATCCCTTCATATAGTTAATATTTAAATCCCTATTGGAACCTACAAGTTATACATATTGTATAATCGGGAAATGTTCATTTTAAATGAACAGATCCATTTTCAGTTGCAGATTTTGAAATAACAGAAGAAATGGATTTTTTCGGCCAGGACTTCTAAGTCTTCTCTACACTCTAAACTAGGAGTTAGGATTGTATAATATACCACTTTTGGTATTGTAAACTTCTTTGTAAAATTCTCTGAAAAGAAATAAAGTGTGGTTGTGCAAGCAATTATGTAAGTTTCTTATTTTTGGAGAAACAATTTTTAATATTCAATATTGAAAATTGGGTCCCCACGGAATTGGTATCAGAGCCACGCTTTAGACGGTAGGAAAGACCTAGTTATGCCTTAAAAAATAATAAATAATAAGATATAGGAGCAAATAACCAATATTCTTGACTTTATTCTCAATCTTACTTTTTAATACTAACCCTTGCAGAATTTCTATAAAATGTTTGGAAGTGTCTACACCGCCGAGGAAATAGATCTTTGGGGCTCCTTTTTCTCCAAGATCATGGATTACTTGGATTGTGATGAAGAACCTATGATCATCACAACATTTTTGGAAACCCAACGAATGCCTTTCTGTTTTGAGGTTGCGGTTCTAATATCGTGAGTTGATACAGAAGTATCGCTCCGATTTGAAGAAAAACGGACTCATGAAGCTGATGCTATCTAGGATGCTTGTATGAAGGCAACACTTTATCTTACCAGGAAATATGAGCATATCATAAAGAATACCCCTTACAAGTTCTTCTACCTACAAATGAATGAACTGTTCTTCTGTTCCTATAAAAAAAAATTCTTGTCACCGGACAGTGTGGCTACTCCCTGTACTCATTGTATGGATTGTATGTTCGAAGTTTATAAAATAAATTCTTTAATTTTTCAGGGTATAAACACAAGTTGATCAAATGAGACAAATTTTCAGTAACAATATTTGCTAATATCATCCAAACGGCTACAACGTGGCTGCAAGGCCTCTCTGGCATTGAATCGGCCTGGCGGCATACCTAAAGCTGTTGTTGCATATGTAACATGGTTGTAAACCTCAATACGTCATTGCATCACTTATGTGGGGATGCGATCTAACATTTTAATTTATTTGAACTTACATATATTCTAAATTCTAATTTACTTCAATGTGCGTAGGATTTCAATTTTTTTATCAGTACTTTTAGTTTCTATTGCAATGAAAGGGCATCCATCTAGTATATATATATATATAATTCTTTTTAAGAGCATGATAAAACATGCTTTATTTCAGCTTCTTATTACTCCAAAAATTAAAATTTTAATGTGGTTATGTTTTCCCTATGACATGGCGAAACATGCTTTGCGCGTCCTGCTTACGAAAACAGCATGCTTTCATAGCACAAAAGGAGAACACATATCATTGAAAAGCAAAAAAGAGGCACACGTACAGAGAAGCAACAAAAAAAAGGTATTCTTATGTAGTTATGTTGATTGCCCACAGGATAGGGCAGGACAGGACTGGGTTGATCGAATTACAAGCCATAGATGCATATATATCTCAGGACTAGACAACTCCCTGGAACAAGTTATTCCTTCCGAATTGAGGAAAGATAGCAGGTTGATGTACTCAGCAATAGTTTGCTACAAAGCAACAGGAATTATAACATACATCTTGAGATGATTCTCTCGTTCCCAACATAAGGTGCTGCCTACAACTTAACCCAATAAAAAATTTCACAACAAATTCAATCGAATCAACCCATGTTCCGGTAAACTTCAGAGGGGAAAAACAGCATGTTCCGAAGCACACAATGAGAATACGTATCAGTGGAAAGCAAATTAATAGTCACACATACAAGAGATTAATAATGCCTTGCGTGGTTGATGCATTCGCCGCTGATGTTGTGTACGCTAATGCATATATTCGCCGCTGAAGTTGTGCACGCTATCGACATAGCTCACAAGATAGTGGTCAAGGTTGCAGGGCCCAGCGGGAACATGCCTGCTGAGTGTATCCATGGTGAATTCATATGGGGGTTCAGTTGTCCTCTCGCTGCGATGGTAGACGCTGAAGTTGAGCATGCGCTGATGCTTGCGGCCAATGTATATGCTGTCGGCGACAATGGAGGGGATGTGCAGGTGGAGACGAGCACGCAGTGTGTCAAGCCGACGAACACGGCGTGGTGGCCGAGGCTCCTCACGGGGACCAACCTCTTCCCAGGAATGTCCACCTCCAGCAGCTCCATGCAGCCAGTGACGCCGTCCACCGTGATCAGCTCTGCCTGTTCTTGCTGCACCACTGCATCATCAGTGTTCCTCCAGTACCGCACCATCAGCATCCTACCGCTGCCCTTGTCATCAACCAGGAAGGACCTGACGGGCATCCTGTGGTGTGTATCTGTGTAGCGTTGATCAGCAATTTGCAGCAGCCGAGGCAGTGGCCGCAGCTCCAGTATGTAGACGGAGCCCTCCGTCGAGGTGAAGTAGCAGCGCCCTCCCCGGGACAGGAAATTATAGAAGAAGTCCCCACCTTTGGAGTCATACAGCGGGTAGGACGCCTGGCCTGGGGATACGATCGTCCAGTGCGCGTCGCCGGGCTTGGCGATGGCGATCTTAGACATAACTAGCCTCAAGCAGAGCACGAGGGTGGGCGGGGAGGTGGAGTCGTCGAAGCCGGCGCCATTGATCATCCTGGACAGGATGCCATCGGCTTTGTTGTTGACGACGTGGAGGGCGGGGAAGTCGGTGACGTCGTTGCTGAGAGGGTTGAGGAGGCGGATGGCCTTTGTGTCCCTGTGGAAGAGGACGAGGAGGCCGTCGGCGGCGCACACGTGGCAGTTGGTGGAGAGCGACGGGAGTTCGACGCCCATCGAGGCCGCCGTGGCCAGGTTGAAGAGGCGGCGGCGGGGACTGGCGTCGTGGGTGATGGTGAGCACCGCCCAGTTGCGCGGGCGGAAGCGAGGGCCTGCGCGCGGGTCGGGGGTGAGGTCGCGCCACGGCCGGCACACGGCGCGGAAGCGGATGTACTCGGTCACGTCGAGGGAGAGCAGACGACCGGAGATCTCGTCGACGAGGTCAGGACCCATGTTGGCCCAGTCACATCCCGACCCCACAAGGAGATCGGCGGCGCGGCGATGAAGCTGTGCCCTCGCCATCAAGCCGCACGAGGTGGGATTGGTTGGGTGGGCGGATGGCGGGTTAGGGTTTTCTTGTAGTCCCCAGCAAGCAGGCCTTCCGGAAAGCCCTAGCGGCCCAGCCTACTTAAAATGCAAAGCAACAACAGGCCGCCCGAACAATAGCAGTAGGCAGTAGCACGGTTTTTTTAATATTTATCTTTATCTTTACCTAATAATAAAGAGAATAGAGTTTCCACTCGGTATTTCTTCTTCGTCCGTCAACCCCTTAAGCACCGTCTGATCGCGATCGGACGGCTCCTCCCTCTCCGCCACTTGAAGGCCTCATCACCGAATTAAGCTGGCCCAATTTTGGCCCATAATTACAAAACCCTAATTGCTAGCTATAAAAAGGGATCAACCCTAAGGATGAATTAACACGAACATCAAGCCGGTGGCTGGAAAAAGAAAGGAAAACACCCCCGGTTCTCTCTCTCTCCAGGGCACAGCTACCAGGGGCGGCCCTTCTCCTCCTCCACGCGCCGCCCCCGTCTCCTCCACTCGCCGCCCTTCTCCTCCTCCAGCGGCTGCCACGCCACCCTTCCTCCTATACTCCACGCCGGCGCCGCCCTCCTTCTCCACCACGCACCGGCGGCGGCCGGCGCCTCCCTTGTCCTTGTCGCTCTGGTCACCTCCAGATCGGTGCGCCCTTGCTCTCTCCGCGCCGACGCCAGCGTGCCGCCCGCCCCGACTTCCTCCATATCCGCGCCGCCTCGCCTCCGGCCATCCTCAACATCGGCGCCGCCCCTCGCCTCCTACCGACGCCGCCTTCAGCTTTTCCCACCCTCTCGGCCACGCCTGGCGCCACCCTGCCCCTAAGCGTCGGCCCGCCCATGCAGCCATGCCGCGCCGCCTGCCTCCTCCGACGCCGCCCGTCACCTCAACGCTGTCGCCGTCGCTGCCCCTGTCCTCTCTCTCGACGCTGAGCCCGCCTCGCTCTCTTTACATACCGCTATCTCAGATGCTCTTCTTCGGTTCTCGGTACATTTATACTAATTTTGGCATACAATAGTACTTAAGATGTTTGAATTTTTTTAAATCAAGCAATTATCTGTTGATAATTTCGTAATTTTTGAAATTAAATTTATTTTCTATCAAAAGGAAAATGTATTTAAATCATAATTTTTGAAATTAAATTTATTTTATTTTTAAATCATGAGGTTTTTTATTTCTCTCATTGCAACGCACAAGCATTTTTGCTAGTAAATAAAATTTAAAAAATAGCCTCCAGCCGCCGGTTCAAACGGCGGTTTCGCAAAACCCGCTGCATCAAACGGGGGCATTAACTGGACGGATAACCCACCGTTTTGAATGGCGGGTTTGAGTTGGGAGAGATTTCCCATCGTTCCATTTGGCGGGTAATTAGCCCCGCATGAGATAGCTAGCCAGCCTAGCTACCATCGGTATATAGCTAGCTAGCTAGCTACATACTACAGTACACATATTCTGTATAATGTTCTAGGTGCATTCAAGGTCTGCTTTCAAGTAAAGTTAGTCAAGCGGTCAACTTTAGCCACGTGTCTATCCGGCGAAAGCAAAGCGGGGGAGCAGACCGGCTGTGTGCCTCAGACGCGTGTCGGCCTAGGAGCGGTGGAGGGTGATGGTGAGCACCACCCGATTCTTGTGGCGAAGCGAGGGCTCAAGGCTGGTTGGCGGTGAGGTCGCGCCATGGTCGGCACACGGCGCGGAAGCGGATGTACTCGGTCACGTCGAGGGAGAGCAGACGACCGGAGATCTCGTCGACGAAGTCAGGACCCATGTTGGCCCAGCCCCTCCATTCCTGCTCGGCAAGGAGCCGCCGCCGCCGCGCTCATGTCATCATCCCTTCAAGTTTCGGCATAAGGGGATCAGCGGCGCGGTGAAGCGGCTGTGCCCTCGCCATCTAGCCCGAGATGTTTGGATTTGGGTGGATTCACAAACAAGCCGCACGAGGGTGGGCGGTGGCGGGTTAGGGTTTTCTTGTAGTCTCCAGCAAGTAGGCCTTCGGGAAGCCCCAGCCTACTTAAATGCAATGCAACAAGAGGCAGCCCGAACAATAGCAGTACCACGATTTTTTTAAATATTTTATATTTATTTTAAATTTAAATCAAAAAATGATTTTTTAATTAATAAAATTTTAAAAATAGCCTCCGCCGGCTGGTTCAAACTGCGGTTTCGCAAAACCCGCCGCATCAAACGGGGGGTTTTAACCGGACGGATAACCCGACGTTTCGAATGGCGGGTTTGAGCTGGGAGAGATTTCGCGTCGTTCCATTCGGCGGGTAATTAGCCCCCTCATAACATAGCTAACCAGCCTAGCTACCACAGTTTTATAGCTAGCTACATGCTGCGGTACGCGTATGTTGTACAATTTTGTAGGTGCATTCAAGGTCTGGTTTCAAGTAAAGTTAGTCAAGTGGTCAACTTTATCCATGTGTCAATCCAGCGAGCAAGTGGGCGAGCAGACCTCGACGGTGGGTGATCAGGCCACGCGTTGATCTGACGAGCAGGCTTTAGCGTCGGGCGATCTGGACTCATGGCGCAATAGCGAGTAGGTGGGCAAGCAGGCCCCGAAGCCATCCTAGGTTTGAAGGACTTGGATCTGAAATAACCAAAAGAGAGAGGCTCGTTCGCAAATATGTTTGAGTCTAGGGCTTTGACGGCGGGTTGATTCACGAAAACTCGGAGGGTTTTTTTGAAAAAGTGTATCGTGAGGCATCTTGAGCGCTCGGATCGGCCGTCTGGTGGAATTAGACGGGCGAACGAATTCGAGGCAATGTGGCAAAAACAACGGAGGGGCTAAGCGCCACGTGGCACCGAGAGGGAGCTGAAACTCCCTATTGTATATTTAAGATACCATCGAAGGGCGCTCAGCCATTTTTGTCTTTCGTATTTACCGTTACCTTTTGTCAATTATTTTCTTACCTTTTTGCCTGCATGGGATTTCACCGTGATTGGTGCGCTGTAACTTTAGAGAGATCCACCCCATTCTTCTCTCATTTTCTCACCCCAAAATTGTTGTTTTACTGCAAATCCTTGTTAGATCTTCTGAGATCCTAACACCGCTTCTTAGTACACGACGCCGTCCCCTTCTCGAAAGTGAATCCTCTATCGTACGAGAGAGGAAAATTACTACGATTGACATGTGGGCCCCACCTGCTATGGACCCACATGTTAGTGAGCGTATTCCTTTGTCTCATGACATAGGATATGCTTCCCGCCTTCTCTATCGGTGTGGCCGTTGCCTCTCCATCGCCCCTATCAGCGCGCCTCCCCTACCAATGTGTCGCCCTGCACTGCACCTCTTCATCGCCTCCCCATTGGTACAATGTTGCTCATCTACCTTCCCTTCTTCCCATGCTCATGCTCTCCTTCTAGCCACTACTCTAATGTCTCCATAGAAATTCCAGTTTATTTGACCATGTTGATGTGTTTTCGGATTATATTCAGCGTAGTTCTTCATCTATTTTTGGTTAGTTATCTCTGTTCATCCATTAGTTTTTTTGGCCTTGTTTGTTTCAGATTAATGTTGAGTTGAGTTTTATTGTAGCAAATTTGTGACCCACTCGAAAGATGTTTTAAAAAATTCAAAAAAATATGAAAAAAATATTTTACGAACTTTAAGAACTATTTAAAACCCCATAAAAATAACTACAAAATGTTCTGCGTATTACAGAGCAAGGCGGGTCTCTTGCTCACTTGGCTAGCTGAGGGAGTTTTCATCCCATAGACCCTGGTTGTCCACGCGCGCAGGAGACCACGCTGAGCAGAGCAGAAGACCATGCCAGGCCAGTACGGTTGTGCCCTTTTTTTTGCCGTTTCTATTTTTTTTTTGTGGGTCGAAATAATTTCACAAAAATTGAAAGTTTCCAAAAATCAAACCATGGCTACACAAGGAACATCCATAAAAAATTTAGTGTTATTCAAAATTTTTCAGGCCCAAATTTATAAATGCTTTGCTCTTTCTTACTAAGTGCGTATTTCTTCTAGAACTTCCACTTTTGAATTTTGCTTATGATAGGTCACAAAGAACATAAATTTGAAAGTTGTTGAACCATATGTCTGCAAAAGAACATCCAACAGTTATTTTTTAAAAGAATTAAAATTTTTCAAAATGCAAGATTCGAACTGAGCAATTTGTTTTTCCCAGATCACAAAAAAATGAAGGTTTCCAAAAATTAAACCATGCGTAGACAAAGAATATCCAAAAAAAGTTTGATGTTATTCAAAACTATTCAAAGTTTAAATCTACAAATAATTTGCTCTTTCCTGTTAGGGGCATATTTCTTCTCGATTTTCCACTTTCCAATTTTACTTATGGTGGGCCACAAAAAACACAAATTTGAAAGTTTCAGAAACACATCTTCAAAAGAATATCCAAAATTGAAATATTTAAAAAATTAAACGTTTTTATAATGCAAGATTCGAGCTAAGGATTTTATCTTTGGCAGGCCAAAAAAATTAAAAGTAGAAAGTTTAGAAAAAATTAAACCATCAATGCACAAAGAAAATCAATAAAAAATGTGATATTATTCAAAAAATTGAATTCCAATTTTACAAACTTTTCTTATTAAGGGCATATTTCTTCTTGATTTCCCACTTTTCAATTTTTATTTATGGTAGATAAAACAATCTAAATTGAAACTTCTCTAACCGTGTCTGCGAAAGAACATCCAAAATTAACATTTTTCATAAATTAAAGGTTTTCATAATGCAAACTTTAGACTAAGAATTTTTTATTTGTAGGACGCAGAAAAAAATAATGAAAGTTCCTAAAAAATAAACCATAGCAGCAAAAAAAATACAAAAAATTATGTTATTAAAAAAGGTTGAAGCCCAAGTTTATAAGTAGTTTGCTCTTTCTTATGAAGAGCATTTTTTTTTTTATTGATTTCCCACTTTTTAGTTTTATTCATTGTTCGTAAAAACTAAACCATCGCAACAAAAAAAACATACATAAAGGACTAAATGGGAGATTTCGTGTACATCTGGCGCACTGTGGATTGCTCCCTTTTGCATTGCTCGTGGATGGGGCAAACTTGGCAGGTGGAGCGTGGACGCCTCGGCCGCATCTGCGATCTGAACTGTTAACTGCACTTGTGGACAGATGGTGTCCTGAGACACATAAATTTCACTTTCCTTGTGGAGAGATGACTATCACGTTGCGAGATGTCGCAATGATTACTGGTCTTTCCATGGGGGGTCGTCCATTTGTTGTCATCAAGCCAGACCGACTTGATTGGCAGCACTACGTAGAGAACAGGTGCGAAACAATCTATTATTTCAATCTATTGGACAATTAATCATTTCAATTTATACACTTACAACATGAAAACAAATCTACAGGTTCGGCGATGAATATGGTGCGAAGAGTGACTAGGGAGTGTCATTCTCGTGGCTTAAAGCGTTGGCCGAGTATGGGGATTGCCCAGAAGAGGCGGACTTTAAGACCGTGAACAGACACTACGAAGTATACTTACTTCTATTACTTGGAAGTGTTATGTTCACGCACACAAATGGAGATTCTGTTGGTGCGCATCTTGTGTGGGTTGCTCGCCAGCTCGCGTCTGATGCTCTTCACGGAAACCACCCAGAAGCCTTCAGCTGGGGCTCCGCTATTCTTGCCGACACATACCGCACTTTGTGCGAGGCATGTCGGAGGACAGCAGATAGTTCGATCATAGCAGGTTGTCCCATGCTGCTACAATTGTGATCATGGTTTTACCTGCCCATGCTTCGACCGCGTGTTAAGCAGGCGTACTACCCGGTGGACGTTTCCGATGATATGCACGAGTTAGAGCGCCCCACACTTGGATACAAATATATGCATGCCACGCTTCGTTGGGCGTTCGAGGTTGATCACGGGTCCTATATGCGGGTCGTTACTGACTTGGATTTTCTCACTGAAAATGATGTGTGTTGGGACTGTTCTCTCCAAATGTTATGCATGAAATAGCAGAAGGAGGACGCATCTCGGCAGCTTGCTTAAATAGTGAAGCCTACTGGTTGACAAAATGTTATCTAGTATGCATGAACGCTGTCGAGGTATACTCACCGGAGCGTGTTCTGCGCCAATTTAGATATCGTCAATTAGTCCATGTTCCTCCACCGCGAGACGCCGGTCGCTTGCATGGGTATGCTTTCTATCAACCACATTTATTTACACTCGTCGCATTTTATTTTTATTTATATGTGAACCACGCTGACTATTTGTTATTTCAGGAGGACCGGCCAGGGACACAACCCTAACTGGACGGTGCAGAACGCATCACACATCGCTCGCTGGATGGAGTCAGCCACTGTGGATATCGTCGTTCCTGTTGGACCTTATAATCCATACGACTGCAATGTCTATTATAATTGGTACAGGGCGAGGACAAGATGCCATCTATTAGATCGACCAAATGGAGCAAAGATCAACAAACCGTGACGTTAGACTCATCAGAGTGAACGAGTTCACCGCCTGGTACGTGGCTGATCATAAGTTCGAACTTCATATCTTACGTACCTAACGATATTATATGTTTGAATACAGACATAGGAGAGCGTGTACGTGCAAGACGAGGCGGACTTCGTGATGACCCAAACGGAGCAGGCCGGGGGATCGCGTAGTGGGAATCCCCTTCGTAGTTTATTCTGAAGGACGGGCGACCGTGTGCGATCGGCAATACGAGCAGTCGGAGGCCACCGAACCAACACAAATAGAAGGAACAGAAACAGGTCCGAGACTGCCGAGACGCACGAACCTATCTCACAACATTCGGCCCCACCAATGAGAACAATGTCTATGGAGAGGCAACCTCGACATGTTCCGTTTGGGTCCCCTCCCGATCCGGCACGAGCTTCGACATCGGCTCATCATATAGGTACACACGAACATTCAGGTTTTACACCGTATGCATCCCCACCGGTGTACAGGTCACCCCATGGGCTGGATATCAATCGTCAACCAACTCAATCGGTCGGGAGGGAAGAAGACATCTACAGCACGCAGCAATCTTTTGGGTATAGGGCCGACGCACCCACGCAAAATATGGCTGAATAGGACGATATGAACAACACATGGCAACAAATGTTTGGGTCGGGCGTAGCATTCACTGATTTGTTACATACGCCTACTACACCCCATCCAACTGTCCCGCAACCAGATCAGTCAGGCGGGTCGAGTTGGCACATGCAGACACCGGCTTCGCCACCGCAGGAGGATGCATTTGCTAATTGGAATGTATATAGTGGACAATCCTATCAATTTGGCACCACTCCTCAGGTGGCAGACCAGCCGATGGCGCATCTGCCGACACGGTTTGGACCGTCACAAGCTGCGGGGATGCGTCAAACACGACCTCCTTTTCATTGGACACCCGAAGACTTCACAAGAAGGAGGGGACCGCAATAAAAAGTTACAAGCTGCATCTGGTAACATTTTGTTTTCTTTGGTTTTTAAAAGTTTTGTATTCTTTCTTAACTAATTGTATAGAAGCCATCATTTGTAATGGTCAAATATATTTATACACCCTCATCATATTTTTTTTATTGAATTTATGGAGCGTCAATTGTTATGCTGTTTTTTCTGACCTACCTTAAATGAAAATAAAATTCGGCTATGACAATTATAGACATTGCATTATGTGACCATTGAAAATATAATTCTTGCGCTTTGAAATATAACATTGATTTATAACACATGTAAAACATGTGACCATTGAACACTTGCACCGCATAAACACACGAAACTGATATCTCGTTTTCGAACACTACCTTCTGAGGTAGCCGCTTCTTTTAATCCGTTTAATTGTGACTATATTTTTTGATTTTATTATGTTCAACCTGCTTACATATCTGTTATATGTGTTTTGTCGTCCTCTTTATGTGTAGTACATAGATAGCATGCATAGTACTACTCATCCATTTGTGCTACCTAGATGGTGGCTTTCATACGGCCCGGGAGTTGGAGCACAAGCACCCTTCGAAGATTTGCCGATCGTATCGAGAGCTTACTACAACACAAATCCGACGATGCTTAGAGATCCCGAGTTCTATAGAGGATGGCCGAAGTGCCTCCACGGGTCGACATGGCCGTGCAGTTTTTTGATCGTGTTGCAGATGGTTTTACGGGCCGTAGGTTTTACCGATGTCCCATGTTTCAGGTACGTATACCATCAAAATTAACCTTATTACGTTACGAAAAGGTTATTAACAATATACTCGACTTTTCGCAGGCACAGGATTGTGGATTTATAAAATGGATGGATGATCCATACCCCATGGCTCCAGTGACATATATAGACTATCTCCACGAAAGAATACAACAGTTACAGCACCGTGTAAATGGTCTATTGCGTGCGCAAGAGACAGAGTGGCAGCGAAGACAATTAAATCTTAACCCACAATTTGAGGTGAACCCCCATGCACCAATTATACATGTCTTTGTGGATGTCACTATCCGACAGTCCGAACGAACTAGTGTGCTACAGACGAAAGAAATTTCGGAGGGAGTACGAGCACCTCGTAGACCCAGACTTCATACAAAACCATTCATGCAATACTCGATGGTGCATTTGTAAATGTCATTTTCCAGATCAAATGCCTTAAATTCATGAGTACTTGTATTCCGATCGAAGTCACAAAAAACGAAGGGTTATTTCACCTTGTGCTATCATGTCCGGTTGTCTCCAGGTGCCTTAAATACCTTTGTGTGGTCTCCAGGTCGGAGACTAGTGGATATGACCAACCGAGCAAGCACTTCTAAAATATTTAACCATAGAAGCATTTACCATTATGGGAATTACGGACATTAATTGCATTTACCATCGTAGTAGTATGGTCGAACAACGTTCCAGCAATGCATGGATTAGGCCAAGTTGGTGGAAATCGTTCGGCCCAGGAGTCCAGGCCCATTACCCATTGGAGGACCTTCCCATCAAAATGAAACAGGACTACCGCATGCAGTCAACCATGCTGCGGCCCGACCCTCACGTCCATCGGGACTGCCCCAAGTGTGCATGTGGAATTGATGCAGTGGTGCAGACATTCGATAGGCCTGTATCTGGTTGGACCAGACAGAGATTCTACCGATGTCTTCTATACGCAGTAAGTTTACTTACATTCATATATAACAAATTTATTTTAGTATGTAACATAACATTGTATCCTTTGCAAAACAGATAAATGATTATCGTATGACATCATGGATGGATGATCCTTTAAAATACATTGTTTAAGTTAATTAGATCCGTACATATAATTTCATATTATTAATTATTAAATTGATCATATTTTTAATAATATAAAGTAATATACATATTTTAAAATTGATCACATTTACATAAAATAATGCATCTTTTAAATAATACACATAATGCATCTTTACATAAAATTAATCATATTTAAATAAAATTGTGCTCACATTAATATTGAGTGGGAAAACAACGAAACCCGAAACAGCAAATATTCGGCGACTCTTGTTTTCAGCCCATTTTTCCTCGCTTTCAGCGCCGGCGTCGGCGCGAGCGCGAGCGAGAGGGCACGACGGAAGCCGCTGGCCACGTGTCAGTAGGGGTGGAAACTAGCCGAGCCCGAGCGAGCCAGCCCCTAGCTCGGCTCGGCTCGTTAGGTGCCGAGCCGAGCCCGAGCCGAGCTCAGCAAGGGCTCCGAGCTAAAAAGTGGGCTCGGCTCGGCTCGGATCAGGCTCGCGAGCTGTTCACGAGCTGCTCGCGAGCCACTCCCTCGGTCCCTCCCCGCCTCCCCGAGTCCCAGTTGACCAACCCTAGCCACAACCCAATGGATCCCGATCCCCATCCCATTTCCCTACCCCATCCCCGTTCAGCCACCGGCCGAACCTCGAAGCCCCTGCATCCTCCGTCGCCGAGGCCCCGCCTCCTGGTCGCCACGGCCCCGCCTCCTCCCAGACCGAGGCCCCGCCTCCTCTGTCGCCACACCCATCTCCGTTAGCTCCACCGCCCGGCCTCCTCCGGCGCCAAGGCATGACCTCCGTCGCGCTTAACGCCATCGCCTCCTCCGGCGCTAAGGCCCTCGGCCTGCCGATGCCCGGCGCCAAGGCCTCGTCTCTTCGGCCCACGCCTCGTCCTTCTCGGCGCCAAGGCCCTCGCCTCCTCCGGCCACGCCCGGCCTCCTCCGTGTAAGGCCTCGCCTCATCACGACGACCCTGTCTCTACCAAGGTGCCCTCATCGCTCGAGATAACGACGAGCTACGAGCCGAGCCAAGCCAAGCCGAGCCCGAAGCGAGCCACGAGCCGAGCCCGAACGAGCTAGCCTCTAGCTCGGCTTGGCTCGGTTGATTGCACGAGCTGAAAATGGTGCTCGGCTCGTGCTCGTTTCTAAACGAGCCGAGCCCGAGCCGAGCTGGAACCAAGCCGAGCCCGAGCAGCTCGCGAGCCGCTCGCTTTTCCAAATTTCTACGTGTCACTCTCGGTGGTTTCGCCAGTCTGGTGGAGAAGCCACCGGCTTTAGCCGTGTGGCACGGCGAAAGCCACTTATCCGCCTCCCCGCACGGCGGAAGCCATGCCACATAGCGGAATCGGGGTTCATATCACGAATATAAATAGAATGTCGCATAGTTTCCCAATTTGTATTTAAATGTGTATTATTAAACCAATTTTTCCGTGACCTCACCTATAATTTTGTTTTGTTGTACCCTTGTTCCTTATATAAATACAAGGCCACTATATCCTATCATGGTGTGTCATTGTTGACCATATTAAATGTTCCTTGTGTCATAACAAATTTATTGTTTAGATCGCTTGATGGAAATGCCCAAATACCCTTTCATAATTTCTTGATTTAGAAATTTGGAACATTTCATATACTACATTTAAACTCCAAATTAAGTAATTTAACTTTCTATATTTGTTTAAATTACGTTCTACTTGCCGTTTGAATTTCATTATTTCCTATTTTTATATATTTTTATGAGACACTTATAGTACATGGTACAGCGAAACGGCAAACAGCAGAGCGTGCCCTGGCCGGCGGCGTAGGTCCACGGTCTCCATCCCCCGTGTAGACCCCACCGGCACCTTCCCTTCTCTGCTGCCACCTTGACGCCTCACTCTTGTGTGACTCACCAACGCCCACCGCCATCCTCGCCCCGCCCCGGCGGCTCCTGCACGGCGGCGCTGGCGACTTCCCCCGGCCGGTCGCGCACGCACCCACCTGACCGCCCGCAAAAAAAGATCTATCACCCCCGCCCCGCCCAACCCCATTTCCACGCTTTACTCCTTGTGTGCCGCTCCCCACTGGAGCCTGCCTCGACGGTTTTCTCCTCGCCGAGGTGCTTCCAAGAAGGCGCGGCGGTGGCGGATGCGCATGGCGTGATCGATCTTTGCGCGTCGTCGTCGGCGCCGGGCCTGGACACGGGATCTTGGCTCGCCAGGTGCGTCGCCGGCGGCCTGTCTCCTTAGCTTGCTTCTTGTTAGCGATTGATTCAGGTCTGAGCTGTGGTTTCTTTCGTTTTAGTGGTTTGGTGGATCATGCTCTTGTGTTTAGTGTTACCTCTTGTGGGTTTATTGTTGTTTGCTGCGAGAAAGCTAGGTAATTAGCAGTTTTCAACTTGCTCGCTCCTGAATTCCAGTGTTTTTTCCCTGATTATTCATTTAAAATTCCCGTTTATTCTCGAGGAAGATCGGAACCAGATATGAACTAGTCAGTTCACGTTGAGTTGATCTCGACCTGTCACTTTGCAAGCAGCTTATTCACCGTCGCAGGTGTAAAGCTGAGTGTAACATTGTCAGATCCGATTTTATTGGAAAGGAAGTAACAGTTGAACCCAGGCTATCATTTTCTGTTACTACCTTCTCTTCCGTCTGTTGTTGGATCTTGAATTCTTGATAATTACCGTCCCATTGGGCATATAGTATTATCAATTATGGACTCCAGAGTGGAATTCAGTGGCTTGCCCTGTTAGATTTCCCCCATTTCGTGGTTTTCCATGATCCTTTACTGTAATATGCTCTCTCTCTGCTTTTGTTCGCCCTCTTCTTATTTAATAATGAGTTTCCTGGTTGTTTTGTTTTTGTACCGCGCGGTGATATGTGTTCTGCAGAATTGAATTGCATAATTCATGAGCTGCGGTAAAAGCCAGGCCTTGTCAGTTCTTACTTCCTTCTGAAATTTAAGCGGTACTTCTCAGGCAGGATATGTTTTGGCGTTGGGTGCAAACGACAGCATCCGTTAATCTGCAGTAAGGTGAAGTGACCAGAGTTGTAGCGCAGTGTGGCAACAGAGTATAGGATAAGTTAAAGAGCCTAGTAGAATTAGTGATCGGAGTCTTCCCAAATTGAAGAGGAGTACTAGTTCAAGCTGTCTTATGGATAAGAATTCAGTTCTTAGCCATCTATAAAAGGATGGTTAGATTGTATTAGAGAATCAATCAACAAATAAACAAAGTCTTTAGTATTCCTAAGATCAAGCACTAGAGTTTCCCTTCCTCGTCACGGAAGAGCTCAAGCGACACCTAAATGAGGGCAAACATCCTAAGTCCATGAACAAACCTGTACCCAGTCAACCTGTCACACAACAATCACACTGATACCGCTGTATGCAGTTTTGATGATCAACTGCTATATATAAAAGTGAGAGTAACATTTGTTGTTACTTTCGAGCCCTTTTACCTTAATAATTTATCATTCTGCTATTTTCTTAGCTTTGTTTCTTTCACATGAAGAAGCTGATCAGAAAGTATAATTTATTCATGTTTGTTCTTCTGGTATTATTTATGCAGGTGTTTAATTACATATATAATAGAACCATCCCATTCAATATACTAAAATGGCCTATCTATTCAAGTCAAGTAATGGTGGTACAACGGAAAAAAACTTGACCCTGGAAGAACAGCAAGAAAAAGTAAGACAAATATTCAACCATAGGTCTCTGCTTGATTGTATGAAATATTTAATCACAAGTCTTCTGCTGTGGTATTTATTGAGCAGATAAATGAATTGCGCAACGATCTTGGCGAACACACGTCGATAGCAATGCAGCAGTTCATTTCAGATGCCTCAATATCGAGATTTCTTCGAGCTAGAAATTGGAATATGCAGAAAGCGAGTAAAATGATGAAAGCAGCCGTGAAGTGGCGTATAGCATACAAGCCAGAAATGATTCGCTGGGTATGTTTGGTTCAACTAATCCTTATGTTTATGTTCAATTGATCATACACGCGTTTATCAGCTATACATAGACTAATGTGATTAAAACATTATTGAGAACCGCATGCATTATTCCAGAAGTATGTATAGTAAGTTCAGCACAGGAGAAATAAGCATCATCAGCGTTGGTTTAGGACCATTGTGTGCCCTGTTTGATTCAGCATAAACTAGATTGAACTCTACAGCTTGAAATTTATCATTTTTATATGAGCCATACATTGTAACACTTCGTAGTTATTTTTGTGGGGCTTTTAATGGTTCTTCTTAAATGTCTGAAAACTATTATTTAATATATTTGTTTGACCTTTTTGGGCTGCTTTTCGAGGGCCCTCGATTTTTCAGATTTTAATCTTACCTAGATTTTCATATGAATCAAACAGGTCCTTAGTTGAAAGATATTGTTCTAATTAAACTGTTGTGGATAAAGTATTATGATGCAGCAGTTGCACTCATAATCTAGAAGTATCTCACGTTTCAAGGTTTACAGTATTATGTAATATTTTCATCTTTCAACCTTCAGGAAGATATTGCACATGAAGCAGAGACTGGAAAGATATACAGGGCTAACTACAAGGATAAACTTGGAAGAACTGTTCTTGTACTGAGGCCAGGGTTAGAGGTCTGCTCTCTTATCTCAGAGTAAATTTCTAGGAAGAATTGAGTTGACATAAGATATATATCTGCTGCATCCATAAAGATGTGCTTTGCTTTGTTTAGTTCTGTATTAAATGCACACATGCTTGTTACATAATATGCTTTGCAATCACATTAAAATTGTATGGTTTAGCAGCGCATAACTAGTTAAAAAACACGATAATACTAATAGAGCTATCATGCTAACCCTGCGTTCATGAACGGTTTACGGATCGTGATATATCAGCCTTTAAAATTTGTGGTTCATACCCGATCATCTTAGAAGAAACAAAAGGATAATTTAATGATTTGCTACAATTTGATTTTTTTAAAAAAATTCTTTATAAATTATTGTTTTCAAAATTTGACTTTTGTTCGTCATGACATATAACATCAATCGCCTTTGAATTAGATACTTTATTTGTATAGTGGTAATTTACTTTTTATTTATGTGTTGATTATGATGTATGAACCAACATCACTGTGGAGTCTAGACTACAAAAGTCTGTGGTTCAAATGTGAAGCATTGTAACTTATCTAATCTGTTCACTTAATGTTGAAATATAACAGAACACAACCTCAGGAAAGGGCCAGATTAAATATCTTGTTTATTCTCTGGAGAAAGCAATTATGAACCTGACAGAAGATCAAGAGAAGATGGTGTGGCTGACAGACTTCCAGAGCTGGACGTTGGGAAGCACACCGCTGAAAGTGACCCGAGAGACTGTGAATGTCTTGCAAGACTGTTATCCTGAGAGACTGGGGCTAGCGATCCTCTACAATCCTCCTAGGATTTTTGAATCTTTCTGGAAGGTGAGCTGTTGTCCTCAGTCCAACCTTACAGTGTCTTCATTACACTATGAACCAACATTATTTCTTCTGCATTTTCCATATTCTAGTAGGTTAACCATGAATGAAAATAGAATTGCACCCACAATCTTGTGAGAGTAGCAATCTCTTGGTTAGCTCGATATTCATTAATAATGTTTCCCAGTCGCAGTCAGTTGTGCCAACAGAGTAGTATTCACTCTGTTGTGCTTCTTATCTAGTTAGATTACATCTCTTTAGCTACCTTGCCAATTTGTTATTTTACCCTAAATACTTTTGGTTTATTGTTTTCTAATGTTCAAACCATTTATGGGCTCTGATATTTTTTCTGTTTTAATTCAGCATTGTAGATTGTTATGTGTATTCATATATACTAGCAGCGTTAGCGCGCCCGTGGCGCGGCACTGCAAGCCCTCTTATATCTAAGTAAATAAAGATGTATCACAAAACAGACTAATAAAAAACATTACATCTTTTATTTGTTGTTCTCATTTTTTTATTTCTTTTTTTGAAATTAGTTGGTGATGTTGAAATTTTTTTATAGGTCATTATCATGATATTACGGTGCCTCTTGCGAAATTTTTTGTTTCCGGAATTTTTTAAGTGCCCTTAAAAGTTACAATAAAAGAAAAGAAAAAATTATTTAAAATTATTTCGTAAGACAATCGTTTGTAAATTCAAGATGTTTTAGAAATAGCTAGGTTTTTTTGTGGACATCTTCATGAATACGTGCTCTTAAACTATAGTTATATATTTCGAAGGCTTTCTATTTCTATTATTTACTAATTGATATCGGAAAATTTAACATTTGTAATGCTTAAATACATTTATGGACCCTTACTATAAAATTTCAATTGCATTTGGAAAACATGTAAATTTCTGGATTTGTTTACCTTACTAGACCAAATTTCCCTCACCTGGTCCCCTCTCTCCATTCTTTCTAAAATTCATGTTTTAGGGGGTTTTAAGTTTTGAAATCTAATGTGACGAATTTTTTTTTTACAAAAAATAAAGGAATCTTAGAAGATGTCGAAATTCCCGTTTGAATTTGGGTTGGAGATTTGGAAATAAAAAAAGAAGAATTTCGAAAACTCGATGATTCACAAAAATGAATTGAGCAAATTATAGAATACAAAAAACCAGGTAAACTAAATTTAGGAAATTGAATTTTGGAAATTCGGTAAAACTAAAAGCGAATATAACAAATTCTAATATACGAAATATCTATAAAGGTTTTGAATTTCCAAAATTCATTTAATTTCGAATTTGTAAGAGGTGACCAGGCAGTACCATGTAGGCAAAAAAAAAACGCGCAGCGTAGAGCAGGCGAGGTGTACAGGGGCGAGCAGGAAAGGAAAAATGCATCGTACAGCAGGAGAGGTGTACAGGGGCCGGCAGGCAGCGTGCAAGGAAGGAAAAATGCGCACAGGCGCACAGGGAAATGGCGGAGCTAGGGTTCGAACCCTGGTCTCCTGAGCGAGCGCTAGCTCGTCTAGCCAACTCGCCAAGCCGCGCGACGTGTTGGTAAAGCAGGCAGGAAAATGTTTTTGAAGGTTGGTTTAATATGTACATCTGGATTTGTTTCCATGAGCGATCGGATGGCTCTGGACGAAGCCACGCGTCGCATGGGGATCGTTCGATGCTAGCGCGTTGTATATGTAATAGATTCCAATGTTTCCGAATCGCGGGAGCACTTTAAAACACAATATGGGCACATTAACAATATTATTATTCAATCAGATTTGTGGATGAGGATGGCAGGTGCTTGTTTTGTTACTTCCACTCTGGATAAGGATTGCAGTGTTTGTTTTGTTACTTCCATTTGGAAACACTCCATTTTGCCTTCTTAATCTTTGCAACTGTCAGCCAATCTATTATGACCAAACCACCTAACAACAGTTATCAATGACAGATAGTGAAGCCATTCTTGGACCATGAGACCTACAAGAAGGTGAAGTTCGTGTACTCCAACGACAAGGAGAGCCAGAAGATAATGGCTGATGTCTTCGACATAGAGAAGCTTGACTCTGCATTCGGGGGAAAGAATCCAGCTAGCTTTGAATACAGCAGATATGCAGGGCAAATGAGAGAAGACGATGACAAAATGGCTTCTATGCTCGGCTCAAATGGTAACAGAGAAGCTAATGACGCAGGATCGGACGCCTCAAGTGAGGCTTCCTTCTACAGTGGAACCGAGTCTCCCAAGCATGAAGATGGAGAACATAGCGTACCGAAGAATGGCTGCGCTTGACTTCTTGCTCTCTCCATTTGAGAGACGAGATAGTTCAAAATACACAGTTATCTAATTAACTAGGCCCAATGCAAGCTGGTTAAGATACTTTTGTTGATCATGTTATTTGGTGTAGCTAAGAGAAGGGATGTTTTATCTTCGTGGTATTATAGGGGGGGAAAAATAGAAGAGAAGTTTGTACCATTACTTGTGATGCATGGACATCTCCTTGGTAACATAAATGAGAAACGTATAATAAATTAATAACGTATATCCCTTTGCTAATGCTTGATATCCCATTGCTAATGCTATTCAAAACAACTTGATATCTCTACTATTAAAAAGCCTCATGGTGGTGGTGGTTTCACCTAATTTCAAATTCTATCATTCTACTCTCCCGTCCCTGTCTGATAAAATTATAGCCAACCAATCTCGCTTAAAAAATTTCAAATCATGTTTATCTATCCAATTGCTTCAATAGTTCTTTGTGAGATTCTTCGCGCATTCCCTTCAAACCGAAAATCTCTCTTTGTTATCTTCACAAATTTTTTCGAAGGGTTAAGGGATGTTGGAGATGGCGGGAAATAAAGAAAAAAATTTATGGAAAAGGGAATGAAAAAAAGAAAAAATGGATGGAGATGGTCTAACGCAGGACCAATATATGAAGTCAAAGATCCAGGAGCACATACCAAATTATACTCCCCTGTTGATGGGATTCAACCCTTGGTTATATACTCCCATGTGGCCGCAGGAGTCATGAAAGGTTGGGGGTTCAAGATTAATTTGGGGTGTTTGGAGGACTACATGCATGATGCTAGAGGCTCGGTACCACTATTTGGATTAGGAGTTTATTCATATGTGGGCACGTGAGAAGGCGAAGAGGGAGTGCCAGGAAATGCACAAGCGTATGGAAGACTTTCAGAGACAATTAAAATGAAAACCAATATCAACGGTTATATATGTGTTGCCTCCATAGAACCTACATAGTCTTGACGGTAAGTTCCAAGTCGTCACCTGTCGACATGAACCCAGTTTCATGTCAATGGTACTTTTGTAGTCATCTACACTAAACCCTCACCCTGGGATGGTTGCCGGATGAGGCTTTATGTCGACGGAAAAACCATCGACAACACTATTTGTGTTGACGAAGCAATGATGACAGCCTAGTATTAAGGCCAACCATGGATGGTTTTTGGAGATTTGTCGATGGCAATAGCCGTTAGGGAAGTTGTTTCCCTCTACTCATTTAGGCTTGAACTCTATTCACTTCTTTCTTTGGTTAAAGGAGAACAACATGCAATCTACGTGTTTTATCTTTGTTTTTGAAAATGCATTTTGACATTTTAAGCTTATTTTACCTAGTAGTACATAGGAAAGCACAAGCTGCTTTAGGTCTAAAGAACAAACTGAGAGAGAAAAAGAAGTTACTTACGACTGCCTTTCCTCCCATTCCTAACCGGAACGTGGGATTTTCGATGAATGAAAAACCGTTTAGGCTCAAATGTGGAACTCCTTGGCTTATCTCTGGTTGGTTGTGCGCTGAGATCCATGCTAAGCTCCCACCCCTCAGTTACATTTTTGCGAAAAAAAACCCTAAAAGCTAGATAGAAAAGCAATTGGACCCTTCCCTTTCTTCCTCCCCTCCTTCCATCCATGGAGCCGGCCGTATCTCGCCGGCAGCGGCCGCCGCCAGCGACCTCCACACCGGTCGGACGCGCCCACGGCCGCAACACGACAGGCTGAGCCACTTTGAGTTGCACGCGCTGCACCCGTTGAACCTCCGTCGGCTCATCGCCGCCGTTGCTAGTGACCTCTGCCCCAGCCGATCGCGACCACGACCATGATGGCGTGTCAGTGTGGACGATAGGTGGTGCCTGGCTCCGAGGAAAATACTACCTCCGGTCACAAAAAGAAGTCGTCGCTGACTTTTGGAGACATCTTTGACCATTCATCTTATTTAAAAAAGTTATTTAAATATCATTTATTTTGTTGTGATTTAGTTTATCATTAAATATATTTTAAGTATGACTTATATTTTTATATGTTTATAAATTTTTTTGAATAAGACGTGTGCAAAAGTCAACGGCGACTTCTTTTCTTGACCGGAGGGTGTAGGAGAAAGGAGGAGGATTTTTACAAATGGGGCATATATACCAGGAAACTCCCCCTTGCTAGGAAAAGCCGCGTTCTTCCACGGATTATGCATTCCAGAATCAGGGGCAGACATAGCGGTGGGTTAGGTGGGGCCCCACCTACGCTGTCTATGACAGTGGAGCCCCACTTTAGACCCACCTATAATTTTTAGTGTAAAATAGAAAGAACGAAGGGGCTAAACTTCATATTTAGATCTTGAGATAAAACTTTAGCCTCTCCTATTATTTTTTGCTGCCGCCCCTGTCCAGAATTGATGGCGATGGCCCACCCATAATTCAGTTCCACCAGGCCACTTATTCCCATTTTCCCGCACGTTCCTCTTCTCCGCGCGAACGTCGGATTTTCCGAGGCTCGTTTTATCAACGAACAGCCACTCAATTCATGCGGCATGATCGATCAGATGCATCATGTCACTGCTTCCCACAATCCGCATCGCATTCACTCGAGCCGCCATGAATTAAACTCCCAGTGGGTAGCTCCTCCACCTCCACGGAGACGACCGACGGAGAGCCACGCATGAGCTCGAGCCGCGGCCAGCTCCGGCGCGCACATGGCCGGCCCATCCCGCGCTGCCGTCCCCCCAGGAGCAGCAGCATGCAGCGACGTCGGATCGGATAGCTCGCTCCGGAACAGGAAGCAACCGGCCGGAGATCATCATCGATCGACGCATGGATGGATGAATGGATGGTGTCGCGACCGACTCGCGAGGATTTAGATTCGGCCATGGCCATGGCGGCGGCGGCGGCTGTACATGGCTGCGCGGCTGGGGCGCGGCCACGTAGGGTTGCCACTGTGCGCAAGCTTGGGCGGAGGGGCCGCGTATGCTTGCGCTCTTGGTGCCTTGCGGAGGGGAGGACGTACGCATCATCCGTCACGTCGTCACGGCGACGACGGCGACGGCGACGGCGGCGGCCATACGCCCATACCTGATGCGTACGTATACGGCCTCGCGAGGGACACGGTCGTCACGATTATCCTATGTTTGGAATGATGGAAATTAAAAATAAGGGAAATTCGCAGGCCCTAATTGCCTTTGGCACGTGCGCCCATGGGTATTCCGCAGGAATTTTTTTCGGATTTTTTTTCATACATGCCATTACAAAGTTTGCTTATTTCTGATATGCCATCGCAAAGTCGATATTATTATTGATGCCACTAGTTTTGCAAAAATCTATCAAGATTGCCATTCTCGGAGATTTTCCACCATTTACGACGTACAACAAATCAAAATACAAACAAAAATACACCTGACATGTGGGCCACATATGTCATACACTCACACTTCTTCCTCCTCGCTCCACCCTCTCCATTTCTCTCTCGCCGGAGCTCGCTGCCGCCAAGCTAGCGCCGCCACCGCCGTGACGCTGCTGCCCACTCGTCGCCGCCATCACACCTCCACCGTCGCGACGCTTTGCCGCTTCACTCGCCGCCGCCGCCGCCGCCGCCTCATGACAACTCGCCGCCGCTGCCGCCGCCACGCCACTCGTCGTTACTCCTAGATCGCCGCCGCCACCGTCATTTCGCCGGCCGTCTGTGAGCATTGCTCACCGTCGTCGGGCTGCAGCGTGGCCCGTCGACACCGTCTTGCACTTCGCCGCCGCCGCCGCCCGCCGTTGTGGTCGTGTTGCTTTCGTCGGCCGTCATTGCTCGGTCACCGGTCAGGTTGCCTTCGTCGCGCCGCCATGCTGCTCACCGGAGTTGGGGGAGAGATTGGGAGGAAGGAGGAAAGAGAAGGTGAGGGGATGACATGTGGGGTCCACTTGTCATATGCGTATTTTCTGTATTTTACTCGTATCTGTCTCAAGTATAAGCTGAAAAATCCCGAAAAACGCTGATAATGACATTTTTGATAGATTGTTCCAAAATAATGGCACCAATATAAATATTCATTTTGTAATGGTAAAACTGAATAAACCAAACTTTAAAATGGAATGTATGAAAAAAATCCTTTTCCGACGAAATTTTGGTGAAATTTCGGATATTTCGCCAGCGACCGAAATGAAAACGAAAATTTTGAATTCAAAAGATTTGATCAAATTTGATCCTTATGCATAAAAAGAAGGCATAACTTAACTCTTAACAACCATTCTTGTAGCCTAGTGGGTAGTTCTTTCTTAAACAAGCTTGAGATCCATAGTTCAAATCCTAGGTTTAGCAATGTCGATACACGATGCACGCGCGTGGCAGCTCGGCGTAGAGCGGGCGATCAGACCCCCACGCCGAGTCCGAGCAGGACGCATAGCGCCCAGCTGAGTAGGTGGGCACCGGCCCCACTCAGCAGGTGTCCGCGTGGAAGGAGGAGGAAGCTTTTCCGCTAAGGCCTCATCAACGTTCAGCGTATCCGCGGCATTACATGCAAGGATTCAGGCGTGTGAAACTGAGAGAGATGATTGCCTGCACTGTAGCCTATCCGGCGCATTGTAGCGGTCATTCCATCACTGTGCGATGGCGGAAGCAAAGTGACCCTCGCAGAAGTAGGATTATTACCTCATCGGGGGTCCGAACCTGGGTAAAAAATCTGGTGTCTTCCTGTGAGCGTGAGTTTGAGGATTTAGTGGCGAAAATTCCCTCCGACCGAACTACGAATCTCCTCACGAGACAAATCTGTCTGGTTTAGAACACTGACAAGCAATTTTTTTTGAAAAATTCAAATTTTGTATTTTTATTCCGACGAAATTTCACCGAAATTTCAGATATTTCGCTGGGGATCGAAATTTTTCTTCTGCCGAAATTTAAATCCCTGGTATTCCGTATGTCGTCGGGACACTGGTTTTACGTCTACCTCAAATGGTAGCTCTAAACGACAATCCTATTCAGCATTTTTTCCACTGCTTATGTATACTTATTTTTACTATTTATCCACGGTTCGCTCTCTTATATTTTTATTACCTACAATATTTATAACTTGCGTATGGCTAATATTAGAGGTGTCCTTGAATTGTGAATGCTCGATATGCGCAACTATGCTTACCGAGAGAATCTGGGGCATTGGAATCCTTATTAACAATTCATATGAGATGTGGTAGAAAAAAAATTCATATGAGATTATTTTTCAAAAAATTAATCGCGAGGCTAATTGGATAATTGGTACTATGGAAATACAAGTTTGCCAAAAAAAAAGAGGGCACCTGAGACTTGACGTTTTGGTCTAATATGAGTGCAAATTCAAAGTACAACGAATTTGTTTTTAAAAAAATTGGTTAGGTTTATGGGCTTGTTGTCCTCCCCTTATTAAGGTTCTTGATCAGGGCAATATTGTTTAGAGAGAGACAGGTTTACAATGGGTTATTTTAGAAGTTCATATAAGTGAAACAACACAAATCCAATTGCCCTTGCAAAAATGCAACTTTGATCACTAAAAATTATTGTACCCTTTTTATATAGAACTCATTTAAATTATGATCTTGTGGTCATACGTTTTGATATAAATAGAACATAATTTTCATACACCCAATCTAAATATTTTAAAATAAATAAATAGCCAAATTTTCAAAAGTTCAATTAAGCATGCCCCAAAATAACTTATTCCCTTAACGGGAGGGACAAAGGGATTATAAAAAAACATGAGAGATATGCCAGTACTATTTGTTTTGACCAATCTAATTATCTAAAAGTGTTTCTAATTAATCAATGGCACAGAACACTTTTGACCTTTATTTCCTTAGGATGATAATTTGAAACAAGATAGCTTCAATGGTAGTTCAATTGTCCCTTTAGCATTTATGAAAAAAGGAAAAGCAGCACTAAACAAGGAGAGTGAACCATTCAAATCGGACCGTTTTCAAGGGAACAAGTGGCAACCAAATTTTGATAGCCGCCATTTTGCAACACAAGAGTACCCTAGAATTGATTGCTTTGGTTGGTATGTATTGCCATTGACAGTTTGACACAATCTCAGCCCTCGGGCCCCAGAATGCTGCCCATACGGATGATGTGATACCACAAGCTAGTGTGCAGAGTTCTACTTCTGCTAGAGGGTGACATATGGTCCTCTATGGTTCACAGTTTTGATACGGTTCTGATTCGGTTCGTAAAATTTATTAATTTTATACAGACCATTCATGTAATATTTTGTAATAGGTTTTTCAGGCTTTGCAGGTTTTTTTCAAAGACTCAAAAATATTATAAATGAATTTTAATCTTTCTAAGTCTTATTTTAAAGGCTCTTAAATTTTTTCAACTACAATCAAAATCAAACTGCAACCGCGAATCAAAGAGGCCTATAACTGATAGAAGCAAAAAAAAAAAAGCAGGTAGGCAAGTAATGCAAGTTTTTTTTTGAAAGCTTAATATAATGCAAGCTTTGACATGAACATCTAGAGGAATATTTTCTGGGAAAAAAAAGGAAAGCACCTAGAGAAAATTAAGCAATGGGATGAAGCCCTTCTTCATTAGGCAGCTCAATTTCTTTAATTTCGTTCTAGCATAACACTTACTTTAGGCATTTTCTTATCAGTTGAATCGAAGGGATGACTTGTTGAATTGCTAAAACTCAGCTCCAACGAACAGGAGCAGCCTAGCTCTTGTCATGAGAAAAGTCTATGATTTAACGATGGATGGATAAAACCAGGCAAAGGCAGAGGATATATGGTACCAATCACAAATATGTCTCCCAAAGTCGCTTTATATTCTTTTCTTCTCAGAGATTGCAATCTGGCTTAATACCTCGTCATCGACAAATATACGTTGAATCTTGGTCATTAACATTTTCTAAAATATGCAGATGAAGTGTGATAGTTCAGGTTGTAAAATAGACTTTTTCAAATTAAAAATAGCAAAACCATCTTTAGAACCATGTCCAGGGGGTTATTTGTTCTGATTTTCATAGTTGAAGTATCTAAAATGGATCATCGCATAGTTTAAAAAGTTAGATAGACTTTCGTGATATTTTAACTATGTGAAATGGATTGATTCCTTTTTATTTTGACAGGTTTTATAAGTTGATTTAAGTTTTTTTTAAAAAATAAGCATCTAAACTATTGTGGGTCATTTATCGCATAGTTTGTTTGATTCAATGGTTTAGCGACCTTCTACCCCTAGGAGGTATATCTATATTTTGTAATAACTGGCTAGTAGTCATGAAGAATATATTTTTGAGGCGTGGTTTTAAAGTCCACGTTGATGTGTGAAGGTCAAGATACATGCACATATGTACTTATTAGTACTTTGATCCTTCAAAGAAGAGTGTTGTCGACGGTTGGGATATCGACCCAAGTCAACCAAGGTTCTTCAAGATTGAGATAGGAGACACGCCAAACAATGCTAACAAAGAACGAACAGAGAGCGGGGTTTTATCCTGGTTCAGGCCTCTCGGAGAGATAATAGCCCTACGTCCAAGCCTTTCTTTATATCAAAGATGAATACAAGAGATGGCTCGGCGAGACGAACAAGTCTCGGCGAGATTATGGTGTACAGGAAGCAATAATGCGAAGATCAAGTGCCAGAGCCCTTCTACACGCCGTAGGGGCCTTGTTTATATAGTGCAGAGCAAACCGACCTATCGAGGGAATATCGGGCCGGGCTAACTATGAGATCGCAACAAACTCATACATGCCAAATATATCCCGAGGCAGATAAGGCATACTCCTAGTCTTGAGGATCACGACTCCTAATCCAATCCGGGAAACCAACGTCCGGTCTTCACGTAGCAGCAGAACTCTCGCTTGAGTAGGACTCAAACACGAATCCTAGGTCAAGACAAGACCGCAAGCCGCCAGGAGAGGTCGTTCGGCAGATGCATATGGGCAGATGGAACCTTCGAGGGACCGGGCCCCGTAGGTCGTTCGACTGGGCCATCAGGGTGTGGGCCATGGCAATGGGCCGTGATTTTATCCCCGACAGCTAGCCCCCGAGACTCAAGTGGAAGGACTCACTAGAGTGGGGTCATCCTCTTGAGACTCCAAGTCACGAAGAGGGTAATCTTACTGCTACAAAGACGTGCAACAGACCACCGAACAGGTTATGGTTCAACCGAACAAGACTTGTTCGGGACCGAACAAACCCGCCCAGTGCCGAGCAACTCTGTTGCATCGAACAGGAAGCAATGTCTGTCCGAGCAGAGCACTCAGCCTTCGATGTAGAAATCGGAAATCCAGTCCTCAAGCGCAAAGCTCGTTGCAGGGACCAGACGCGCGCTCCGGGCGAAGAACTGCCCGGTGCGAGGCGAATCATCTCCTTGACGCTGAACGTCATCAAGGAGGGATTGGATTCTTAGTAGTGAAGAGCGTACCACCGCATCCGGTAAGATCAGATCTTCCGGGTGAATAAACATAGCAAGTCGCGAGACGGACTCGTGCTGCTGCATCCAGGCATTCAGATGCCTAGGAAAAGATAGGGGAACCATCTCTCGGGCTAAAGCTTGCCCGAGGAAATAGAGATTGCGCTCTCGAGCGAACGTCGTGCTCAGGAGCGAAGGTGACGCGCCTCCAGACGTAGATCGTGTGCTAGGAGCAGACAATACATACGAATGGGAAAGGTGACCCAGTCCCAGAGCGTAGAGCTCACCAAAGAAACCAGGTAAAGAGATCCAGTCCCAGAGCACGGAGCTCGTTAAAGGAACCGTAATACGACCAGCGAAGACGTGCGGTAGAACGCGCTCCGGGCGAAGAGCTGCCCGATGCGAGGTGAATCACAACCCGATGCAGTCAGAGCCGCAAAAGAACGTGTGAAATCAACGCTTTACCCATGACGTATTCCTTGTGACAGTGTTAGCGTTGTCTTGGCAGGTGCAGAACCGACGCTTGGAGTGCCGTTGCGATGAGAATCGACTACGATGGGCATGCCCGCTCGCGATGAGAATCGACTACGGTGGGCGAGGACTCCGTTGGTGGCGACTACTTAACTTAGCCGAACTGTGAAGGTCGATGCGGGCAAAGGCAAGAAATCATACGTGGCGAAGTGAATCGGTTCACGGGCATGCGCGAGCAAACCCGGAAGAGAGGATGCGGACATCGGTTTTGGTGGGAAGCACGGAACTTCGCCGCAACCATCACGGTCGACGTTCCCGTTCTGCATTTCTGCAAAGACAAACAAGAAACGAGCGCAAGGGGAAAAGAGAGCAAGAAAAGGCTCTAAGAAGAGCAAAGCGAGTTTTGGAAAACACGCAAAGACGACCTACCCGCACAAGACATAATTTTTCCGCACGTCCCCGATAGCGTTAGTGTCACCTCGGCGAATCGCGAACCGACGCTAGGAGTGCCGCTATGCGATGAGAATCGGCTTACGGTGGGCAGGACTCCGTAGGTGGTGCATTGCTCCGGATTACCGTGCCAGGAAGGACGTGGCATGGATAAAAAAGACGTGTGCGGGCAAGTGCAGCCCCGCTGTGGCTAAGACCGCTAGCCGGGGAAGGCGATCGGGACCTTAGCCGCAGGCAAGACATGCGAGGCGAAATCTTATCCGGACATGGACCGGTGCAGCGTTGGTGTCGCCTCGGCGGGTGCGGAACCAGCGCCAGGAGTGCCCGTTGCGATGAGAATCGGCTTACGGTGGGCATGCCCGTTGCGATGAGAATCGGCTTACGGTGGGCAGAAACTCCCTCGGTGGTGCACCGCTTCGGTTAACCGGAGCCGTACAAGTCGTCGCCAGATAAAAAGACATGCTCGCACGCGGGGAGCGCTACGGAAGCAAAAGACCAACGAGGTTTTGGAAAACCAACGCTAAGGAAAGGAACTGGAAAACTGAAAACGTACCGGGGTTGGCGAAATTCAGCTCAAGTCCCAACTGACCGAGGAGAGGCAGTCCTTCGAGGAGCTGGCCGAGCAGCTCAAGACCGCCGAGCAGCGCTTGAATCAGAGCGAGAGTCGACGAGCAGCTTTTCCGCAAAAAGAGCGACAAAAGACAAGGACGAACAGGAAACCAAGAGGAAAACCGGCAGAACGCTTAGCCTAACTCCCAGCCCCCGTTGTGCAGCTGCTCGAGGACCTGAGATTGCGAACTCGAACAGGTGCACAAGAGAAGGAGCGACGCCCTAGCCCCCGGTACGGACGATGCATGAAGACCTGAACTTGCGACTTCAAGCACGTGCGTAGAGAGTCAGAGCGACACCCGTATCCTGATCGACTCGTTCGAGGAACTGCCGTTAACGTAAGTTAGGCGATTCGAAGGTAACCGAACAAGGAAAGTGCCTCTCGCGCGGAGGGCTTACGAGCGAGCTTTACCAAGTGGTCGTCTTGTGAGCGGTAAGTGCCTCGCCGCGGAGGGCTTACGAGCAGACTTAGCCGCAAGGCTGGAAGCCGTGTTACGCAACTCTGAGTTTAGAAACTCGTTGAAGCTAGATACGGGCAGGGAAAACCCTTAAGATTGCGGAGCCAAGAGTTCGCAAGACCGGACAGACCATCAAGTGTTACCAGAGAGAAAGAGAGTGCGAGAAGACGAGTGGTGAGAAAGGACGCAGGGGCGCGAACATTCACCGCTCAATGGGTTGAACTTTACATGGCGCCCGAGAGACTTGGACGAACTAAGGCGCGAAGCTTGAGAAAAAGCGCGAAGCTAGGAAACGAAGGACCTACACGAGGAACTTACGAAGCTGGTCGATGTTCCAAGTGCTGGTCAGCTCTCTTCCGTCATCCACTGACAGGCGAACAGCCCCGGGATCCGGAAGGAATTTTGATCCGATCCCGAGCACGGAGCTCGTCGCGGGGATCAGAGCGCGCTCCGGCGAAGAGCTGCCCGGCTGAAGTTGATCCAACCCGAGCACGGAGCTCGTCGCGGGGATCAGACACGCCCGGCGAAGAGCTGCCCGGCGCGAAGAGATCCAGCCCCCGAGCGCGGAGCTCGTCGCGGGGACCAGACGCGCGCCCCGGGCGAAGAGCTGCCCGGTGCGAAGAGATCCAGTCCCCGAGCACGGTGCTCGTCGCGGGGACCAGACTTGCGCTGCGGGCGAAGAGCTGCCCGGCGCGAGGAGATCCAGCCCCCGAGCACGGAGCTCGCCGCGGGGACCAGACGCGCGTCCCGGGCGAAGAGCTACCCGGCGCGAAGAGATCCAGTCCCCGAGCGCGGAGCTCGTCGCGGGGACCAGACTTGCCCAGATCTGGAAGGCGATCAAGATCGAAGGGATCGATCCGATCTGGCAGGGGAAGAGACATCCTGCCCTTCTGAGTCGTAGTCCTCAGAGAGAATCTCCTGGTCGCTGATAGAGTTCGACATGCTCGATCTGCGTATCCCCACGGACGGCGCCAGCTGTCGACGGTTGGGATATCGACCCAAGTCAACCAAGGTTCTTCAAGATTGAGATAGGAGACACGCCAAACAATGCGAACAGCAACGAACAGGAGACAGGGGTTTTTATCCTGGTTCAGGCCTCTCGGGAGAGATAATAGCCCTACGTCCAGCCTTTCTTTATATCAAAGATGAATACAAGAGATGGCTCGGCGAGACGAACAAGTCTCGGCGAGATTATGGTGTACAGGAAGCAATAATGCGAAGATCAAGTGCCAGGAGCCCTTCTACACGCCGTAGGGGCCTTGTTTATATAGTGCAGAGCAAACCGACCTATCGAGGGAATATCGGGCCGGGCTAACTATGAGATCGCAACAAACTCATACATGCCAAATATATCCCGAGGCAGATAAGGCATACTCCTAGTCTTGAGGATCACGACTCCTAATCCAATCCGGGAAACCAACGTCCGGGTCTTCACGTAGCCGTGCAGAACTCTCGTTTGAGTAGGACTCAAACACGAATCCTAGGCCGTTACAAGACCGTGCGGCCAGAGGTCGTTGGCGGCAGATGCATATGGGCGGATGGAACCTTCCAGGATCGGGCCTGGTAGAGTCGCTCGACTGGGCCATCAGGGTGTGGGCCATGGCAATGGGCCGTGATTTTATCCCCGACAAGTGTGCAAGCGTGGGAGTGCCGAAATTTTTTTTAAACCTTTTTTAGATAAATAATATAAAATTAACCCTCGGCGAAAAGTATTTGCAGATCTGACCCCTTTGGCCGTGCCAATGCAGCTGGCGCAGCTAATAACCTCTGCCGCGCCAAGTCATATGGCACGGCAAAACATGCCACGTAGGCACCTGCGGCCAGTCAGCCGCTGGCGTGGAAGCTGCGGGGCCCACCCTTGCCGCGCCACATGCTCTGGCGCAGCAAGGCTGCCACCATGGACACGCTGCGCTGACAATGGGCCGCTCTTGCCGCGCCACCCCGCTTGGCGCGTCAAGTTCAGAATAACCCAAGCCCCTGGACTCCTCCTCCCACAACTCTTCTTCATTTTCTCATTTCCCCTTCGTTTCCTCTCTTCCCTAACCACTCTTATCCTCCTCCATTGTCTAGATCGGGCCGGATTTGTTTTGGGGAAAGGCTTCACTTCATCATGGCAGGTAAACCCCTCTCCATTTATATGTTTTGGATGTAAATTTTTGTACGATTCAAATGATTTAGATTAGAGTTAGGGTTAGGGTTAGGGTTAAGGTTACACGTAGCATGAAGATATGTTGATTGCGTAGTGGATTTATCTCCATTAATGATGAATGATATATAGTAATGTTATTCCGTATGATGTACGTGTATTATGTATTATAGTTAGAAAGTATGGCGAATGATATATTGATTTTTTGTGGAGTACGCTTTGATAGAATAATTTATTTTTCATTTGTATTGCACTATATTGCAGGAAACGTTTCCTTCGAGGCGAAGCCATTTCTCAAGTATGGGAATTACCCTAGGGGTAAGGATGCTCCAGTTCGGTCCTCTCCTTTCCGGTGCCAATTTGCGAGCACGACATTCCTGCGGAGGTTCAACGGTCGAGGGACCCTGATACTGCCGCCAGAGCCCACTCCACACGCCACTGTCAGCGCAGCGTGTCCACGGTGGCAGCCTTGCCGCGCCAGAGCATGTGGCGCGGCAAGGGTGGACCCCGCAGCTTCCACGCCAGCGGCTGGCCGGCCGCGGGTGCCTACGTGGCATGTTTTACCGCTCCATATGACTTGGCGCGGCAGAGGCTATTAGCCGCGCCAGCTGCATTGGCGCGGCCAAAGGGGTCAGATCTGCAAATACTTTTCGCCGAGGGTTAATTTTATATTATTTATTTAAAAAAGGTTTAAAAAAAATTTCGGGAGTGCCGGAGTGGAAGCAACCTACTCCACGCATGCATCGACCATGGTCCCAACGGAGCTATGGCCTGCACAGGTCGCAATACAACACAAAAGGCGCGGTAAGCAATACAGCACGCAGGCTGTCTAGTTAGGGGTGAAAATGATTGGGATGGTTTCGGACGATCTGGTCGGATACGGATACGTAAGAATAAGATTGGATCAAATTTTTTGAATTTGATACATATTTAATTTCTTTTCTCGGACGTGAATTCGAATACGGTAGTGCAATAACTGACGGATACAGATATAAATATTTTCAGATGGTAATAATTTGGATATTTGATAACAGTCTTCTATCATTAGACTCAACCAATTTAGCGTACAAACAACGGGCTATTCAATACACAGAGACCAATCTAGCCCACAACTAGACACACATGCTACTTGTTATTCCCATTTGATAAAGGCGTAGCCATATGTAGACATGTTACAACAAATTTTCATTTCACTTTTAATATTCTCCGATTCATTTGATCAAGAAATTTTATACATAATTTGACCAATTAAATTAATTATATATTTATAGTGTGGTTTCTATATTCTCAAAACATGTACATGACCGTATTCGATTCGATTCGTATTCGATCCCTAGCCGTATTTGATATTATACGTATCCAAACTATCTGTGTCAGTATTTGTGTCTAAGAAAAAAAATAAAAACAAAACATTGTTGGGCTTAGTCACACATTGGTTACCGGTGATGGGGAAGCGTAACTTAAAAGGTGGGTGGTCATCATCCATCAGGTTAGTTTTTTTGTGTTGATCCGAGGATCTGGGCCCGAGATAAGATGTTGGTCTCGGTAGGAGCCGGATCACTGGCAGGGCATGAGATACTTGCAGCGGGCTCCCACAAATATGTCATGGACATTATCCTACCGTATCCGATCCATTCCCACCCCGCTTGCATGCATAGTTGCATCCATCCGGTTGAAAGCTGCCGCGCGCCGCGTGCCCCCTGCTCTTGGAGCACCACGGGACGAGCCCAGCTGGCTCGATCCACGACTCGCTCCTCCTCGTGCCGCGATCGCAGGTCGCAAGAGCTAGAGCCAATCGATAAGCATCGCCCTCGCGGCGTTGTCGCGCGCGCCGCGGACACGCACAGCGCGCGGGACGCGTGCAGCGAGGCGGACGCGGACGTGTGAGGAGGACATGCAGGGCCTCGCCCCCGAATGTCTCGTGGAGTTGGGGTAGTCGATCGACGTGACGCGCCCCAAGCCCCCAACCCAACTGCACTGGGCTTTGCCCGCCTTGCCTGCGTCTCAACTATCAACAGTGCCCGCGCATGCAGCAGCAAACTCGACCGCCTCCATCGATCAGCGTTGGGACAGACATCCCATCATGCACGTCCGCCCGTTCGTCTGGTCCTTTTAGGACGCGGGAATTTCCACTGCTGCGACTTCAAATGGATTTTTTTTTTAAGATAACGAGAGAAACTCCCGGCGCTACAGGAAAACGAACTTTTAACGTCGGCCAATTCTATTTACGTCGGCCCGGAACAAACCGACGTAAACCAAGCCTTTATTTACGTCGGCCCAAATAACTCTATTTACGTCAGCCCCGCCGACGTAAACACAGGTGATCCGGCATGTGGGAGCCTAGGTGACGTGGCGCCATGATTTACGTCGGTCAGGCCGACGTAAATAACGGTATTTACGTCGGTCCGCCTCGGCCGACGTAAATATGATGATATTCGTCGGCTCGGCCTGGCCGACGTAAACCATTCCTTTAACCTAACCCCGAGCCACCTGTTTTGTCATTCCCCTCGAGCCGCCGCCGCCTCCTTTCCCGCAACCGACCCCGCCGCCGCCGCCGCACCCCGGCTCCGCCCCACCGCCGCCGCCACCGATGCATTGATATGTTGTGCGAGGCATCTTATGGGCAAGTGATGGCCGATGCTCACGGTCTTTGAAATACGATTGGAGAAGGAAGATGTCGATCCTGCGGATCAGTATAGCGATGGAGGTGGCAAGAAACATGGTAGATTCTCCATGTTTAATGGTGTCTGGATAGTTAATTTGTTTTAAGTTCAGCAAGATCCTCGGCTTCTTCGCAAGGTAGTGGGTCGGCGCTCTGAAACTCAAGTATTACAGAGCGATTGAGGCAACAGTCGCCCAACAAGTCGCACGCGAGGCCCGGCTACGAGGAGCGAGATGAGGCAACAACAAGAATACTTCGTTTCATGACGAGCGAGCAACAAGTGACTATTCGTAATATTGTTCATTTTATATCATTGCTCATTTCTACTTGAATTAATGAAAATTACAAAATTATGTTGCTCCGATGCCTGTTTGAATTCCATATATTATCGCTTTATGTTAATAAAATAGCGCAAATATAGTTAATTGTTAACCTAATAACTACAAATTTTACTTCATATTCATAATCATTTTCTAATATATACAATTCACTATTTTCATCTTAAAATGGTTAAAATTATTTTTAGGCATATATGACACAACATTTTGGAGCGCCATTAAGTCTCCTCCATTCCGCCTCCACCGATATTTACACCACAATCTCCCATTACGGTATGTATCAAATTTAAACTTTTGTATGTCTATGTTTGTGTAACTTACAAAGTCTAATATTGCATTGTAATTTAGGGTTCGGTGGCTCCTCCAGATGGCAATGTTGGAGGCGCTTCTTCCTCGAGGACTCCGCCGACCGTTGGAGACTACCTTGGCTCAGGAGGCGATGCTGGTAGCGGTCATCAGTTCAATAATACTCCTCCAAACTAGGATATGTTGTGAATTATCCATGTGTTGAAACTTTGTGTTGACTTGTTGCTAATGTATTGAATTTGTACGAAGTAAAGTTGACGTGCTGTTTTGTGTGAACTTGTGAATTGGAACTTATGTGTGGATTTCTGAATTATAAATGTGGAATTGTGTTCAATATGGTTGAAATTGTAAATTCGATCGTGTTGAAATGTGGAATGGAAATTTTGGGCTGCTGGAATGGAAATTTTGGGCTGCTGGAATGGGAATTGGGATGAAATGTGAATTTTGTGTGCAGGATTTGAGAATTTTGGTGCCATTTTTTGTGCTGGAATGCACCAAGATTTTCGTCGGCGGTGGCGGCGTAAATCGGCGCTTCTGACTGCAAGATCGCTCCAGTATTTACATCGGCCAGCCTGGCCGACGTAAATACTTGAGAGCCACGTGGCGCGCCGCCGAGCCGTGCCGCTTGATTATTTACGTCGGCTCGCTCGGCCGACGTAAATAATTGCATGCCACGTGGCGAGTCGACAGGCCACGCCTAAAGTATTATTTCCGTCGGCTACGTCCGACGTAAATAGTCGTCAGTATTTCCGTCGGCCCAAGCAGACATAAATAGGCGACCACCACAGTTGGGCCGAACTGACGAACAGTATTTACGTCGGCCACACGGCCGACGTAAATAAACGCTATTTACGTCGGCAGCCGACGTAAATAATCTTATTTACGTCGCTTTATTTACGTCGGCCTATTTACGTCGGTCTGCCGACGTAAATAAGATATTTACGTCGGCTTTTGGTCTATTTACGTCGGCTACCTCGGTTTCCTGTAGTGCGGCTCTTGACCGACTAGGGTTGCAGATGACTAGACTTACTTCAAACACTTGTTAAAAAGGTTTAACCAAAGCAAAATGAAAAATAACTGTGATGCTAAGACAAGCAGCAAGAAGAAGAAAGAAAAAAGAAGCAAGCTTCTGCCTCGTAGCAACCAGATGACTCAAACGATTATAGTTTTGAGGCGTCCTCGTATAAAAAAACGATTATCGATCTTCATGAGATTCTTCTGCGATTTCATAATAGCAGCTGATTCCGAATTCTTCTCACGTCACCCAAAATGATTAAGTTAAAAAGACGACGGTTGAAATAACTGCTCTTGAATAGCAATGTTGATAGTAGAAACCAAGTATAATAAATCAAACTTCACCAAAAAAAACCATCCATAAAATTAATGAACCAAGATCCATCAAATCAATGGACCAAGAGGCAAGACTGACCTTGTCCCCTTGTAAGCGCTTGTAGCAGCTTCATACATACGGGGAAGTTTCGGGAAGAAAATCAAATGTTTATAGTTTTTTCTACGTGCATTCCTTATCACTTCTTTTTTAAAAGATTCGTTACCATTTTCTCTCTTGCTACATTATGCATGTTGGCACATAGCTCCGGTCAAAAAAGGAAAATTTTCTGTATACCACCGCAAAAATGCGATGTTAATTTATTTTGATTTATGACAAAATATGTTACCAAAAGAATTTATAAACGGATAAAAAATTAACACCAAAATTAATTACAAAGTATGAAAATAAAATCTAGATGAATATGCTGCATATTTGGCGGTACTGTGAATTCTTTCAAGATTTTTGGAAATGTATATGTAGCTTAAACAAAAAAGTGACTTATTAATGGTAAAGAATAGAACACTCATAATTGCGATGACATGAATGAGTGAGGTCGATTCGTGATGGCAATTTCGGCTTTTTATACAATACACTTTCGTCTGACCATAGACGAAAGGTTTATAATCAAATGAATAACATTTACAAATAAATTCCACACGACAACCAAACAACTCATACTAAAAGCGGTACAAAGAGCATCCTATATATGTTCCTCTTGTCAGAACAAAGAACTTGTGTGTGTAGTACAATGCCTGGACTAGTGAACATAAATTAAGCATTTCATACAATCCCTACAGGTAGAGCTGACCATATGTGCCGAACCAGGCGGCTCGCTACTGTGCATTGGCCGCCCGGTTTGGTTCGTTTCCAAAACGAACTATGCTGGCCCGGTTCGGGGAAGCGAACGTGCTAGGCCTGGCACGCGGCCCGTCGGGCCAGCACGGTTCGGTTCGCATGGTAATGGCCCGGTTCGTTACTATGCGAACTGAACTGACCCGGTTCGGCCCGTTTGGCCCGTTGTACTATAGCAGCTGAAAATTTGAAAATCAAATCCCCCTTCCGCCGTCCCGCGCCCACTCTCCCGCCCGCCCGCTCACCGATGCCACACGGGCCCACGCGCCAGACGGCGATGCACCACGAGCCGATGGAAAATACTGATCGCTGCGTGTCTGCTGCGCCATCGCGCGTATCGTGGCCTTCACGCCGCCGCCGCAGCGCCGACCGCCCGCCTCGCCAGCCAACGCGGCGACACCACGTTCGCCTTTGCTTGCCCCCGTTGCTTTCCGCCCAGCGCCCGGCGTGGAGACGGTTACGGTTGACACGTGGCTGCGAACCGGGTGGGCCGATTCGTTCGGTTCATTCGGTTTGCTTTTTTATACCGTTTGCGAATATAGCCGTTTTAACCTGTAAAAATTCATATAAAATAGCAAACAATTCCAAAAAATCTCAAAAAAATTTCTATAAATAGGTACCCACCCCCTCTTCTGCCAGCCACCCTTCCAACCATTCTCTCTTGAGTCTCTTATGTGAATTGCATATTTGCAATTTCCGAGCTAGAAAAGCGATGCTAATTGCAAATTTGGGCAAAGTCAGAAATATTTTAGAAAAATATTTCTCACTTTTATATTTGTTGATGTGATCCTATGAGGTTGTTATATTTCTATATATTTGTTTGCTATATATTTGATTTGTGTATTGTGATTCTAAATTAAGTGTTGTTTTGTTATTTCATGTGTAGACAGCTTCCCGAAATAGCTTATGGTCGTTCTCCGTACGACAAATTTCACCTTACGACGAATTTCACCTTAGCCAGTTCAGATTAACACCTGATGACTACGAACCAATCGGTCAAAGTCTACTGGAACCGGTTCAAGAAACGGAAACTACCAGAACCGAGGATCATCCCTATGGTTCCGGATTAGGTTCAACTTGTGCTTCCTACTTCGATACCGTCGGATTAAAGCGGACTCGATTAAACCTGTCGGATGTGTGGAACGACTACGAGGAGTTGAAGCACCTTGTGGACGGCAAGCTAGTGAGGTATGGGGCTAAATTAAAATTTGTGGACAGGAGTTATCGGCGACGACGGGCTCAGGTACGAGACATCTGAAGAGGCACGCTGCGGCATGTAAGAAGAAGAAAGGTGTTCAAATGAGAGCAACAGTTGAGCTATAACCCTGATGGTTCGGTAAGTAACTAGGAGTATAATCCGAAGGTATCTAGGGAGGCGTTGTGCCGATTAATTGCTTCTGAAGATTTACCTTTAGGCTTTGGTGATTCTCCTGCTTTCGAAGAATACATTAAAACTGTTCATAATCCTAGATATAGTAGTGTTTCTCGTCAAACAACGACTAGAGATTTGAAAAAATTGTATACCGCCAACAAATTAAAGTTAAAAGAACAATTTAAAACCTGCATATTTTCTGTTTCGTTAACCTTGGACATCTGGGCTGGTAGGGCTAGAGAAGATTATTTAAGTGTTGTTGCTCATTATATTAACCAAAACTGGCAAATAGAAAAAAGAGTAATTGCTCTTCGCCTTATTGATGTTAATCACACCGACGAAAATATTGCTGATTGCATTATGAATGTTATTCAAGAATTTGAAATAACCGATAAAATTTTTGCTATTACCATGGATAATGCATCTGTTAATACTAGTGCCATGAATATTTCGAAACCTATTTTATCTATGTACGCCGAAGCTTTTTTAATGCATCAACGTTGTGCATGTCATATTATTATTTTAATTGTTAAATGTGATTTAAAAATATTGTAACCTTATCTTCAAGTTATTCGGGATGTCATCTCATTTTTAAATAGTTCTAATATAAGAATTGCTGCATGGAAAAACTATTGTCGTGCGTCATCTATTCAGTCTAGGAAATTTGGCCTAGACATGCCTATTAGGTGGAATCCCACCTATCTTATGTTGCAGCATATATTACTATATAATCAGGTTTTTGAAGTTTTTATTAACACTCAGTATCCAACTCAACATGGAACACCATTTTTGACTCCAAAGGTTTGGCAGATACTTACTCATTTACATTCATTTTTTGAGATTTTTTATGAAGCTACTGTTAGCGCTTCTACCGTGTATGAGCCTACATCTTCTTCTATTTTTATATCCATTTATTACATTGCTAATCAGTTAAAAATATTGGAAAATGATCCTATTTTATTTGATGCAGTTAGCCATATGAAAGCTAAATATATATTTAAAATACTAGAGAGATGTTCTATTCTTATATTGTTTTGCTTTGCTCTTAGACCCCAGAGCTAAACTTCCTGGATTAACTAATGCTCTAACACAACTTGGTGTTGCTACTAGAATAGATTATTCAAATTGTTTTCAAGAAGTTAGAAGTAAACCAAATGATTTGTATAGAAAATATGAAGAAAAGTATGCAGCAGTTCGTCCACCACGACCACCACCAATTCAACAGACGAGGCGAAAGATGTCCTTTTGGAAGACTATCACGGGTAAGGACACTTCAAGTTCTTTGGGCAGTGCAACTCGCCCGACTACACAGGCATCACGCGGAGCTATTGGCGAGCTTGCCTCCTATCTAGCAAAGGACATCGTCGACTTACAGGAAGAAGAGTTTAATATTCTTCTATGATGGCAGCGGCATAGTGGAACATATCCGGTGCTATCCATACTAGCACGAGATGTGTTAACTGTTCCGGTCTCCACAGTTTCTTTCAAGTCTACTTTTAGCCTCGCTTGGAGAATACTGGAGAAGAGATGGACTTCCCTTCATAGTGACATGGTCGAAATACTACTGAGTACAAAGGATTGGGCATTAGTCGAAAGACGACAGCAAAACATCGTCGCCGAGAGACAAAATCAAGAGTTGGCAGCTGCATTCGAGGGCTTAAAACTTGATGAAGATTGAAGAAGGCCCAAATTTTACCGCACCACATCAAAACCATGTTAGGACCAAACGATCAGAAAACTCTAACCCTAAAAAACTATATTTGATCACAAAAACTAGAGCAAAACAAGGAAAAAGGATCCCCTCACCCTCCCTATCCAACGGGATCACTGGAGTTGAGGATGGCAAAGGGGTCGCTAGGGCTCCTTTGGAGGACGGGGTGACAACAAGATTTGTCGTAGGAATGGCCCATCATATCATCTCGCTCTTTTGGTAGATTTGGATTTGCATCTTTAGCGGTGGCATCATACACGGGTGTGGCTCAACGTAGCGTGGCACTCAACATGGTGGCTCGAGTGCGCGACTCTGTGGTCGGGGGCGGTGGTTGCAGACGGTAGCAACGGTAGGCAGTAGTTGGTTAGAGGGAAAGATGAGAGGAAGTCAGGGAGAGAGAGAGAAGGATTTGAGAGGGTGTTAAGTGCACAAATCTTAAGTACGTTGCAATCAAGAGTGAAGATAAGGCGAAAAACTACATGGCCAAAGTGGTGCTCCATTATATAACATCAAATAGGAATACTTGCACTTATTAAAGCAGCACGTTTTAATCACAAAAAGCGTACACAAAAAATTACAATCTCACGCACGCATGGGTGCCAAGTGCCAACACCTTGTAGTTGTACATAGTGTAGCGTTATACTTGCGTGGCCGCCGTGGCGCCGTTGGCCGGCGACGACCGGTCAAGTCCGGACCGGCATGTGGACGCGGCCGGTGTGGTAACGCGCAGCGCCGCCGTTCTTCACGCCCACCTCCCGTTGCACCGGCGCCCGGACCACCCGGACGGGGGTGGGCCCCACGCTCACCGCCTTCTCGCACCGGCAGCTGTTCAGGAACCCTCCGCCGCCGCCACCGCCGCCGCCGCCTCCTCTCTTGCGGCCGGCGCTGCGGGACATCGCGGCGGTGAAGGTGAAGCCGCCGTCGTGGCCGCCGGCCACGGCGTCCGGCGGGAGGAAGCGCAGCTCGTCGACGCAGCACGCCGACGCCGCGCTGGAGAAGTTGGCCACGCTGGTGGCGTCGAACGCGCCGCCCTCGGCCGTGGCCACGCTCCACACCACGCTCGCCTCGCTCGGCGCGTACATGCACTCGCTCAGCGCCGGCTCGCCGGCGCCGCCGTAGGCCAGGTCGTCGTCCCCGGAGTTGCGCCGGCTGCTGCGGCCGCGGTACGTCGTCGGGTACGACGACGACGCCGCGAAGCTCTCGAGGTCGAACAGGTCCGAGCTCGTGTCGCTCGTTGCGTCCTCCTCCTCCGCCGCCGCCGCCGCCGCCGCAGGAGCGCAAGCGAATCCGGAAGCCATAGCCGGCGGCGGGTCCGTGAGCACCACCGAGTCCTCGTCGATAGGGCGGAACACCTCCAGCGACTCACGCGGCGGCTCGTCGGCGCTGCCGCCGATGGCGACCTTCGCCGAGCCGAGCACCGGGAATGTGAACCCGCCGGAGCTCACGACGCGGCGGCGGCCAATGTCCGGCGGGAAAGCCGGGAAGGTCGCGCCGCCGCCATTTCTCACCGGCGCTGGCGCCGCCGAGAAAATTTCGTTGCCACCGCCGGTGAGAGGAAAAGCGCGGCTCCCCGGCGTGATCTTCATCTTGGCCGGCTCGCCGTCGCTCGGAGTGGGAGGAAGCAGCTCCTTCGTCTTAAAGATCATCATTTCCTCCACGGAGTCGTCGCCGGCGAACCGCGGCAGGATCCTCGCCGTCGTCGGGCTCCTCGGCTCGGAGGCGACGTCTACGGTGACGGCCTTCCTGCCGGCGCAGGGGCAGTCTCTGCCGAAAAGCCCCCACCTCTTCTTCCCACCGCCGGCGTGGTACTGATAACTCGCCGCGGCGGCGCCATTGCCGCCGCCGCCTCCATACCCCCTGTGCTTGCCCGCCACCGCCGACTGGCCGTGGCTGGAGAGCAGCCCGGAGCGGCTGTTCCAACTCGCCTCCGACGATACCGCGGTGCGGCCGCTCTGGCTCGCCGCGTCCAAGGCCACCGGCGGCGGCTCGTCCGCCGGAAGCCCACCATGGCGATCGCCGGCGCCGTCGCCGTCGCTGCACCTGACGACGTCCGCCGCGTTGAAGTAGCGCTCGGCGGCGAAGATGTCGAGCTCGGCGCCGCCCGAGGGCCGCCCGCGGCGGCCGGCAGCTGGTGGCGGCCGGCGCCGACGTAGACCGGCTGCGGCGGGTGCGCGGCGTGCAGCGACGCCGCCGGTGCAACTCTGTACCTGTCCATGACCAAAGATAAGCTCTTGCCTCTCTCTCTCTCTCTCTCTCTCTCTCTCTCTCTCTTTCTATGTGGTGTGTGTGTGATAGAGAGAGAGGAGAGAGAGGAGGATTTGTAGGAGGAGAGGGGGAGCGGGTAGAGCCAAGGGACAGGCTGTGGGATGGCGCGAAGCACGTAGCGGGCGAGTGTAAGCGTCCGCGTCGCGCGAAATCTCTCCCCGCGTTTTTTAAAAAATGAAGTGTGTGGCTCGCGTCGCGCGGCAGAGAAGCGCGACGGCATGTGATGGCCCGGCCGGTGATGGCGCCACCACGCACAGCACATAGCTGCTGCCTGCTGCCGTGCGCCGGCGCGACCGATGATTTGCTGCTACAGCACGCCGGTGCTGGACCTAGCTCCCATTCGGCTAACGAATTTTTAAGCTGATTGGCACTTTGGCAGTGTGGCTTGATCGCACCGAGAAAATTGCACCGCAGCCTTCTAAACTTGTAGCGGTTTTTGGTTGTCCGGTTTTTTCGACCCGGTAAGCTTCTCTCCATTTACACGGTTGGCTTAAAACTGTTAGAGCCTATGCTAAGTGCTAAGCTAGCATCCATGTTGCAGTTAATTGTTGTTGATGTTTAAGTTAAACATTGATGTGGCTAGCTACCTGTTCATCCATATCATTGTCCATGTCAACTTTAACTCTCTCCCTTTCTCACATAAATCTTCCTCCCTCTCTCTTGCAATGGCCAGCGGCTCCCCCTCTCTCCACTTCTTCTCCCTCCTCTCCCTCTCATTCCTCTAACACACCCGTCACCATGGAAGAGGAGGACCTCAGGCAACCACTGCCACCCATATCTAGGGCCCAAGGCGAGCCACCAAAGAGCAATTCTGTTGGTGTTCTTTCAAATGCCAGCCTAATATGCACTTTGCAATTTTGCATAGAAAGTCTAACATATGATCATCAAATTCTTGTAGATCAGCCCCTATTTCCCCTATTTCTCTTTCTCTCCCCTCCACTCTGGCAGCAAGCATAATGGCCCCACGTTGCATAGCCGCCTCGAGACAATCCATCGCATTGTAGCGTTCTGGTGCTGCTTCTAGAACATGACTCGCCCCACACCATGACTCAGATCCTATTCTTTTGAGTTGATCTGAACAGCTGAACGACTGAAATAACTGAATTTCGAGAGCTTCTTAGATAGTCTCGAGATTCAGATCCATTTCGTTTGACTTGCTTTTTTAAGCGTTAGGATCCACCTTCAAAAGAATGAAAAAACAGATTCAAAAAAATCAAATCATATGCCTTTTCGAAACGTAGATAAGTCGTTAAGCTGTTAAGCCGTTAAGCTGATAAGCTGAAAAGAACAGGGCCTCAATCCATCTCCAATCAAGACAGCTCGTTGGAAACCCATCTTTCAGAAAACCTCGGATCTCGATGAACCCTCAGGGGTTCCGACGTGGTTTCTATCAAAGTTTCCATCTTTTACCAGTTGAGGTGGCTTTTTTTGATGAGATGAGATGACGTGTGCAAGTTGGGGCTCGACACCAGCGGGACAGGTTAGGGCACGCTAGTGGGGCGGAAGACGTGGAGGGAGGAGAGATCAAATGGAAGGGGCGAGCCGAGTGCGGCACGGTTCAAGCGAGCTCGGCTTGGGGCCGATTCTAGGCGCGACACGGTTCGAGAAAGCTGGGCAAAAAGGTGCTGAGCGCCTGAGCCGACCTGGACGGAGGGAAGAGGAGAGAAGGTGAGGAAGAGCGTAATGGAAAAAGAATTTGAAAGAACAGGGGGAGCTCTGCAAATTACGAAGACGAAAGGGACCCGAAAGTCTGAAACGTCTGGAAGAACAGCCCATCGCAAGGAGATGTTTTTGCACCGAAGGCACCTTAGCAACAGCAACGAACCAGAGGCGCGTGATCTGAACTTCACAACGATTCCGGTACGGAATTCTACTAAACCGATTCGATTACTCCCAGCGTAGAATCGAGCTATGAGCCGGCTAATGTAGCCAAGAACAATAAAGAAAAAAAAAATTGAGCCCACCACCGTACGCCAGCATGGCTAGACGAAGTACGACCGAGAGAAGGCATGAGGCCACAAACAGGTGCTTGGAAAGAGATGTCAATATGTCATCAGAGTAAAGTGGCTAGATGCATCTCATGGGCACAAAACGGTAGGGCCTGACTGCCGGGGCGTATACATCAAATACACGACACTACAGGGGAGGCAGGACAGAGGAACAGAACAGGGTAGCCAACCATTCCACAGGCATCAAGCAAATGCTACTCACCTGTCGACTGGTAACTAACTGAGGGGTCACCGCCGGCAATGAATTTATACGAGAGGGCGCTGATCGAGAACTAAGCTAGATGGTAACACAAGACAAGGGTTTATACAGGTTCAGACCCTCAACGGAGGTAATACCCTACTTCCTGTGTTCTGGGATTATATGGTGGATCAAGATGCGGGATGCAAGATGATGTTGTGTGTGTGTATGATGATTTCTTCTGTGCCGATGGCCTCTTCCTCCCCCCTTTATATAGTGTAGGGGAGATAGAGTTACAGGATAGCACGTGATACACGGTAGCTAATTCTGTTATGCTGTTACATGTCATGCATGCGCTGATCTGCTAATTACATGGAGATAGATCATATCCTCGGAAACTTCTTGGAGCTCAAGGCGCGTGTAGCCCGAGTGGTCTCTATTCTTGGCTGGCCGACTTGGATCGTCCCCTATCTGCTCCCTTATGGGCCTTCTAGAGGATACCCGGGGCCCATATAATCCACAGTAGCCCCCCGAGTGCTTTATGATCGAGTCAGATGTCCGGCCGACTGGTTTCACCAATATCTCTTGTAATTTAAAAAGAGATTGTAAAGAACTCAAGAAATTTTAAGTTTTTGTGTTGAAATAACACCCGAGTTGGCAATACCAAACTCCAGCTTACTCGACCTAATGGGCACGTCACTTCAACATATGAATTCGGCTACTTGGCACCTATTTTTGCAATGCAAAAGCAGCGATTGGCCCATCATGGGGCATGCCTTAAGCCACGCCATTAAAACTTCTGTCTTGCAGTATGCCGTAATTTTAGCGTTGAAAAGTGTATCGACATCAGGCGCCTAGCCTTAACTTGTAAGAACTAGCACTTGGCCCGACATGGGGCGCACCTTTCAGCCGAGTGGTACCTGTCCCAACCAGAGAAGGGATTAGCATGGGCCCTTAGGGGCGTACCGATTGGATGCAATTTGGCCAAGAGGCATTTGTACCCGGGTAGCGGTGTACAACGAGCGACCTTATGGAAGGCATACCTCCGAAATTGTACCTAAATTTCACCAACACCCAACCTCGAGCATGCAAAGTTGTCTAGTGACCCGACATGTGGTATGTTGTGAAATATTTTTAATTTTGGCGCTGCCGGTCATATGCCCTCCAGGGTGTACCGAGGCCGAATTAGGCTCGATTTTAACACATTGCCATCGTTAGCGGCATGTCAAGAAAGCCTGTTAAGAGGATTGCCCTTTGCAATTTTAGCCCAAGCCTAATTAGGGGGAGGCAAAGCGTTGTCGCGCCTTTTTCTCGCACAGCCGGAACGACACGCGCTTCCGTCGGAAACCGTACTCGCGTCGACTTCCGTCCCATCGTCATGGTGGTTTTACTGTGTTTGAAACGGATTACAAGGCGCGCCCTTTGTACTTCCTCTGTGTATAAAAGAGATCCTAGAAGCAGAGTACTACTTCACCATCAGCTTTCGAGCTTTCGGGTCTTCTTCTTCTCTCGGCGACACCCAGAAATCTTCATCCTCTTCTTTTTTGAGAGCAATGGCGAACATCCTCGAGCAGATAGAGATATGGGTTGCCGAGGCCCACGCGAAGGATGAGGCGGAAGCCGCCGCCAAAGCCTTCGAAGATGAGCTCTGGCGGGATTTCGCCCTAATGAAGGCGGAGATCCGCGCGGAAGAATCCATTAGGGTTCTGATCCGCGGATTCCCACAACTCCACAATGTGCGCTTCCCCCTCAAGGACGCACTGGTCGTAGCCCTCCTCGCCGACGGGGGATACTGAAGTCTTCCCACCGGGGCTTTTTGTTCTCCATGAGCCGCCGACGAGCCTTAGCTCAATGTGTCAGTGTCATGAGAAATGTAATAAGGCCTAAGTGCCTTTTAATGGAGATCCTTTGGAAATCTTGATGTCTTTTTCTTTCCTTTAATCTTGAATTCGCGACGCTGCTTCTTCTTGTTTCGATTTCGAATCCGCAACATTGCTTCATCCGAGTAGTTAGGACCGCCCGCTTCTAGGCTGGCACTCAGCGCTTAACGCGGACCTCTTGGAAGGGACCACTCGGCCAGCCGAGTGGTTATCGAGCCCTTCTCAAAAAGGCCACATCCAGCGCCAGACTAAGGCCCAGCCCAAAATGCGAAATGCTACCCGTTGCGATAAGTTAGGTGACGGCGTGTTCTCCGCTCAACCACTGCGGATCACACCCCTGGTCAGATTTCTAGTCTGCTAGCCAACTCGATCAAGCTCGATCCGATTTGAGCGTCGGGCACAACAAGGAGCGACTCGCAGATTTACCCAGGTTCGGACCCCCTCGCGGGTAATAGTCCTACTCCTGCTGAGCCTTAGCTCTTTTCTGATTGTGGTTGAAAGGGAATGTGTTTACAGGGTGTTTTCGATGCACCAATGCTAGTGCACGAACGCTTCTATGACTGTGTGTGTTCGTATGCCTCCCCCTTTCCCCTTCTCTCCTTTTCTTTTATACAAGCTTTGGGTCAAGGAGAGAGCCGAGGAGTAGGGCGGTGCAAAGCTCTCAAGATAATCGACAAGACACGATGAAGAGACGAAAACGCGTTGCTGCCCACGCCGCAGCAGGCCGCCTCGCGTGCCCGCAGTGGCTCTAACCCGCATAGTCACACCGGTGAGTTCGGGTGGGGCCCCCTCGCTTCCTCCCGACACGGGCGGCCTCCTCAAGCAAATCTTCTCTCTGCCGGTCAATTCTTCTCACGCGCCACAGTGATGATTTACCGCCAGACTGCAAGGGTCATCAGAAGCGGTAATCATTTCTTCCTCCGTCTATCCGCGTGATGTCTCATTAAATGCGCTTGTCCTTTCAGAGGGGGAGCCTTCGTCCAAGACTCATTCGCAATGCTTCGCCGCTGGCCCCGCGCTGGGCAGGGGCCTCGCTGGTCTCCAGAGGGGCTCGCCCACGCACCCGCCTGGCGCGCGGGCCCTCGCCTCACCGTCGGAGGGGCTCGCCCGCGACCCGCTGGCGTGGGGCCCTCGCCTTTGCCTTCAGGGGGCTCGCCCACGCACCCGCCTTGGCTCGACGCGTGGGGCCCTCCTGCCTCTGAGGGGCTCGCCACGCCACTGGGCCTTGCTCGCCTGGGCCGACGCGTGGGCCCCTCTGGCCTCTGAGGGGCTCGCCCACGCCACTGGGCCTTGCTCGCCTGGCCGACGCGTGGGGCCCTCCTGGCCTCCTGAGGGGCTCGCCCACGCGCTGGGGCCTTGCTCGCCCGCCTGACGCGTGGGGCCCTCCTGCCCTTCCTAGGCCTCTTTGTACCCCGGTATTTATTACACCGACATTAGGAACAGGGAAACGAAATTAGTTCACCTCGCTCACTTTTCACGCCAGTCAGTTTGCTTCTCCCAGCGAACTCCGCCGCTAGGGTTCTTCTTCGTTGCAACCCCCGTCGCCACCGTCTCCGATCCGCAATGGCTCCACCATCTCCCGCCGTCCCAAAAGCTGCTAAGAGCGGGAAGGAGTGGATGAAGTCCATTACGACCGAACGGAGGCTACAGAAGCTGGTCTCTATCGGCGTGCTCCCCTACGAAGGGTTGGTGTCTTGGTGCGCTGCCGCCGGCGAATCCTGCCCCACCCCTCACCCCGACGAGGTCGTGGTCTTCGAATCCTTCTTTCTCCGCGGCTTCGGCCTTCCTTGCTCTCCTTTCTTCCGGGGATTGTTGCATTTCTATGGGATTGAGGTCTCTCACTTGAACCCCAATTCCATCTTTCAAATTACGATTTTTATTCACATCTGTGAGGCCTATTTGAGGATCGCTCCTCATTTCGACCTTTTCAAATATCTTTATCTTCTCAAGCCCTTTCCCAACAAGAATTCGCCCAAGGCCGCCGGCGGCGCGGGATTTCAATTGCGGGGAGGGACCCGGAAACATTATTTCGACCTTCCTTTGAGAACCTCCAACAAAGGCTGGCACTCGGAATGGTTCTACTGTGCCAACTCTCCTCCGGTCCTCTCTTCCTTCTCCGGCGAATGCCCCACAGTCCATCCATCCTGGTCTTCTCCTCACGCTGATGACGAGGGAGGCCAGGTGTAGGAACTTCTTGTTCTTCTCCACAGAGCTAAGTCTGCTGGGTTGACCGGCATTGGGGTGGTCTGGAGCTACACCCAGCGCCGTGTCCAGCCCATAAAGGAGAGGGTTCATCTCGCCTTCGAGTACTCGGGGACCCAGGACACCACTCGAGAATCCAGCGAAAATCTTTCGCGAAAGGAAATCATCGGCCGAGTGGCCGAGCTCTTCGCTCCAGGCTCGGAAATAGCTCGCGCAGACTGCACGGCTGCGTACCACCTGACGTATCTGCCACCAGCGGTGAGGAAAAGATTCTTCTCAACTCAACCACGGGATGATACCGGAATTAATGTAATCTGAGATATTCGCAGGGACGCGAGGCCTTCTTCTCCACCCATCCGGTCCTAGAAGCTCCACATCACAAGGAGGCACCACGCAAGCGTCCCGCTGAGGGCTCGACTAGTGCACCTCCAGCCAAAAAAGGCAAGGGGGTCGCTTCAGGGGACTCGGATGAAGATGACGACAATGACAACGTCCCGCTCCTACGCCGTCGCCGCCCAGCAACAAGATCGCCTTCAGCCCAGGCGGGGCAGCCACAAGGCCCTCCGCCTCCCCAGTCCGCTGACCCAGCGGCCACGTCGGGGATAGAGAAACCTCCCAGCTTGGGCCCAAGTGGTTCGGGCGTCCGTCTTGGATTTAAGTCTTTCATGTCTTCACAGAGGTATTTCCTCATACTATTTTCCCATCACAATTTGCAAGGAATGCGTGTCTTGAATAATCTTCAAATGTTTTCCAGAAAACCGATTGACGAGGACGAGCTGCCAAGCTCTCGTGGCAGCAAGGTATCCGCCTCGATGCCACCAAAGTCCGACTGTCAAGCCAAGCCCCAAACTGCTGAGGACTCGACTCGACACGCCACACCTCGCCAAGACTCCGATCCATCTCCTGCCACTCATCGATCCTCGGCGACGAAGGGGAAAGTCCCAGCTCCCTCCCAGCTCCGGCTCCAGGGAGCTCAGAACCAGAAATCGAGGAGATTCCCCGCCCCTCTGCCAAAACTCACGCTCCGCCCCTCCGACTGAAGTGGAGGAAGGAGATGGAGGGTTACGAGGTCGACGACGGTCAAGAGGCCGAAGAGTGGGAAGTGTTGGACAATATGGTTGCGGCTCAAGCCATGATATACAAGGTAAAACCTTTCCGTGCCTTGAATCCTCGCTTTGCATAAGGGAGTCGCGCTAATCTCCCTCTCATCTCCATGCAGCGCATGAAAGAGAGGTCGAGGCAAAAGTCCGTATGCATGGAGAAAACAATGGGCAAGTCAAGACCATGACGATTCGATAACGCTACAGTCGCCGCTAAGTCGAGATCGCGGCGAATCAAGAACTCCAGCCGAGAAGTCATCAACTTCGTTCGCCATGTAGAAGACTCCAACACTATCCGAGGTATAAATCCCGAATAGCCCTGAACCTTCACCAAATAATGCTCCTTGTATGGTAGTCCTTGAGACTTGCCTTCGAATGTAGCACTGGAGGCGAGGCAGAAGGCCCTGGAGGAGAAATCGGCCAAGAGCTAGAAGGTAATTCTCCACGGTGAGTCTCCCCGCTCACCTCAAATTCAACCGGTTCGCTCTCATCCCATTGGTTCGTGCAGAGTATCGGCAGAAAACCGGGGCGCAATTCCAGGTTCTCGTGGAAGAAGTGAGGACCGCCCATGAGCTCCGCCGCCGTGCTTTAATAGGAATAGTTCCGACGCTCCAAAGCCTTTATCCTGAGGAAGAGCTGTCGACTGATTCTGATCTCCTTGTGGCCCGCCTTGGTGATGTTCCTAAGCGGATCAAGGTTTTCATGCAAGAGGCAGCCGTAACATGTACCAGCCAAGACCTCGCGATCGCAAAATCTAACTTCCCACGCCTAGACATTGAGGCTGTGAAGGAAGGATTTGCGCGTAACGAGGAGGAGGCTTGTGCTCTGCTGGAAGAAATCCGCCCGACTGCTACTCATATTGTAAATCACTTGGACTTGTAGATGTGTCTGTAATTGAAACCCTTGATCGATCCTCAGTACCGGTGATCTGGTTTATCCGAGTAGTATGCTTTATCCTTTTTCGTGAAACGCATCCGGCGACTGGTCCAGCCCCCGAGTGCCTGAAATTAGCACTTGGCTTTCTCCCCATGCAACTACGGAGAAGCTAAACGTTATCATTGAGATATATAAGCGCCATTACTCAAGAATTTTCATGATACCCGAATTTGATCAACACATGTAAAGAGAAAACAACTTTTATTAATAAGATAGGGTGCGGTTGACTCCGCACACTATTTAGTGTAGCCCCCGACTTACTGCTTGGTCGTTTACGGCCAAGTAGCAAGTCAAAAGAAGGGAACTAATTACATGCTGCTTGAATACAAAACTTTAAGAATAAAAACGACGTAGCTGCTCGATGTTTCAGGTGTTAGGTACTTCAGATCCATCTTCACGATGTAGCCGGTAAGCCCTCGGGCGGGTCACTTCAGCGATCACATAGGAGCCTTCCCAGAGAGGGGAGAGTTTATACTCTGCTTTCGATTCTTCGAGGACCAGATCTCCTTGAGAACGACGCCCCAGACGTTATACCGATGGTAGCGACGCAGGCCCTGTTGGTACTTTGCCGACTGGATCATTGCTTCTTCCCTGACTTCCTTGAGCCGATCGAGGTCTTCATGTCTTGTTTCATCCGACTGGTTATCATCAAAACCGGCGACCCGAGGGGACCGGAACTTCAATTCAGTTGGGAGGACTGCCTCTGAGTCATAGACTAAGAAAAATGGTGTCTGCCTAGTTGCTCGACTTGGAGTCTGTCGGTGTCTGGAAATCGCGCTCTTGAAGAGCGGCGAGACCACGGACCGGCAGACGAATTTTTAGTTGGTGTGAGGCCCAACGACCACCCTTCTCAGCAGCTCGGGGCAGCGGTCAAGCCTACAGAGGGCTAAGGCCGCGCTGGCTTTCCGGACACGGGCCTGGTGCGACTTGGCGATCCGGATACAGATCCTTAGTACGGAGGGAAGAAGAGAGGAAACGATACAAACCGTGGAGACACAAGTGATTTACCCTGGTTCGAGCCCCCACTACCGGGCAATAGCTCTACTCCAGTCTTGTTGATTATATGGTGGAAATCAAGACAGAGGTGCCGAGACCGGCTTTGAGGCACCGATCCCGAAGCCATAGCCGTGGTGACTAAGGACTAAAACTACTCGCTAAGGAAGCTTCGGATGCGGTGTTGTTTGAGCTTGTCGATGGAATCGATCCCTCGAATGTCCAGAATCCTCCTTTATAGCGCGTGGGTCGCCTGTCGACGACGGTGGGCCCCGCCACGGTCTTTTGCTTTTAGTGGCGGAGCTCTTGTCTCGCTTGGGGCTCTGTCTGGTTCGGAGCCTGCAGGGAGAAGCTGGTCAGGTTAGTACTGGGCACGTGTTTGTCTTGAAGTGCCTATTCGGGGAAGAAGCCTCTTTAGGGAGAAAGCACTTTCCTTTATCCTTGATATAGCCTTGACCGGATCGAAGCTGCTCGCGCCACCCGCTGGGAGCGTCGCGAAGCGTAATAACCATCTCGCCGCTTCGCCAAAGAGGGCAAACGACAAGGAAGGCTTCCGATGCTCTTTCCTCACTGCGGGTCCCTAGTGGAACACAGATTCGTCCTTGGCCAAGGCCGAGGAAACAGTGCGGGCACGGCGCTTGTCGCCATCTACGCCTACGGTAGGCGGATCACCCGAGACCTTCTCCCGGCTAAGGATAGCAGGGAGGCACATGGTGCCGCACGCTTGACTTGGTCAAGCTCGGGCAATACCGCGGATCGGGCGCTTCTTTAGCACGACTAGAACGGCTCTTGACCATCTTATGCGATGGGCGGAGACGAAATGGCCCAAGGTCTGCCTCAAGATGGGCCGTTTGTTAATCACCAACAACCACCCTCGAGCCTCGAAATGTTTCGCGTGGCGAGCCGGGTCCGAGGTTTAGAAAAGATCCCCACCACGCGCTGGAAGATTTGGCTCGAGCCGCGGTCTCGAGCATCGAATCCGATTTGACGAAGCGGGAGAGTTACGCCTTCTTGGGCACGATCCCCACGACTCCGCTTCGCCGCTGGTTTCTTTTAAAAGGCAACATACTGGGGAACTTCAGATCTTGCATAATCATCCCCTTTGCTTCTGTCTTCATTCTCTCCCCTTGCCCCCTGTCTTCCTGCCTCCAACTTTCCGCCGCCATGGTTGTTATCGGAGAGAGCGTCCTGACGATGGAGAGGATGGGGGAGCTGGAGAGGGACGGCTTCGTTAGGCCGGGCTCATGGAGGCTTCCTGGCGCGGACCCGGAGCCAAGGCCCAGGCCGGACGAACTGGTCTGCTTCGAGAGCTCAGCCATCTGCGGGCTTCGCACGCCGGAATCCCAGTTCATCACGGACTTCTTCGCCTTCACGGAGCTAAGGCCGGAGAACTTGTCTCCGCAATCCTACGTCCATCTATCCATCTTCGCGTTCCTGTGCGAGGCGCACTATGGGGTGCGGCCAACGGTGAGCCTCCTTCAAAGATTACTTCAATCGAAGTCTGGTCGCCGCCGCGCGGGCAATGGCGGAGTCTTCTACTTGACCACGCGCCGAGCCCGAGGTGGCCAGTCATTCCCGGAGTACGAGGTGAGAACGAAAGTTGATGGTTGGGCTCGGCGGTGGTTCTATCTGAGCCGCGGGGGCTCGACCTTGGAGTATTCTTTAAGCGCGGATACCCTAATTTTCCAAATGGAGCGAGCCCCACCGAGGATCAAGTCACGAGGGCGAGATCAAGGGCTCGTCAAGGACGGCTTGATAGGCTATAAGGTCGTTGTCGGCTTCATCCGGCACCGGATCAGTCCGTTGGGGCGCCGCGAGCGGTGTGTTAGCGACATGGACGGTTGGAAGGACCCAGACCGGGATTTTCATGAAGGTACGCACGAGCCGCACCCTTATGTTTGACTTCAGGTCGGGGCGTGATGTGACCGTTAACGATGCTATGCAGGGCTCCCGGCCCGCGAGGTTGCGCGGATCGCGGGGATGCTGCTACCATCGACAAGACTCTCGCCAGATACGGTTTGTGAAGGACAAACCGTTCGAGGTAAGCGCCGAAGGTGTTCAATTGAATTGCAGCCGCGGCGCTACCGAGGCCTTGACGAAGTCGCACTATTTGTTCCGCAGCAGACGCGGAAGACGGTTGCCAGAAAACCACCAAGCCACGGGTTTAACCGGCGGCACTTTCGCCGCAGAACATCGGCGTGTCAGCGGGCGCCGCCTGCCGCCGACGCCGCACAGAAACATAGCGCCACGAGTGACCGCAGCGGGTTCAGCACGGGCAAGTGCAGAGACGCACGCAGGGAAACGCGCGGCCCCTGCACAGGTAAGCCTCCACCTTCTGACGTGGGTCAAGTGCTAGGTGTTAAGTGGCCTTTAAGCTCTGTCTTGCGCGCGTTCAGGGCGCGGCGCCTACGAAAAAAAGGAGGATGTACCGACCTACCCCAGGCAGCGATGACGAGGAGGTTGTGCTGGTGTTGGGTCCGTCGCCGGCGGCGGCGCCGCGTGGAGGGCCTACGAGGAAAGTTCCTGCGGGCCGAAAGAAAACGGCCACGCCCACCACAAGCCATATTGGAGGGTTAGAGATGGAGCTCTTCCTGCATCCTACACCAGGGGTGTACGAGGACACTGAGCTCGAGCCAGTGCGTAAGTCTCCCGCGCCGAGCGCCATTACTCTGTTTTAATGTCTGATCGCCGCGTTCTTTGTTGCAATGCGTAGCGCCAAAGTGGCGGACTGTGTGTTGCCTCCCTCCACCGAGACCGTGGCGGCCGAGGACGAACCGATAGAGCCCAGAGGAGGGTGTCTCTGCCGCAGGTTAGAGGTCGCCAGTCGGGCGGCGATGAAACGGTCGAATCTGGGAGATGCGCCTGTGGCGCAAGCTAGAGGCCATCGGTTTGGAGAAGTTGAAGGGCAAGAACCAGCCAGTCCGGGGAGGACCAACGCATTGCCTACCAACGGTAGATCGACGCCCGAGGGGTCGCGAACGGTAAAGGTCGCCTTTGAGCGACTACCTCGCGTGGATCACACCTCGCTGAAGGGCGATGGCGCATGGGTGGTGGCCAATCGACCGCAGGGGGATCGCAGACCACTTCAAAACTCCGGTCGGGGAAGCGCTTCGACCGACCGCGATGTCAGCCGGGTCAATCGATCTCGCCGATTCGCGTGCTCACACCGGACGGATGGACAAGTGTAGTGATGTTTAGCGTGGTTCGCTTAGCGCTCGCGGGCTGGATTTCCGCCACTCCCGAATGGGTGGAGCAGCAGATGCTGCCAGTCGCAAGAGGCCGCCAACGGGCTCGCCACGCCCAAAGATATACCCCATTCCGGCTGGACGATTCGACCGAAGCTCAGGGCGCCAAGCCGACGGCGACGAGCTAAAATCATCGCTGGTGGGGCCTGTGCTCGGCTTAGCAAGGCTGAATTGGCATGAGCAAGCGATCGCGCGAAGAAGGCGAAGCTAGCGGCCAAGCCGGAGGACGCCGAGAAGCGGGTGTCATGTTGGGACGCCGGCCTTGCTTTAGCCACCGCCGCCAACACACTGGCTCGCGCCATTGGAGGAGGACAACGAGGAGTTCTGCTGGCTGCCCTCGCGCGCACAGAGGTCCTCGACCGTGGTCTTGGCCGAAATGTGCGTGGAGCCGTTGGAGAGAGGGCGAAGAGCATGCTCGTTCAAACCAAGAAGGTAGCATCCTTGACCACGCGCGCTACGCTTAAATACTGAATTTTTCGCGCCTTTGATTTGGTTCCCTGCCTCAGCTTTATACGCTTATCGCCGGCACGTCCTCGCTGATAGAAGCGATGGGAGGGCAGTCAGATGACGACGCGGCAAAGATCGAGCGTCTCTCAGCCAAGCTAGCGCAAGCCCGGGCCCAGGCAAAGCGTGCGGAAGGGCTAACCGCCTTGGTCGAGGCTCGTGCCGCGGCGCGTGTCACCGAGGTAGAAGCCGCGCTAAGGTTAGTGCTGGAGAAGGAGCAGGAAAACATGACGAGGCTTACTCGAGCTCAGGAGGTAGAGGAAGCTGTAAAGATCCAAGCCCAGGCGGCTCGTGAAGAAGCGGACAGGGCTCGGGTTCTTTTTGATGAGAGTACAAACGCAGAGAAGCGGCCATCAACGAGCTGGCGGTCACTAAGTCTAAGCATGACTCCATTGTTCGCGGGCTCGAGGAAGCTCGCGACAAGCTCATGGCGAGAGTCTTGCGCTACGCCAAACTAGGCGAAGTCTCGCGGGCGAGTCAAGCCCCAAGAAACAGGCAGAGTCAAGCTTCGGTCAAGCTACGCCAGGAATAAAATGATATGGCCGCGCGAGCCATAGAGTTGCTTCAGCGCAGACGCTTAATCCGGATTTAGAAATCGAGCTAGAGAGGCTTGTCGCAAAGACGACCATAATTTGACCCGCCTAACTGCCTCGGCTCACGCGCCACACTTTTGTATATTTTCTTGAACACCCGCTTAATCGGATAAATATCGTGCAACGTGTGGTGGCCGAAGGGCTTAGCCATTTCCCGTTTTAGTTTATTGTGTCAAATCGCAAGATATCGTAGGCTCTGCGCTAGCGCACGTTGTTCGGCCGACAGCAGGGTACGCTTGCTGTGCACGGATATGGAGGCGAAACCGCCCGCGCCGGTTCATGCACCCGGTCTGAGCCACGCGTCAAGTCACAAAAGCATCGCATGCTGTGCTTTGCTCGCATGGGCCAGACTCCACGGGGTAGGCCTTGACTCGCGATGACTTCTCCCGCCACGATAGTAGGACAGGCACGGTCGCGGCGGCGGTTGGCGTGGTTATATTCCGCGAGACGGCGCGGCGCGCGCTCTTCACCGGTAGTGGGTTTTAATTGCTCATCTTCACAAGACGGCGACGCCGGGTAGTTCGCGCGCGACGCGACGCTGTTGCCGGCTTATAAAGCGAGGGCGCTGCACGCCAGGTCGCTACACTTCCCACTTAGCTTCCCTCACTTCTTTAGGCCAAAACCCGAAGTTCTCAACCAGCCAGGGAGAGGGAGGAAGGAAAACAAGAGAGGAAATCAAAAGGAAGGAAAATGTCTTCGCCGAGCTGGTCGTCGGATGCTAGTTCGATTACATTTTGCCGCTGGGCGTGGCAGAATGGAGGATTCGCCGCCGGTGCTCGTCTTGTTTGGCCGACGCCGATCCAAACCCGGAGAGGCGGAGGCGGTTTGGCTGGGCCCCGTTGTCGCGGCCCATGTGGTCGAAGCTGGCAACAGACGCCAGTCCAAGCCGACGCGAGGCGGCGGCGGCGCAGAGCGCCAAGCGGCGGAAGAAGAGGCGACGCGGTGGGGCCGCAGATCGCCGCTGATGCCGCGATTCGCCGCCGCACTAGCGTGGAGGATTTAGGCGCTTCCGCCGCATATCGTGGCGGAGCAGAGATCGCGCCGCGAGGCTATCGTGGTGGAGCCTCCGCCGCTATGGACTCCATCAAGAACCGCCGGGCGGCGAGGCGCCACCCGAGCGCCGAACCGCCTCGAGCCTCGCGCCTGGCCATTGCCGCCATCGCTGCCATGGAGTCTCGCGTTCGCCGGTTGCAGCGCCGCGGTAGGCGTAGGCGGTTGTAGGATTTGGGCGCCGCCGAGGCGAGTAGCTGTGCACCTCTTTTGCGGTAGTCTAGGAACCCCCTCCTTTTGCCTCAGAGAATCCCTTTGTTCTTGTAAGATCCTCCATGCAAATGCGCTTTTTAAGTAATTTGCCTGGTCAATCTTGTTCGTTCTTCTCTCCGTCCAATTTATGAATCTGAAATGCAAAAACAGAGGAACTAGATGAACAGTAACGAAGTTCTGAGTGAAACTTAGGAAATTTAAGCAAACGGATTGCTTTTAGAAAATTTGTTTTTGGTGCGCTTAATCATCCAATTTCACTGCCGTGGCTAAGTCCAAGTGCGATCTTGGAGTTGGGCGCGGTCTAGAGACTAGAGTGATTTAGAAAAAATTCGCGTGAACTCCCAACCCCCGAGCTTCGTTAGGCTACGTAAAGGTGCGGGCCTTTCCAAATTAGAGATTTAGAAAAATTACTGAAACCCCTGAAGCTCGAAGCTTACACAAGGCGATGCGGGCTCGACGGTTAAGGACTTAGGAAAAATCGACGCAAAGCCTTCACTTCGAAAGGCCCGCGTCCAAGTTAGCCATCCAAACAAACCCGACGTGGCTTATTTATACCTTTGGGTCATGGAAATTCCACATCGCGTGGAGATTCACTAGGGTGCGAGAAATCGGCTTATCCCGTCGTGGAAATGCTCCGAAATGTTTTATCCTTAGCCTTCGGGATTTTGGCCAAGGGCTTGCTTGAAACGGTCAAGACTTAGACCAGCGTGACTCGCGAATGTGGGAGGGTTTTTTTACGAATTGAAATGAAGGAAACTTACGACCTGATTAAGCGAGAAGGCCGCAGAAGGAGATGTTCCATGAGCCAGGGAGCTCGCTCCCATCCTTGTCAAGAAGGGCGATCGAGTCTGTGGCGCTACTGCGCCGACTACTTTGTACGGTCCCTCCCACTTGGGGCTAAGCTTGCTTGAGCCCGCGAGGTTCTCAATGCGTCAGAACCAGTGTCTCCTACTTGTAGGGTCCTTGTGTGTACGCTTGCGTCACAGAACGCACGCAGGATCGCCGGTAGGCCGCACCGAGTAGGATTGCTCTCGCCACTTCAAGTAGGTCGACGTGAAGTCGCCGGTCCTCGTTGTTGACCACGGCCGGGCGGTCAACGCGATCGATCCTAGTCTCATTTCTGCTGGGAGGACGGCCTCCGAGCCATAGACGAGTCGGAAATGAGTTTTCCTCAGAGTCTGGCCGCCGTTGTCCCGGACAAAGCCCAGGATCGACGGTAGCTCGTCGACCCAACCTTGGTGCTTTTGCCTTGAGGGCGCCAAGACCCGCTTTTTGATGCCTTGACTAATCGTCTGTTAGTCGCTTTCAGCGCAGCTGTTTCACGGGTGGGCCATGAGGCTAAGGCGAAGCCATTCCGATTTCTTCGCAGAATCGTTGAACTCTGGCCGTGAATTGGGTGCCATTGTCGCCGATGATTCTGGCACGGGCACACCAAATCTTGCAACGATGTTCGAAAAAACGCATCGCGGCAATTGCAAAGTGATGTTGAGACCGCTCCGCTTCAATCCACTTGGTGAAGGTGTCGGCGGCTACGTAACAAGCACGCTTTTGCCACCGAGACCTTTGGGAACGGTCCAGAAGGTCCATGCCCCAAACCGCGAACGCCACGCTTAGTGGAATTGTTTGCGCCATACGGGCCGGTGCGCCATCCGCCAAGATGATATCGAAGCTTCGCAGCCGCTTAACTAAGACTTCGCCGCCATCGCAGTGGGCCAATAGTAGCCCATGCGAACGCTTTGCCGACAAGAGTTCTCGGTGAGGCGGCAGCGCCACGATGCCCTCGTGAATGTCGGCCAGAAGGTACTTTACCTTCTTGGGTAACGCACTTACAAAGCACGCCATTAGCACCCCTTCGGTACAACGAGCCCCCGCAAAGCGGTGTAAGCTCGCTCGCTTCTTAGCCGGGAACGCCACAGCTGGGCCCCTGCAATGTCCTCGCTTCCAAGAACCGGATGAATGGCGCTATACAGAGGTGCTTTGCTCGAGGAATGAGACAAGACGGATGTCTCGGCTGGGGGGTAACAACGCCCTTGGCCTCCTCTCCCGGAGGAATGGAGGGCTTTAAAAGGTGTCAGACTCAGCACACAAGGGGCCGCTTTGCGAGGATCCGAAGTTCGGGCGAGCTTGTCGCCTTCGGCTATTCTTCTCGAATGAAGCACTTCAAACTCGTGAAACGCTTCTCCGCTTCTCACTTCCGCCAGTACCGCACCATTGAGTCGTCATTGTTCGAACTCCTCCTCGACCAAGCGGACGACGAAGCCGCGAATCCCCTTTCGCAACAAGCCGCTTAATGTTGAGCGAAGCGATGCTCTTAGACCCGCAATTAGGGTTTCATATTCTCGCGCGCTGTTCGTGGTCGCAAAGTGTATTTGTATGACGTGGCCGAGTCGCTTTCTCCGCTGGGGAGATGAGAACGATATCAAGATCCTCGACGCTCGGATCGGTGTGAACTGGTCAAGAACGAGTCCATCGCCTTCCCGCCTGCCTTGACTCGGAGAGCTTTTTTCTACTCATCCTACCGGTCAATTTCGCGACGAATCGGCCAGTCCTGGCCTTGATCGCGGGTTCGATACGAATCGATGTCGACCACCCACTCGACTTCACTTCATGACTGCCAAAGGCTCCGGTTTCGGAGAATGTTCTTGATCGGGTAAGTAGTCGGGACAATGATCCAGCGGGCTTGGAAATAGTGACGCAACTTGCACGAGGCCATTAGCAAAGCATAGCATAGCTTCGGGTCGGGATAGCGCTTTTGGCCCAAAGGAGCACTTCGCCACGTAGTAGATTTGCCGTTGCTTCTCTTCTCGCTCCATCGCCAAAGACCGCGCTTGCGGCGCTTTGGTGTCACCGAGAGGTACAGCAGAGAGCTTCCCCAGCTTAGGAGTAGTGAGGACGGGCGGCGAGGCGAGATATCGCTGAGTCTGCAGTAAACGCTGCCTCGCTTCTCACCATTCGAATCGTCGTGGCTTACGCAGAGCTTGCGTAAAGGCGCGCCTCAGCCTCTGGAGATGAAACGCTTAAAGTCGCTTATTTTGCACGTGAGGGACTGGATGTCTCGACACAGTCGGCGACTCATCTTTTCGACGGCTCGATCTTTTTCGGTTCGCGACCAATGTCGCCTACCGATTACGTAGCCTAAGAGCATCCGACTTGACGCCAAAGACGATTTCGGGTTTAACTTGACCCGGTCGCCTCAGTCACAAAGGTTTCTCGTAAGTCTGACACGTGGTCATGGGCATCCTTACTTGACTACGATATCGCTAACGAAACTTCTACGCTATGCCTCTATTTGATCGTGGAGAGTTTTTTGCATGAGACATCGAACGTGGGCGCCAGATTTCGAGACCGAAGGACATGGTCGATAGCAAAATGTGCCGAAGGCGCATAAAGGCGTTTTTTCTTCGCCCTCTTTACACAACGTGATCTCGATAGTAACCGAATAAGCATCCGTGAAACTCATCAAAGTTGAATCTGCTGAGAGCATCAACTAGCCGACGGCGCGCCAAGGGGAAAGTTATCCTGGGGTAAAGCGGAATTAAGGTCGCGGTGGTCGCCACACACGCGCCCATTTGCCTCCTTTCTTCTCGACGACGATCGGGTTCGCAAGCCAATCGGAGTGCTGAATCTGCGGATTTAAGCCCGCCAAATAGCTTGCCGAGCCGGTCTTGATGATCTTGGCCTTCCAAATGAGGACACGCCTCGATATCGCTTTACCGCTTCTTTTTTGTCGTGTCGACATTTAGCTCGTCGTCGATCACCTCCCTTGAGAGACCGGGCATATCAGACGGTTCCCATGCAAACACGCCCATGTTAGCTCGAGAGGGTAATGAGCTCAAGTTCCTATTGAGGTTTTCGAGGGTTGTCCCCACGTGACCACCTTTGAGGGTCCGACTCGTGAGGACGCATTTTTGGTGAGCTCCGCGCCGCAGTGCTACCCTGGGCTGCTGGAGCGCCTCCTGTCTGGGGACCACCAGTGAGTCTGCCCTACCATGGCCATGGGTCTCACAGCAATCGAGGGTCGCCTTTGTGGTTGCCTCGACGATGATGACTCCTTTGGCGCCGCATCTTCGTGCAATGGTAGGCGGTGGGAGACCGCCATGAACTTGAGAGCGCGCCCCAAGATGGCGTTGTAGGGGAGCTCGCTTCCACCACCAAGGTGATGTACTCCGTCCGAAATTGGTGGAGGAGCCGTAACGTGACGGGCAAAGACGACCCTTCCCACGGGCGAAGCGACGATCCCGGACAATCCTGGAAGGGGACGGTGATGTCCTTGATCTTAGAGCGGACCCTGCATGAGGCCCAGACGACGCCGCTGATGATGTCCAGCCGAGCTCGCCTGTCCACGAGGACGCCGGCCGACCCCGGTATTGCCAATGGTGGGCAGTAGTACCAAATGGGAGGCGCTGGTTTAGAGAGTTCGCCGCGCCCGGTCACCGAAAGGTGATGGCCTCGGCTGACCAGGAAGGATTCCACGCGGTTCGCCATGAGATGCGGAGGATTTACGGACGCGCCTTGAGCTCGCCGAGAGGTGTAGGCCGACGTGCCACCAAAGATGACGGGCGACATGGCCACGGCTGTGGAAGCCCGCCTCGCCGCAGTAGAGTAGACGCTGTCGCGTTTTCAGCAGCTGGGCATGGGACCGCGTCAGCCAGAGAAATCTCTAACCGGCGGGCTCTGGCGCGTGCAGCTTATGTAGGTCGTGGCTGTGGCGCCGTCAGGCGGCAGAAGAGACTAGGGTCATGGAACGGGTCTCACTGCTTCGCTGCCTGGACGGGTGGCCGATTCCTGAGAAGGTTCCCTCGACTGGCGTTCGCCTCGCCTTTAGAGGTTGCCGTCTACCGACGCCGGTTGCGGTGGGCGCCAGATAAGCGGGCGACCGGCGGCAGACGCCGCGGTGGCGGTGCTCGCTGGTCAGCACAACGGCGGTGATGAACTTGATGGCTGCTCCCGCTTCCTTCTTCTTCTTCTTGTCCGCTTCGTCTTGCTTCGCTGCCGCCGACCTTTGGCTTTCTTTCAGACGGGTTTCTTAGCGCCGATCACGGAGGCGTGACGAGAGGGCAGCGGTGCGGAAGAGCTCGTCATGGTGTTGACCCGTGGAGCTCGAGATCCTCGTGTAGCGCCGGTCCTCACACCATCCTGAAGGCCTCGATGATGGCTTCATCTCGAGATGCAGGGATTGTGTTTGGCTCGGATTTAACCGCACACAAAGTCCTAGAGACTCTCATCGCCTCGCCGCACCACGAAGCTTGAGGTCTTGGGGCGCCCGAGCAGCGTAACACCCTGGTGAAATCGGGGCGAGGGCATCCCGCACCGACCAGCCACGGATAGAGCCAGCGGTGGGTTGAATAACCTGTGTCCGCCATGCCCTCGAGCACCGTGGGAAGTAGTTGACTATGATGGCTTTGCTTCCCCATGGATCGGACGGCTGTGGTGTAGATGGAGAGGAACTCTCGGTTCTGCGTCCGCCGAACTTCTCAATTGGTCCGCTTGAACCAGGTGGCTATGGCGCCACGGAGAGCGCGGAGTAGGCGGGCATCCCGACGCCGCTCGGGCAGGTATCCCGGCCGGCCTAGACGGAAAACACTACCGTGGCGCGTGGACGGACCTCCGCCCGAGGAGGCCGCCCCGTCTGCGCGATCGATCGCGGCGCGACGGCGAACGCTTCCCAGCGCCGCCATGGCTGAACGGTTTGAGCGCCGCAGCGGTCGGACTTCGCTTCCTCGCCAGATGTCCAAAGCGACGCCGCTACCGGCCGCCGCGGCGGTCGATGCCGCAGTGATGACGCCACGCCGGGCGATGGCCGGACACGGTGTCCGCCATAGTGAAGCCGCCGGGGTCTTTTTTCAGGTCACGATGACCGTGGTGATGGCGCGCCGCCCGCCGCTGCACAGAGTGGGTTCATCATGGTCTCTCACGAGGGAGTCCACTGCCGCGACTCGCTGAGTGCGCAGACGACGGTCCTCCTCGCAGATCCCGGCCCATGACGCGACGGACAAAGATCGTTGAAGAAAACTCCGGTCAGCAGCTACGACGGCGCATCGCTTCCTCGGCCTTCCATCTCCGTGTTCTGCGTCGATCGCTGTTGCGAAGACGCAGCTGACGGTGCATGAAGCTTGGGAAACGCTCCTGTTGCCGCCGAGGCAGAGTCACCTAGCAGCTCGAACTCCATCTGAGTCTGCCGACGTAAGGATGAGGGGTTCAGCCAGTGAGCGACCCTGGCTAAAATCTACCCCAGGGACGAGAGAGGCGCCGACCTCCATCTGCCGCCCGGCTCGGCGAGAGCTCCTCCGCCACGTTGTCAGACGACGGACCAGATCGTCGACTCATCGAACTCGAGGTCCAGAGCCTCGTCGTTGCTCAGAATCTCAGACATGCCCGAGGGAACGGAGTGCTGAGGGCTGCTCATATCAAAGCCCCACTGGCGCCGCTGCCGGTGTAAACTGGGAATCGCGCCTCAAGAGCCGGCGAGACCACGGACCGGCAGATGAATTTAGAAGTTGGTGAGAGGCCAACGACCACCCTTCTCAAGAATGGGCGGTCAAGCCTATAGAGGGCTAAGGTCGCGCTGGCTTCCCGGACACGGGCCTGGTGCGACTTGGCGATCCGGGTACAGATCCTTAGTACGGAGGGAAGAAGAGAGGAAACGATACAAACCGTGGAGACACAAGTGATTTACCCTAGTTCGAGCCCCCACTGCCGGGCAATAGCTCTACTCCAGTCTTGTTGATTATATGATGGAAATCAGTAGGAGGCACCGATCCCGACCTTACAGCGGTGGTGACTAAGGACTAAAACTACGCGCTAAGGAAGCTTCGGATGCGGGTGTTGTTTGAGCTTGGTCGATGGAATCGGATCCCTCGAATGTCCGTAGAATCCTCCTTTATAGCGCGCGGGTCGCCTCGGTTGATGCGCGGGCCCGCACCGGTCTTTACTTTAGTGGTGGAGCTCTTGTCTCGTTCCGGGGCTCTATCTGGTTCGGAGCCTGCAGGGAGAAGCTGGTCAGGTTAGTACTGGGCACGTGTTTGTCTTGAAGTGCCTATTCGGGAAAGAAGCCTCTTTAGGGAGAAAGCACTTTTCCTTTATCCTTGATATAGCCTTGACCGGACTGAGCCAGTCTCGCGCCACCTGTTGGGAGCGTCGCGTAGCGTAACAACCATCTCGCCGCTCGCCAAAAGGGCAAACGACAAGGAAGGCTTCCCCGCTGTTTTCCCTCGGGCTGCGGGTCCTCGTGGAGACACTGCTTGCTCGGTCAAGGCCGAGGAAACAGTAGTGGGCAATCATGACGCTTGTCGCCATCTGCCCACGGGTAGGCGGGTCACCCGAGGAACCTTCTCCCGGGTTAAGGGACAGCCCGGGAGGCACATGGTGCCGCATGATTGGCTCGGGTCAAGCCGGGGCAGATTACCAGGGATCGGGCGCTTCCTTTAGCACGGCTAGGAACGGCCTCTTGGACCATCTTGCGCGATGGGCCGGTACGGAAATGGCCTAAGGCCCGCCTCAAGATGGGCCGTTTGCCAATCACCAACAGAGTCGCTTTGAGCCCCCAGAGCACCAAAGGCAACTCCTTAACCTAGCGCGTAGCGTATGGCTTCATGCGATCGAAGATTCTGGCTTTAAGCCCTTGTAGCACCAAGCCGTTGGCACGCTCAACCTACCCGTTGCTCCTTGGGTGGGCGACCGAGGCGTAGCAGATCTTGATGCCCAACTCCTCGCCCCAATCTTGAAATTCGCTGCTTTTAAACTGAACGCCATTGTTGGTGATGATGCGATTGGGTACGCCGAAACGCATAACGATGTCCCGGAAGAACTTGCGTGCTTTGGCGGCCGTGATGACAGCAACCGGCTTGGTTTCAATCCACTTGGTAAACTTGTCGACGGCAACGAAGAGATGAGTAAATCCGCCTTGCGCTCGCTTGAAGGGGCCCACCATGTCTAGATTCCAGACGGCGAAGAGCCAGGAGATTAGAATTGTTTGCAGATCCTGGGCCGGCATGTGGATTTGCCGTGCAAAGAACTGACATCCATCACATCTACGTACTGTGTCTTCCGCATCTGTGACCGCGGTTGGCCAGAAAAATCCTTGCCGATAGGTTTTGCCCACTAGGGTGTTTGTTGCTGCGTGTTGCCTGCATTCTCCCGAGTGAATCTCTTGAGTAGATCTCTACCTTCTTTCTCTGATATGCAACGCCTTAGTACCCCGGAACTGCATTTTCTGAAAAGCTCGTCCCCGACTACCTTGTAGCTTTTGCTTCGGCATGTAATGCACTCGGCTAGGCTTCGATCCTCAGGCAGCTCGTCACGCAAAAGATAATCTAGGTACGGCTGAGTCCACCCGGGATTAATTGATAATACCTCTGCATCGGGTTCCGCCGCTTTCCGATCTTCTCCGCGAGATGGTAACTTGATGGGCGCGCTGTAGTTCTCGGATCTAAAAACACCGGACCGACTTGGGCCCGAGGATCCCATCCGCTTAATCGGTTGGCCATTGCTTGTCGCGCGAGCACGTGTAAGCTCGATCCGTCGAACTTGTCTTCTAGTTTTCGTACCACCTGACAGTAAGCCGTCATGCTGTTGCCAATACAAGACCACTCCTTTTGCACTTGGTTGACCACGAGCTGGGAATCCCCGCGTACCATTTACCGCCTGACGCCAAGCAATATTGCGACGCGTAGCACGTGGATGAGTGCCTCGTACTCGGCGGCGTTGTTGCTGACGGAAAACAATATTTGGAGGACGTAGCGTAGATTCTTTCCAGTCGGCGATATGAGCAAAATCCCAGCCCCTGCGCCGCTAACCATGAGGGAACCATCAAAGTACATCGTCCAGTATTCGAGATTCGCTTCTTCAGCTGGGTCGAGCCTCTGCCCACTCGGACTACCTAAATCAGCCAACGCTTGAGATTTGATGGCTAGTCGAGGCCTGAACTTTATTTCAAAGGCTCCAAGCTCAACTGCCCACTTTGCAATTCTCCCTGTAGCTTTCCGATTATGGAGTATGTCTCCAAGCGGGAAATAAGTGACCACCGAAATTTTATGCTCTTGAAAATAATGCTTGAGCTTCCGTGACGTGAGTAATACAGCATACAAAAGCTTTTGAACTTGTGGGTACCTTGTTTTAGATTCGTCCAATACCTCGCTTACGAAGTAGACCGGACGATGTACCTTCTGGAGGGAGCCCTCCTCATCTCGCTCAACCACCAAGACGCTGCTGATGACTTGAGTCGTTGCGCCAATGTAGAGTAAGAGAGGCTCCTGGGGCATGGGAGGTACCAACACCGGAGGCGTGGTGAGGAACCTCTTTAAATCTTCGAAGGCTTCTTGTGCTTCAGCTGTCCACTGAAAGTCGTCTTATCGGCGTAAGAGCTTAAAGAAAGGCATGCCTCGCTCCCTGAGTAGGGAAACGAATCGGCTGAGTGCCACAATGCATCCAGTGAGCTTCTGCACATCCTTTTGATTAGTCGGGGGTTTCATCTTGATGATGGCGTTTGACGGCGTGTTCTCCGCTCAACCACTGCGGATCACACCCCTGGTCAGATTTCTAGTCTGCTAGCCAACTCGATCAAGCTCGATCCGATTTGAGCGCCGGGCACAACAAGGAGCGACCACAGATTTACCGAGTTCGACCCCTCGCGGTAATAGTCCTACTCGCCGAGCCTTAGCTCTTTTTCGATTGTGGTTGAAAGGGAATGTGTTTACAGGTGTTTTCGATGCACCAATGCTAGTGCACGAACGCTTCTATGATTTGTGGTGTTCAGTATCCCTCCCCTTTCCCTTCTCTCCTTTTCTTTTATACAAGCTTTGGGAATTTGGCGGAGAGCCGAGGAGGGTAGGCGATGCAGTGCTCTCAAGATAATCGACAAGACTGACGAAGTAAGAGACTAAAACGCGTTGCCGCTTACGCCATGGCGGCCAGCTTCGCGTGCTAACCGCCAGTGGCCTCTCGACCCGCATAGTCACACCGGTGAGTCTGCGGGTGGGGCCTCGCCGCTTCCTCCCGACACGGGCGGCCTCCTCAAGCAAATCTTCTCTCTCACGTCAATTCTTCTGCGCCACAGGTGGCAGTAGCTCCAGACTGCAAGGGTCATCAGAAGCAGTAATCATTTCTTCCTCTCGTCTATCCGGCGTGATGTCTTATTAAATGCGCTTGTCCTTTCAGAAATAGGGAGCCTTCGCCCCAAGACTCTTACGCAATGCTCCGCCGCTGGCCTCGCCCGGCCGCGCTGGCCCTCGCCTGTCTCGGAGGGCTCGCCCACGCACCACTTGGGCGCGTGGGCCTCACCTCACTGCGTCGGAGGGCGCCACGCCCGCGCCCGCTGGCGCGTGGGGCGCCTTGCCTTGCCGGGGCTCGCCCACGCACGCGCTGGTGCGCGGGGCCCTCCCGCCTTCGAGGGGCTCGCCCACGCCGGGCCTTGCTCGCCCGCGCTGACGCGTGGGGCCCTGCTGCTGCCTTCGGGGGCTCGCCCACGCACCCCGCTGGTGCGTGGGGCCCTCCGACCTTCTCGAGGGCTCGCCCATTACCACGCCTGGGGGCCTTGCTCGCTTTGGCCGACGGGGCCCTCCAGCCTTCCTAGGCCTCTTTGTACCGGTATTTATTACAACCGTAGCCCCCAGGTCCGCCATGATCACGCGAACCGTCAGCAGATATTTTTCCATTTCTTGTCGCGGCGGGAGGCGAATGCGTGGGGGCCCACCACCTGCGGCGGCCGACGCTCGATTCTCCACCGCACACACGATCTTCCTTGGGAACCACGCCGCTGCTGGAAACCAAAACGCAGCAGGCAAGGATGGCGCCCAGGCGTAATCCGAAACCGTCACGCCGCGCCCCACGCCTATAAGTACTTCTCTCAAAGCCGCGGCTAATCCTTCCGCGACGCTTAAGTCTTCAAGCTATCCCGCCTTCTTCTTTGCTACCACAAAGATCCTCGCCAATTGCCACCAAGCCTTTCGCCAGCGCCACGCAAATTTTCCATGGCTCCTAAGCGCGGCAAAAGGCCGCCGCGATGCCGCACCATCTTCAGGAGCTGCTGCACCGCTTCCACCGCCGATGAGGATCAGTGGCGCGGCTTCGAGTCTCGTGCCACCGACCGCCGCCCGTTCCGCCGCACCATCGCCGAAGTCCTCGCCACGGGAGATCGTGACCTTCTCTCGAGCGTCTTTGGCGGGCCTTGTCCCGCCAGTACTCGAATTCTTCTTGGGGTGCTTTCGCTTCTACGGGATCGAGTAGCGCGACCTTGTTCCTAACTCGATCATGGCCCCGGTCATCTTCGCCCACCTTCGCGAGATGTTCGTGGGGACGATGTCAACCTCCGCTCTGGCGCCCGACTCTTAAATCTTGCACGTGCTCGCGCCGGCGCGGTTGAGTCGCTACCGCTCGCGTCACCTCCGCTTTATCCTCGCCGCGGTCAAGTCCAGCTGGAAGGGCGGCCGGCGATGGTCAGACGTGGAGGACTCCGGTGGCTGCGCGATCTTGCCCTTCCCGACGATCCGCTGAGCCCATCGCCGGCCCGGGAGCCCGGCGAGACGATCTTGCGATAGTACGGAGGCGATTGCGGCGCCAGATTGCCGAGCCCGCCGCCAGGGCTCACCGAACCCACGTGGTGGCGGACTTTTGCGGCGCCGTTTTGCCCGCTGTTGAGGGCGCGCACTTTGGGCGCACTACGGCGACAACGACGGACCCGTGACTGCTCTTGGAGGTGAATACCCTCGCGCTCTTTTGGGTTTCAGACCTTCTTTCTTTCCATTTTGGCTAACGACCATTCGGCCGCTTCTTCTTTGGGTGTTGGTGATGGGAACGCGTCTTGGGCGGCGTGCTCCGGACCGGTGGCGGGGCTTGACCACGCCGACCGGGCGACATCGCTTCGCCGACAGGCATCCGCCTCTCTGCGATTGGGACTCATGAGCGCAACCCTTACTTGCAGGCGTTGCCCCCAATGGAGGTCTCTGGTCCTGCGGTCCAAGTGGCCCGGGGACCACTGCAGATCCGCGAGCCGCCCTCGGCGACCGCCCAAGCTTCCGCGGCCGCTGCTGCGACTCGCCAAGGCTCTCGAAGCGCCATTATCTTGCTGCCGTCGGCGGCAGCGACGAGGAGAGGAGGGCGAGTTCAAGAGAGCGCGCCTTCAACCGAACTTCGCCGCCGCCGCTGCTCCAATCAGCGGGCCTCGCTGCTTCGCCGCCCGCTCGCCATCGGCAGGCCAGCGGCGACTCATCAGAGCTGGCGCCGCTGCGCGCTTTCTTCCGCTCCTCCTACGCCGACGCTCTCCTGGCAAGGCGTTGTTCTGTATTGGCGCTCGCACCGGCACCGCTTCGCGCTAAGCGCCGCGCGCTGGCTCGACGGTGGTGACCGCGACCGCGACCGCCACCGCCGCCACGAACAAGCGACTTGGAGCTCCCTTCAGCTTTCGCTTTAGGGCGCACCGCTTCGAGTTGGCTTTCCCCGCCACGCACACTTCGCACTAGGTTAGCACGCTTCTGCGGTTTTTGCATACGAACCTCGTTTATCCCTCTTGGAACAGGCGGCGCTGGGCATCGAGCTCGCCCACGCGACTCGCCAAATTTCACCGCCGTAGCTCCTTCGAGGTCGCTTCGCGGCGTGAGAGTCCGGCGGCGGGCGGCCGGAGAACTCTCTCGGCCACACTCGCTAGGCCTTTGCCGCCATCTCGCCGTGACCGCCCGGCGTGGGACGTTCCTTTGAGGCGCGCCGCACCTCTCCCGCGCTGGGCGACGTGGGAGGAAGCCGCGCCTTGGCGGAGCGTCTGCCGGCGCGGCGGGCCTTGGCCAGAAACCGCCCTGGCGGAGGCGATGACCCGAGGTGCGGCAACCAAGCCGCCGCCCTCGGCCGCCAAGCGGATCGAAGACCTCCGCTTTGGAGCACTCGGCGCCGCCGGACTCGCCGACATGCTGCGCAGACCGCCATCGCGGCTTCCGGACGCCATCTGCATCCCGGGTGTTTCCCGCATCCCATTGGAGAGGAGACGGCCGCGAAGACGCTGGCGCCGTGGACGAGCCGCCGAAGCCCGCGACGTCCTTCCGGGCGGCGCTGGACGCTGGGCGATCGAAGACGGTCGCCAAGGCGCTCTCGCAAATAGGGTTCATCTTGGGCAAGCGCTCTTGCTCGAGACGCCGCGCGTTGATCTCGACGCCGCCACCGGGAGCCTTCGCCCGCTGGACCAGCTTTGAGCAGCGCTGGTTGACACCGCCGCGACGACGCGTGTCCATGATGGGGCGCCGCTCCGGCGGAAGACGAAGGCGGGAGGAGTAGCGAGACTCCCCGCCTTTTGCCTTGTAATTGTTGCCTATCAATGCAAACAAACTTTTGCACTTTGTCGTGAGTCTCACTTGAACTTCGCACAACTTTAACTTGCGGAATTGAGCGGGGCACTGGCGCCAAGGTTTTAGATGAACGCTCGCCTTATAAGTGAGCGCTGCTTCTTAGGCATCCGGCTACTTCAACCCTTATGGCCTCTCGCAACCCAACTTAAACATTACGTGAAGCGCTTAGCTTCCGGAAGTGGTCTAGTCATTGGTGCCGCCGCCACATGATTGCCTAGACCGAGCCGACACACGGGCTAGAGCCCGCCTTAGTCCGCCGCCGCGCAGCAGTAAGTTATAAGCGTTTGCCTTTGCCACTAAGGGCCATTAGCCATAAGTACTTTCGCTACCGACTTTCGGTGAGAATGTTTTCTAAGAGACCTTTCTAAGGCTAAGCCGACGCCAAAAAGCTTTAGAGCAGCTTTCGTTGAAAGTGAGCGCTTTTTCCTCGTGCATCTGGTTACTTCAACCCTTATGGCCTCTTAGCGAACCGACCCTAGACATCGCGTGGCGAGAACTTAACCGGAAGTGGTCTAGTCGCCGGTGTCATTGGCATGCATTGCCTAGACCGAGCCGACACACGTGCTAGAACCGCCTTCCGTCCGCATTCGCCCGCCCAACCGCGAGTCGAGGCGCTGTCCTTGCAACTAAGGGCCATTCGCCTTGAGTATTTTTTTTCACGCCGACTTTCAGCGGAATGCTTTCTAATGACTTGAGGCGAAAAAAAGCAGATGCCCACAAGGAGATAGAACTTATCTCTTATTGAAGATGGCTTTGTACAACGCAGCCCCGAGGTGGCGTTGAAGGAAGAAGACTCGCCGCTCGGCTCAAAGGAAGGCCCAAAAGGAAACTCTTGACTGCTACCTCTGGGTAGAACTTCCTCGGTACTCGGCGTTCCAAGTGTTCGCCAATTCACGACCAGTCCTCGAATGCGAGCTCGACCGAGCACAAGGGAGGCTGAGACCACCTTGAAGGGCCTCCACAGGGAGAGCAGTTTGTTCGCCCTATTTCTTGGATTTTCTTGTAAGCAGGTCGCCCATTTGCCGGTGTTCTCACACACACCGCCTTTGCTTGATAACGGCGCAATACTGCCGATACTTGGCGCCCGGATCGCCGCCTGTCTCGGATCTCCTCCAGAGATTTACTTCATCTGGACGCCGGTCGTGGTCTTGATCTTCGCTGAACGCCGCCACTCTTGGGGAGCCGGCGAGCTCGATGGGAGCACCGCCTCGAGCCATACACGGGAAGAAGGGGTCTCCCGGTGGCTCTGTTGGGAGTTGTCATGAGCCCTGTCTGATGGGAACTTCTTCCGCCAAATAGCTGTCAGCGCTTCTCCAGCGGTCGAACGCCTTGTCTTGAGCCCTTTGAGTACTTCGCGTTCGCGCTCCACTTGCCCATTGCTCTTGGATGCGATAGCGGAGGCAAAGCACGCTTGGTACCCAACTCTTCGCACGATCTTGGAAATCGCTTTTGAAGCGGCGCCGTTGTCGATGATGATTACTGTTGGCGACACCGAACCGACGAAGATGCTCCTCATAAACTTGATAGCGCTGCGGATGTGATCGCCGGACCGGCGAGGCTTCAACCCACTTAGTGAACTTGTCGATGGCGGCGACTAACGGATGAGTATATCCTCCGGTGCGCCCATGAACGGGCCAGTAATGTCCAAATTTCCGCATCGCGAACGGCCAGAGAGCGGAATATTTTGCGGCGCTGGGCGGTCGGTGGATTTGCTTAGCATGAAATTGGCACGCCGCATCTCCTCACCACTCGAAGGCATCCTGGAGGCGGTGGGCCAATAGAAACCATGGCTAAAAGCTTTCCCAACCAACGCCGGCTCACTGAATGGCTCCGCGCATGCTCCATGGATCTCGGAGAGAATTTCACTCCCGCTTCCCGAAAGTGGCGCTTCGGTAGAACTCCGTTTGCGCCTGGCGACATGTGTCCCCACCTATCGTAGGCGTGGCGCTGGCCTTGCGCGCTATCTTCTCGGCCGACGCACATCGCCGGGATCACTCCATCCGCGGTAGGCTAGGATCGGATCCATCCGCGACCTTCCGGACGAGTGTGGCGGCGTTACGTACATTGTCGCCGGCGATACTCACTTTGGCCGGCGTTCCGTCTCAACCGCCTCAGCAGTTCTTCCGCCTCCTCCCTCTATCCGGGGAGCTGCAGCAGGATCGGTGACGTCTCCTCCAGAGGTGGGAGCTGCGTCAGGGAAAGCGTCGTCCCCGCCAGAATTGGGGGCTGCGACGGACGGCTGCGTAAGTCTTTCTTCAAAGACCCCAGCCGGAACAGGTGCCCTTGACGAGGCAATCTGGGACAGTTCATCCGCCATGTAGTTGTCACGGCGAGGGATGTGCACGAAGCCCAAACCCTCAAAGTGCCGCTCCAACCGGCGTACCTCCGCCAGGTAGGCCGCCATGACGGGATCCGAGCAGGAGAAATCCTTCCTCGCCTGGTTGATGACCAGGAGAGAATCGCCTTTTACTTGTAGCCGCCGGATGCCAAGGTGAAGCCACCACGAGCCCGGCGCGATCCTTCATACTCCGCGACGTTGTTGGTGGCGCGGAAGTCCAGCACCACAGTGCGGACGACATCGCCCGGTTAGAACACCAGGCGACGCCAGCCTTGACCCTCCGGCCGGAATGAGCCGTCAAGAAGAGAGTCCACGGCGAGGAGGTGGAGTATCTTCAGCTTGATGTCCGCCGGAGTCCACTCGCTAATGAACTCCGCGAGCTTGCCTTTGATGGCCACTCGGGAGCGAATTTGAGATCAATTCCGCCAGCTCCATGGCCCATTTAGCGTCGACTACGTCGCCTCGCGGTTGAAGAGGATCTCCGCAAGGGATACTTACTTCAACACGTGACTTTCGCCCTGGAAGTAGTGGCGTAGCTTTCGGGATCTTTGTCGGCCGGCGTGAAGCATCTTGGTCTTTGTGAATACCTTGTTTGGCGTCGTGGAGGACCTTCGGCGTAGTAAATGGGGCCTTGAACGCCCTCTCTTTCCGCCACTAGCACCGCACTGACCGCTGGGGTTTGCGCGACGTAGAGGATCAGCGGCTCGCCGGGTGCGGGCGACCAAGACGGCGGGGAGGTAAGATACTTCTTGAGACCGTCGAACGCCTCCTGCGCCTCCGCCCCACTCGAACTGGTTGGTCTTCTTTAGGAGCTTGAGCGGTGGGAGACTTTTGTCCCCAGAGCGAGCTATAAAGCGCCCAGGAGGTCAAGCGACCCACCAACCTTCGCATCTCGCCGAAATCGCGTCGGGGCTTCATGTTCTCGATCGCTGCAATCTTGTCGAGGTTCGCCTCAATCCCCCTCGGGAGACAAGGAATCGGCGGTTGTCCGACGGAACGGCGAACACGCATTTCTGGATTAAGCTTGATGCGTACTTCCTCGGAGTTGGCGAAAGGTTTCTTCCGGTCGCCGATCAACTCCTCCGCCTTCTTGGACTTCACTACGGATGGTCGACATACACCTCCGAGTTCCGCCTATTTGGGAAGCGATGAAGCGATATGCATGGCCCTACGATAGGTCGGAACTGCATTCTTGATCGAACGCCATCCTTGTATAGCAAGATATCGCCCATGGGCGTGACGAAAGCGATCTTGTCTTCATCTTCTTGACCATGCTAATCTGGTGGTACCCAGAGTACGCATCGAAGCTTCACCGCTCGCACCCGATTGAGTCGGCGATGAGATCGATGCGGGCGGCGGATATGGATCGCCAGGCACGCCTTGTTGAGGTCGGTGAAGTCCCGCACATCCTCCAACGCCCGTTGGATTTCTTAGCGAGGACGGGTTATAAGCCACAGGATGGCGACCTGCGACGACCCGCCTTATAAGCTTGTCCACCTCTGGCGGATAACTTCGGCGCTCCACCGATTGCTTCGGACCTTTTGCATGGCCGGTCGCGCCGAGGAACGTCGCCAATTTGTGCTCAATCACCTCCACGGGGACCCGGCCATGTCGGACGGTTGCCACGCAAACACGTCTGCGTTAGGATGGAGGAAGGAGACAGCGCGCCTTCCTATTTGGCGCCGAAGGCGCCACCCGAACGTCTTCGCGGGTCTCGACTTCGCTCGGAGACCGCCTTAACCTCGCCAGACGAACCGGGAGGCACGGGTCTTCGCCGAGGAGCTCCCAAAGTCGAAGCCTCGGCCTGGCACCAGGCACCGTCGCCCCCTTGTGCGGGCGTCCTTGTCGCTGCGGGCGCCCGGCGGTCCACTTTCAAACGATGGGGCGGTGGCCGGGATCTTCACCACCATGCGCATAGTGGCACACCGCCATGAACACAGTCGTCGCCCGCCGACCTAGTATGGCGTTATGGAGGTCGAAGTCCGCCACCTCGAACTCGAGCATCTCGGTGCGGAAGTTGTCGGAGCCTCCGAAGGTTACCGGGAGACTGATGCGCCCCAGCGGGACGGACTCAGCCCCCGGCGCGATGCCGAAGAATGGGAGCGCTGGACGAAGCTCCCGCGCCTTTGGATCTGAGCGCCGCCGCCCAGGCGACGGAGGTTGAGGGAACTCCCTCCGTCTACCAGCACCCGCCCTAGCCTTACATTCCGGACCGTGGGTGCAACCACGATCGGGAGATGCCCAGGGCCGGCGGTACTGGTTGGGTGATCGGCCTGACTGAACGCGATCGGCTGCTCCGACCACGCCAGCTGCCTCGTCGACCAAAGTCGACACGGTGGCGCACACTCTCCTCATCGCACGCTTAAAGCTAGCGTGGGGCGGATAGGTGGCGAACCGCGTGGATGACGGCAACCTCGCTCCGCTGCTGAAAACCAAGCGAAGTCGCTTCCTTGCCCTTGCCGCTCGCCGGACGCTTTCTTTGCTGCGCTCGTGGACTCGCTTGTCCACCATCTTCGCGGCGACATGGCAATCGCCGTCGTCGGGAGTTGTTGCGGTGAATGGGACGATGGGGCCTTCCGCCCCACTCACGGGGCGATGATCTCGCCTTCGTCGCGACGCTGGAGCCGTCGCGACCACGGCGATCGCCATAACCGCCGCCTCGGCCGCCCTGCGGGACCGTACCACGCCGCGCGGCGACCTCCTCCTCTTTTACGCCCGCGCGCCCATTCTTGCCGCGGTAGCGTTGATCGTCGTCATCGTCGCCCATTCGCGGCTCCATAAACCTGCCGGTCTCGGCCTTATGCGCTTCTTCTTGTCCTTGCGCGGGTTCCTCGAGGTTCGGCCTCGCGCCGCATGGTGGCCCCGCCAGCCGGGCGGATGCGAGCTCCGCTGAAGGGCGACTTAGCGCCAAGGTGAAAACTCCTCCGTCGTCTTGATCTTGCGGGTGGCCATCTTCTCTTTGACCTTGGGGTCTCGGCGCCTCTCTGAACGCCGTGACTACGGCGTCGATGGAGATGTCGGGGATAGTGTTGCGGACCTGACTGAAGCGCCGAATATAGTCGCGCAGCGACTCTCCTTTCTTCTGCTCCACGTTGTGGAGGTCGTCTTCTACCGGGCTGCTCGAAGGTGCCACGAAGTTGGTGACGAAGAGCTCAGAGCTCCTTCCATGACCCCACGGACTCGGGCGGGTTCATGAGCCACGCGGGCTCACGGTGAGGACGCGGGAAGTAGTTCGCCGAGAACCTTCCCGACCCTCGATCGGCTGCATTACCGTCGTATAGATCCGCAAAAATTCATCGGGGTTGGTGGAGCTGTCAGACTTTTCGATGGGGGCGGGACGAAACCGTTTCGAAGCCATGGACGCGCGCAGACTCCTTAGAAAAGGCGCGGCACCCAACGCCGAGCCTCCTGCTCTGGGCGCGTCTCGCCCGCCGCCCCGTCGCCTAGGGCGGCGCCAAGAAGCGCCACCCTCACCGGCGGGCAGCTCTGTGGGAACCTCTTGCTCGGTCGCGGCCCTGCGGAGCTTGTCACGTGGGTCTTCTCCATGCGGCGCAGTGGCGGTCCTCCGATGGGACCGGAGATCGCGGCCACTGACGCTGCCGCCGAGCCCGTAGGGTCGCGCTCTTGTCGTCTTGGCCCCGCCCCTCACGGGAGATCTGCGAGAGCGCGAGGGCAACAAAAACGAGGAGGACGCGAAACGCCGGTTCCCGCCCCAAACTTGCACCACCGCCGCGGCGGCGGCGTCGACGGGCCGGGCTGTTGCCAACCACGGCGCCCGGCCGGAGTCCGGAGTTACCGAACCGGTGGGTTTCAGCAAGGCCACGGCGCGTGGAGGTTCTGTCTTTGAGTGCACTCCTCGAGCGAGCGCTTAGCTTGGCCGAGGCGGCCGCTTTCGCCGAGCTCCAACCTAGGCGGCGGCCACCGCCGGGTGATCCACCGCCATCGCGCGGCCGACTCATTGCCGCGGCTCTAGCGGCCGCTTCGCTCCATCGCGGATTGCCGCTCGCCATCGCCTCTCAAGAAAGGTCAAGAGCTTGAACCGATGCTAAGCGCTCCTCTACTGGCGCGCCATCGACGGCGTGTTCTCCGCTCAACCACTGCGGATCACACCTGGTCGATTTCTAGTCTGCTAGCCAACTCGATCAAGCTCGATCCGATTTGGCGTCGGGCACAACAAGGGCGACTCGCAGATTTACCCAGGTTCGGACCCCCTCGCGGGTAATAGTCCTACTCCTGCTGAGCCTTAGCTCTTTTCTGATTGTGGTTGAAAGGGAATGTGTTTACAGGGTGTTTTCGATGCACCAATGCTAGTGCACGAACGCTTCTATGACTGTGTGTGTTCGTATCCCTCCCCCTTTTCCCTTCTCTCCTTTTCTTTTATACAAGCTTTGGGCTGGCGGAGAGAGCGAGGAGTAAGTGATGCAGGCTCAAGATACTCGACAAGACACGACAGAAGAGACGAAAACTGTTGCGCCAGCGCCAAGGCCGCCGCCTCGCGTGCCGAAGTGGCCTCGACCGCATAGTCACACGGTGAGTCTGCGGGTGGGGCCCCGCCGCCTCCTCGACACGGCGGCCTCCTCAAGCAAATCTTCTCTCTGCCGGTCAATTCTTGCGCCATATGGATGGCCGCTCGGACTGTAAGGGTCATCAGAGCGTAATCATTTCTTCCTCTGTCTATCCGCGTGATGTCTCATTAAATGCGCCGTCCTTCAGCAGCAGGGGAGCCTTCGTCCCAAGACTCCTTCGCAATGCTCGCCGCGCTGGCCCCTTGCGCTGGGCCCTCGCTGGTCTCCAGAGGGCTCATGCCCACGCACCGCTCGGGCGCGTGGGGCCCTCACCTCACCGTCGGAGGGGCTCGCGCGCGCGCTGGCGTGGGGCCTCGCCTTGCCTTCAGGGGGCTCGCCCGCGCACCCGCGCTGGTGCGTGGGGCCTCCGACCTTCGAGGGGCTCGCCACGCTGGCTGGGCCTTGCTCGCCCGCCGACGCGTGGGGCCCTCGCCTTGCCAGGGGCTCGCCCACGCACCCGCCTGGTGCGTGGGGCCCTCCCGGCCTTCTGAGGGGCTCGCCCATGCGCTGGGGCCTTGCGGGCCTAGGCCTCTTTGTACCCCGGTATTTATTACACCGACAGCGTTGACCTTCTCTGGATTAGCTTCGATCCCCCGATTGGAGATGATGAATCCGAATAGTTTACCAGACGGAACCCCAAAAACGCACTTCTCGGAATTTAGCTTCATCCGATATGCCCTTAGGCTTTAGAATGTCTCGGTCAGATCTGTTATGAGATCCCATCTAGATTTTGTTTTTATGACGACATCGTCGACGTATGCCTCCACGTTGCGTTCGAGCTGAGTGTGAAAACACCGTTGTATGGTGCGCTGATAAGTTGCGCCAGCGTTTTTCAGCCCGAATGGCATTGTGATATAGCAGAAAGCACCAAAAGGCGTAATAAACGACGTCTTGATGCAATCTTCCTCCTTCAGACTGATCTGATGATAGCCTGAGTAAGCGTCTAGAAAACTTAAGAGCTCGCACCCGGCGGTGGAATCCACCACTTGGTCAATGCGGGGGAGCCCAAAAGGATCCTTGGGACACACCTTGTTGAGGTCTGTGTAGTCGACACACATCCGCCATGTCTTGTTTTTCTTCTGCACGAGGACCGGATTGGCGAGCCACTCGGGATGATACACCTCCTTGATGAACTGAGCGGTCAACAATTTGGTGACCTCACTTCGTATGGCGTCCTTCCGATCCGGGGCAAACCTTCGTAGGTGTTGCTTGACTGGCTTCACCTTTTCGTCGACGTGGAGAGTGTGTTCGATCACCTCCCTCGGAACACCAGGCATGTCCGAAGGTTTCCAAGCAAACACATCCTGGTTGCCCCGGAGGAAAGTGACGAGCGCGTCTTCCTATTTGCTGTCGAGCCCTGTCCCAATCACGGCCGTCTTGGCTGGATCAGACGGGTCCAACAGAATCTTCTTGGTTTCTTCGGCTGCTTGGATAGATGTTTTGGCCTGCTTTTAGGCGGGGACATCCCCTTCCTCCTGAAGAGATGCGACCTCCAGCCGGATCTTCTCCATCTCAGCAGATGAATCCAGTGCCTGCGCCATCTCACAGCTTTCGCTATCGCAGAGCAGGGACTGTTTTACGTCACCAGGGAGGGTGATTACACCATTGGGACCTGGCATCTTTAAGACGAAATAAGTGTAGTTGGGAACCGCCATGAATTTAGCGATCCCCGGCCTTCCCAAGATGGCATGATATGCCGTCTCGAAATCAGCCACTTCGAAACTCAGACTCTCGGTCCGATAATTATCCTTAGTCCCAAACGTGGCGGGCAAAGAGATCTGTCCGAGTGGTATCGCGGACGTCCCGGGGATTACCCCGTGGAAAGGAGATGATCCCTGCCGTAGCTCGGAACGAGGAATATTCATCTGGTCCAGGGTCTTGACGAAAAGGACATTGATCCCGCTCCCGTCATCGACCAGAACCCTTTTTAGCTTGCTTCCTCGCACGACCGGATCCAGCACCAGAGGATACCTCCCAGGGAAGGCGATCCGATCCGGGTGGTCCGATTGGTCGAAGGTGATGGGTACCTCGGACCAGCGCAAGTACTTTGGAGTCACGGGCATGCTAGCGTTGATCTCCCGAGTGTTAAGCTTTTGCTTTCGCTTGGACTCGTACGCATCAGAGCCCCCGAAGATGTAGTTGATCTCGCGCTCAGCGTCCTGGTAATCTCCATCGGGTTTCTTGCCTTGACCACCCTTAGCCGACTGGTTCGAGTTGTCGGCGAACTTCTGCAGGATAAGGCAGTCTTTGGCAGAGTGCTTTCCTCGAGGATGGAAGGGACATACCGATTCCATCACTTTTTTGTAGTCGTTGTCATTGGGGAGCTTAGGTCGGTTACGCTCCACGTTGGCGACCATCTCGTCCCCCTTTTGCTTTTATCCTTGGGTTTGCCTTGCTTGTCATTAGGCTTCTTCTTGGGGCCTCCGTCGTTGCCACCGCGATGATTCGCGATGGCCTCCTCGGCTTCGGCCTCCTGATCCGCCATTGTGAACATGGCCTTGAAATTACGCGGGGGGTCCCGGGTCATCTGCCTAATTAACTCCTCGGATTTGCATCCGGCGAAGAAGGCATCGATGACGGTTTGATCCGAAACGTCCCGGATCTCGTTCTTCTTCTTGGTGAAGCACTTGATGAACTCACGAAGAGTCTCGTTCTTGCGCCTATCTAGCTGTCCGATCTCCCATCTCTCCACGGGCCTTTCATAGGTCCCTTGGAAATTGGCGATGAATTGCTTCTAGAGGTCGTCCCAAGATTCGATAGAGTTCTTCGGGAGTCCCATTAGCCAGGTCTGGGCGGTTGGGGTCAAAGCGACCGGCAAGTAGTTTGCCATGACGCTCGATCACCTCGCCGCGCGCCGCGGCGCTAAGGCGTAAACCTGCAGCCAGTTCTTTGGGTCCCTCTCGCCATCGAACTTGTCGATGTCTTTGAGGTTGAAACCATCCGGCCAAACCACTCGGCGAAGATCCGGGGGTGATGGCCCGAATCCCCTCCAATGGTCGTGGCCGCCTCCGCGTTGGGGATCTGCTGCGGTGCTCCCGCCGCGGGCCTTGGAGTTGCTCATGACGATGATCGCGCCGACTGGCGGTGCTCTCGGCTTGATCGTCGTTGCGGCGACTATGATGGCCATGAGAATTCCGCTCGCCGTTGCTGCGCTCCCGTCGCTTGGCTTCAATATCTTGACGAAGATCGTGGGCAGGCGATTTGCGGGAATCGCCAGCTGCGGAGGCTCGAGCCGATTCCGATTGCGCGTGGACCGACTTCGAGCCGAAGCGGTCGGAGCGAGTACTGCCTCGTTTTGCTGAATGGCCGCCATCTCCACCATGGCTGTCGCTTGAGCGAGGGTCTGGGGAAATGGGTTGTCTTCTGGAAGTTGCGGTGCAATGATTTCGAGAAGAGTCTTCGAAGCGATGACGTTTGCCTGGGGAGTGGTGTAGACCTCCTGGTCCCTTAGCCTCACCGCACGAAGCTCGTTCTGGATGTCGCGGCCGCGGGCGCGAAGCTAACGCATGCGATCCTGGTTCTCCAACTGGCGAGGATCTGGGTTCGCGCCAGTATCTGTGGCGGTCTCCTCATAGGCAACAATCGGAGAAAAAGAGTGATGATCCCCCACGCCAAGAACAAAAACTTCGCGGTAGTTGCAAATCTCAGCACTCCCGTCGGACTCGGAGTCAGAGGCGGAGAGGCTTACTTGCTCGCTCTGTCCAATGGGTTGGCCACCATCGATGACACCTACGAACATGGACGGATCTGATCCGAGTGGATACGGCGCGCTCGCCGACTGGTTACCTCTCATCCAAATCTCATATGAAATCCGTGCGGAGGCCGCAACGAAGCTCTCGAGTCCGGAGGGAAATATAGCCGAAGGCGCCTATGCGGTTGAGCCCGCCGAGTCCTTTTTCGTCTCCCTCGGGAGGAGGTGCGAAGGCGAACAGCGAGGGGGTCAATCCGCTGAGGGTGCTTGCTGAATTCTCCAAGCCAAAGGGCAATGGGTCCCATTGATTGCGCGCACCTCCTTGCGAAGAAATCTTTCCAGAAGAGAGGTAAAGATTGCCGATGCCGTCAGCGACGAAGTCTAAGGAGCCGAAACGAAGAGACTCCCCAAGTCTCATGGCGATGTACGGCGATCTTCAAGGAGCTATCTAACTTCAGAGATGATCTCGACGCTGCCCCTTACCTGGCGCGCCAACTGTCGACTGGTAACTAACTGGGGGTCACCGCCGGCAATGACTTTATACGAGGGGACGCTGATCGAGAACTAAGCTAGATGGTAACACAAGACAAGGGTTTATACAGGTTCAGGCCCTCAACGGAGGTAATACCCTCCTTCCTGTGTTCTGAGATTATATGGTGGATCAAGATGCGGGATGCAAGATGATGCTGTGTGTGTGTATGATGATGTATGATGATTTCTTCTGTGCCGATGGCCTCTTCCTCCTCCCTTTATATGGTGTAGGGGAAGATAGAGTTACAGGATAGCACGTGATACACGGTAGCTAATTCTGTTATGTTGTTACATGTCATGCATGCGCTGATTTGCTAATTACATGGAGATAGATCATATCCTCGAAAACTTTCTTAGAGCTCAAAGCGCGTGTAGCCCGAGTGATTTCTATTCTTGGCTGGGCGACTTGGATCGCCCCCTATCTGCTTCCTTATGGGCCTTCTAGAGGACACCCAGAACCCATATAATCCACATCACCACTTCCTGCAATGCATCACCAATCTGATGCATGATCCAGATCATCTTCGGATGCCATCGTAGACGAAGCGCGACGGTTCAGTGAACGTTGCAGATATGTATCAGCATACAACGCACGCTCCAGAAACGGCTAAGATGCATGCCAGGATCGGGCGTTTGGTCACCCACATGTGGCGACTGATGAACAATCCAACGCTACAGGGTTAAGGCACAGCGGCAGCAGTGCAAAAGAGTTGCATTCGTTCCAGCATTCCATTAACCTCTTTGTTTCACGCAAATATTGTTTGTTTGAAATAAACACAGCCGTGCTACAGCTTTTAAATTTGGTCAGTCAACAAACGTTGGCAAATCCAATGGACGCGGTCAGATCAAGAACAATACAAAGCATGGCTAGGTATGTTTTTCCTGACAATCATGACTGAACTCACACAAGCACTGAGCAAAAAAATATGGATGCACATTAGAATTGACAAAAATAACCACAGGTTTTTAAGTTGTCACAGTGCTATACGAATTATTGCATCACAAAAAAAATATAGATAAGACATGAATCGGTGCCTCCAATAACCTCGACAGAGATAAATACCCAAAACTGATGACAAAACATAATAACATCATCCAGCAGGAAATCTTTTTACCATATACATGAGCATCACTCCTTACCAGGTAAAAAGAGGAAACACATACACATTTCGTAAAGTGGTAGTCCTGCATAGTTAGGATAGTTTGTAAGGGCAAGAAATTCTGAAGGATCCATTGTGCCCGTAAGTTACAACGGTGAGGAGCTTCTGCTCTTGTGCATGTCATCATGAGAACTGTGGGCAAACGACGGTGATGACCTAGCTGCATGATAAGATGACGAAACCAGCTGTGCAAGGGCTGGTATTGTGCCACCTACAGATAAAACTAAATATTTAGCTCACCAAGTGTACAGCATGAGTGAGAGCAGTGAGATCAACAATAATATTTTATATCTCTTTACATAAGAGACTAACCAAACAAGCACATAATATATACAGAAATTGTAATATATACTGTCTGGAAATGCTAAGTGCCTAAAGCAATGGGTCAAGTGATCCTGTGGACAGCACTTTAACAGATGTTAAATAGTCATCAAATTATGGCTCACATCAACAAAGAAAACAGAGAAATTGGAGCACCTCTTGTCCAAACAAGACAGGAAAATAGAAACACTACCATTTAAATTTTTTCGAAGTAAATACGAAATAAACAATATTTGTTGCTAAATAATGTTATTGTGTGATAAAATTAAAAACCCCAGATTTTCATAAAAAACAAGTCTCTGTCCATAAAACAAGAGAGAAACAATGCAGTGAGTCCTGGAACACACTTTCCGTAAGCAAAAAGTTACAATCATGGAAAAATAATTTTTCCAAAATCTGATCAGCTATCAACAATAATAGGTTTTACTGGTAGGATAAAAGGGAAAAATTGATTATTCAAAAAATAATACAAACAAATTTCAGCTGAAACTTTTTGTTACCAGAAATTTCATCATTTCAGACAATTTGCAAATTCAAAATCTGATAACTTTCCAATAAAAATGCAAAAAATGGTAACTGCCAATTCTCAGTTGCACCCCTACCCTCTAATGCAAAAGATTTTCCTTATTTTTACTTTTATCTTGTAGACTGGATATAACCAGTTTCTTTATTGAGCATACCTTCTCTCTCTCAAGATGTGTGGCTTCACAATATCGACAAGCATAGTACCATCATACAGGTTTCATGACTTTGTCATACTTCATATTAACTTCCAAAAGAAATGTAAATACTACATGATTTCTTTTTTTACTCATTTTCTCAATGTTCACACAATGTTTTACTACATGCACTGAGGCCAAAATTAAAAAAGTGACCTTTTCTAGTTAAAGAACACCCTTACTTGCAAATATTGCAATACATATGTGCCCGCCCACTGGCTGGTGCACATGCCAAATATATGCACAGTTCATACATTGTGGTTCCCTCCTTAATTCCAGATCATTGCATCATTGTACTAATTGGTCTAGATGAAAACCATGGTAGTCAATCCGGTGTTTGACGTTTGCCAAACAACTGTACTGCCTAAAGAAACTAAACTACTTGAACTTTTTGAAAAGCAGCAATGAGATAGAAGTTCTAGAGAAGGTAACAACATTATCATAGGTACCAATCTTAGAAACCAGAAAGTATGTGTGCTTTACATAAAGGGTAAAAGCACACATTACATAAAGGGTAAAAGAAATGTTTCAAATAATATAAGCTGTCAAGTAGAGCCAACTCAGATAGTTAGATAGCAAACAAATAAATAAAATATAGAAGAGTGATATTGACCTGCTAATCCAGCACATGCAGATGAGAATACAATAACTGGAGGAGCCTATAAGAAGAGAAGCGAATCAGAGTTAAGACCATTCAGATTCTACTATACAATAGCATCTTTATGCAAGGTTTCAATCAATTGAGCGTTGGAACAAGATCAATTATATTTTATTATTGAAAAAAAACTAAAAGAGAAAGGTTTGCTATACAATGATTGTCTCAAACTACATGAATGACATGTTTCAAAAGGGCTTGATATACGACATAAAAAAGAATCATGCATTTCATTTTACAGGTTCAAATGTTATCCTGAAAATAGTCCAGGAGGTGAGTAAGCATCAAATAACAACAAACAGCCAGCCCATCTTAAAAGTGCACCCCTCAAAATAGCTCTGATCAACAAGAAAATAAAAAAAACATTGTACTTACACCAACAAGAAAATGTATCCACATTGGCCCTTTTATGTAACGTCGGACAACAGGCATAGCTACATCAAAAAAGTTCAAAATTAATGCTGATGGAAACATATTATCCATTGTCTAATAGCATGCATAGATTAAGAGCTGCCAACTTGCCGAGGGCAAATAGCTGATCCATTTCAGTCCAGATCCATTTGTCAACAAAAATACCAAGCAAAAACATCTACTAGATGTGGATAAGGTGGCAAATATCACATGTATTAAAAGGGAACAGAAACTTCCATGTGCATATGCATGCAAAAGGATGGTCTCTCTAAGAACATACAATATACTGGTTACAATGTGCTATTTTCACATATGACGATAGCAACAAGCATAAATAAAGTATTTCTGAAACAACAATAAACTACATGTATTTCTAAAATTCTTAATAGTTTCTTCAGATTTTAAATGCTATTAAGGTAAACTATAAAATGAATGGCAGACAGGTATTACCATGCAAAGTAGTAACACTGCTCAAAACCACATAAACTAGGTAACATGATTGCTGGATTTCCTGCACATAAACTTTCATCTAACCTAATTATAATAAATTAAAAATACAGCGAAGAGAACTATTTATATATACATGATAAATTATTTGTCCACAAATACACTAAATTGTGCACAGATAACCAATCATAGAAGCAGTTTTATACCATGATTAAAACCATAAAATGCGCCTGCAGTGCCCCCGATAGCAGAACCAATCTGTTGCAATACAATCGTGAACACATTAGAAGTAAACAGAGACAAATACAACACAACTTAAAATATCTCGTAGAACAAGGTCAGCAGAACATAAACATCTGTACTTACAAAACATCAAAGATATTACATGTAGCACAATGCTAACCAAAAAAGAAAAAAGAAGTTGCTTGCAGTAGAGTGCAGTTGAAGGCAGGGGAACACACCATAGAGAAGCTATCTCGAACCAAAGGAGGAACCGTCCAGCTTCTTGTTTCCTTCAAACAATGACAAATCATGCATCAGTATAACTAACCACACAAAAGCATTCCATAGAACACAAGAGTTTTTTCCCCCAAGAATAATTTTAGAACAGCACAATAGCTTCAGTATAACATATCTAAACACATGGCAAAATCTGAACCTACCAAAATCTGTTTAAGTTTATGACTATGGTGCAACTAATATTCTTTACAAATCCTATAAAAGTTACGTGGAGTTGTTATTGCCAAGATGAAGAAAGTAAAAGAAGCTAACGTGTTGGGGCATATGTTTATGTGAGCAGACATATCAGCTGCTATCACTTAAAGCGCAAATTAATGATATGCCCGGAAGTTGAGAAGCAATTGATGGTATGCCCCAAAGCTGTCTGACCTTGACGAAATGCCCCCAAGTTGAGAGACCATTTGACAATTTGCCCTTTTCCAAATGTTTGAATGTTTTCTGCCATTCAATTGAGGGGATAAGTCCCTTTTACCCTGTGCACACAATCATCATACTGGACTGCTAGTGCCCATGCCTCATTTCTCATGCATCACACTGCTGAAATCTTAAACTATGCGTGCAGTATACACCATCAACAGATTCGGTGTTAACAGGAGATAGAGTTCTAGATACCAAGATTGCGCATAAATGTAAGCGATCTTGTCATATGTGTTGTACTGGTTACTTTTTTGACAACCATGGTACCAGTTGTTGGTGATATATTGCTTTCACTTCATTGCAATATTGCAAGCATTCTTTTCTATGTCCTAGGACTAATATTGCCAAACATAGTACCCCCCCCCCCCCAAAAAAAAAAAAAACCATTTGTTCAAAAACAGGAAGGCAACCATGGAATATGTCGTTGCAGGCTTGCAGCCAACACATGTCTGCTGGTTTCAGTGGTTTGGCAGAATTACAAAACAAACATCATATAAACCTTAATCGCCCATTCATCTCACATGATTTCTACTATAATAGCCCGCCTTACAATATTATGACACGCAGTTAAGAACTGCTGAGCTGTACATGTCATGGATGTAGGTTCACAAAAGCATGTGGCCAGGAGTCTCTTTACCCTCAGTTAAATGGCAAAAAAAACACTCAACATGCAAAAGGAGGGCAAATTGCCAGGTGATCCATCAATATTAAGACATTTCCTCAAGAAAAATTAAATTTGGAGTATATATTATCAATAGCCTCTCGACTTTAGGGCATATAGCAAAGCCTACTGTAGAGGGTGGCAAAAAAAATCCAGTGAAGTTCACATCTTTCACCATGCACCATACATGAGTGTGTACTTAGATTTTTCTGTAACTTACTTAGAACATTGCTTGGGCCAAGCATGGAAACTCAACAGTACCTATATATAATAACAGAATAAAAGGCAAAAAAAATCCGGAGCTGAACACCACTATGATCCCAAACCAACCCAACACCACGACCCTTATCCAGATGGGGAACGCGAGCAGGACGAAGACCCCGGCGACGACGCAGGGAACGCATCACCGAAAGAGATGCGAAGCAGAGCCGCAGATCAACGCGAGGCAGCAGCCGGCGCAGAACGAGTGGGAGGGAGGAGGGAGGAGGAGGAGGAGGAGACGATCCAGGATGGCGGCCGTACCATGTCCTTGGAGAGGGGCCCGTCGCAGTGGTGGCACCGCCTGGGGAACTCCGGCGCGGCGGCGCGTGCCTCCATGGCGCCCTCGGCTCCCGCGCACTCGTCGGTAGATGGATGGATCGGGAAGGGAAGGGAGACCTGTCGCTTCGCCGCAGCCACAGACCAAACCCTTCGTTGTTAAAACCCTCCTCCCCCCTTGGGCTTGGGCCTGGTACGTGCGATTCGTGCTGGGCCTCCAGCCATCTGACAACCTCGACCTCTTTCTTTGACTATTTTTTCCCTGCTTGGACGGGTAAGGCCCCTAGTACTTAAGCAGGAGTGAGATATAGGGATGGCAGAAAAATCCATGGGTATGAGTACCAGATTCCCAATCCCGTGCCCAGCTACCCGGTCAACCACACCCCAAAGGCCAAACCCTAATCCCCAATCCCACTGCGGCGCCGCCACTCCCTCGGTCTCTCTCAATCTCTCCCACTCCCTCCCTTGGCTCCGGCTCTCCACCCAGGCCCCCTGCCTCCGCCGCCGCCGAGCCACCCCCAGGCTCCAGCGTCGGCGTCGCCCTGCCCCTTGACCCTCTCCGCCTCCGCAGCATGTCGACACCGCCATGAGTGAGCTTCTCTCTTCCCCTCCTTTCTTCTCTCCTCTCCGACTTCGTCGACCTCTCCTCGTCAGCCACCGCTGTGGCGCCGCCGCCCCCTGCTGCACCACCCTCTCTTTCCTCCCTCTCACCCGTATATTTTCGGGTATGGGTACCCGTCGGGTTCGGGTATGGGAGCGAGTTTGAACCCGTGGGTGTTTTCGGGTTGGGTATAGGTTAAATTTTCGGGTTTTGGGTATGATAAAGGTGTACCCGGAGATACCCGTCTGATTGCCATCCCTTGTGAGCTACGATGTGAATTTCTGGAGAGCTTTCCATGCCACTATTGCGGGTATGTTTGGTTGCGGGACAAGCTCAGTCAAGCACAAGCCGACGCACGCGGAGCCATCGGAGTAGACCAGATCATTTGTCGAATTCGGGTCGGGTTTTTAAAAACTCGACCAAAAATCAGTCGGCTCGAGCCTGATTTGACCTGGTGCATCGGATCACAAAGCCGGGCCCGAACCTGACCTGAAATCCGAAAACCCAAACCCGTCCAGCTGTTTTTGCAGTTTTTTTTGCCCAAACCCGACCCGGTGCACTGGTCGCCCCAAGTCAGGTCAGGTTTTTTCTGGTCGGGTACGTCGGGCCAAGTTACCCATAAGCATGTCTACACCAGAGTAAGTTAGCTCATGCAATTCAGCTTGTTTGGTTGTTTGCATCGATAGTCGGACCCAAGCAGCATATTTCTGGTTGCCTATGTGGAGCTCATCGGAACACCAAGATCTGGTTGCTGCTCGCCTCGTCTGAGCCCCTCCGTGCCGCGACAGAGGTTGGAGCATCTAGAACCGGTCACCATGCGTCTTGTCGGAGCTCCCTTGGGCCGCCGTTGCGGTCAGAGAAGTTGGATCCAATTGTCGGACGCCTCATCGAAGCACCCTCACGCTGCAGTGGAGGTCAAAGCACCTAGATCTGGTCGCTGCACGGCTCGTCAAAGCTCACTTTGTGCCACGGTGGAAGTCAGAGGCTGAATCCGGTCGTTGCGCACCTCTTCGGAGCTCCCCCACGCCATGGCCGAAGTCAGGACACCAAGATCCGTAATGGATGGGCTCGTAGAAGCACCGCGCAACGTTGCAGACCTCGTCCCTGCTTGCTCTTGGCTCAGTCGCTGTCGGACGTTACTACCACCTCACACACTCGGTTTGCATCGCTAGGTTCTTGCAGACCTGATTGCAAGTTTTTTTGCAATTTCTTGAATGAGGCTTTTAAATATTAAATTTGGAGGGTTGTTAGATGACTCATCAATCTTCTTATAGAAAAAATTCTCATATTTTTTGGAGTATGGGAAAAACAGCAACCGCTAGTTTGAATAAAGACAACTTTCTAGAAAAACTGATTTGCTTTTCTAAAAGTGGCTTTGATAGTTTAACTTCTTTTTTTTTTGCCAAAGCCCCTTTTAGTTGTTTCTCTTTTATTTGAACGTCCAAACAATCAAGATTGTGACGCAAAATCCTCACATATACCATAGAATAAATCATTAAGAGTACACATAGGTGTTTGTTGTTCATGTTTTGATTGGGTCGTGGATTCGAGAAGCACCGGTTCGAAGAAATTCTTTAAAACTCCCATTCACCACCTCTGGTCGCCACTATTGATCATACAATATATGGACCTGGTCCATTTATTCTAACTAGCAAGCGTGCACATGCAAAGCACATTGGAGCAATGCTGATATCAACAATTTGTAGAAAAAAAGTAACATTTAGGAGCAAGTGTACGAGCATTCTTTATTGTGTTGGTTATCTCATTCGGTTGATATTGATTGGGTCATCTCATGATGTCGACAGGTAGCTAACCAGAGGTTATCGCCGGCAATGATTATATATGGGGTGATGCACAAGATCCAAATTCGATGGTAGCACAAGACAGGGATTTATACAGGTTCAGGCTCTCATGGCGGAGGTAATACCCTACTTCCTGTGCTCTTGGATTATATGGTGATCTGATGATCAATGTGGAGGGAGATGTCTCTCCATAGATGGGTGTTGAGATGATGATCAACCTGCCAAACCAGAGGCTCCCTACCCGCCTTATATAGTGGGGGGGGCAGGGTTACAAGATATAGTCCTGGTCGGTTACGAGGTAGGATTCCTATCTCTATCCTCTAGCCAGATATATAGTTATCCGGGATTATATGTATATCTTCCCTATTAATTAGGGATAGACTTATATCTTGCCGGTCAAGCCTTCTAGAGTCCGAGTGGTACATGTCCTTATCCACCCGATTTGGTCCATCCCCTACCGGGTGGTCTTTTAGGCCCGCCGTGTGGGTATCCGGGGTCTATGCTATGCACAGTAGCCCCTGAGTGCTTCATAATCGAGTCGCTGCTGCTCTTTTCCGCATCTTGGATGAGTCATGCTTCATACCGAATGCTTGTAGATTGTTGATGCTCCTTCCCGACTGGTTTCTGTCTGTTATCTGCGAGGAGACTGTGAAGTACTCATAGAAAGTTATTAGTGATACCCAGTTCGGGATTGCCGGAGTTCTGGCGGTCGGCCCTTTGTAAGGCACATCACTTTAATTTTGATGAAGTGGTACATGTACTCGTCTTGCGATGTACAGCTAGCGAACCAATATGGGGCGTATCATTGGTTTTGGGTTAAAAAGCCGAGTGGTACCTGTACTCGTCTTGCGATGTACAGCTGGTGACCCAACATGGGGCGTACCATTGGTTTTAATTTGAAGAGCGAAGCGGTACTGTGCCGATCGGAGTAGGATATGTTGGTGGCCCCAGAGGGCATACCGTGATTTTGGCTGAAGAGCCAAGTGGTACCTGTACTCGTCTTGTGATGTACAGCTGGCGACCCAACATGAGGCGTACCATTGGTTTTGACTGAAGATCCGAGCGGTACCTGTATCCGATCGGAGTAGGATACAGCTGGTGGCCCCAGAGGGCATATCGTGGTTTTGGCTGAAGAGCCGAGTGATACCTGTACTCGTCTTGCGATGTACAGCTGGCGACCCAGCATGGAGCGTACCACTCGTTTTAACCATCCGGCACCTGTACTCGTAGAATACAGCGATTGGCCCAACATGAAGTATACCATTTGGATAGGGTTTGGCCCAGTGATATCTGTATTCGACTAGTGCAGACATACAGCTAGTGTCTCAACATGGGGCATATCGTTGTTGTCAGCCAGGCGGTACCTGTATCCCACTATCGCGGAATACAGCTGGCGACCCCACCACGAAGCGTACCTTAAGAAAAGAGTTTGGCCGTATGGTATCCATATACCCGGATAGCAGTGTACAGCATAGACCCCAACTGAAGCGTACCATCGAAACTCAATCCCGACATCACTGGTATCTGATCCTGACATGCAGCGACCAACTAGTGACCCAACATGGAGTATACCAAGAGATGAGTAATTTTTTGTAGCTCTGCCGGTGATATACCCTTAAAGGGGTGCACCGAGGCTCAAAGGCTCGATTTCAACTACCCTGTTACACTTGGTGAAGGGCTGTTGAGAAAGCCTGTTAAGGGGATCGCCTTTTGCTTTGGTTAAGTAGAAATTGGCGCTCGGGGCGCAAAGTGGCTTATTGCCATCGGCGTAGACTTATAGCCGAGCCGTAGTTGCCGCTCATGGCGCAGGTCCTTCTTACTCGTATATGGAGTCGTAGAAGGTACTCGATGAGGTAAAAACCCATGAACTCCTGTAGCATGTACATGTAGAGTTTAGACAGTATCATGAAAACAATCAATCACTCGGATGTATGGTCCGACTGCTTTATTTATGTAATTTTTATGCTTTTGTCACTTTTTCTTTTTTGATCTTTAATTCCTCCGAGTAATCTTCCTTTTGTTATGCACTCAGCCCGACTAGTCTAGCCCCCGGGCGTCAGGAATTGGCTCATGGCTCTTTTCCCAGGCACGCATATCGAGTGACCAGAGTTCGCCGTTTGTGGATCAGAGCTTCACCACTCGGGATAACCACTCGGATTCATTTGCGATCATTAAGAGAAAGTAACAAAAAGTGCACGCAAGTGCACCTATTAGGTGTAGCCCCCGACTTACTGTTTAGTTGGAAACCAACTAAGTAACAAGTCAAGAAACAACTTAGATTTACTAGTAAAATGCCCGTGCTCTACCACGGACCATAAAGGGATGAAAGAAAAACATAATTCGTAGATAAAAATATAAGCATGAAGAGTGATTTGCAGAAAAGATCGAGAGTGTAGCACGTGACATGTTGTAGCTTGGATCGTTTAGGTTGAAACCTCGAGTGATGTGGACTATCAAAATTTTCCACTCTAAACGAACAATCAGAAACATAAACCACACAAAATGATTAGTAATTATCTACCTTAAAATTATGTCAGATATGAGCAATTCATTACGCATGGCATGGTGAGGCTAAACATCTATCTAGTTTGTTTGGTAACCGAGGTCACATGTGAATATTTCAATGCAAATATGTGTGAACACTGAAATAGAGACTATCAGTGCTCATCGTATCGACGCTACAACCAACAAGTAAATCAAAGCTAAAGTATCCAAGTTAAATCACATCATTAAATCACATAAGGGAGAATGCAACAATGCGTTTGCACAAAAATCTAACTATGATCAAATATCTTCGAAAAATCCTTGAGAACTCCGCAACGATCCTCTCCACCTTGTGGAAGCAGTTGTCCATATTATTTTATTTTCCACTTCGTCAGCTTGTAGTATATATCATACTTGAAAACATTGAGAAAAAAAAAAAGGGAATGCTAAATGTTTCAAAGTAGAAACATAAAGATGCAATCTTTTACACTAAGTTAGGTAATAAGGAACTCCTGAATCAAGGAATACCTAGTTCATCGTGATTTCAAATTTTAGGAGACCTCGCTAGCAGATTCAATATTAATTACAGCAAGGAAAGTAGACATGTTTGCAATGATTTGAGTGGTTAGATCTATTCTCTTAAACTTATCCAGATTTCAAAGGAGATCGGAAGGCACAATATGTCGTAGAAATAGATTTTATGCAATGGCACCCACCAAACCCATGTAAAATAAAAGTATAATGAATTTGTCTATTGCAAGATTCACTAAATCAAATTGAAAAATGAATGACCTTGTCATTTTGCTTCTAAATTTCTGAAAATGAAATAGGGATCTGGTTATAGATCATAGGTTTTTCACGATTAAGCACCATAAAATTATTTTATCTTGCTCAGCTTTCTCAACAATGGACATATTTGGTGTACTTAGCTACTTGTGCAAAAACCTATATGGATTCAATGGCTTGTATTTTTAAGAGAAGTTAAATTTTCTCATCCGCTCAGTTAATGCATCCGATGCACAGGAACACAGTCAGGAGCAAAATCACATAGAAATCTTGGTCTACGAGAAAAAAATTGACTATGAATTCTACATGACAGAACACATGAGAAAAAAAACTCTATGCTCTATTGTTTATGAGTGCATGAGTGTTGTAGCTAAATAAAAGAAAGTACTCTCCCATTCATAAGCTTTAGTTCAGGCAAGAAAACAATCAAATCACCAGAGTTATGCCAATAATATCCATGATCTGTGCATATTAGTTTCACTAATTTTACTATTCAATAAGGAAATTGAAGAAATATTCTGAATCCCTAAGTGGCAGAAAACAATTAGAATAGGTGACCGAACAGAAAAGCTAGTTCTATCACAAGAATTATGAACACAATAGTGAGCTAAAAGTCGACATAGTTACATATATCATAAAGCGGTAGTCTAACATCCTAGCAGTTAATCAGGGGTTAAAATTTACAGATATGTACTTCAAAGTTCAAACTACCTTTGAAATGCAGTCACACCTCTAAGGATCATTAGAAATTACACCACCAGCTAAACCATAACTGAAATAAAAATGGTAGAGCAGGTGAATAAATAATATAAGCACCTACAAATCTTTTTTTTTCCTATAATCTTGCGTAATCAAGCAACTCACTGAGAATTATTTGCAAGCTCTACAGCTTCACCCTCTTGTCTTAAATTCTTTAACACAAATGACTGGTCCAAAAACTTCCTCTCACCAAATTTGCATCGATGTGCTAACATCTGTTATAAAATCAGTAAAACTCATGAATGAATTGATTGTCTGACAGTTGCTAGCATTACTAAACAATATTTAAAATAGGAGGATGTTTTATATTTATATTACAAAAAGAATCAACCATGCATCATCGCATCACATCAATGTCTAGAGTACATATAATTAATGTTTCTAAATATGGAAATAAAAATAGTATACCTTGATAGTGGTTCATCCTCTGACCAATTCAAACACACAATTGCAACGTCATGGGATTATATACTTCTTAACATCTTCCCATTCTCTGAGCATGCAAAACAAGGGGATTTGTCAATAGCTATTCTTTTTCTTCACCATCAATATGGTCAGAATATTTGTTTTGCTAAAAGCAATTCAACAAATTCTCTTTGTCGCTTTTGAGAACCAAGGGGAAGGAGGATAGCAACCAGGGGATATAGTCCATAGCCTTTGCCAATTGAAGCGACGGAGGAGAACCTTGGAGTCATCAGTAACCATAGCAAGCAGATCGTTCTCTGGATTCCACTCTTGCCATTTTTATCTGCAAATAGTGAAACATGGAAGAGTTGATTGCTAGCAGATCAAATTGGAACCTACAAACATATGTGTTTATTAGATCACATGAGCTGATATAACTAAGCGCAAATCATATATGCTAACGTGCCAATTGCCAGCACTTACATAGCACTTCACAGGCACATGGCAACTGGAAGACAGCAATTCAATATAATTTAAGATTGCATATAGCCTTCCAAACAGTGAGCTCAATATTCACCTGATCCCAAACATTAAAAGACACAAGTGCATAGTATTAATAGCAAGAAATATATTTAATCCATGGACTAATCACTTTTAAGTAACTACAGCAGTATTGCAAATAAAAAAGCTGTTAAAAACCATAACATTAATGTAAAAACATAGGGAAAAAATATCACAACAAGACACGTAGTATTTCAAAAATCGTAATCAAATTGCTAACTAAGGCCTAAAAATACACTTAGATCTAAAGCACATTACATTTCTATAAAAAAACTAAAAAAGCCATATATATGAGTTTAATCCATTATTTTCAACAAGGGGGCATACAATTATAACAAAGGTTCTGGAGTTCTAAAAGGTTAAAGAAAATTAAACTACTATAGCACTGTGCTATACATTATTTGTCACTGAAAGTAAACTAACACACCAAATTCAAAGTATGCAATAAGAAACGTCTACAATATTACATCCATTCATCCAAGCTTCCCACTCCAGTTCCCAAGTACAAAAAGTAAACATATCATGCATCCCAGGCTCGACCACATAATAATGCACAAGCGAAAACTAAGTATCTCATGCACCTCAGGCTTGATCAAATAATAATGCACAAGCGCGAGTGTACTGGTCACCCTGGCGCCGGAACAACTGGGGCTTGGCACGGAGGAGCCTGGCGAGCACGTCGTTGAAGACGTCGACGACGGCCTGCGACTCCTGAGCGTCGAGATTAAACCAGATAATGGACACGGAATAGAAATAATATATTGCAATCTTTTGCAATCTATTGTTACAGATTAAACCAGATAATGGGCAGGGAATAGAAAGAACATATATTGCAATCTACTGTTTCATCTTGCACAACTGCACAAGAATATGCAAGAATAACAGACAGATTTTAGATGCCAAACTAAAGTGAGTTGATTCTTTTGGCCACCGGAAAGGAACAGTAGATAAAAGATGCAAGATTCTTAAAAAAAGAAAGAAGGGAAAGTTAATTCGGTTTTTCTACCCTTTCATTTTCACTTATGTTCTTTCTTGTACTTTTATTCGCTTCTCTTCATTGAAGAGAAATATAGCATGTCAGGAAGAGAGATAATTGAAGACATATATGCCATGAGATGATAAATTCAGCATATTTACTACAAATGAAATGAACATTTCTTAAGGCCATAGTTCATTGCTCAGCAATCAAGTGCTCTGATAAAGTACATAATTGCAAGTAATAATAAAGAATAGCTCACATTTCTTGTCAAAAATATCTGATAGGGAGCTTGAGAAAAGCCCGTTCTCGTTGTAGGTCCCATTTGGATTATTAGTCCTTCCATCAGGAAATAATGATGCCACCTTTAAAGATGAATCAGATTGGCAGGTTGAGTCTTGATCAGGTCTCCATGGAGACTGTGGGAAGTATGTGTGGCTCTCCTGACCGAACAGCTTATGCTCAAGGCTGAATGCAGTATTCTGATCCCTTGGCTTATACGGTTGTAGAAGGTCTGGTCGAGTCAAGGTTTTAGTCCCAATAGGTTGAGGTTTTTCATGTGGAGAAGATGCAACTGGCTTACTTCCTGAAAACAATGGGAACCCATTCAGTTTTGAGAACATATCATGCTAATGAACACTACAAAATGCATCAAACATCATGATAATGAAAACTAAACAAGCACCAAGAAAAACAATGAGCGATCATTCGCAAATATGAGGATAATCCACAAGTTCTATATGTCAAGACTCATGCAAAAGCATGGGCTAAATATGATGCCAAAATGCTCAACCTAAATATAGAAAAGAGAAAAAGGTATTTCAAACTACAAGGAAACCCTTATTGTCCTTAGGTTTTTGTTTGTCACACAAAAAATGTGACTCCTTACACGCCCCACATCACCACATGTCCCAACAAAATGAAAATCTTACGGCTACAGGCTACAAGGCATCCTAATACAGAAATGGAGAACAGAAAAATAATTCAACGTGAATTTAATCGACTCAGCACTCACCCATGTGATGAGGTGGCAAAGATTCAGGTTTCCAAAATCCAACTTGCCTCTGCAAAGATAGAGGAACATGATGAGACCAATTAGTGTGTATCATAGCCATAAATCGAAGTCTGGTTACAAATAAAGAGACAAAAACATTTTTTGTGAAGAACTTGAACATTTCATCCATCATTAGCCATAGACCAAAAAAATGAAAATAGAAAACATAACTTCCTGGAGTAAGAAACGGAGTAATAATATTGTAATTGCGAAGGATTACCTCTGTGGGGAGGCGAAGCTCCTCAGAGAAGGAGGACGCGGCCACAATAAGACCTGTCGACACATCCGGCACCCCAATTCAATCATAGAAATTATATGATGTTAAACAAGAGGGGAAAATACATAGAAAAACAACATCATCCTCTGGATCCCTCTCTTTTATAAATTATATGATGCTACATTGCTGCTACAAGCCTACAACCATAGGGTTGAGGCTGAGCAACCAAAAATATATTATTGTAGCCTCCGCTTCTAAACATTTGGTTTCATGAACTATCAATCGTGTACAAGTTTGGCGTAGATGATAGTAAGAACAAAGATTATTTCTTGCAAAACAAACATATAAACAGATGATAGAAGCATCTATAGTATTAGCACCACCTAGAGGAAGGGGTTGCGCGGGGTGGAACACATGCACACAGAGAGAGAGATAAGAGAGAGAGAGAGGGGGAGGGACGGCGGAGGGAGAGAGGAAGAGGCGGCGCGGGGGTGGAACAGACGTAGAGAGAGAGAGAGAGAGAGAGAGAGAGAGAGAGAGGGGGGCTTACTCGGCGGCGCATTCGAGAGGGGGGCGGCGCTGGGGTGGAACACACGCGTGTGCACACACAGAGAGAGAGGGGGCGGCGGAGGGAGGTAGGAATGGCGGCTTGGGGGTGGAACACACGCAGAGAGAGAGAGGGAGGGAGGGAGGGAGGGGCTTACCGGTCGGCGGCGATTCCGAGGGGGGGCAGGAGAGAGGGAGGGCCGGCGACGGGAGAGAGGAAGGGGCGGCGCGGGGGTGGAACTTACACACGCGCACACACACACACACAGAGAGAGAGAGGAAGAGGCGGCGCGGGGGAGGACGAGGTAGGCGGCGCGCAACTCGCGAGCAGGAGCGACACGGGGAGTTATTACTCGCGATCCGTAATCACAGGGATCGTGGTATTGAGCAGAGTAGATCGGATGGATCAAACCAGATCGCAACACGTGAGATGAACGTTCCAGATTGTAAGTTGACAGTACCACCACGACCACAAGGTGCTTTAAGATAGTAGAGATATGAAAAGATTATGGTAATGAGAACTTAGCTCTGGCGTAGGCGTAGGCGTGTAGCCGAGTGGCGTGTCGCCGAGTAGCGTATCGCCGAGCTGTAGACTTGGGCGCTCGTGGCGCTGGCATAGGCTTGTAACCGAGTGGCTTGTCGCCGAGCCGTAGACTTGAAGCTGCGAGCGGCAGTAACGCACGGGCGCTTCGAGTGCGCGATGGCGTCTGACCGCATCGAATACTTGGCGCCGTGGCGCGGGCGTAGGTGTGTCGCCGAGTAGCGTGTCGCCGAGCCGTAGATTTGTAGGCGTAGGCTTGTAACCGTACCGGACGCTCATGGCGCGCGATGGCGTTCAGCCGCGCTGAATACTTGGATGCTCGTGGCGCGGGTGTAGGCGTGTCGCCGAGCCGTAAATTTGTTGGCGTATGCGTGTAGCCGTACCGGGCGCTTATGGCGCGCGATGGCGTACAGCCGCGCTGAATACTTGGACGCTCGTGTCGCGGGCGTAGGCGTGTCGCCGAGCCGTAGATTTGTTGGCGTAGGCGTGTAGCCGTACCGGACGCTCATGACGCGCGATGGCATACAACCGCGCTGAATACTTGGGCGCTCGTGGTGTGGGCGTAGGCGTGTCGCTGAGTAGCGTGTCGCCGAGCCGTTGACTTGGAGGCGTAGGCGTATAGCCGAGTGGCTTGTCGCTGAACCGTAGACTTGAAGCTGTAAGCGTGTAGCCGTACCGAGCGCTCGTGGCTCTCGATGGCATACAGCCGAGCAGGAGACTTGGGCGCTCGTGGCGCAGGCGTAGGCGTGTGGCCGAGCCGTAGAATTGGAAGCGTAGCCGGCGTAGGCGTATAGCCGTACCGGGCGCTCGTAGCGCGCGATGACGTACAGCCGCGCCGAATACTTGACGCTCGTGGCGCGGGCGTAAGCGTGTCGCCGAGCCATAGACTTGAACGCTCGTGGCGCTGCCGTAGGAGTGTAGCCGAGTGGCTTGTCGCCGAGCCGTAGACTTGAAGCTGTAGGCGTGCAGCCGTACCAGGCGCTCGTGGCGCTCGATGGCATACAGCCGAGCAGGAGACTTGGGCGCTCGTGGCGCGGGCGTAGGCGTGTCACCGAGCCGTAAACTTGAAAGCGTAGGCGTGTAGCTGTACCAGGCGCTCGTAGCGCGCGATGGCGTACAGCCGCACCGAATACTTGGCGCTCGTGGCGCGGGCGTAGGCGTGTCGCCGAGCCATAGACTTGGACGCTCGTGGCGCTGACATAGGCGTGTAGCCGAATGGCTTGTCGCCGAGCCGTAGACTTGAAGCTGTAGGCGTGCAGCCATACCGGGCGCTTGTGGTGCTCGATGGCATACAGCTGAGCAGGAGACTTGGGCGCTCGTAGTGCAGGCGTAGGCGTGTCGCCGAGCCGTAGACTTGGAAGCATAGGCTTGTAACCGTACCGGGCGCTCGTAGCGCGCGATGGCGTACAGCCACGCCGAATACTTGGACGCTTGTGGCACGGGCGTAGGCGTGTCGCCGAGTGGCATGTCGTCGAGCCGTAGACTTGGAAGTGTGGACATGTAGCCGTACCGGGCGCTCGAAGCGCGCGATGGCGTACAGCCGCGCTGAATACTTGGACGCTCGTGGCGTGGGCGTAGGCGTGTCGCCGAGTGGTGTGTCGCCGATCCATTGACTTGGAGGCGCTCGTGGAGCTGGCGTAGGCGTGTAGCCGCGTAGAGGAAGTAGTCATTCAAATCTCGATCATCACCGAGCAACACATAACGTGGTCGGCGTCGAACTGCGCATGCTCGCCGAGGTCTCGCCCGTGGTTGGCGAAGTCGGTCGTAGTCGTAAATGATCTTCACACGGTTGGTGTAGCTTAAACGAAAGTCGATGAAAGTCATCGCTGGTCTTCGACGTCCCACGAGATGTGGCACGTCAATCCTCCCGCCGTGGCTGGTACAGACGAGCTTTACGAGCTCGCCGAAATTCACGAACTCTCTGCGCAGTTAGTCTTCAAAAAGGCGCCACGGTCGCAACCGAACTCGGAATTAGGTGTTTTTGGATTCGTTAGAAAGATAACGAGATAAACTTCCCAACGCATCTTATATCACCCCAAAACTCCTCCTTAGTCAGCAGAAAATAGCGATACAATTTCCGTTCAGATTCTGAATGGGAACAGATCGCATCTTCTTCACATGTTCGCCTCGTGGTTGATGAAGCAGGCGTCGCACGATGGTCACCATGATCATCGAGTCCGAGTAATTTGCTGCTGATGACGGTCACCACCCGAGATTCGTTCTCCATCAGGACCTCATCATATTCGAGTCGGGAATTAAGCCCCCGGCACACTACTCGTCGGTAGGCGGCGGTGGCGTTCCCCAACACGACCGGGAGTCCGAGTGAAGCGCTGTGAAATTCCCTCCCGGATTGGAACTTGTCTGAGTCCAAAAAAGCGTTGTTGAAGTCTTTGGTCGAGTTCTCCCGGTATCCGAGTCGAGAATTTGAGCCCCCGGCACACCACTCGGGAGTAGATGGCAGCGGCGTTCCTCGACCTGAACGGGAGTCCAGACGAAGCGATGTCGATGTTCTCCTCAGACTGGATCGGATCCGAGTCCGGAAGAAGTGTTGGTCGTCGATTGTTTGGAGAAGCTCCTTACTGATCCTTGATATCCTTGGAGTTGTATCACGGCATATCCGTATGCCGCAGCCTCCGCAGATGGGTTTTACGAGCTTGCTGAGTTTCACGATCTTCCCGCGTAGCCTGCCTTCAAACGGACGCCCCGGACACATCCGGACTCTGTTTTGGACGTTCTTGGGCTTCACGGAAAACTAACGAAATTATCTTTCCAACGCATCTAGTCTCATACTGAAATTTCTTCTGGATCAACAGGAATTGTAAAAACAAGATGACATCCAGAATCTGTCTTAGAGCCATCGCCGTATCCGAGTCGGGAAGTAAGCCGTTGGCGTACTACTCATGAGTAGATGGCCGTGGCGTTCCCCAACCCAAGCGGAAGGCGTTGTTGTTGTTCCCTCCAGATTGGATCTGATCCGAATCCGAGAGGTGGAGTTCGCCGAAGTCGTTGCTGATGCAGTCGGCTCCCGAAGCTGAAAGCCTGGCCGAGGGCGGAGATGAAGGCAACTCCGTTGATCAATGCCATCAAGCTTGATGAAGATGATCTTAACGCTGCCCCTACCTGGCGCGCCAACTATCGACGAGTAGCTAACCGGGGGTTATCGTCGGCAATGATTATATATGGAGCGATGCACAAGATCCAAATTCGATGGTAGCACAAGACAGGGATTTATACAGGTTCAGGCCCTCATGGCGGAGGTAATGCCCTACTTCCTGTGCTCTGGGATTATATGGTGATCTGATGATCAATGTGGAGGGAGATGTCTCTCCATAGATGGGTGTGGAGATGATGATCAACCTGCCGAACCAGGGGCTCCCTACCCGCCTTATATAGTGGGGGGGCAGGGTCCTCTAGCCAGATATGTAGTTATCTGGGATTACATGTATATTTTTCCTTTTAATTAGGGATAGATTTATATCTTGCCGGTCAAGACTTCTAGAGCCCGAGTGGTACACGTCCTTATCCACCCGACTTGATCCATCCCCTACCAGGTGGTCTCTTAGGCCCGCCGTGTGGGTACCCGGGGTCTATGTTATCCACACATGAAACATCTAAACAAGCAAAATTAAATAACAGATAATCAAGATATAAATATAGCTTAATTAACGGGTGCAATAACATGCAAATAATTGTTTTTTTACTAACGGATCAATTATGTGCATCACGATTGTTATTTACTGTGCTACAAGCTTAATTAACAGGTTGTATACGTCCGCACGCATTGACATGGAGGGGAGGATACTAGAGCTTATTCCTAACAAAGCTACATGATACTCCTACTTTATACGGAGTCCAGAATTTATTCCACCGCAATTAAGAAAAATTAGGAATAGGAAGATTTATAACGGGCGAATAAAAATTAATCCCATGTATATATGGGCAAGAGTTCTTGGTTTATACGTATCGAGTCAAAAAACCCAAGAGTCCATGGTCTATACGTATCGAGTCAAGAGTCCGTGGTCTACACATATCGAGTCAAGAGTCTATGGTCTCTACGTATCGAGTTGATAGCAAACTCCTGAAAAATTATGGCTGTTGGATGATGGATGAAGGGAATAGACGGATGTGATCTGTAGTGGTCTAAATTTATCAAGTCAAGAGTCTGTGGTCTATACGTATCCAGTCAAGAGTACGTGGTATCTACGTATCGAGTTGATAGCAAACTTCTAAAAAATTATGACCGTTGGATGGGTGAAGGGAATAGACAGATGTGATCTATAGTTGGATCTAGGCCAACTGCTTAATTATAGAATAGTTTAAATTTAGATTAGGTAGATAGATTTTACTACTTGATCATTTAATGAACTCAAATAATATGTAAATTAAGTAGTATTTGTCACACAAAGATATATTATCTAGAACTTGTCACTTATTGTGGCCATATCACCTCGTGACAAATCCCACAATGCACACATATATTTGAAGTGGTAAATCCTATTTTTTTTCCTAATCTTTAACACATACATATCCATTTTAGCCTTTTCTTTAAACTAGATTGTTGGGGGGGTCCATGAATCAATCCATACATGCCAGAGAAATTTGCTCGTTTGCTTCAAATTACTTTACCGATTGTTTATTTGCGTTCAAAGTACTTTGACTTTGGTCACATGCTCTAAAATGTTTGAGCCAATTATTTATTTCAATATTTGTCATATTTTGACAAAAAGGTAAAAATACAATTCGCTCTCTCTATATAAGTCTTAGGCTATGCTTTATGAACTTTTCGTGCTCAGTGGAAAATCTAAAATGGATATAATATAATGATGATGGGAATTTCTGTTATTCACAGCTGATAATTCCTTTTACATCCGCGCCATCATTCCCTATCAATCATGTTTCCACGATCTAACACCATCATTTCTTTTCCATCAACGCACATCACGAACAATTGAGCTCAGTAACGAGATTAATGCAATGTCAGCAAAACAAACATGTACTGTAACGTCAGAAAAATCATCTCTAGGGATCATTTTGATCTGATTTTGCTAATCAGGATGTCACTCTTTTCCAGTATCTCCGTATCAAAGACTAAGGGGAAAACTGGTTGTATGACACTCGGTTGATGTGCCTCGCTGAAACTAACACTCAGTTGATGTGTCTTTTGATAAATAACACCGGGCACACCTATTCCTTTTATATATGACATTTTGAGCATTTTGCTGGCTTTTCTCTTCATTTTCTTTTCTTTTCCACCAATTTGAGACATGAAAAGACTGAAATGCCCTTGCCTTAAGTACTTGTTATTCACTAGATTAGTTGGCAAATATATATGAACTATATATGGCGGGAAATCAATTGACTGATTGGAACAGGGATATATGATTCGGTTGGAGCCTGGAGGAGCATAGCAATTAGCTTAATATGTTTTTATATTTGCCAACTAATCTAATGAATAACAAGTGCTTAAGGCAGGGGCATTTTGATCTTTTCATGTCTCAAATTGGTGGAAAATAAAAGGAAAAGAAGGGAAAAGCCAACAAAATGCTCAAAATGTCATATATAAAAGAAATAGTTATGTCCGGTGTTATTTATCAAAAGGCACATCAACTAGGTGTTAGTTTATGCGAGGCACATCAATCGAGTGTCGTATAACCAATTTTCCCAAGACTAAGGTCCTATTCTTCTGAGATAACCTTAAAGGCTGAATGGCTAAAATGACTGAATTTCTATAGCTTTTCGGGGTAGTCTTGAGATTCGGATCCCTTTTTTTTACTTGTGTTTTAAAGCGTTAGCACACACCTTCAAAACAGCGAAAAATAGACTTAAAAAAGGCAAAGTATATTATATACCTTCGGTTTTTTGAATCCGTTTTTCGCTATGTCGAAGCTGGGTCCTAATGCTTTAAAAAACAAGTCCAACAAAATGGATTCAAATCTTAAAAAACTCTCGAAATTCAGTCATTTCAACTATTCAGCCATTTTAAACGCCCAAATTGGTCCACATACCGTAACTTGGTTGGCGGATCATAACCGTACCAAATTGAATACATTTTCCTATGAGCAAAGTTCAAAGTAATTAATTTGAGCCAAACAAGTTCAATGTAATTCGAGCCGAACAAGCAATCGGCAAATTACTCTTGTGCACCAAATGAACAAGTCTCTCTTGATACAAAAGGGCAGTAACAAAATACAACGCATCTCGCGCGCGGTGCACAGCAGCGGCACGAAGGCACGATGCAAGCACAAGATCGACAAATATACATACGTATCTCATAGGCTCGCATCGTTCCGACCTGCGAGTCACGGTTGCAAATTCACGCACGCACACGCAGCTGTTAGTGGGCACTGGGCAGCGACGCACCGGCACAAGGCAGGAAGCAAAGGTGAACGAGGCGCAGGTAAAAGATGAGCATGGCTGAACTAGCCACACCCCACACGTGCTGCCGCTCCAATGCTCCATGCCCGGCCGGGCATGGCGATCACTGATCGGCAAGCGGCTCATGGGTGCGGGTTGTGCCGGCTGTTGGCGCCCACGTACGGGTAGTCCTCCGTGACCTCCATCCCCAACCTCTCCGTCGCCGCCGCCGTCTCCTGCACACCCATAGGTTAAAAGGTGATCAAGAGCACGCCGTCACCGTCTCAAATTCCCGATGGAACGGCAGACATAAAAGAGGGTGATAAAGGTTCTCTTTGATTTATGGTTCGGTTCGATTGGATTGAGCCAAAAGTTAAAAGATCCTCAAAAGCAGTCGTGGAAAGGTAAAAAATCATCGACGATATTTTTGACGGCCCCACCAAGATTGAAAAAAATATTACAAAATGTTACACTTATAAAAATGATAGATTTTAATTCAATCCACCAAAATCAAACCGTGAACCAAAGAGCGACAAAATCAAATGGAGTGAACAAATTTACGAAATTGACTCCTAACGCCAAGCACAAAAAAGACTACTTCATGTCCAATCGTTCGACCAAATTTACTCTAGTAACAATCAACGCTTTCTATATCGGTCGAGAACTAATCTAATGCATCCACGACCACGATTGATCTTACGGTCGACACAAATAACTGGCACCGTGCTTTTGTACTTCAATGGTAAAGAAAGGCAGAGGATCTTCATATATGGTCACAACGGTTTAGGAAGATTTAGGCAGAGGGTCAATGGCTAGGGAAGATGACCAAAATATTAACAAATGACCCATATAGTGGCCTGACATACATGAAAAATGCCGAATCAATCATGGAACAAGGGTATAGAAAATATATATATGCCACTATTTTTTATTGTTGTATGCATTATTATTTGGTTTTGGTTGTACGAGCTCAGCATGCTGTTGTTCTCGGAAGCCCACATGTTTGAGTTGGAACAATATTATTACAAAGGAAAATTTTGACGTAGTATTTCCAAATAAATATAAGCCACTCTCAAACATCGATGATTTCTTATTTGTAACCCATATGACATGACACATGGGTCCTGGACCTATATATACGTGACACGGACTCAAACATCGATGATTTCTTATTTGTAACCCATATGACACATGGGTCCTGGACCTATATATCCATGGCACGGGAGTGACGAATATGCAATTGCCAATTTTTGGAGTGACATATACCGGATTATTTCAGCAAGGGTAATAAAATCCTATATGTACTCGTAGATGAGAGAAATGATAGTGAAAGGTCCATTTTGCTTGCCTTTGAAATTGAGCGAGGTGATATGGATAGGAAAAATGGCAGAAAAATAGAAAAATAGGTAAAATAGACCCAAGGAAATACTCTATTTCCTTGTATTTTCTTTGCTTTTTTTCTAGTCCATAACACGTTGGTCGATTTAAAAGGGCAAAATGGACATTTTTGTTATTGTCTCCCTCCTGTACAACCGTAACATATTTTGTTATGTTGTTATTTCTCAGCCCATATTCCACTGCTCAACTTGAAATACAAAAGTGGCCTTTTTGATATTGCTTCTCTCTCTTCTACCACCTACAACCAACCGGGTATAGAATTACATAAGGAGAATGTATTTTCTGGCAAAGACTGTCGATTTATAGTGTCACATACTAGCAAAATCCACCTATTTTAGTGTGTCCTACAACAATTTTTCCCATTTTAAGAAGCATTTGCTCTGGGAATCTTCGTGCTTTGTGTCTTTTAATTCTTTTGTATCAACAAAAAGTACAAAAGTACAAATATACAGCTAAATCAGGGAAAAAAAACATTTATAGTTGACAAATGGCAAGATTCTCAAAAGCACGCCATCGCATAAAGCAATCAGAGATAAGAGGGGCAAACAGCACACACCTGTCCTGCATCCTTCCCCGGCTCAGCCGCAGCTCCATCCTTCCACCCAGGGCTCGCTGCAAGAAACAAGAAGAAGAAGAAGAAGCGCGCATAGATCGAAGTCAATCCGAATCCACTTCCACTTGCGCTCATACCAAACAAGCAATCTACCGAAGAAAGCGGCAGCAACAGAAGAAGCTCTGGAAAGAGGGGAGGGAGGCCAGCAGCAGCAAGCCAGCAAGAGCAGAGATCGATGGCTACGACGTACTACGTACCAGCTGACGCCGCGGCGGCGCCGCCGCCGCCGCCGCCGAGGCGAGCGAAGCAGGGCGGGAGCAGCAGCACCACCACCAGGAGCACCGCGAGGAGGCCGCCGCGCCGTCGCTGCCACCGCGGCAGCGCCATCACATCGCCCAGGCGTGTGGGAGAAATGGAGAGGTGTAGCACCGGAGCTGCTGCCGCCGCTGCTGCTGCTTCTTCTTCTTCCTCCTCTCGAGCCTGGCCTTGACCTGTGCACAGCCAGTAGCCGCTCTTGTAAAGAAAGCCTCGGAGACAACGCTACCGTCGCGCACTCACACGCGTATACCTACCACCCAGCATGATTTCCGGCCGGAAGCTGCCCCTCCTCGGCTGTCGATCGATCGGGTTGGACTTTTGCTCGCACCCGCCGAGATTCCCACCGCGCGCGTGCGGACGCCGAGGTCGTCATCATCATCAACCAGCCATATTTCAAGCGTTTTATGCATGGCTTTGCATCCGCATCCGCATTAGTTAAGCGTCTGAATTAATAAAACGATGGAGCCTAGGATCTTGCCCTGATGAGGCTTAAAAATCAGATCGGCGATCGATGAGCATGAGCTCACGGGTCGCAAGTCAGGCGGGGAAAACCCTAGTTAAGGTCCAGTAATTCGTCGGGACTCGGGAGACAGGTAGCGGCTTGCTGATGCTAGCTCATGAACCGAGGTTTGTCTCATGCTTTGGCTGAATGCCTCTGTGACGCGTCTCGGTGTCTCACATGTACCCTCGATCTCATCCTATTTTCTTTGCAAATTTGTTTTTAATACCCCTTATTTTGACTTCTAAAAAAGTCTACTAAAGTATAAAAAGAGGAAAAAAGAAGATATAAATGTCAAATGTTATTTGAGAACAAAATTTGTTATCCCGATGCCATAGGGATAGTAGAAACGAATTGAGTGCCATTTTATTTCGTGTCAGCAAATTGGATGTCATTTGAACAATTTTCCCTGCGAGCCTCCACTGCCGGCCAAAAAATCCATGTCTATAGGTGCCTTGGTGGAGTTTATTAAAAGTGATGCCTTTTTGCCTCGATTTCTTTTATTTAGCTTATTTGTTTATCAAACTTATTTTTTAATTTTGATAGCCCTTTAAGATAAAATTAAGAGCTGAGTGCACTTTTTTTTTACTTGTGTTTTAGAGCTCTTTTAAAAAATAAAATAAAATAAATTTAAATAAACAAAAGTATAAAATATACTTAAATAAAAAAAGATAAAAAATAAGTAAATAAGTTCAATACATCAAATAATTTAACAAGAACATGTCTTAATCTGTTCGTACCAGATTAGGGCAAAGTTTATGCCAAGTTATTGTCCTCCGCGACGGTGAAACTGCAACAGCAAGCCGGCGACGGTGCGAATTGCAACCGCAACCAATGGCTAGGAAGTAGGAACATAATAACCCCTGCTTCTCTCAGGTCAACATGCTTCCACAACGCACACTCGACGCTTTGCTTCATCTACAAACTAGTTTGCCGCGATTGCATGATATAGACCACACGTGTGCACATACATCACGTAATTCAGTTTGCCGCACTAAGAGCACAGCTGGCTAAAGCTCTAAAACTTGCTGCAAATAGCTGTGCTGCAAATTTAGAGCTTCCTTATAAATTTCCTTCACACTTTACTCTGCACTCTAAAAGATTTCTTTGTCCTACCAGACACGTACACTATTCAATGCAGTAACTTCTACGGCTTCTCCTACCTTTGCTCTAACTACAAAGAGCATATAATGGTGAGTACCAATGATATATGGGATCGTCTATATAGCAGGCACGTGCATCCTGATATTTTGTGCAGGCGCTGCGAGCGCGCACATATGATGGCCAGCTATCCGCAAAAAAGGTGTGCCCCAGCTAAAGAGAAAAAAAAGATACTGCATACTACAGGCAAAGCAAATGGGCAGAGCGCAAGGGCAGTAGCAACTCCACGCCATCCCATTTTTCCATAAAAAAAATTACAGTTTTTCTAGTGATTGAAAATGTAGAAAAACAGTGCAAAATTAATGGAAAAAAGTGCAACTCACCGAAAAAACAATATAAACTCACTGAAAAATAGTGCAAAACCTCATCGGAAAAAATTACAAAACAGCAACGGATCCATAAAAAACAAAATAAATTTATAATAAATAGAAAAAAAATAAATCTATAATAAATATAAAACAAAATAATTCTATACTAAACAAAAAATAAAATAAATCTATAATAAACAAAAAACAAAAATAAATCTATTATGAATGAGACCTCACGCAAAAAAATCCACTATCGCGAAACATTTTTTTCCAATAAATGGAAATGTGGAAAAACAGTACAAATTTAGTTGAATATTTTGCGGCTACATGATTTCGCAAATTGCAGGCGCCTGCGAAATAGCAAACCCGATGATATATACATAATATTTTTTGTGTCATCTGCAAACGCTAAAAACAACTTATGCAACGAGTATTTTTCTGCGTGCCTCCGCATGCAACTTTCTCGACAAACAAAAATGTCTTGCTTTTACAGATGTCCGACCCTCGCGTTGCTCTGCCTGGGCGACTCGAGGGGCGACACCATCCTTCCCCGAGCCCCCTCCCCGGAACTCCTGTTGGCTCAAAGCATCCGCATCAGAGCCTCTATCTCCATCCTCTATTTCATTATTAGCTATTTTCTCTATACTTCACTCTAAATTTACTTCACATTTTACACTACATTCTAAAAGATTCTTTTCCTCCATCGATTACTCTATTCAGAGTTACAGTATTTTGTAGTGCCTGCTACAAATGCTCTCAGTCCTAGGAATTGGGCCGGCACGGCATGGGCCAGTCATGCCTCGGGCCTCCATGTGATGGGATGGAACGGACTGCCAAAAACGGGACACGGCACAGCCCAAAAGCCCAACGGGCCGCGATCAGGCCGGGCCGGCCCGAGCACGGCACGTCCGACAAAACAGAGAGATAAATGATTTTTTATAAATTTGTACATTGATCAAATGAAAAAGTTGTCTACACCAAAAATATTTGTCTCGAAATTCTCTACAACTTTGATGTATAACATAAATTCATCTGAGCATCGAAATATCTCGAAAAATATGAATTACCGAAATGGGTGATGTGGGTTTTAAAATAGCCAGTGCGCTAAATAATTTTTATAAATTCATGCATTGCTTAAATGAAAAAGTTGTCTACAATGAAAAAGATGCGTCTCGAAATAGAACCAAAATTCATCTGAGCAACTAAAAACACCAAAAATATAAATTACTGACTCGTGCCTCAGTTTGGGCCATGCCGACCCAAGCACGGCACAAATGTTTGGACCGTGCCGGGCGGCCCATCGTGCCAGCTTCTTAGGCCTGGTCCAGCACGCCAGTCGAGCTGGGCCGACACGACCCAAATTATTTCATGCCATGTCGTGCTTTGGGCCTAAAAAATCGGGCTGTGCTCGGGCCGACCAAAAAAGCACGGCCCAATTCCTAGGACTAAACTGGCTGTCGCTGTCGTCGGCGCCCTTCCCTTCCCTTCCCCTTTCCCTTCCCCCTACCTCTCTCTCCCCCTTCCTCTTCTTTTGTCCTCTCCAGGTGTCGTCGCGGCTGGGGGTCAACGCCCTGATGAAAGTGCCTCTAGGCCCTGAGTTAATTTTGGTGATTAATGACAAAATAATTAGTGGACTAACGGTTTAATTGAGCATATGAGCAGGATTAATTGTCGTGGCAACATATGTGGAAGCACCGTGAACTCCTTAAAAAGAGAGAAAATAAGTTTGGTTATTACTAGACTTGTATTTTATAGTTTTAATTCGAATCTAAGGACAACCGTGTTATTAAGAGGGATGTGATGAAAAATATTTAAGATGTCTCGAGTGCTCACTGTATATAGTATAACCTAGGGGGGAGACACTAATTACATCCCAATATCAAAACATTTGCAATTTCAAGAGCCAAACTATCCGATACCAAGTACCGAAGTATCCGGTACAAGGCACACCGAATTGTCCAAAAATTTCAATTTCTGAGCTCTCTGTTTGATTTTCCGAAAAATCATCAGATTATCCGACCCATGTACCGGAGTATCTGGTGCCTTTTGAGATTCGAAGCTCTATTTGTTTTCCTTGATTTATTTTATTTTTCATTGGAGTATGAGAGTGTATCCGATGGTTTAGACCGAGTGTCTGTACCTCCCACTGAGACTTGAACATTCAATTTTTCACGGTTTCAAGCTCTTTGTCTTTTGGGCTAGTTTGCATCAGACTATTAGGTGTTTTACATCGAGCTGTCCAATGTGGACAGGAAATTTTCCCCCAACAGCTAGATCGGGCTGCATCATATTTATTCCCCTCCCTCCTGCCAGCTAGAGCTAAGAATTTCACTCGCATTCAACACACTTCCCTAGCTTCACTTGAGCTTTTAACTCTTCTCCTTATCACAAATCCTCTTACTCTAAGGTTTGAGTAGGGCTTGAGAAGTAAGATCAAGGTGTTGTTTATTTTGGATTTGTGTTGCGTTGCGTTTTGCCGCCCAACCGAGTGTTCAAACTACGCGGTACGCGGACACGGGAGCTGGGAACGCAATGCAATGCAGAAACAAACGAGGCCCAAGTGTCCCCGTGAGCTAGCTTCATCATTCGAGTACTTGATACGTCTGATGGCTCCTACACGACTAGGTATTGCATACGAGCCACCGAATCTTTTTGTTGTTAGCCGTGGAGAGGTTGTGAAGGCCGATTCCATCTCTGAAAGAAAAGAAATCAAGGAGTGAAGATGAGAAGCCTTGGTACGATCTCACTGAGAGAAAAGATTGAAAAAGACTCTGGCTCAAATGCGACCGAGCCATTTTAACAGAGATCTTGAATCACTCAAGAATTTGAACTTCGGGAAACAAACATCCACATGTCTCTTCACTTTTGGTTTTCTCTTTCTTTGCCCATCAGATCAATTTGCTTTTAACTGAAAGCTCTTGTATGGTTGAGCCGTAGCAGCCGCCGATTGAATGCATCCTAAAAGTTGTAGAAGCTTTACTGCACTTAAAAAAATTGAGGTATCAAGAAGGACGCGCGATTGTGCGAGCATCGCTACAGGAAAACGAACTATTAACGTCGGCCAATTTTTTTTACGTCGGCCCGGACGAAGCCGACGGAAATAATGGGGTTATTTAAAACAGCAGCTCAGGCAGCCGCGGAACCAGGTGATGTGGCAGGATTATTTACGTCGGCCGGCCTGGCCGACGTAAACATCACCTTTAACCTAGAGAACGTATCAGGTGCAATTGGGGTTCCCGTGCAATCTCCGTGCAACCCAACTAGCAAAAGTCATAAAAAATTCTGAAAAAAATCATAAACGTACTTCAAGTCATACTCCACCTATATATAAAATTTTAAGTTCAAATTCGTTATATTTTAGCAGTAACAAAAAAGAGAAAATTCTGACAGATTTTTTAGTATAAATCTGTCAGAATTTTCTCTTTTTTGCTGTGCTTTAAATATAATGACTTTGAACATAAAATTTTATATATATGTGGAGTATGACTTGAAGTATATGTATGATTTTTTTCAGAATTTTTATGACATTCATAATGGGCCAGATTGAGATTGACGTAACCCCGATTGCACCGGATACACTCTCTTTAACCTAACCCGACCGGTCTCTGTCTCGTGATTTCCCACGCGCCGACGCCGCTGCCCATCCCGCATCCGATTCTGCCGCCGCCTCCGCCTCTGCCACTGCCCGGCCACCGCCGCCGCGCCCCGGCCCCGCCCGCCGCTGCCACCGCTCCGCACGTCGTGGATTGAACCCACTGACCTAGCAGCCAGCTCCACACTTGTCCACCGCCGCCGGGTCCTAGCCCATGCCTAGCCGTCGCGCTCCCCCGCCGCCACGCCGGTGCTCGCCAACGCTGCCCCCACCGTCCAGCTCCCGCCGCTCGTCCCCAGAGCCCCATCGCCGCCCTCCACCGCCGCCCCTTGCTCATCGCCGCTCTCCACCACCGCCCAGCCTCGCTGCCCTCCACCGCTGCCCCTCGCCCACCACCTCCCTCTAGCATCGCCCCTTGCCTCACAGTCATGCCCCCCTAGACGACCCGGCTGCGGCGCTCATTGATCGCCTGCCTCCTCCTCCCAATCCTCCACTACATTCGGCACGCCATGATGGTGAGTAAGCACAACACTTGTGCTCCGATCGCTGGTTACGGCAGTCTCGGTTATGGCGTTTTTTTAAGGTTCGCCGGCCAAGTGCTTGAGGTAATGACTCACTGGATGCCCTGTGCAGATCGACGTAATAGCAGTTTGGTTGGTTGTTTATTTGATTGAAAACCAATCAGGTGGACCTCGTGGGAATTCTAAAATACGGAATCGCAAAATCTGATAAGCTTACTATATACTTAAATAGGTAGCTTGACTAGCTTCTTGACTTGCTTTGGTTTCATAAATAATATCTATAACTTGCACAGCTGATGTTGTGAATGAAGAGCTTGATCAGCGTTAGAACAAACCTATGAGGCAAGATTCTTGACATATTGATTAAAAATTACTACGGTGCTTTTCAATTTAGGTACATCAACTATTTATTGATGTTTGCACTTATATACTGCAGATACTCAGAGATGAACTTCAGTCAGTGAAAACAGAAGTTTCAGTCAGATTTACATGTCTTCTAGCTCAGGTATGATGGAACAAGGAAATAATTATTATCTCAGTTTTAAAACATTGCTGCCCTGAATTATTAGTTATTACCTCAAAATTATTACCCCTTAGCCTATATGGAGTGAAAAGTTCACTACTAAAGGTAAAATGACATCTAAATTAGATTGGAGGTAGTAAAACTCATAATGAATTCAAGGAACTGATTCAAGTACAAAACCATTCTTATGTATATTTCTGATTTCTGATTTGACATTTGATAAGATATCACATTTCTTTTCGGTGATTGTACCACCTTTTTTTCATGCTTTCTACCATACTTGACTAGTATTGTGCACCTGTTAGGTCTTATAAGTTCCTGTTCACGATGGAGTCATCTGATGGGGTCGCTTTACAGCTGAGTAGGGGTGTCATTTGTTGATTGAATTGTGGTAAGGTTTTTTGGGAGTAATGGTTTAGAACATATGCTTGCAGCTTTGATGATGTGTTATCAATTTCGCTAACAATGGTGTCATCAATTTTTAGGGATTGCTCAGTTTTGATGCATCTTGAAATATCAAATTTGCCGGGCGGCGTACGAAGATGTGGCTGGTTCCTAAAGAGAGCTTGGAATAATGTGATATTTGGTTTATAAAGTTTTTTTAGTACATCTTTTGAATGTGTGATGTTGGTGTCAGTCTGATGTACCTACTGTTATAGTGAATATTGGCAAGAACAAAGTTGGTATATTGTTGTCGTTTGTATCTTTTCGAACACGTGGAAATGTGAGTGAAATTGGTGATAATTTTCCTTCAGCTTTTGGAACACGTGGAAATGTGAGTGCAATTTGTGATATTTTTCCAGCTTGAAGGACCGTTCAATTAGTTCTCATTTTGATACGTAGCAATACACCGTAATTGTTTGTTTATCAATTGAACTTTCGCACCTACCAGTATTTACGTCGGCTAAGGCTGATGTAAATACTGAGGTTCTAATCTGTCCCTATGCGGCTATATTTACGTCGGCCTGGCTGACGTAAATAAATGAAGGCATGTTTACGTCGGCCACGGTCGACGTAAATAGAGCTCTCAGGGCAACAACCCTAGCTGACGGCAACTATTTACGTCAGCCGTGTGGCCAACGTAAATAAGGGCTATTTACGTCGGCCGCCGACGTAAATAGACCTATTTACGTCGCTTTTTATACGTCGGCTTATTTACGTCGGCATGCCGACGTAAATACCTATTTACGTCGGTTTTTTGGCTAAATACCTCATATTCCTATAGTGCATGTTCATCACCGTGTGAACTATTCAATTTCAACTGATCGTCAAAATGCTCAAGAGTTTGGACTTATAGTTGCTGCCTTCAGTGAATGAAAATCGCACCAGGGGATCCTAAACTTGTCTGGTTTAATCGCTCAGTTAATTCCATGCCAATGCTGCCTTTACATTAGCAGTTAGTCAGTTACTAACTTGACCTGATTAATTAGAAGCAACTTAGGCGTGTACCTGCGGGCTAAGTCTAAGTGATTGGGGATGAAAAAGAAATGAAAATCGTCACATGGAAGAATATTAGGTGCTGTGCTCACCTGCCAGTTTTATTTAACTTCCCTCTTTCAATAATCCATCAAATTGCAGGCCAACTGTGCTTCTGACCTCTCGAGTCTCGAGTCACAAGTTGGTGTCCAGTATGTTGCTGGCCGATTTTAATCCAAATAATCTAATCCACATGCAATGATTTTAATCTGGGTAGTTCTCAGAAAGAGAGCTGCTGGTTGGAGCCACTTCTTTAATTGAAGAGGGTTTAGTCCATCTAACTCAGTTTGAACCAGAGTTGCTATGTGGATTAGGGACACAACTGGTCCTGGAGAATGAGCCGCGCCGATCGGGCAGCTGGCCTGAGCATGGTCGAAAACAAAAATATGCCTCGTGGTCTGATCTAACACAAAAGCGAATGAGTCGTACTCGTGCCGGTCCGGTTCGGAAGGCGTGCCCGTATCATACCTAAAAACCTGGCCCGACGTGCCGCACGACATGCCTTAAGACCGTGTTTCGTGCTTGGGCCGTCATAGCACGATTAAAGGTCCGCCTCATAAGTCTCCCACATGCCCACCTCCCCCTTTCTCATGCGTTGCGTTCCCCAATCCCCCACTCCTGTGTTCCCTCCCCTCGACTTGACCGATGTCTCGACTCCTCAATATCCCTAACCCTAGATGATGGCGGCAGGAGCGGTTCCCTCCAGATCTGGGCCGATGGCATGGACGCGTGGTGCGACAGTGCCTAAGATTACTATCGATGACATTATTGAGATTTCGAGGATCCTAGTCTTTGTTCAGCTCAAGGGGATCACACGACCTGATGAGGGTGAGTCTGCCGCCTTTTATGGGAGACATGCGCCATAGAGATGGGCATGGTCTTCCCTTTTTTTGGTGATGTACGCCAACTAGACGATGTATACTAGTCCGCCACTTGGTTAGGGGGCCATGTCATGGTGATGGAATGGATCCGCCTTTGCTTGACACGAAGTTCATTGCAATGGATACAATGTTAACATGATTTGAATACCCAATTGATGATAAATTTGAATAATTACCGTAATATGTCTTTGTTATGTTAAAATGGCTAAGCGATAGGATTTTCAGATATTAATTATTGAAAAAATGGCTTTAAGAAAATAAAATTAGCCTAACTCCACCAAAAAGACGGTACCATTAAAATGCATCAGGTGGAATTTGTGCGCGAGCATGGTTGATTTGGGTGCTCACCCTCGACCACGCTCACTGTTTTAGGAGATGATGGAGGAGCTGGCGACCCATATGATGGCTATGAGGATGAGGATGTCCAAGAAGACAACAGACACGATAGGAATTAGACAGGATTCTAGTTTCTTGCCTGTGTTGAGAGGATGGCATAGTTATGGAAGCCAATCTTCTACTCCTTTTCCATTTTTGATGTTTTCATATCTGCTATATCGAGCTGATATGAGTTCTGTTTTGGTATTGTAATATTTGACAATCTCAACCTCAAAAACTCGAGCTACTATACATTTGAAAATTGAATAAAATAATAAATGTAATGCTACGTGTGTGCGTGTATGAAATGGTTTACCTTGTAAATTCATGCCGCGTTAGCAAGGTTCTGGTCCAAAACGAGGAGCACAGATGTTTTGGATTGTTCGAAAATCTAGGGCCAACAGTCCACTTTGTGTCACGACCCCGTCTTTTGTTTTTCTTTTGAGAAAAAAATTCATGTAGCACAATGGAATTTAAACCGCCGAAATAAAGTCGATTGTTCATGCATAGCCAATCCAACAAATGCACCCTTCACTTAAACCATTTATTCCTAAAATTTTCAACATAAGCCTACATTGATTCTCTCAATTCAAACCAGAGAAATTTACTTCCTTCATTTTTATTATACAAGACATATAGTTTGAATAGTCATGTTTACAAATATTCGGCATGCATGTAAACCGGGCTTTATTGCATGGTTCTCTCCCATACATTTATAAAAATCACTCTCAGAGCATGCACAATGGTCAATGGTTGAGATAGCAGCTCTTTAATCATTGACATGCCACTTAGAGCATCTCCAATGGACAATGGTAGAGCCAAGTACTAGATATAAAAAATTACATGTTATCTATAGATAGCTTGTAGATAACCCTTTCAATAGATTAGCTATAACATTGGCTATTAAAATTAATATATGCCCATATGTAATAGGTGCAATGCACGTTGTAATATGCTATACATTGAGTCTTGATTAAAAGCTAGTCTCTATCTCTCTTCTCTTCTTTTCTGCACATAAGCAAAAAGATGAGGTGGACTCTTTATAGCTTGATGAGTTGTGTTTATTGGACATGCTCTTATAAATAGCACTAGAGACAACTCATACAGTGGTAGATATGACGACACGTTTTTTTAGACAGTTTGCTCATACAAAATTTTTTAATTGTTGTGTAGAGTCGATTCTTGCATTGGAGGCGACCCAAATTTCTATGCATGCTCTTTCTTATCTACAACTTCATTCATCTACGTGACAAGTCGTATATATGGCTTAGAGTTAGCTGACGTGTACATTGTACATGCTCTATAATGTTCTCTCTCATAGTTTTAAAACATTTTTCTCTTAAATTTCTCTTGATTTCATAGTCTTTTTATTCAACGTGTCCATTCAAAATAAGCCTTATTTTAAGGGAGTAGATGAATGGGCATAGTTAAAGCCACACGCCTGAAAGCTGGCTCCCATTGCCTTGCCATCGTGGTTGTGATGCCTCGTGCAAATGACCAACAGCAGACGCACGATCCGAATCCAACGAACATCAGAAGTGGGCACTTCTTTTTTTTCAGAATTGCCCCTAGCAAGTAGCAACCCTCTACTCCTCTAGTCTGTTCATCTGCAAGATCCGTAGCGTTGTTCCTCACCCGTGGTCCGTAGCCTCCTCCGCCTCGCGCCTCAACAGCCTCCTCCGCTCCACCCCTCGCTCTAGTCGCCGGCATCTCCTATCCAACACAAGTCGTCGCCGTCATCATTGCCATCGTCTTTCCTGTCGCCTCTTCACCCGTGTGCCCTACCGCACGCTACTAGGGGTGGAAACGAGCCGAGCCTGAGCGAGCCAAGGCTGTTCAGGCTCGGCTCGTTTTTGCGAGCGAGCCAGCTCGGCTCGGCTCGTTCGGATGACCGAGCTGAAAAGCCGGCTCGGCTCGGGCTCGGTAAAGCTCGTGAGCAACTCGTGAGCGCTCGCGAGCTCGTTTGCAAAATCTGAAAATATTGTTTTCAATTAAGCAGGGAGCCAGGTACTAGGGAGTAGCTAGCTAGGTATTGCCTAACGCCTATAAATTTCACACATAAATTAATAATAGCATCAAGTTCATAACAATATTAGCTTACAAGTTACAATAAATTAACAATAGCATCAAATATGTACATAATGACATAATCTGTACGAGCTACGAGCGAGCCAGGTCCGACTCGGCTCGTGCTCGTTTTTGAACCAAGCTGAAAAACGTGTTCGGCTCGTGCTCGTTTGTAAACGAGCCAAGCCTGAGCCCGAGCTTTTTCTGAGCCGAGCCCGAGCTGCTCGCGAGCCACGAGCTAAAGTTCTAGCCCTACACGCTACACCCATACCCTGTCAAAGCTATGTATGCTTCCTTTGATCGGATCGGTGTGCTTCTTGGTTGAGTGATGGATGTTTTTTCCTTGTATTGGATAGTGCTGCGGCTACAGAACCGCTAGGAATCGAAGCATATGACAATGGATGCAATTGGAATGAGTCGGAACCAAAATAATGTTGAGCTTTGGTGGACACTTGAGGAATCAGTGTCTTGTGAGGATCGAGTTATTTGCAAGGGAAGGCTCTTCACAAATATGGAAGAAGCGCTCGAAGAATTTACTTGTACGGCTGAGGTTGGTGTCATTATTGAAATTGCTTAGGCCCCGCAACCCATTATCATTTCTAAAAGAAAAAAGTGCCGATTTGATCCCTTAAGTATGTCCGCTGGACTACTTTGGTCCCTAAAACTCAATACCGGACTTGTAAGTCCCCATATGTAGTAAAATCGGACTAAATTAGTCCTTTGACCAGGTCGGTGAGCGGTTTTATTTTTTTTGCTTGTATGGTATCCATGTAGTATTTTTACTGACTTGATGGCCACATAACATCCATCTCATTGCCTTATCTCTCACTTTATCTCTCAAATCTCTCCTCTCTCAAATCTAATACCGCTGTTTTGACCAGTCAAAACCCTAATACCACTATTTTGACCGGTCAAAGGATCGGTCAAGCCCGGTAGCAAGCTACATGAGGGACTTTACAAGTCCGGTATTGAGGTTCAGGGACCAAAGTGGTCCAACTGGTATAGTTGAAGGACCAAATCGATATTTTTTCCCTTTCTGAAATGCCGCTCTACAACCTCTTCCCTGAACACAACCACCAATGTAGGAAGAGCCCTGCAATTGTTAAGCACAGTCAGGATGGGATGGTAACAATTAAGATGAAACATAATTCAATAGCGGATATGTGATGCTTCCTCATGAGTAACGGTGATGATTCTTCGGTACATGGCATGGCTTTGTGAAGACTAGGAAAGCATGTGGATTGTCGAGTGGTGGAGATGTCTGGCGCGGCGATGGGCAGAGACGGTCAGGGTGACAGCTAGAGGCGGCTGGAGCCTGGGATGGAGGTATAAAGGCAACTTACGCGAATCAATGCGTATGAAGTTGTATCGCTTGTATATGAGCCATATTTCGTTGATCACGTCATGAGGAATAACTGCCGAGGATCTCGATGCATAAGGCAATTAGGGGCGATGGGTAGAAGCGGCTAGGAGCTTGGGATGGCGAGGTACAAGGCAACTGACGTGGATCACTGCATAGTAAAGTTGGATCACTGATATATGAGCCATATTTCGGTGATCACAATGCGAGGAATAATTGCCGAGGATCTCGATGCACAAGGCAACTAGGGGCGACAGCTAGAGCTGGCTGGGAGCCTGGAATGGCGAGGTACAAAGCAACAGACGTGGATCACTGCATAGTAAAGTTGGGTCACTGATATATGTTCATATATCAGTGATCACGACGTGAGAAATAACCGCTGAGAATTCAGATGCACAAGGAAACTGGGGCGACGGGAGCAGGCAAGCTGCTATGTGCGGGCGGTCGTATTCGAATGTGACGCTTTCATTGGATGCTACGCCTACGGTTCAGATCGTCGGATTGCACAGTAAATGCTTCCCACCTTGAAAATCTCAAAGAATCCTTATCCACAGCACGAGGCCACGACCCACGAACTCTCTCTGCTGACACAACAAACACGAGCCACTTGCAGGTGGCCCTCCTCCAGCTGCAGGAATGGATATGCCCGTGAGCTCCACGCAAGGCGGAGTGGAGTCCACAAGCCCATAAAGTGATCCCCTCTTTCTCCGTTGGGTGAGCCTGTTCCCAACCCATCAGCGCCTCGTTATTTTCGGCTTAAATTAAATTAAAATTTATTTTTTTACCTTTTTACAATTAATCGATGTAGTGCTTTGTATTTATTTTTTAGGATTTTAAATGATTTATTAAGTTTTTAAAATGAATTTTTATCTATTTTTTTGATTCTCCAAAATCTTTCTATCCATAATAACACTTGTCACATTAAATTTTCAGTTACTTTGAGCATAATGGAATAAGAGGCTAAGAGCCGAAGTGACAGCCCAGGCCGTGAAGCGAATGGCAGAAAGCCGGAAACGCCCGGGAAAAAGAGCCCCTGGCCTGGCCCATTAGACTTGTTCGTGCCACCATGCCACCTATTTTTTTCCTACATTTGTTTTTATTATTATTACAAAGTTAGGGTTCCTTGTTTCTTCCGAGGTTTTGGACAGAGACCTCCATTGATACAGTTGATAATTATAGTAAATTATAATACGAAAAGTTGATAACTCTTGAAAAAAGAGCCGAGGATGATAAAAACATATTTAAAAATAATTTTGTGAGCTTTGAGAAGAAATACTATAAGCCTTAAAAAAAAACTACATAAAAGTGTTGTGTGAGCTTTGAGAAGAATTATTAAAAGCCTTAAAAATAGCTACATAAAAGTGTTACAACGGATAGCTTGTTAAAAAAGAAGAATTTTCAAGATATATATTTTAATTTGACTTTAAGCTATAAGAAAGAGGGCTAAAAATATAAGAGCATGGACAGCAGCTCCTTCATTCACTGGCCTCCATCAACTGCTGATAGCTGCATACTAAGGAAATTTTGAATTTTCAGGCGGGAAACAGGGGACCAAGACCATGGTGGATCGTGAGCTCCTCAGACATCAGAGCAACAAGAAAATCTGGAGTCTTTGGGATGCTCTAAGTATGTTGCCTAGTAGATCGGTGATCACCCGATAAAAGAGAGGGGTGGGTCCGCTAGCGATGAGCCGTAGGTCTAACATACGGAGGTATGAAATGTCGGTCTAGTGGCTAGCCTCCCCTGCTCTCATGAAAAGCCATCGGAAATCCTTGTGATTGACGGTGAACATCTGTTTCTTCTAAAAGACGAAGCCACATTTTTGTAACAACAAAAAGTACAGAATAAATAAAATTCAAAGATAATCCACTAGGATGGATTTCGTGGCTGGGCTCCCTAGGTCCAACGCTGGGAGGACTATGTGGTTGCACGCACGCATGTTGATCAAATCAAAACCGCTCCTTCTAATGATATGGATCAGGAACCCGTTTAGAATAATGTCATATAACAATGTGTTTCACAAACAAGTCGTATTCAATGGACAAAGTCATGACATTTATTCAGAAAACCGATAAACAATGTTATTATATGTACATGAATAAAGACATGGTACAATCATCACTATGATTGATCTAGGGCATATCCCTTTCAAGCATCACAACCACGACTTCAGGCGTGTGGCTTTAACTAGGTCCATTCATTTACTCCCTTAAAATAAGGCTTATTTTGAATGGACACGTTGAATAAAAAGACTGTGAAATCAAGAGAAATTTAAGAGAAAAATGTTTTTAAACTGTGACAGAGAACATTATAGAGCATGTACAATGTACACGTTAGCTAACTCTAAGCCATACATAAGACTTGTCACATAGATGAATGAAGATGTAGATAAGAAAGAGCATGCATAGAAATTTGGGTCGTCTCAAATGTAAGAATCAACTCTGCACAACAATTTAGAAATTTTGTGTGAGCAAACTGTCTAAAAAAACGCGTCGTCATATCTACCGCTGTATGAGTTGTCTCTGGTGCTATTTATAAGAGCATCTCCAATAAACACAACTCAGCAAGCTATAAAGAGTCCACCTCATCTTTATGTTTATGTGGAGAAGAGAAGAAGAGAAGAGAGATAGAGACTAGCTTTTAACCAAGACTTAATGTATAGCATATTACAATGTGCAATGTGTTGGAAATATTAGAAATTTCCTCAATATTTTAATCCACAAAATTATGTAAATCATAATTAGACAATTGCCAGTTTCCAGTTCAAGACCAAAGGTACTAGATATAAAAATATCTATCTCATACACAAGGGCTAATGAACAGGAAAACAAAAGAACAAAGGCACGGTATAAACAAATATATCCTTGAGCCGGAGCCGCAGCCACTCTACAAAGCGAGTAAAGGCCAGCGGAGGAATGACTTGCACATTCTCAGCCGCCATGACGGTTGATGTAGTCGATCACAAGTTGTTGCAGTGAAGTGTTGATGCAGTGTAGAGATCGATGCAGTCGAACGTCGGTGCAGTGTAGATGTACAGGTGCCTCCTTGTAACGATCCAGAGACGAAGAACTCGAGCAGTCGCGTGAGAACGCTCCCCAAAAACCTTATCGGCCTTCTATCCCGAGAAGGATCTCGAGAAGGACAAGGTTCCGGAGGCCTGCTCCCTCCGCTCCTTGTGCGCGCAAGGAAACAGAGACGGGAACGCAAAACGGCAGCGCTACAGATGGAAGTATGGAATGTGCGGGAGAGAGAGAGCTCTTGAAAGCGAGAGACCTTTTTTCACAGGACGAGGAGCTCATGCTTTTATAGGCGCCAGAAGAAGAAGGTTAAATCGAACACGGACGCCATCAAGCACTAGTAACGGACGTCATTACATCTGGCCATTAAGTCGTCCGTTACGTAACGGACGTCATTACACCAGCCATTAAGTCGTCGGTTACGGGGAGAGGTCGCCCGTGCTCGAGGAGAGTTCGCCCGGCTCGGGGAGAGATCGCCCGTGCCCGAGGAGAGGTCGCCCGGCTCGGGGAGAGCTCGCCCGTGCTTGACACGTCACGCTCACGCCCACGCCTTTCTCTTTTCTCTCTTTTCTTAATTGGGAGAACCACAATCCAACTATTTAAGTTGAGATATTCTCCTCCCAATTTCCCGAACGGTTTAGTATTAAATAGGCCTCTTGGAATTTCTATTAAAATAATTAAATGGGCCAACCCCATAATTATTCTAACACAATGTACCTACTACATAAATTGATACAATAGTCAGCGAAATTTCTTTTCCCTTTCCTAACATAAATTGATGGTTTTCGTGGCTGGGCTCCCTAGGTCCAACGCTGGGAGGACTATGTGGTCGCACGCACGCAAATAGTCCATGCATAGGTCTCCAACTAGCAATTAGTGCTGCAAGTATTGCACCTAATCTCCCCGTTGGTGTTGCACTGCAGTCGAAAGCAAACCAGATCCGGGTTAAAAGCTCAGATATGATGAGCTACTCGAACTTTGTTTAAGCTGAAAAGCTAAACAAGTCAATCTAAATACCAACTTAAGTTCAATTTTAATCCAAGTCTAACTTAAGCTTAATATAAGTCTAACCCAGACCAAACAACTATCATTAAGCCAACAATTTTTATCTCTAAACTAAGGCTATGTTATTTTCAGCTTAACAATTTAACGACTTACCTACTTTTGAAAAGACATATGGTTTGGGTTTAAATCCGTTTTTTCGTTGTCTTGAATATGGGTTCTAACGCTTTAAAAAGCAAGTTAAACGAAATAGATCCAAATCTCGAGACTATTTCAAAAGATCTCAAAATTCAGTCATTTTAGTCCTTTCAGCTGTTCAACGCTCAGATCAGTCTAAAAGAACATAACCTAATTAGTTCAACAATTTTAATGAGCTCAAACTCACACATCGAAAAGTTTAAAGACAACACAAATCAAGCCTAAGCATTTAAGTTTGGCTGATTGTAGAGAGTAGGGAGCTCTAATAGCAACTCCAACTACTCTATATCTTCCTTCTAAATCACTATTATCATTCACTCTATCCACTACTCTAAAATTCCTTCACAATTTACACTACCCTCTAAACGATTCTTTCCCATCATCAGCCTCTCTATATCTATTATAGTGATTTTAAAAGCCGCTGAAGTTGCTTTAAGTTACGATTTTGAAAGATTTTGAAAGGATCACATAGACAACTTTTAAAATCGATTTTGTCCTCATCGAAATTTAAGACGGAGAAGTCGGGAGCATTGAAGGAAGATGGGAAAAAAAACACCTTGTCGTGAAAAGCAACTCCGGGTCCCACAAAAGCGATCCCAATTCCACCCTCTATTAATTGATTTAATGATTTTATCTGTGGAGACCGAGTGGCACGCCGCAAGCGCCGTGGAAATGCTACCAATGCTCTCTTTTCTGTCCTTTTTCCCTAAAGTTTTTTTTTTCTTTTTCTTTCTTTTGGGCGAGCAAAACAAAACTAGTGGTTGAAAAAACTGGGCTTTCGGAAAGGTACTTTGCGCCATGTCACGTGGCCCGTGAGAGAGGTGGTGGGGCCCAGCCCCCGCTCCAATGGATTTTGATACGTGCAAATCCAGTTGGGGTTTGTGTGGCTGAGTTTGGACTTTGGAGCATGGACCAAAGGGAGAAGAAGCTTTTTCAATGGGTACGAGCTAGTGTAGGGAAAGAGAACTCCAGAGAAGATTCCAAATTCAGGCTGGGTTTGGAGCTTGGACCGAACGGCGAAGGAGCAAATTTTGTTATTTTTATATAGTCTATATGTTGTGATAGTTTGTAACAATTTTTTCGTGGTTTTTAGTAGTCCTTTCAACTATCCTAAAACTATTTTTTAATTATATTTTTATAATCTTTAGACCTATTTCCGAGGGCTCTCAAATTTTCTACACTAAAACGCCAACGCAACGAGACGCTGAAAAGAACAAGGCCTTAAAGGGTTCAAGCTACGAAGGTAGTGCAGGGAAAAGACAAAAGAATTTTTAGCTGATTTTGACTTTCATACATCTTGAAAGATGTAAGGCTAAATGTTTACCGGATTTGCAAATTGACAGTCGTTTGCTAGATGTTTACCGGATTTGCTAATTGACTGTTGTCTGGACAACAATTTATTCGTCTCTCGCTGGAGGTGCGCCACCAGCCATTCAGGTTAGAGTTGGGGTTAGTGTGGGGTTTCACCGGTGTCCATTGGCTTAGAGGGAAGCTGGGGAGGAGGTGACCCAATGGTGTGAGGGATTCATGGTAGGGGCACCAAGGCGTCGATGGCAGCGCCAGAGCTACGAGAAAGGTCGAAGGCAGTCAGGCGGTGGCAACGACGAGCAAATCGACACCGGGTGGAACGCGAGAAGGCGAGGCGCGGTGCCCGCAGCGATTGTCGTCGCCGATTTACGACAACGATGAGAGACGTCTGGCGGAGAAGGGGAGGCAGACAAACAATGCGGTGAAATCACTTGGGTCACTTAGGAGCGACCCGAGCGACTGTCGGGGAGTCGCTCCCAATATTTGCTCTCTCTGGTCACAAATATTTGATACTTTTGACTTTTCATGGTCTTTAAAGCACAACTTTGACCGCTAATTAACAATATAGATTATCTATGAAACCTACTAAATCTATAATGTTATTGAAGTACTTTTCAAAACAAATCTAAGCATGCTATTTATAGGTAGCAAATCTTAATATTTTAAAGATATCTATAGCTCAAGTTTCAAAGCTTTGACCGATACGTATCTGAAAGGTAAGTAGAGAGTATGTTTGTAGAAGATCTTGAAGCTCTGATGTTCATGCTGAAATTTAACAATCACATGAAGATAAGTAAACTTAGGTTTCAGATCCTCGTCAACGCCGAAAGCAGGGTTTAGGGCGTGCCAATCAATTTGACAATTAATAGGCAAGATAACAAAAGAATCAACTTTAACTAGCCGATTAAATCCAAGAAAAAGAACTTGCTAACACTTGACGACAACCAAATAGTTAATATATTCAAAATGATAATGAAATTATTGACTAAGATTATATCTAAACTAGTAGGCTCAAATGATAAAAAATCTACTACTAACCGATGAAACCAACAAACAAGCAGAAAAAGGATTGAACATACCATTAGATTAGCTTGATCTACAAGTTAATCAAACAATAGAATAAAGGATAAACATACTTTTAGTAGTTTGTTTAGCTGATAGAATGAGGACAAACAGATTATCGAACGATCTGTAATGCCAAATGTTCCTATAGAACAAGGTTACAATTTAACTTTTGCACGAAACTACGATGAACATCAATGTCGACAAAGATATTATTCTAATAAATGAAATGAGATGATTAGACTTAACTAAGACAGTTCTCACTTGGGGTTGTATCGTGTAGTCGATCAAGAAGACAATGCGTAGCAAGCTAACTAAGAACAAAACATGACTGAACTAGACTAAATACAATGAAAAGTAAAGATATGATAAAAAATAGGAAAAATTAATCTGGTGGCACTGAAAGGTGACTCCGTTAACTTTCTAGCACCGAAGAAAGGTGGCACAATTTTGTAGCACTGAAGTTACTCCCCGTTACCCCGAACTGGCATGCCGTGACATGAGCTGTAAACTGTGCCGTCTCCGTCTCATTAAGGTACCGATTCAATTGGGAAAAAAAAAAAAGCCTCCGTGTTCTCTCCTGTCCAGCCCTCTCTCCGCTGGCAAAATGCTTGTTGCCGCCGCCTTCCCCGTGGTGCCCTGGAAGCTCAAGGTACTAAGATGTCTTTCGCTTGTATTGCATTCCCCTATTTTGTTGTTCTCGCTCGTTGTTCCGTGCCTAAACCCTAGAAATTTCTCCTTTCGCGTAGATGGGGTCAGGGTCATATTTGGTTTGCTTGGAGGTATCCGTGTTGTCATATGGTTCTATTATTGATGGTAGACGTCACTATAACAAAGGTACGAAGATTTGTTTACTTCTTAATCCAGATGAGTACTCTCTGCTTGATTTGGGGGATGACATCGGACAGGAATTTAAATGGGGAAGTGACCAACGACCAACGTACTGGTATACTGGGGTTGACGGGGTGAATCATTGGTTAGAAACAGATGCAGATCTGGTTAATTTTCTTAGTAGTGAAAGAACAAATTTAGCAATTTTCTTGAACATTGAGACAGTGGGTAGTGAAGCTCCAGCAGACAAGGATGTTGCTTGCCAACTAGAGGGCGAAGAGATTGTTTTGTCTAAGCATGCTCCTAATCAGTGCTCAAGTGATGATAGTTGGTACAATGGTATAGACTGGGATGAGGTGCAAGAGCATGGAGACATAGCTGATGGTCCCTCTATGGAGGACAAAGATAATGGAGACAAAGATGATGGTCCCTCTGTGGAGGATCAAGAAGAAGAAGGGAAAACTGATGGTCCCTCTGTGGAGGATCAAGACGAAAGAGGGAAAACTGATGGTCCCACTGTGGAGGAGCAAGAGTGTGGTGTAGATACTGAAGGAGATCAAGCCATTGTAGTTGATGATGAACTGAGATATATAGAGATGGGGAAGGACAAAGGAAGGGAGAATAATAACACAGACCACTCGGTGCGGTTTGAGGACTATGACCCACAGTTTGTACCGGATGATGAGGCAACACTCGGTGAGAGAGGTTGTGCAAAGACATAGTTATGATAGAGACAACCCAATTATTGTGGTGGGCAAGACGTTTGTTGACAAGGAAGAGCTAAAACAGATGCTTCATCAACATGCCATCAAAGGAGAATATGAAACAAGTGTGACCCACAAGAATTGAGAGAGGTACAGCCGAGGTGTGATGATAACAATTGCCCTTGGCGCTGCATGCAAAAAATTGCAGGTGCTACAACATTCATGGTTATGACAATGGTCCTAATCATACATGTGCAAGCACAAGAAGGCTTAAGGGAAAGAGGCCACCAAATTTGGATTCTTTGAGAGGTCTAAGCCCATATTGGCTAAGGAGCCCCATATCACATCAAGCACTGCATAAAATGCTAGAACAACAATACAAGATTGATCTCAAGTATAATAGAGTTTGGCAAGGCAGAAAGGTGGCTTTGGATGAAATTCTTGGTCCTTGGGAGAACAGTTTTAGCCTGCTTTGCAATTTCAAAGCTGCATTGGAGCAGGCAAGTCCTGGCAGTGTAGTTGACATTGTTTGCAGGGAGGAAGGGGGGAAAATGCAGTTTTCAAAGATTTTTGTTGCTATGAAACCTTGTGTGGATGGCTTCTTGGTTGGATGCTGAGGCCTTATCGGGGTAGATAGCACTCACTTGATGACAGTACTTTGGTCACTAGCTACAAAGAATAAAGAATTGATGGGCATAACTGGATGTATCCAGTAGCCTTTGCTATATTTGAAAAGAAAAACAATGTGAACTGGACATGATTCATGACAGAGTTAAAGAAGGCTATTGGAACACCTGAAGGCCTAACTATACACACTGATGCTTGCAAAGGACTGGAGCATGTTGTTCAGCAAGTGTTTGGTGATGATGCAGAGCACAGGGAGTGCTTTAGACATTTGATGCAGAACTTTAGAAAGAAATTCAGGGGAGATGTTCTAAAATACATGTGGCCCTGTGCCTGGACTTGCAGAGAAGAAAAATATGAAAGGTTATATGAGCAGATAAAACATGTTTGCCCAGAAGCACACACTTATCTGGAGACCCATCACAGACATTTGTGGTCTAGATCTAAGTTCTCTAAAACCTGCAAAGTTGATTATGTCAACAATAACATATCTGAGTGTTTCAACAGTTGGATTAAAGATCTGAAAGAGTTACCACTGGTAGACCTTCTTGATAAGATTAGAGCCATGGTGCAAGAGAAGATTGCTATAAGGCAGGAGATAGGAAAAAAACTGCAAGGTGAAATCATCCCAAGTGTATTGGAAGAGTTGAAGACAAGAAGTAGAGGTCTGCAGTACAACATCTCTAAGTGTGGTCACATGAAAGTTGAAGTCTCTGGAACTACAAATGATGGATCCACTGTGAGGTATGGGGTTGATCTTGCCAACAGAACATGCACTTGTGGACACTGGAAGATTTCAGAAAAACCATGTACACATGCAATAGCTTATATAACACAGTTGAGAGGGACTTCAATTTCAGAATATGTGCATGAGTGGTACTCTGTGCAGAAGTTTAAGGATTGTTATCAGTTTGAGGTGCCACCATTGGATGACAAAAATCATTGGCCATTGTGTAATCCAGAGTTTCATATGTATCCTCCAAAACTGGATAGAAGTGCTGGGCGGCCAAGAAAGAAAAGAATCAGAAATTTTGGTGAACCAGGCAAGAGAGGGCCCTACCAATGTAAAAGATGCTATCAATTTGGGCACATTTTAAAAGGATGTTCAAATGCTATGGTCGAACCACCCCAAGTTGAACTAGAGGAAGAGCACACCCAAGTTCAGCTATCTCTATCTACACAACAATCTGGACCTGCTACAAGGAGTAAAGCTGGAACTGCTACTACTTCATCAAAGAAGAGGAAGAGCACACCTTCTGAAGCCCCTGCTACAAAGAAGAGGAAGAGCACACCTTCAGCTGCAGGAGTCCAGAAGACATGTAGCCCTACCACCAGGAAACAAGCAGCAGCCCAGAAGGATTCTAGCCCTATGACAAGGAAGAGAGCAGCAGCCCTGAAGCCATCTAGCCCAATGACAAGGAACAGAGCAACAACACAAGGAAGCAAATGAAGCTTAATTATTCCTTTTGTGTAAATGGCATTGTCATGCCTATTTTGTGTATGTATTGTTCTGAAATGATACTTTTATGTATGTATTGGTCATAACTTAACTATCCCTTTTGTGTAAATGGCATTGCCATGCCTATTTTGTGCACAATGCAGCTAAACAATGCAGCTAGTAGTTCTCAAAACCCTTTTGTGTAATGGGCATTGTCATGCCTATTTTGTTAATACCTACATGTTCTTGCAAAGTGACATTTCAGATACATGTTCATGCAAAGTGCCAATTCAGATTCATGTCCTTGCAAACTGACACTTCAGATTCATGTTCTTGCAAAGATACAATTCTGATACACATACAACCAACACTCTTATATATGAGCTATTGAGCTCTGCCATTGGTAACCATCAATACAACCATCACAAAAATCAAAACACAAAATAAAGTACATAGCTTCTCAACTACAGCTATCAGCTTGTTCATGGTGCTAGTAAGCTCTGCAACCGTCTGAACCAATCCGCCAGCACTCGTGTCTTCATGCTGTCCCGTACCAACCCAAAGATCAGGAGCATCCAAATCGGCTAGATATGCTCTATATTCCTCCTCCCAGTAGAAAAACTTGCACACCCTATTGACCTACGCAATGTCCGAAGTCAAAAAAAGGGAAGGGCAAGAAGAATCAAACGCAAATTAACCACTTACCCCATCAAAGTTTGGGCATTTGTAGTAAATTCTCTCACGATTTCTTTGGTTGCCCAGATCGCTCCAAACACTACTAACCGCATCGGGGCAACGAACAACGGAGGAACTCGCATCCCACCGAGACGGATCCGACCGAACGACCGCCATGGCGACGGCGGTGTCCTCAATGACGCCAAATCTAGGGTTTCGCGGTGGAGGCGGGTACATGGCGATGGCGGTGGCGGAGAAGGGTCGCAATGAAAGCGTAAAGAACACGGAGGCTTTTCTTATTTTTCCCCACCCGAATCGATACCTTAATGAGACGAGACGGCAGCACGATTCTGATTTCATGTCACGGCATGCCAGTTCGGGGTAACGGGGAGTAACTTCAGTGCTACAAAATTGCGCCACCTTTCTTCGGTGCTAGAAAGTTAACGGAGTCACCTTTCAGTGCCACCAGATTAATTTTCCCTAAAAAATAGATTTGACTGATTGGTTAGGGACCATTTACACAGCCCAAGGGTTAGGTATTTATACTCGACATACACATCTACAACTCTCACTCCCATATGCAACATGAATTTGCGCTAATTTCTCCCTATTTCATCTACGTTACCTATTATATCTATATCAATTAGACACAAACGCTTCCACTTAAACCAATTCAAACTATTCATTCCTTATTTGTACAATTGACTCAAAACCTTTCCTTTTAGGTCAATCTGGTTTGTATTTCCCTTGCCCAACCCAATTTGCAGAACTCTTTCAAAAAATATATTGTCCAAATTTGGATGTCAATACCCGAGTAATGGAGCACGTGCACCGGGGCTAGTTTGCTTGGGTGCTTCGGGACATAAGCTGTGACGGAACCCCCCCAAACACCGAGAATTATTTTTAGCGCAAGTTGTAATATACTTTGTTGTGAAAGCCACCACATAGGTCAAATTATCATGGAGACAATGAAACTTGTGCCTCGTGTGTTGTAACTATCCGCTACGGGATCGAATTTATGGATGCACACAAATTTAAAGAAAGAGTAATGCTAGATGGAAGAAAAAGAAGGGAACGGGAAGAAAAAGAGTGGAGGATAAGTAAAATGAAAGCTGTAGTTAAGTTTCTCAATGGAGTTAGGTGGGTAGATAATTTCAGCTTATCTAACGAACACTTTCGAATTTATTTAGTCTAGCGATTTCTCATAGGAACACTGCAGATACGAAGTAGACATGGCCCTTCTGAGTCACCTTCACCTCGCCATGTTCTCAAAGACTAGAAGATAAACACAAACCATAAGCACATACTATAAAAGTTATCATTATCCACTTGCACCTGTTCGCTCTGCTCGCCATTCTGCAGCTACGACCTATGATAAGTACTAGCAAAGGGAATAAAGATCCAAAACTACCCAACCTGGTCGCTGTGCCGGCTCTAGTTAAACAACACAAAACACTTGCATAAACTTATTAGCATCTCACCAAAATACTTCCATAAAATTCTCCCTAAAAAAAAACACTTTTAATAAAGTATTACTACTAGCTCAGGCCGAGCTCCTACGAATCCAGTCCACGCAGGACACGCTCGGCAAGCCACGGCGCACGGGGCCGCCGCTACGTGCACTGGGCACGATCGGGCCCCCGCCCACTGCCAGGGCGGCCCCACCAGAGGGCGAGGCGCGCGGCCAGCACGCAGCTCCGAGCGGCTCGGCGCCCCGGGGGACGCGTAGCGGATGAGGAAAGGCGAAAAGGACGGGGGCGCGCGAAAAGAAAGGAAAAAAAGGAGTAGAAAAGTGGGGGATGGCAGCCGCCGCTTTTGGCTCCGCTTTTCGGGAGATTCGCACATCCGCCCCCGGGGTGACGTCAGCGGGGCGCCCTCCCAGCCACGAGTTCTCGTGGCTGACGAGCGCCCCCGCCGCTGACCTGGACGCCACCTGTCCCCCCACGAGCCGCCCTCCGGTTCAGCGATACGGTACGCGCGGCTTTCTTTTTTTTTGCGGCCACACCCCCGGGAGAGTGTGAAATTGCGGGCACAACCCCCGGGGTGCTAGGTACTAGATTAGCGGGACTAATATGCTTCGACCTTTTGGAGCTATTTCTTAGCAATATTATATGTGGGTGACTAGCCCACGGTATCCCGTCGGGAGCCCACCCCGATAGGATACCTCCCCTCCCCTCGTGGCGCCTCGCCTCGCGTCTCGCCTCGCCGCCGGTCCGCATTGCCTCTTCCGCCTTCCGCCGGCGGCTGCCGTCGCTGCTTCCGCTTTCAACTAACCTGCCATGTTGCTGCTGCTCGCCCTTCCTAACCAGGGGCTTGATGTCCCTCCACCACCGCCTAACCGCCTGCCTCCGCCGGCGTGCCTTGCCTGCTGCCTGGCCATCCCTAACCTCCTGCTGCTGGTGCTGTCATCCCTAAACAGGGGGCGGGTGGGTCCCTCCATGCCGCCCAACCGCTGCGCTGCCTCGGCTCGGCTCGTGGCGCCACCGCCGCCCGCCCCACTCGACAAGCCCACCCACTACTGGGTCCATGCCTCCCGACCTCCTCTAAACCCCACGGCCGATATATTCCCTAACCTTAACTTGAACGGCAATGGCTGGCCATGAGAAAGCGACAAGGCGGCCATGTGAGGTCGCTCCTCCTCCTCCTCCTCCTCCTCCTCTCAAGACAATGGCTTGACACGCTCCTTCTCCTCCTCTGCACAGCGGCTTGGACACGTGTCGCATGGGGGACGGATCCCGTTGTTTAGAATTTCTGTATTATATATATGGTTTCCTGTAGCTTTTAAAGATTGGAAAATATTATCCATTCAGTACTATATACATCTAACTTTAACTAAATCAATTTTTCATTTAACTCGGTCACTCCAAAATACTACCTCCGGTCACAAAAAAAGTCGTCGTTGACTTTTGAACATGTCTTTGACCATTCGTCTTATTTAAAAATGTAGTTCAAATATGTAAAAATATAAGTAATACTTAAAATACATTTAATAATAAACCAAATCATAGCAAAATAAATAATATTTATATAACTCTTTTGAATAAGATAATTGGTCAACGACGTGTTGAAAAGTCAACGGCAACTTTTTTTTTGACCGGAGAGAGTACTCTTTGTATTTAAAACCTCTTTACAAAGGGGCGTATACGCGTAACTCCACACTTTCTCAAGGACGCTCGCACATAAATCCCCTCTCCATAAGAAGTCCCTCTCTCTCAAATTCCCCTGTTTTTTTCCCAATTCCGTTACACATCTCATTCCCATGTAGGTGCAGAGCAGAGCTATATCCATTAGCTTCTCTCTCTCTGAGGTCTCCTGCTCGGTTGCTCTCTCTCTCTAGTCTCTACCCACTTCGCTTGCCGTCCGGAGGAGGCAGCGGTGGCGGCGGCGGCGGCGGAGGGTTGGGTGCTCGCTGCGTTCGCCGGTGGGATCGATTCGAGGATGTCGGACCAGAAGGATCCGGGGATAAAGCTCTTCGGGAGGGTGATCCCGTTGGCTCCCGAGGCGGCGCCGGGCCTGCCGGAAGCGGACGCGCCGGCCGGCGCCGACCAGCCGCCGCCCGCGCCCGCGCCCGCTCCCGCGCCGGCGACGTACGCGGAGCCGGAGGCTGATATGGTTAGTCGTGAACTCTTATACGATATGCCGTTGATTGATGGGAGGCCTTGTTGATCGTGGAGAGGGCTAAGGAGAAAGGGGACGCGTTCTGTGGTGATGGGAAGTTTTCCATTCGTGACGTGTTTGCTCAATTTTGCCGGGCAAAATCAATGAAATTTCCCGTGAATCTTCTCCTGTGCAAGCTTTAGATAGGCGTTAGGGATGTGTGTGCTTGATCTGGGCGAGCCGCGATAAAATTCGCTTTGGATTTCGGAGTGGATTGGCCCAAGGATTGGGATAATCACTTCGTCCGTACACCATTCGATGCCCGTCTCTTCGATTTTGGGCTCCTTAGAGGCCAAACAAGCTGCGGCAGAAGATCACCTAGCCGTGGGGTTTGCGGGGGGACAATAATTGAGCCTTTGCCTTGATGTTAATCTTGATAGCATAGTTGGTAGGGTGTTATCGTCATTGCTTCCTCAAAAGTGGCTTTCACTATTCACTTAAGAGCACAAAGTAAGGGTCCATGCAAAAGCTAGATTCTTTTGAGCATGTGGTGGTCCTTCCATGGCCTTTTCACTTTCATTTGCTCAAGAGTGGTCACAGTACTCTTTTTGGTCTCGGGGATTAATTCCTTGGGGGATTTTGGAATCTAGTTCGAACTTGAATCTGATCCTTAAACTATCCAATGAACTAAATCCCAAACCCCGCAAAAAAAAAAAAAAAAAAACCTTTTGATCCAAGCGCCTCTTATGGGTTTCTCTTTAAGATCAGGACCAGGATGCAATGATTTTTTTATAAAAAGGCACAGAAAATCGGTGCAATAAAAAAATGAGAGAAATAGAATCTGCCGAGGATTTTGTCCTTTCATAGATCACCAGGCCCTCCGCCTTGTGTGATCCTAGCAAATTGCACAGGGCACATCCTGTGTATGGAGGAGGCTAAAGCTGATCAAATTTTGATTCGAGCAACCAAATTGAATCACAGGATGGATTTATACGAATTTCTTTACCCTAGCTTACCAAATCTGATTTACATGCTATGTTAATTGCCAAACTAAATGCCCCCAAGCTTTCTAGTTTTTGAGTGACAACTGACAACATATTCAACAAGATAATTATTATTTTTCTAATATTCTTCTTTGAGAAGGTACCACAAAGCTGAATAAGAATATTATAGTTGATCTAAATGACTGTTAATGTTTCCTTATCTATTTGGTTGAACTATCCAGGGATGATGTAATTTTTTTAGTATGTTTTTAGACCTATTGACACATCTGCACAAACATGCATAAGTCCAACTGGAGTTTTATTTGAATTGAAGTACCCTTTTGATTGTATCTCATGTTGCAATCTTATAGGATCAACACAAGGAAGCAAAAGACAAAGAGTATAATGAAATGAAGCTTGTTGTATCAAAAGAAGATAGTGAAATGAAGGTTGATGCACCATTGGAGAAAGAAGATAGTGAAATGAAGGTTGATGCACAGCACGCAAACGAAAATGCAGAACCAGATAGTTCTTCTACCTCAGACAGTAAGAAAGAGGATCAAGATCAGATAAGCAATGCAGAAGATAAAGCAGCATCAGACCCAATGGAGGAGAATGAGAAGACATCAAATGATGAATCTGGCCAGGATAAGGTCCTTAAGAAGCCAGATAAGATTCTACCTTGCCCTCGATGTAACAGCATGGACACGAAGTTTTGTTATTACAACAACTACAATGTTAATCAGCCTAGGCACTTCTGTAAAAATTGCCAAAGGTATTGGACTGCAGGGGGGACTATGAGGAATGTACCTGTTGGTGCTGGGAGGCGCAAAAGTAAGAATTCATCATTGCATTACCGTCACTTGCTGATGGCCCCTGACTGTATGATGGGGTCCAGGGTGGACATCTCTAAGACAGTGATCCCTGAAGGCCTTGCGTCTTCGCCTTCTATCCCAATACAACCAATCGGTAGAAATGAAACAGTACTCAAATTTGGGCCTGAGGTGCCACTCTGTGAATCAATGGCATCAGTGCTGAACATTGAGGAGCAGAACGTAGCCAACACTGGAGCAGTATCAAGAAATGAAAATAGGGAAGATAACTCTTGTGTGTCTTCTGTCACATCATACAACGGGTTACCTGAAAATGCAGTCCACGCCGATAAGAATGGAACACCAGTTTATTCTAATGGAGTTGGCCCAGTGCCTCAGTATTACCTTGGAGCTCCTTTCATGTATCCTTGGGGCGTAGGATGGAACAACCTCCCTGTGATGGTGCCGGGTAGAGGCATGTCCGAGTCTGCTTCCCCTTCAGAAAGTTGCAGCGCAAGTTCAGCTCCATGGATGAACTCTCCCATGATGCCATCCTCGAGACTTTCTGCACCAGCATTTCCATATCCTCTTGTGCCACCTGCCCTCTGGGGTTGCCTGCCAAGCTGGCCAGCTACAACATGGAACATACCATGGATCAGAACTAACGGATGCATATCACCATCATCATCAAGCAACACCAGCTGTTCAGGAAACGTGTCTCCTACTCTTGGGAAACATTCCAGGGACTCCAATGCGCTGAAAGAGGAAAAGAAGGAGAGATCATTGTGGGTTCCCAAGACGCTTCGGATCGATGATCCTGATGAGGCAGCAAAGAGTTCAATATGGGCTACTCTTGGCATAAAACCTGGGGACCCTGGCATCTTCAAGCAGTTCCAATCCAAGGCTGAGAGCAAGGGCCAGACATCAGATGCTCATCCTGCTCGTGTTTTACAGGCGAATCCAGCAGCGTTGTCTCGCTCACAGTCATTCCAGGAGAGCTCTTAGCTCACGCCTTCTGCCTATCTTATAGTTTTGCCAACACAGGTGGTAATGTAAATTGTACATGTAGTGGAGTTTTGCGGTATGTGCAAAGATAAAAGAGAGAGCTTTTTATATGGCCACTAACTTGAAGTGGAGCTTGCAAAGAGCTCTCATGAGAACTTCGTTGAGATGTGTGTGTATTGTAAATACTTGACAGCTGGTTGTGTATATCATCTAGGTTTAAGTCAGGAGCACACTTATGGTTTGCCCCTAGTAGAGTTTTAGGATATATTTGGTGTAAGTTGTAAACAGTTAACTTTGCTGCTGATAATTTAGCAGGGCGCTAAATTTATACTACCAAATAAATGGTTTGCTAAAAAATATGCAGATAATTGTTTTAACTGTTCCAAAACCTCACTTGGAACGTATTTGCATATAGAAGTTGCAAGTTGAAGTTTTTGAGAAATACCGCAGTGATATGTCGATTCTGTCTCACAACTATGACACATCTTTAAAGGAGACCTGTATTTTTATTGTTCCCGTAAGAATGTAAATCCAAAATGGTCTACTTCGAAACCAAACATCTTACTTCCTCCGTTCTAAAATATAAGGCATATAATTTTTTGATAAAGTCAACAAACGTAAACTTTAACTATTAATTTCTTTCATATTATGTCATCAATGACTATAAAATTAACATCATATCAAAATACTTTCAAATATGAATCTAACTATATCAGATGCATAACATTGAATATATATGTTCCTAGCATAATTATTAGTCAAACGTTCTAAATATAGACTTTTTAAAATACATGCATACCTTACATTTTAAAACGGAGGGAGTACCATTTACCTAGGACAATTCTCTTGCCCAGTTGATGTTGAACGTCTATGATCGAACGCCTCTCAAAACACAATTCTGGAAGCGTATATGGAATGTAACGAAGTTCATTTGAGTTTATTAGCAATGATATCGTGTTGTATTAATGCTGATTACTCCTCTGAGAGACGTCTTTCAGGATATAGGTAGTCACCAATGCACAGAGGAAAAGAAGTCCTTTCCTACAGCTTTAAACCGTTAAAATTCAATCGTAAACTTGCAACTTTAAACCGTTAAAATTCAATGCCTTGATACATTAGCAGAATGTTTTGCTGACGTTGCTCGAGTTTACACCTATTCTAATCAGTTTTAAGAGTTCAAAGCGGAGTTGTGACTGAACGAGTTCTGAATAACGGGTTGATATTAAACACAGGCAATACTTGGGAGGCTGAATGATAGACTTATGAATACAACTATTTTTAACGGAGCCCTAATCTTTCAAGCTTTTAACCGCACGCATTTTATTCTAGTAATATCTCTATAGAGAACTTTGAGGCTTGAATAATGGGAAAAACATTGTGATATAAGAGCATCGTCTATCCAAACCTAACTTAGGTTGACCCAACACTATTTAGCTAATATTTATCTATATTTTTTTTATTTACTACTGTATTTGTTTGACCTAACTCAGAACCCCGTTGTGATGCCCTAACCTAGTTTGGCCCCAACTGTTAACCAGATCTTCGATTATTAAAACATGACACAAATTCTTACGAAAGTCAATGACGGTTTTAACTGGTCAAAGTGGTTGACTGAAATGTTATAATTATTTTATATAAAAATAGTTCATAAAATTCAAATCAAAATATATTTTGAATTTCTTATGGTTACAACATTCCATCTCATTTTTTTCGAATGACTTGACGGACTCAGTTTTATTAGAGGAGCAAAAACAGTAAATTGGGGTTTTTTCATATAATTTCTCAGAGCTTTACATAATTGTTTAGCATTTTATGCTATTACTATTAGAAAATGCTAGAAAAACTTTAAAATGGGTACAACACAGTACACATGGATTTTTTTATGAACTGCTGCAACATAGGCCCCAAAATGACCATTAAGACTAACACATGTTTTTTACTTTTACAGGAGTTAAAAATGCAAACAAAGTAACTCATAAATTGTCAAGACCTCTGTTCTTACAAATTAATAGCTGAACTATTCAAGTCATAAAAAACTACTGTTCTACACATTAGGTTGTAAAGCACATGTAGTTCACTGGTTTGTAAGGTGACAGCGTTAGAAACATCCTAGTTAATGCCGAGAGAGCGTTAAGAGTTGTCAGATATCATAGGAAGAACATCCAATGTGATAGGCCTCCTGGAGATCTGAACCAACATTCGATGTCTGGTGGTAAGGGCGGTGGACAGGAGGTAAAAGCAAAGCCAAAGACTTGTCCATCAGCACAAGGCGTCGGCATTTACTGCATGCGAAATTACACAGGAATAATTTAGCTGAAATGCAATACTAATATGGTTAAACATCTAGGGGAGTTACCTGCAAACTTTTGTAAATAGAGTCTGATAACTAGCAATCCAACGCTGCAAGAGGTTAACATGTTAGTAATTACCAAATTACTGGTGTTGGCAATTTACAGAAGTAATATAATACTGTTACAACAGAAGTGTCGTATATAAAAAAACAAACGATAATGCATCCAAACAAATTTTGGCATCAATCGGATTCCTGTTATGAAGGATGTAAACCAATGAGAAGTATGTAATAGAACATACCAATAGAAGAGAAAGTGCTTTGCAGGGTTCCACACTGAGGAAGTACTGCAATGCCTTGTCAGCATGCTCCTACATAATAAAAATAGCGTATTCATCAAGCCATGTTTCACTTGCGGTGCCTCTCATTGGATGAACAATCAAAATAGAGGATCATTGAAGAAACATTTACCGTAACATGCTTAAAAACATGATGCATGGATAAGCCTCTCGCATGAAGGTAACTTCCTCCCTGATAGAAGATTTACTTCCATGTGTCAAAAGGATCTTGCCAACAAATTGCATCACCAAGAATACTAAACTTTTCCAATAATTGTATCTCAGGAACATGATGTGCTTGGTGTTTTGCTTATGCTAAATTTATAATTGAGCTGGACAAAGTCAGCTTTTGCAGAAAACTCTTACCTCAGTAGGAGAGAAGAATGCCACGGCATCAGGATCAATAGATCCTGCAGGATGCAATGACACTATAGCTCTAAATATTGAAGGAATCAGCAACTCAATAACTGCAACCTGGTTTATAGCAGTTGTCACAGCACCAGATCGTAATTTGCCCATAATTTGCAAGTTCAGCTCCTTAGAAGGATTCACAAAGTCATCATCCATCAGAGATGCTAATGATGAAGCTCTTTTTGACCAATCCAAACGACGATATGTGAATATTTTCATGTTAGGTACTTCATTTTCTAGATTCTTAAGTATCTCCGACAAAGTTTTTTCTTCTAGCTGTCCATTACTTGCAGCCAACCTTGGTTTCTTAGCAATACCAGATTCGCTATCATGGAGATGGCTAAGCACTTCATCTTCTAGGTGAGGAAAGAATCTCCTTTTCTGGTCAGTGAAGGCTTTGAGAGCTAACCTGGAGACAACATCGGTTCAGCATCAAACCAAGCCTAAATGTTATAAACTCATAAATAAATGGATATTACAATTGCAGAAACGTATTTTTTTGTTAGATAAAAATTTAGGTAGCTAGCAAAGTTAAGTATGGATGCATAATAAATTAAGAAATAAAGTTGGATAGTAGCATCTCCTTATGGACACAATCACACATGGCAGCCAATCATCCAAAGCTGTATTAGCTTGGGACACATAAAAAAAAAACAAAAGAAAAATGTTAACTAGTGCATGTCTGCATGATTTCAAATCATCATAGAGCAAACTTACATCTAAACAAGCACATGAATGATGCAGAAACGGTATTATTTTCAACACCATTTTTTGTAAAACCAAACTATGAATGCATTAGGAGCAATAGTTCTGTTCTACACAAAGTGAAAATAGAAACTAAAAGATGGAGAATGGGAATTGAACTGCCGAGTGCCGACCCAACACACAAAACTCATCAAATAACAGCCATGCCAAGACTTATGTGCTGTGATCAAGGTTCAAGAAATGGCTAATCGCTAGTCAGTCAGAGAGCTGGTTACTAGGGATTAATCATATTAATCAGAACTAATGGGGGAGACAAAGCTGTGGGCTGTGGGCTGTGGCCCAACATGAGGCCCAATAATTAAACCTAATAGCTTCTGCCGTAGGATTTTGATCCAACCATCCAAAATCCTATCTTCCATTTCATATATAAGCTTGCTCCTACCTCACAGGCTCTCACCACCAAACCCTAATCCACACCTACCCCGCCAAGCTGTTGCCTCATCCTGACTTCCCACCACTCCGTCAGTCGCTGCTGCAGCTGCTCACGGTTCCTCTTCCTCACCGACCACCGTCGTTACCTCTCCTCACCTCCCACCACTCCACCAGTCACTACTGCTCATGACTCTTCTTCCTCCCTGGTTGCCCTAGCTTGCCTCCTCAGTCTATGCTCCTGCCCTCCCATAATCCCATTACTCAAAAGCCTACCCCATTGCAGGGCATTGGCTACTCACAGATTAATGGCTAGATTAATCACGACTCGGGATGGCTTTGATGGACTAGTCTCCCCTTGACCTACTATGTAAGAGGTTTGCACCAAATCGCATCCGTCTCCTGCTTACCACATGGTGATTGGGGATTAATCAACGATCAATTCCAATTTTTGAAACACTGGTCGTGATAACTGCAAATTGCACCATCATTGGCTATGGGGAATTGGACATGTGTACAAATTCATCTAACAAGGAACTAATATTTTATTTCAGGAAGAAACACTATGGAAAGCATTCAAACTACATACAACCAATGGTATGTCATCTATGGCACCCACGAATAGTGCCCACGGTGTGAACAGTACCCATGGTGCTGTAGCATGGATTAGGGCCGCTCCTATTATTTAGGGATTAGATATAATATATAGTTATTTAAGTTACTTTCTTCCAATCAATTAGAAATTGGATTGATTTGAATTATATTGGAGTCTATCCATTAGGGTCAGCCCTCCCTATACAAGGAGGCCTGATGTAACCATTCAGGGAACGAATGAATTAATTTGAAAGATCAATCTCGTAAGCGGTGGCTCCAACTAACAGCCAACTACCTGAGCGCTGCCACCTTTATAATGTGTACCAGCGTGCACATATCATGGTATGGTTGGACAAAATTTCACACATCAACAACACCTAATTAGGGAAATGTTGCAATAGTAACTATACAAGATAAAAACTAGGAAAAAGTATAATTTAAACCCTGAAGTGTTATGCTTCGCCTACAAAACCCCCCAAACTATGAAACCAAGTATTCTATCTTAGAAAACTTGAAAACCGACGTAAATAATCCCCTCGAGCAGTTTTGGTGGCGGATTTGCCTGCATGGCCCGTGAGGTGTCTGCCCAATAAAAAAAAGGGAATATAAATAAAAATAATACGTGTGGGCCCAACTGTAGAGAAACAAGAGACACGTTGTGGCGTGGTCGATGGGGCAGCGATGTTGTGCACGGTGTCGCAATGCGGTGCCGGCGCAGAGGAGCGGGCGACACCGATGTAGAGGCAACAGGTGACGCTGAAAAACATGCTCAAGGGCCAGTCTTGCCTTGATTGCGCTTCAAGAAACGTAGCAGAAAATGTCGTCTGATGAAACTGCTGAGGCTAGGAAGAATACCAGTGCATCTCATTGTCAATCATTTTTGGAAACTTGATCAGATTTACTGAGAATATGATTATGAGCTAAGTGAATCAGATAAGTCTGACATAGAAGGTGAAGAAGCAACAATCGACAAAAATACTGATAAATCTTCAAATGTGGATGGCCCAAAACTAAGAAGAAACTCAGCACTTCATATTGATGATGCCAGTGCCACATCTTACAAACTATGTAAATGGGATAAAATTGTACGCAAGGAGATACAAGAGGAATAGCTACACAAATAGTGTTGTTGCTACTAACCCGGCTTGGGATCTCCCCTTGCGCGATGTCGGCAAAGAGGAACAGGCGACGCCAGCATGCAGGTAAGGAGCGCCGCACTAGCACGAACGAGCGGGGAGCGCCGATGTGGAGGCAAGGGACAGACGTCGACAGGGCAGCGCTAGCGCAAAGGAGCGGGCAGCGCCAGCATGGGGGCAAGGAGCGGCAACACCGTGCACGGCGTTGGTAGAGCGACCCTGGTGCGAAGTGGGTGGCACTGGCATGGAGGCAAGGGGCGGCAATGCAGCACGCAACATTGGCGGGATAGTGCTAGTGTGCAAGAGTGGGCTGCGCCGGCACCAAAGAGGGGGGAGGAGGCAAAGGGATAGAGAGTGACAAATGGGCCCCTATAGAATTTCTTTTTATTTTCTTTTGGCTCTACTGACCGGGCAACACCTCAGTAGCCATGTGGGCCAAACCACCTCCAAAACCGCTAGAGGGGGTTATTTGCGCCGGTTTTCAAGTTTTCTAAGCTAGAACCTGGTTTCATAGTTTAGGGGGCTATGTAGATGAAGTGTAATAGTTTAGGGTGTAAAATAGATTTCTTCTTAAAAACTATAAAAGTACAGAACATTTTCAAACCATAAAAGTAAAGAACATATTCACCTTGTTCTATCAACAGCTGATGCACCAGCTTGTCCTGCCAGTTGACGCTTCCAAGCATATGCCACAACAGCACCATCTGGACATACAAGAGGCATGTGCAAGCCCCATGAATTACCCCTAGCTTTAAGGGCCCCATTTAAAACCCCAGACTCTTCCAATTGCCTTCCTAACAGCAAAAAACAATGAATTACTAGCAGCAAAAGAAATTCAGAAGGCATACAGGCTGCTAGGCAAGCTACAACTAAAAAGGTTGATCTAGTAAATAAAAAGTGCCATTTTAAAAAGAAAGTTGAAGCAAGCAAAGAAATACTGGTAAGGATGCACAGAATGTCAGAACCTATCGAGAAATTTCCAGTCATGGCTATTCATAAATTAATAGCATGATAAACACCAAAGGGTACAATCAACCCAAATGTGAAAATTGAAAACAATACTCTTATGAATGTGAACCTAAGTCGAGCACGCGCGCGCGCGCACACACTCGTTCAGATCATGAGTTCAAATAAAAAAAGACAAACTTTGAAGTATCCATCATGGATATCAATGAATAGGATAGAGCTTATATATCCAAGATTTCTATGGTAATATAAAATTTATGGTTTCCTTTGGTGCAAATTCAATCAATCATCTAAATTCGAAATAAGAAGCGCACTATATATGTTTGTAGTCACACGGCCTATATTGCCTTAATACCAATTCACAAGTTTTTCTCACAATTACAAATTTATATATTTATATTGCTTGGGCATTTCACCTATTTACGACCCGGAAGTCTTCAATCTACAGGTCATTACATTGCTTGGAAAGTTCATGTCTTGTACAGAAACAGGATCATGAAGCCAAGATTTTCTAAAATGTCTACAAAGTGTCCCATTAAAAAAAGAAATATAGCTTATTGAATCTGACATCCTGTCCCTGAGAAAGTTAACACAATGACAGCTCATTGCTGAATATAGCCACAACAGTTGAGCAAAAGTTATTTTACAGTGCCAGCAAAAGTCAAGGTATCCAAAAAAGAAGGCCAAAAACAATTGGAACATTCCAGTCCCACATATCAAACTTTAGCAACCGAGAAAAATATACAATTATCAGGTAGTAACTCAATATAACTGAATTTTCTGACCAAGGTACAACTTACCTCCAAGTCCAAATGTGACCTACGCAAAACCTTGTAGCTGTATAACCTAAAACAAAAAAAAAAAGAGAAAAAAGAGAAAATCGCTAATATGCTATAGTTGAGGTGCAATAGCCAATATGCCCTTCTATACATTTTAATTGCCAACATGGCCCAAAGTTGATGGGTTAATTGCCTATTTGCCCCTTTTCAAGTTTTTTTTATCAAAGTTTACCAAATGATCAATGTGAAATACCCATCCTACCCCTCTAGCCACTTATTTCTGCCCCATTGAGCTAAGCCCATCTGCCAAAGCAAAGAATTTGAGGCGAGCACTCACTATAGTACGGGAGTACAAGCTGTTGTCCTACTAGTACTAGGAACCATGGTACTACAATACTAGCATCCGTTCGAAGGTTAGAAAAATACTTGATCCAAAGCATGACATCAACAGTTCAGCACCCCTGAGATTCATCAGTAGTTTTAGCTCCGATACTCCCTTGCTATTGTCATTTGTCGGCACAAAAGAAAAGCATGGAGAAACAGTAGTATAGGGGAAACTTGGTCCTGCTCATCGGATTTAAGTTAATTGAAGCTACTCAGTAGTGCACACAATAGTGCTCCATACACAGATACACAGGCCCAATAAAGAGTTGCAAACAAGGGGCTAGCTAAAAGGGTAAAACGGGTATTTCACATTGAAAATTTGGCAAACTTTGAGCAAAAAAACTTGAAAAAGGGCAATTAACCCATCAACTTTAGGGTATATTGGCAATTACAATGTATAGGAGGCATATTGGTATTGCATCTCAACTATGGGGATATTGGAAATTTTCTAAAAAAACACGGCCGTGCACTTCCAACAAGGCTTGGTTTAAAATTTTCCTCAAAAAGACTTGGTTTTAAATTCAAAAGCCGTAATTTATTGCCAAATTCAGATGTACATTCCGAACAAACGTAGTCAAGACCAAAGGTATCGATTTTCCAACAAAATCTAAGATTTAGGGCACGATAGAGGGGCCGGTTGTCATGGTCACCCCTCGTATCATCCCAGCAGCGTTTATCTCCCGAGACCAACTTCAGAACCAAGCAGCCACCCAACTACCCAAGGAAGCTACCAGAACCTCGCGGACCGAGACTGAAGATCGGGGCGAGGCGAGGGGGGGGTGGCTGGGTGGGGTACCTGCCGAGGGCGCGGAGGTCCTCGAAGTGGCGGTGCATGGCCTCCGCCTCCTCGGAGACGACGCGCTCGGTCCTGTCGGCGTGCTGCTGCGCGCTGTGCGGGGGCGCTTCGTCGGCGACGAAGAGCGCCTCGAGGAGGCGGTCCGCGCCGAGCCGGATGTCCGCGATGAGCCTGCCCGCGCGCGCCAGCCGCTCCATCGCCTGCGCCACCTGCTTCGGCGGCGCGTCCCCCTCCGCTCCCTCGTGCCCGTGCGCCGCCGCCGCCGCCGGCACGGCCACCGCCGCCTGCGCCTGCTGCATCCTACCTCCTCCCCGGGGAGTCTCCTCTCTCCCTTCCAACTCCAGAGCGGAGATGCGATCTTCGCATAGCCTCGTGCCCGTTTAGTAGCTCCGGCCCATTTCTGAAAAATGAGGCTTTTCACAGGCCCAATATAAACTTGATCTGGGCCCAGGACCCAGCCTAATTGGATCGGCCCGGATCGACCCATAATCATCAGCGAAAGCTTTCTCCCTTTCCCCCGCATTTTGAACGTTCCACCCGGTGGCGCCACCCGCCACCGCCATGGGCTTCGCCGGCGGCAAACCCCCTCCGCCGTCGCTCCCGTCGCTCATCAAGCTCGGCCGCGCCGTCACCTCGAGGCACGTGGAACGCCTACTGGCCGTCCTCCTCCGTCGCGGCAGGCACCGCCTCGTCGGCGCCGTCGTCTCCCAGGCGCGCGTCAACTCCCTGCCCCCCACCCGGCGCGCGCACCTCCTCGCCGCCTCCGCGCTTCTCGCCTCGTCGCGCCGCCGTGGCGCGTCAGGGAGAGTAGCTCTCGCCGGGACGCTGTTGCCGTCCTCGTATCGTGCGGTCGTGTCGGAGTTGTGTGGCCGTGGGGACATCGAGGGCGCGCTCAAGGTATTCGATGTAATGACGGCGAGGGGGTGTCAGGTGGAAGATCGAGTTTGCAGCGTGATCATCTCCGGATTCTCTAAGGCTGGGAAGGCTGCGGCTGGGTTGGAGTTCTATGCGAGGGTTAGGAGGGAGTTCGGTGGGTTCGAGCCAGGCCTGGTGACACTGACTGCGGTTGTCAATGCGCTCGGGCAGGAGGGGAGAATTGATGAGGTGGTGAGGTTGGTAAGTGATATGGAGCAGAAGGGAATGGTTGGCGATGCGGTGTTTTACAACAGCTTGGTTCATGGATACGTAATTGATGGGCAGTTAATGGAAGGGCTTCGAACGCATCGGTTGATGTTAGACAAGAGCATTGCAGCTGATGTGGTTAATTACACTACTGTTATTGATGGGCTATGTAGAGAAGGTAGCGTGGAGAAAGTGATGGGGTTCTTAGATGAAATGGAGCGAATGGATGCTAAGCCGAATTTGATCACTTATACATCGTTAGTTGGGGGTTTCTGCAAGAGGAACAGGTTAGAAGATGCTTTTTCTATAGTGAGAAAACTGGAACAAACAGGTGTGGTGGTGGACGAGTATGTATATTCAATTATAATCGACAGTCTGTGCAAAAAGATGGATTTGGATAGGGCCTTCTCTTTGCTTGAAGAGATGGAGCATAAGGGGGTAAAACCTGGGATTGTGACATGCAATGCAGTAATAAATGGTTTATGCAAGGCTGGTGACACTAACAAGGCTGCTGAAATCTCTGAAGGTGTTGCTGCTGATAATTTCACATATAGCACACTATTACATGGTTACATTAAGGGAGAGGATACAAGTGGTGTGATGAAAATAAAGGGTAGGCTTGAGAGCAGTGGGATTGCCATTGATATTATCACATGCAATATACTTATCAAAGCATTATTTATTATCAAAAAGGTGGATGATGCCTGCAGCTTGTTTCATAAAATGTCTCATATGGGTTTAAGCCCTAATATTGTCACCTACCATACAATGATAGACATGTTATGTAAACTTGGAGAAATTGACAGGGCATTGGAGCTGTTTAATGAGTACAAGAATGGTACATCATTCTCCAGTAGAGACTGTATAGTTATTCACAGTTGCCTGATAAGAGCCCTGTGTAGGGGAGGACAGGTCAACATGGCTGACCAAATCTTTTATGATCTTATTCAGAGAAATTTAAGGCTTGATTCCTGTACTTGCAGGAAGTTGGTCCATGCACACTATAAAGAAGGTGGCGAACATGGTGTGCTGAATTTCATTTTTAAGATGAATGGATTAGAAATGAAGTTATTTTCATCTGTTTGTAATTATGCTTCTGCTTTCTTAAGCACCAGGGATTGTTGCCGAGCAGCAATGAATGTTTACAAGTTACTCAGAATGCAAGCATTTTCTGTAACTAGCAAAACATGCTACAAGATATTCAAGAGCTTACTCCGAAATGGAAATGAACAGATCATACAACCCTTGTTATGTGAGTTCATTAAAATTCATGGCCTGCATGAACCTAGAGTGATTAATATGCTGTCTTATTACCTCAGCAAGAAGAGTGCTGATGAAGCTATTCGGTTTTCTGATTACATGGACAATGGCAGTGTTCCTATCAGTGTCCTAAGAGTAGTTGTCCACGCATTAAAGAAGGAAGGTGAAATTCTGGATGCATATAACTTATTGAAGCAAGCTAAACAAGGTGGCTTTTCAGTTGATCTAGCCATGTACTCAATAGTAGTGGAAGGCCTTTGCAAAGGTGGTTATCTTGAGAAGGCACTAGACCTGTGTGAAAGCATGAAAAGAGAGGGTATCCATCCAAACATTATCACCCATAACTCAATTCTCAGTGGTTTGTGCCAGCAGGGATGCCTTACTGAAGCATTCAGGCTATATGACTACCTAGAAAGCAGTGAAGTGCTTCCTACGATAATCACTTATGCCATACTTATAGGTACTTTGTGCAGAGAAGGTTTCTTGGATGATGCATATCAATTGTTTCAGAAAATGTTCAATAAGGGTATCAGGCCCACCACACGTGTTTACAACTTGTTAATAAGTGGCTACTGTAACTATGGGTTAACTGAAAAAGCACTTGAGCTTATGTCACATTTTGAGGAGCTCTCTCTACTACCAGATGCTTTTACACTTGGTGCAATTATTAGTGGTCACTGTCTGAAAGGCGACACTGAAGCTGCACTGGGCTTCTTTAATAAATACTGTTCTATGCAAATGGTCCCAGATTTTGTTGGTTTCATGAGCCTGGTCAGAGGACTCTATGCAAAAGGGAGGATGGAAGAATCAAGGGGCATCTTGAGGGAAATGTTTCAGTGCAAAGAAATTGTGGAGCTAATAAACAGCGTAGGAGATGAGATCCAAGCAGAATCTTTTGTTGGCCTTCTATCTTCTGCTTGTGAGCAAGGGAGGATTGATGAGATTGTGACTATCCTAAATGAAGTGGGTCTCATGTATCTATCCTCTTCAAATTTTAACAGCTGTAATACGCTTTCTCACCTCAAGAAACTACAGAGAACTGGAGATGAATGTGATCCCAGGACAGATTCAGAACAGGTTTTAAATTCAATCACTCATGACGCTTCTGGCAGTCGCCTTCCTGGAAGTTCTGAAGACACAGGGCAATCCATAATAGATGGAACTGATAATTTGTGCACAGCTAATGATGATTCTGATATTGAGTTTGGTAATTTGCTAGCAAAGTCTTTCTATGATGACTTTGACACATACTATCCTGCTATTTCTTCGCTCTGCTCGAAAGGGGAGCTGCTTAAGGCCAATAAGGCAATTGAAGCAATGCTTCTTAATTCTGGTTAAATTTGGTAACAAGTTCAATCTGTTCATGGTTTTTTTCTCGCTCACAGTATCATCATTCAGCGAACAAAGCAACTTGTAAGTACAACCTGTTTATCCAGATATAGCTGATGCTTGATGGTTACATATTCCATGATGAGATACAAGAATACTTAGACATTCTTGTGTTCTATAAGTGGGGAACATTTGTCAGCATGCTCCAGTATCATGGCAGTTAACTCCTGTTCACAAAGGTAGATATCAATTTCTCACATCACATGCAGCAACATCTGTCTCTTCTATTAAAACTCAATATCCCATTTGACTTGTCACACAAACTCGTATACCCTGTATGATCTAACCGATCATTGTTTTTGCATCCTATCAATGTACACTAAATCAAATGAGATCCCTGACTGCCCACATGTCCCAATCAGTTAAAGAAGGCCTCCGTCGGCACAATTGTACAAATTGTTTTTTACATTCATATTTATTATTTGGTTGCACATATGTTTATGCAATATGGTTCAAGATCTGAAAGCAATGTACACTGGGCAGGGCATGAAAAAAGAGGAAACCAATCAATTGGTTACAATCAGATGCCCTGTGGGTTTTAACCCACAAGTATCTGGGAATCAGATAAACATGTGTTTATTCAAAAGTTATTTGAATTTACTGATCTTACTCTTACCTTTGTAGTTTTGCAAGAAACCCATGCATTTTTGTGGAAAGTGGAAGAAATAAATCATTAGCTCTTAGTGCATGAAGCTCAAGAAACTAACTTCCAAAAGCAGCCATCTATAAATTGTATTATTTCTTTCCCAAAAGTCACCCTGGATGGTGAGCTGGTTATTGTCAGCTAACAACTGATTCTGTGACTTCTTGAAGCACAGTGTCTACAATCAAATCCTTTAGTAGCACAGGAAAAAGAAAGAGGGACTGAGGAAGTACCACGGCCTGCATGCTGCATTGCAGACCTCTTGGTCAGCACCTTCCCTTTAAATCTCCTCAATGGCTTGCCCACTTGCATAGCTACTCACACTCTACCTCCTTCGACTTGCTTTCCCTGCTGGTCTTATCAGCATTTTTGAGTGATTATACAGCAGTGTTAAAAAGATACATTTTTTGAAAAAAATCCTTTTTGCATATGTTAAATTGTTAATATATGTTTTATGACATCCCATATGTTAGTTTTAAATCAAAATATTCTGAACTCCCCCTATGTTAGTCTATGTCTATAATACTGAAGTTTTTGTCTTCCTATGGTTCAAATTCAATACAATGAATGCAAGTTTCTTTGGATGTAATGAATTTTCTGATGTCTTTTTTTGAACAAACAGGGCAGGCGCTCTGCCATTTCATTAAGAAAAAGAGAACTGTGTACATTGTACAAGGATCTAGCCACGGCTAGGAAAACAGAAAGAAATTACAAAGGAGCAGGATGGAGCCCCATGCTTCAGCCCCTCACCTCCTCCAAAATTCTACAGCACCCTAGAAGGAAGATTCTTATGCTCAAAAATGCGTCTATTTCTTTTCTTTCAAAGATTCCAAATAGCGTAGACTATGAGATCATTTAGGGCCCTCTTGACCGCTTTGCCGACTGTGTGGGAAGAGATTGCGATCCACCAATCGCAGAAGCTCATGTTGTCTATTGTCTAACAAGATACTTTATCTACTAACACTGTATCTAGAAATAGATTACCGCTTCGGGCATGTTTAGGATTTCTGCTATTCACAAGTCAGGCACCAAGTTAGTTTTAGTTATGTCTAGAATGTTCCTGTGGCTACTCATAAATGTGAATCTCATAGTTATATTAACATCAGGTTTTTGTATAGATAGAAAAGATACTTTTGTCAGGATCTGTCAGAGATACATACTGTTTTATGTACTTAGTTTGAAGAGATTATAAATGTTTGAGGCCTACTTTGGGGAAAGGGAACAAAGAGAAGGTAAATAAATTACACAAGGTAACATTAGCTCTAGGGACTAGGAACAGGGGTTGATTAGGGGCGGTAAAAAAAAATTGAGGAAAAGGAGTGGTAATATTTTTGGAGGGCTCTATACATGCATGAAATGTTGATACTACAGTTTCTACTCCCTCCTTTCCAGTATGTAAGGCATAATTTGATTTTCGTGAATACCAAGGAGATTGTGTATAGCACTTGTGATTCCTGATTTGCCCCTAATTAATTGCCCCTAATTAATGAGATGATTTTTTATCAGCGCACATGCAGGGGAAGGAAATATCAGCGTAAGGAAATAATGTGATTCTAGAATTAATTAGTTTCCTACACAGTGAAGGGTATTTCTGGAACTTCTAAACGGTCATTGCAGCTGTGCCTTATATATTGGAAAAAAAGTGAAAACAAATTATGCCTTACATACTGGAAAGGAGGGAGTATTTTCTAGTGTGTTTTGAATGTGAAAGCAAGAAATATAGGAATTGCAACGCAAAGATTTGCTTTTTGCCTGCATCCATTGATGCAAAGCAGCATGCCAGCACCCATTTGATGAAAGATCGAAATAGTAGATAGTTGAAATTATTCACAATCATCATTTGTATCTCGGATTTTCTGTACTGAAACTTGCAATGACCAGTTTATATTATTTTGGTGCTACTATGCATGACAATTCCTAGCTTGCTGTTATTCAAATTTTGTTGGTGTTCTGCAGCTGTTGTATAAGGACGAAACTATTACTAACTTTGAACCAGTTGTGCTCGATTTGCTTCATTTGGAATTTGGGTACTGCATTTGTTTTATGACACTAATGTGCGTGAGAAATCTAAGCGAGTCTATCCTAGTCGTCATCACTGCAAACTTGGCCAAGTCATATTTACACTACAGGAAACGAAAATAGATTCGACTGCCAAAATCTGATTCGACGGCCCAATTTGAACAGTCGAAATAGGTAACATAGTGTCGACAGCCACAATTATGCAATGACATCTACCCAAATCAGGACGATCGACTACCGATAAATTGCCGTCGAGTTTACTTGGTGGTCGATGTCGAAAAGCAAACGGAAAGCTTTGTGGTGGCGATTGGCGTCGAACGATATCGACGACCAAACGTTATGCCGTCGATAGTGTTATCTGATCGACTGACCTACAAAAAGCCGTCGATACATTTTATTTTTAAATTTTACCCCATTTTGTTTTATTTATATTTTAATCTTTGTTAAAATTGTCATTAATTTGAATTGAAAATTAGAAATGTTACATTTTATTATTTTTAGGTAGTTATTGTTATAATTAATGAATTGAGGAATATTGAACATATATAGCTTTTTAAATAATGTATTAAATATTGTTTAAATCTTACAATTTTAGTTTTACTAGTAAGAAATTTAAAAAATAGTTGAGTGCGGGCGTGCGTGTATCAAATATTGTATAGTACGAAAACATAACTTTAAAATTATAAATAAACACAATTTAAATTCAAATAGGATGTATGATGTTGCTTTGATCACATGAAATATGAAACTCGAGGTGAAATTCTTCGGAAAACTTCAGGTTTCAAAGGGATGACCTCATAGGAAGTTCTAAATTATTTGATTTTTTTTCCAGGTGTGTAATTCCCAGTAGAAAGCAACATGGAACAGTTTGAACATTTAAAATTTGTTTTTCAAATTTATAAAATTGAAATAGAGAGGTTTGACCAGTGATTCCCTTTAATGGGGGAAGCCCTCGAGACAAGCACTTGTATCGACGGCCTAGACTAAAACCGTCGACACTAACACAGCTACTCGACGGTAGTCAACGCTAACCCTCGGCAGAAGTAGTATCGACGGTTTGACTTACAGCGGTCGATAATAGCTTCCCCGACGATAGTCTCGACCGTTGGTACCTATGCCGTCGATACTGTACCTCCTGGTGTTTGCTTAGTATCGACGGCCGTTAGTGAGCCGTCGATACTAGTTTATGTATTTCGACGGTCTTATCATGCCGTCGATACTACCGCGTCGGTTACCGTGGTTATGTCGACGGCCTATATTTGGCCGTCGACATCGCTCTAGTTATCTGAGCTCCTAGGGCTCGGGACTTAGCAAAATCGCTAAGTCCTCGCCTCGCCCCGCCGCCGCCAGACGCCGCGCGCGCGCGCGCCTCGCTCCACGCCGCTCGCGCGTCCCGCCTCCTCGCCGGACCGCGCGCCGGCAGCGCCGCCTCGCCTCCACGCCGGCGCTGCGCGTCCCGCCTCCTGGATCGGACGGCGCCGCTGAAGCGCGCCGCCTCGCCTCCACGCCGCCGCTCGCGTCGCGCCTCCTCGCCGGGCGCGTCGCGCCTCGCGCCGCCTCCCGCCGCGCGTCGTCCGCCTCATCGCGCCGCCGCGCCGCCGAACGCCGCCATCTCGCCCAAGGCTGAGCTGCCGTCTGCCGCCGCCGCCATCTCGTCCCCTTGCGTCGAGCCGCCATCTCGCCGTCGCCGCCACCAGCCGCCTCCTCGTCGCTTGTTGTCTCGGTGCCGCCGCCGCCGAAGCCGCCTTCAGCCCGCCGCCGTGGCCCCGGCCGCCTCCACGCACGGCCGCCTCACGCCCCACCTCGCCCGGTCTCGTGCCGACGCCCCACCCGCCGGCCATCCCCTCGACTCCTGCAGCGACATCCAGGTATTTTCCCGGGCTTTTTTTTCAAATGTTGGTAGTTCAGTGTCGACGGCCAGTAATGTTTAGTCGAGACTAATTATAATATGATCATGATTAACACTAATTTAATTATTTAAAAAAGTAAAAATTTTGAAAAATGGTTTGGAATATATTTTAAAATTTAGGAAAATAGTATAGAATATAATTACAAATTTAGGACAATAAAATGTATTTTAAAAATTATATTAAACTGTTTGCCGTGTGATTAGCTAGCGTCCGTGGATTAGTTTAGGACATGTCACCTAGCCGTACGTCACCCGTTCGGAAACGGCACATCTCGTATGGAACACGGACGGTGATTCGTTGTGCTCTAATACGAGATGTGGTGCGCGTTTCCGAATTGTCCAGTGGAGCCCCTTATGGGCGCCCCGTGGGCGACCTCTTTAACGACCGCTCGAGCGAGCGTCGCGTTGTGGTACCGGAGGGTTCGAGATGAGTTTTTCGACGGCATAACCCTAAAAGGTTCTCCTGCATAAAATAAGTGCTTGAATTTTTATCGATTCCACGCCATCGTTGCACTAGGAGAACCCTTAGGGTTATCTGCTGAAATCTCGCCTCGAACCCTCCCGATCTTCGCAGCATAACGTCCCGCTCGATCGTCGCTCGTAAAGGTGGGTTTAAAGCCTTCAAAGCCTAATACAAAATCCTCTCGTGTGACGATGTCCGCAACTCGGATGGAAGAAGACAGGAGTTGGATGTATGAAGGATGGCAACGGAACAGACACCACTCGGACGAATGGTACGACAAGACCGAGATATTCCTGAATCGTGCTTTTCAGGATGCTCGAAACGATAACACGCGTGTAACTTGTCCGTGTGTTGATTGCGGGAACTGCAAGAAAAGAACCCGCGCTCAGATGGAGATAGACCTGCATACGCATGGCTACAAGGCCGTACCGTCGATGGGTCTATCATGGGAGAGTCGGTTGGCGGAGCCACCACCACCGCCACCACCAATGACGAAGGTTTCGATGAGATTGATCGGGTGAATGATATGATGGATGACTTGGTCATAATTTTCGGATCTTGAGCCACCCACAACGTTGTCTAACTTCATGGAGCTTCTCGAGTGCGCAGCGACCTCGCATGATAGCACAACGGTGGCCCTCTTGTCTGTTGTGTCTCGTATGTTAGCAATAAAGTGCAAATACAACTTCTCTATTAACTGTTTCGACGAGCTCATATCGTTGTGGTCTGATGTCCTTCCGGAAGGTCACAAGATGTCTGCCAGTTGGTACGAGTGTAAGAAATTGATAGGTGGTCTCGGAATGCCATATGAGAAGATACACTATTGCCCGAACCATTGTATGCCTTACTACAAAAATGATGCGGGTAAACAGTCTTGCGATAAATGTGGAGAGTCAAGATATGTCGAGGTAGAGGACGCTCAAGCAAACAAGAGGCAGACTAGTGTCGCGAGGAAAGTGCTTCGTTACTTCCCGCTGACGAAACGTTTGGAACGGTGTTTCATGACCGAAGAGACGGCGCAACAGATAAGGTGGCATAAGGAGGGTAAAAGGCCGAAGGGTGATTTGATGATACATTCATCAGATGGGGACGCATGGAAGAACTTTGATCAGAAACATCCTGACTTCGCAGCTGATCCGAGAAATGTGCGTCTGGCAATTGCCACCGATGGGTTCACCCTTTCAATATGATCATTGCGTCGTATTCTGTTGGCGGTGTTTACTATGCCTCTGAACCTTCCCGCCACATTTAATGAAAGAGTAATTCATGTTTCTATCCTCATCGTGCTCGGTCCAAAGAATCTCGGAAAGAATCGGATTTTTCCCGAGACCTTTGGTCGAAGAGCTGAAAGAGTTATGAGAGAATGGACCAATCACGTACGATAGAAAGACAAATACCAATTTTCATATGAGGACTGCTTTTATGTGGTCTATTCATGATTTTCCTGCTTACGGAATGTTCTCAGGATGGAGCACGCACGGCAAGCTAGCATGTCCCGTTTGCATGGATGATACGAACGCGTTCCAGTTAACACATGGGGGTAAGGCATGTTGGTTTGATTGCCACCGTGCTTTTCTGAAGCCAGATCATCCCTTCAGAAAACAGAGGAATGCGTTTCGAAAAAACACCGTTGTGAATGGACAAAAACGTCCGCGACTGACCATAGCTGCCATCAAAGCTTTCCAATCAAAGTTGGTAGAAGGGAGAAATGGAATTTATGAGGGTTACGGTGTGTCCCACCATTGGACGCATAAGTGCAGCTTATACTCGCTACCTTATGCAGATGATTTGTTATTGCCCCACAATTTCGATGTCATGCACCAAGAGATGAATGTGGGACAAGCAATCTTGGGCACCAGTCTCGACATCCCTGACAAGAGCAAAGATAATATGAAGGCATGTCTCGATTGCGCAGAAATATGCAGTCGACCATCAATGAACCTCATAGAAGGATTGTCTAAAAAGCCTAAGGCTTTGTACTGCTTAACAGTCACCCAAAGGAAAGAAGTTCTCGAGTGGTTCGAAGGACAGTTGAAGTTTCCCGATGGGTACGCATCAAATATTGGTCGTGGTGTGAACGTTGCTCAAGGGAGGATACACGGCATGAAAAGTCATGACTTTCATATATTTGTCCGTGATCTCATTCCTGTCGTGTTTCGTGGTTACGTACCTGAAGATGTATGGAGAGCTTTAGCGGAATTAAGTTTTTTCTATAGAAAACTATGTGCTAAAGAGATAAAGCGGTCCGAGATGGTTAAGCTCGAAGAGGAGATTGTTGTGCTTGTGTGTAAACTTGAGAAAATATTCGTTCCTGGATTTTTTAACCCAATGGAGCATCTTCTGATACATTTGCCCGCCGAAGCCAGGTTGGGAGGTCCCGTTCAGTACAGGTGGATGTATCCTGTGGAGCGTCGCCTTAAAGGGGTTAGGGCAAACGTGAAAAATAAGGCTCGCGTCGAAGGTTCGATAGCAGAATCATACTATATGCAGGAGATAACCCATTTTTGCAATAAATATTTGGCGAGAGAGCACAATGTCAATATTCAAATACCAAGATACAACACAGTTTGTAGCAAGCCTCAATCTGATCTAAAATTGTTTCTTGGAAGAGGCAATCCTGTGGGAAAAAGTAAACGACGAGAGTTATCACAGGAAGAAAGGTTGATTGCACTATTGTACTTGTTCGATAATATGGAAGAAATGGGGGACATGCAGAATCAGTTCATACAAAGAGAATGGACAGGGATGAATGAACCCAGTCCGGAGGAAAGAACAAAGTTGATGAAGGAGGGTGCCGGACCTGGACGTCCTAACTTCATAGTTTGGTTCTGGAAACATGTAAGTATATATGATTTCATAACCTTATTAATAATTGAAGATTTCTTCGACATAGTTTGTTAAATTTCTTATTTTCTATGAAACAGTGCACGACTCATGCAAACGTACACAACGATCTGCGTATTCTGTCACGTGGACCTAGAACTAGCGTCAAAGTGCACGGAGTTTATGATGTCAACGGGTTTCGCTTTAGATCGGCAATTCATGAAAGGTCGAAACCTAATTTAAAATCAATTAACAGTTGTGTACTATGCTACGGGGAAGATGGCATAGAGTACTACGGTATAATAGAGGAGATAATTGAATTAGTATTTGAGGGAAGTAAGGAGTTATCAGTTGTTCTCTTTTGTTGCATTTGGTTCGATCCTATTAAAGGGGTTAGACGTCGAGCGAGTTAGGTTTGGTGGAGGTTAACCGAAGTCAAGGTTAAAAGGTACGATCCGTTCATCCTTCCCAACCAGTCGAGCAAGTGTACTATCGCCTTATCCATGCAAGAAAGCAATGAAAGGTAGTACTAAGCGGCGAGGAAGACCTTCGGTCATGGTGGGTTGTGTACAAGATTGAAGGGTGGAAGATTGGCTACCCGACGACCGATGATTATCACCAACCAGTACAAGAGCAACGTATGAATGGCAATGTGGTGATTGATATTGGGAATGGACTAGATAACCTAATAGCCACAATAGATGACGACGTAAATGAAGAAGTACAACAAACACAACAAGCACAACAAGAAGGGGAGGATGTCGAGCCGACCGATGATCTTCTCGATGTAGACGATACATACTTCTAAGTTGATGGTATTCATTTCGGTCATTATGTTCAGTTTTGTTGTTTTAATATTACTAATTTGTGAACTGACATTACTTTAAAATGTAGGATGCCACGCTGACAGTTCAGGAGGAGCTCGTCGCAGGACGAGGACGACGACCTTGACCAGAGGTCGAGGGGCACTCTGAGTCAGCCACGAGGGCACGCTGCACCGAGATGACTGGCACCGACACAGAGTCCGGGGTCATTGGGGCTCTAGCCGGAGGGGGCTCCAAGGGCGAAGAGGGGCATAACAAGTTGCCCAAAGGCGAGATATCCTCACAGGCGGATCGTGATCGAGCCGGATGGCGGCAGTAATATCCTAATTCTCTACTTTTTGTCAATTAAATCTACTAACTTGCCTTTATTTCTCAGTAGCAACTTGTCTGTGTCCATCCCAACAAAGGCGATACCCACCGACTAATGCTCTTGGCATCCTCGTGCGCCGATACTATTCGGCATGGTCGGAGAGGAGGGCACAACATCCCGCTTACTCTTGGGATGATTACAATGTGGCACCTCACGGGATAGCACCACCGCCGAGGAGATAAAGGCGGGAGTTTTGGGTGAGTTCGCACATTTTTATTTTTAATATCGCAGATGATTGGCAACCATTGTTTATTCGGATTTATTTTTTTCAGCTTAGGTATCGCCGCGTCCGTGCTTGGAGGAGGAGGACATCAATTTCGTGATGGATAGGAATGCCAAGCGAAGGTGCGAGATCGATGTCGAGTGCACGGGTCACCGCCGTTCAGGATTTCCACGGTATTCACTTATTTCTTTGGCTTTTTGGCATATGGTTATAATCTGAATAATTTACTTTGTCTTATCTTGTCGATTATAAAGGAGAGAGGATCACCCAGCCGATCTTGCAGTTGTACCTCGAGGCTCAAGAGTACGTGAGTTCGACCGGATGGGTGTCGAACGCCCAGATGCTGGGAGGCCTTGTCGCAAAGATCGGGCGGCCGAGGCGTTCAAGGAAAAGTTCTTGAAGGCCAAGAAGAACCGGCGGCGATGATTTAGTAAAACGACGATGGAAAGTAAATCGTTCGCTCAACTAAGAAAAAGGATGGTAATGCTATTCCTTCATTATTTCGATCTTGTTTTTCTAATAATGAATATATTGACACTCCACTTGTGCGATGCGAGGCGCCACGACCGCCGCTTCCGTCTTGGTCGTCGGTGTTCGGAGGCCACACCTCTCAGAAAAAGGATGGCTCCTTCGGTCCTGTGGACCCGGTAGCTACGCAACGAGAGGTACGTAATAATTTATCAATTAGTTCGTACACAATCGTATATTCTAACTCGGTTATCTCACTTCAATGCAGGCACGCTACAGAGAGGCTTTCGCTGATAAGCATGGCCAAGAGAAGGACCCAGAAGAGGAGCCACTTGACCCTCTGGTGATACATGAGGCTATGGGCGGAAAGGCTCATGGGAGGCTAGCGATCGGAGGGGACCACCTGAGGTATGGTACTGTCTAATTTATGCTCGTGTCAGCTTATATCATATTTTGTAACCACTAACATCGCTTTGTTACAGGTCCGAGGATTACATGCCTCAGGTGAGGGCTTCCCACTCTCAAACAGAGAGTCGACGCGCCTTCGAGGCCCGCATTGAGAGGGAGAGGCAGCGGGAGAGGGAGGAGAGGGAGCGGGAGAGGGAGGAGAGTGCACAGATGATGCAAGGCGATGAGGGAGAGTCGAGGACCCAAGAAGAAGCAGACAGGAGGCGGGAGGCGGAGATGGCGAGGCAACGATATGAGTTCGAGCAAGGTTCGCCTATCGAGTCGCTCTCTCGACTGGGCGGGGTAATGTCCTTAAACCTAGTACTATCCATCCACACGTCGTTTATTGCAATTTCATTCACAAGTCCGGTGTCCATAAAATTTTAGGCTAGTCCCAGTGGTACTGCTGGCGGTCCGACCTTCACGGGGTCCGCCACCGTTTGTGATGGATGGGCACCGCTCCCTACACCCTCACGGCAGCCACTTGCTCCACCGGCGAATCGTGGGCCCGGCTCGCCCACATGGTGGCTTGCCGTATGTTACGGATGATGAAGTCGTTAACTCATGTTTGAACCGTTTAAACATGACAAAATAATAACTAACTGTTTTGTACACATGCGGGGTTCGGTTCGGCTCATGGTGAGATCCGTGGCGGGAGGAGGAGACACATCGGTGACCGGGAAAATCCCAACTGGGTCACCGACCTCTTTGAGCGCCCGCCATTGCCATTCACCCAACCGCCTAATCACCCGGAGAACCCAGGAGAACGATCCTCGGCCGATCAAGAGCTGACTAGCTTTACTTTTGATTTTGATACTTTTAGTTGTAAAATTTGTCTTATATTTGTTATATGATAGCTTGTGAACTTGACGTGCTATATATGTGCTTGTGGATATGTGGTAATGTTAATTTTGTGTATTTTGTGGTTTCGATGTGTGTTTCGATGAATTGTGGTCATAAATATGCGACGAGGGTATATATATGCATTGTGGGGTATTTTGGGTTTGCAGTCTTCTTTGTCATTCTTCTTGGGTGGCAATGGCGGCGTACCGCAGAATCTGTGTTTTTTTAACAAAATGCACAAAATTTTTTTTTCCAGCTTTTAGTCAGTGTCGACGGCATATATATGGCCGTCGATACAGAGCTGCAGTTGAGATTGTGTCGACTGCCTATGTAACCGTCGAAACTGTCTCCATGGTCCTCTGTGGGTCCCACGACAAGTATTATCGACGGTACGCCTCTTCGCCGTCAAAGCAGTTCAACAGAGCCGGTGACGCCGTCTTCGGTCCGTGTCTCGACGGGCTGCTGCTTTGCCGTCGACACTACTAGTGTCGACGGTCAGACCGTCGACACTACCTTCCTCTCTCGACGACGTTCACTCGACGGCCGTGTATCGACGGCTAGCCGTCGACACTAGTTTCACCCGACGGTTGTGTGGTGTGTATCGATACTGTTGCCGTCTCCTGTAGTGTTAGTTTGATAGTTGCATCAAAGCCTGGGAGATTTCTTGGAGACATGACATGATTACATGAGGCATTAAATCTTGCTCTCTTTTATTTTTGACAGGTGGTAAATATGAAGTCAGCACGCGTGGAGCCGTGGAGTACTGGAGTACTAGGGAAACTCTGAAGAAAGGTGGACATGTACCATAAGTTGGGACTTGGGTATCAGAACTTGGTAAGTCAAACAACCAGATTTAAAGCAATCAAGTGAACTCATATTATATATTGAATCATTAGTACATAAGAATTTCACGATGCAATTACATAAACACAAATGATCAGGCAACTTTGAAGATTAAAACCACACTTGCTTATTCAAACAAAACATGGCACCAGCACCACTTAGTATTCAGCACATAAAGCAGTCCTAGGAGCCTCCTCAAGTCCTCAGTGATAGTTGTTGAGCCTCCTGCAGTTCTGCCTGATCTCCCCCTGTGATCCGGTGAGCGGAGAGATGTTGCCCATGTTCACCATTGACTGCGCAAAGTGCTGGAAGAAGAGATTCACATCATTTGCATATGCCTTGACGAGTGCGGCTGTCTCAGCGCTCTGGGTGAGCAGGACTTGATCAGAGCTGAGAAGGCCCTTGCCGGCCAGGATGTTCTTGAAGTAGAAGTTGTCGAACTTTGCTTGGGTGACAAAGTCCAACGGGAAGAGGTTGTTGTCGCCGCCAGAGCGGGGGCAACCCGTCCTCAGCCACCCCGCGTAGGACATTTCCAGCGTGCTGTCAGCCAGGCCATTGCCGGTCTGGTTGTACAGCCTCTGGCGGAAGCTGGTGCACCGAGACATACCGATGGTGTGGCCACCTGCATACATCGTTGCACAGCGTTACTACACCGAGACATAGCGAGTGCTTCTGGCTGCTGTATGGAGGGAGGCGAGAAGCTCACCAGAGAGGGCCACGACATCAACGATATTGAGTCCTTGGCGCTTGAACTTGGTGATGATGGTGGAGAGGGTGTTGTTGGGCGCCGGGATGTCGTTGTTGGAGCCCTGGATGCTTGCACCCAGAGAGTCCCTCCGTCCTAGCGGCACCTCCCAGAACGGACCGCCAACCTGCAGGTTTGAGACCAAAGAATCACACACTGCATTGGTTTACTGGTGCTAGAACAGGAGCTACATTCTCTGTCTTGTGGTTGGACAGAATGAATGAATGATCGGTGGTGCCACGTACGAGGATGGTGGAGTCGCGTGCGGCGAGAGCGAGGATGTCCGCGCAGGAGACGGTGCCGGGGCAGGCGGCCTCGAGGGCGGCCTTGATCTGGTCGACGACTTCGAACCCCCTGAGTGAGTTCCTGTTGGGGTTGGACCCCTTCTCGCTGACTATGCTGCTGCTGTTGTCCAGCAGAACGGACGCGTCGCAACCCTGCGCACAAAAAATAAACGATTGGTGGACAGATTAGGCACATGGAAATAGTACATGGGTAGATTAGACGCATGCTGTGAAATGGTAGCGCAGGCTGCTCAGGCACATGCATTGTGTGTAGGGGTGAGCACTGCATGGATAGAGCGCCAATTATTGTGAATTTGAAGTAAGCAATATCCCTTTGTTTGGAAAAAAAAATTGCGCAATCATGGTACGGAGTACTCCATCGGTGTCACCAAGACAGAACTTAGTGCTCGCATGGGCAATGCAGGTGGGCTATCTTTTCATTGGTATAAAGGTAGCCTAAAATTTACAGATTCTTCCATCCTCCTAAGGTTATCGTTTCCAACACCTAGGTGCATATATATAGCAAAAGAAACAATAATGAACACCTTGCATTTGGAGTTATGTATCTTTTTTTCTTGAGCTATATATTTGTGCATCACTACATCTAAAGTGAACTACAAACACCGCTTTCACCCTCAGAAAAGTCAAATAAAATGCATATCATTGTACTTTTTTTTAGAAAACATATCATTGTACTTGAAACATACAAATCAAAGTTTGAAGTATGCGATTTCCAGTACTGCATTGCACTGCAGGAACTATGTTCAGTAAGCATCATAATATCTTGTCGAAAAATGCAAAGAATACTTGGCAAAGAGGAAGCAGAGACCTTGACAAAACAGTCGTGGAAATGCAGCCTGACCAAGGACGCCGCCATCCTGGTCTCCCTGGCGACTGCCTGTGCAACGATGGACTGCACGATCTCCTTCGCCATGGGGCATGAGTGGTCATAGAACTGAGGGAACAAGCCATACCACGGGTTGCCTCGGACTGCACTGGCAAGGAGGAGGGGAGAAACAAGGCATAGCAGTGCCAAGCAACCCATGGAAGTCGCCATGTAAGTACTCTTTGCTGCACTACGCTTCAAGCTAGTGAGAAGAGAATAGAACCAGTTGAATGTTTCTACTTCTCTTCTTGTGGATGATGAGATGAGGTGGGCATGGGGTGGTATATATAGCAGGAGGAGCCACTTATGTTAGGAAGGACGTTGAGACGCAGCAGGGCAGCTGGGTTGTTAGGCAAGCGTATATAATAAGTGAGCTTAGCTTGGCATTGGTTTCAGCTGCTTCGGCACTAGTTCTTCCAAGTTCCATCAAGTTACTCCAGAGGTCAAGCTAGACTTGGCTCCTGCAGTTTTAATGTCTTGCTGGGGACTGCATTTTTAGTGTGAAATTTAAATTTAATACTTATTTTACTGCAAAGCTAAAATGAAAATAGATAAAGGTGAGTGGTGATTATGCACTTATCCTGTGCATATGCACTATACAATGTGTTTACACAAAGAACCATGCACCACAATACAAAGCTTTAGTCTTTTTGAGGGGAACAGGGCAGGCGCTCTGCCATTTCATTAAGAAGAAAGAAATATTTACAAGATACAAGGGGTGGACGCACACGGGCTAGACTACTCCATATTAGCTAGACGGGCCGAAAGGCCCCAACTACCAATGTCATCCCTGACACGGGAGACCACCTCAGAGAACGGGCGATACACCCCGTCAAAAATACGACGGTTGCGCTCCTTCCAAATATTCCAGGCAGTAACAATCACCAAGCCGCCAAAGGCCTTCCGATCCGAGTTGCTAAGCCCATGATGGTTATCAAGCCACCAAGAGAAAAGGTTGCCTTCAGGGGGGCAGACGGCTGAGAAACGGACCGCTAAGACCTGAAGCCAAACAGAGTTGGAGTAGGAACACAACGAAAAAAGGTGAACCGTCGTTTCCAAACCAGTCTGGCACAGACTGCAGAAGGGATTGTGGGGCCAACCTTTCTTGGCTAAAACCTCGGCCGTGTTGATTCTACCATGGGCGAGAGTCCAGGCGAAAAAGCGACACTTATTCTCCGCCTCCGCAATCCAAATTAGCTTGTGAAAGTCCCAAAGAACGGCTCCGACGAACTGCAGTCTGTAAGCTGAACGGGCCGTGTAGGAATGATGGGGGGTAGCCGTCCAGCTTATTTCATCTTTAGAGCCCATGGGAGCAAGATCCACGTGCTGAATCAACGACCAGAGCCTCAGGAAATCCCACAGCTGGCTAGGGGTCTGAATGTGACCAAAATTGGATATCCAAAGATCATTGCGAAGCTGGCTCGCAACAGTTCCGTTTTTGCGCTTAGCAATGGCAAAAAGGTTCGGGGCAACAAAGCGAGGTGCCATCCCCTGAAGCCAGTTGTCATTCCAGAAGCTCGCCGTAGTGCCATCCTTGACCTCCACCCTAGTTGCAGCTCGGAACAGGCTGAAATCAGACTCATCGCAAGGGACGGGGGTCCCAACCCAGGGTTTTTCTGAACTTTTCCATACCTGCCAAAGCCAGCGAAGCCGAAGAGCGCGGCTAAACCTCTCAAGGTCAACCACACCTAAACCACCAAGCTCTTTTGGGCGGCATATCGTGTGCCAATTAACCAGAGCATGACCTGAACTGGCAGAGTCGTCACCACACCACAGGAAGGAACGCCTAGCTCTATCAATTTTCTTTATCACCCACTTTGGGATTGGTAAAACCGTCATGAAGTATGTTGGCATTGCCGAAAGCACCGCGTTGATTAAGGTTAGTCGACCAGCCTTGGAAAGGAGCTTGCCTTTCCACCCAGCAAGCCTAGTGCGGATTTTATCCACCAGCTTCAGGAAGTGAGGCCGGCCTAGCTTCTTGAGGTGCAAAGGGAGTCCAAGGTACGTGCAAGGAAAATCAGCCAGCTGCCCCGGGAACACCTCCAACAAGTCATTGGGATCAAGATGAGAACAATGAATCGGAAAAAGCTCACATTTGTTGATATTGGTGCATAGGCCGGAGCAATGACCGAAAAGCGACAGGACTTTGGCCACCAAGCGCAGCTCCGGGACCAAGGGGTTTATGAACATCGCAGCATCATCAGCGAAAAGAGAGATTCTGAGGCTAAGGGGTCTACAATTGATTGGCGCCAGAATCCCTGTCTGCGCTGCTAGATTGAGGATGCGATGGATAGGGTCAATAGCCAGAATGAAGAGCATGGGGGAGATAGGGTCACCCTGTCTCACCCCCTTCGCATGGTGAATTGGGTCACCTGGGATTCCATTTAACTTTAGTCTTGTGGTGTTTAGTGGTGTTTAATTTTAATCGCGCTCTCTTGGATGAGAATGTTACTGGTTTTAACTACCTTAATGAGGGTACAAGTACAATCTTACAATAGGTTAGTCATCAGTCTCACTTTAACCTTTTTGCATCACGGTAGTCCCATCCTCTAGCAAGTCGTAGTAGTATATCTCCAGCCATATTTAAACCTCGCACAACACATGGCAATGCAACATATGATTTGTGAAATTAAACTAATACAAAACTACAAAGGCGTAGCCAAAAGCGAGGTTTTGCTTTCCAATTAATTTTGCTACTTTTGTTATACACAAGTGTCCTTGCAGGTCGGTCGGTATTGATTAATGCAACACCGTATGCAGGACTGTGCGCATGCGATTTCTTATTGGTGGTGACTATTGAACACGGATCTTTGATGCTACAGAGCCATGGTTTTTTTTCTATACACGTGTTGGATCAAAGGTAATATCTAAGATTTCTCGCACATTGTCTGGTAATATCATGGAACCGAACCAAATTAGGTTAATTTTGCTATATATGTTACTTTACTGATCAAACTGAAATCTTAGATGGGTCATCAAATGGTTGGAGAACACTCGTGTTAGCGTTGGTTCCTTCTGTTGGCACTGATTTCCTATCTAACACATGCATGCTGATCAGGTCAAAGGGGATGTGCGAAACTGCGAGGTACCAACTCTGAAGCACGGGATGCGTGATGATTCGCGTTAGGTGTTGGCATGGCCTACATTCATGTCGCGAGCAGGCTCCCGGAAGGACTTCAACTGTTCCAAAGCCTCAGCTCCGGTAGGGCAGCCTTGTTCTTCTGTGCACCACGTATCAGTGGCCGTTTCTTGAAGACAACTATAGCGTGGTTGTTACTGTCAGAGACGCACAGGTAAATGTATGCTACTTGTAATTGGTAACCTTTGTTCTAGGTGTCCAATAGATAGACGCATGTCGTTATCGTGGAATAAAATGCAGTGCTGACCACATACAAAGGTTTTCTGGAAAAAGAAAGTTAGGAGATGGTCACACTAGTGATCTTGTCTATTACTCCCTCCGTTCCAAAATACAAGACATGTAAGTTTTTGATATGCCATTTAACGTAGAAGATTAACTATTAACTTCTTTTAGAATATATTATCAATAACAATAAAATTAATATGATCTGAATGAATTTTCAAATATAAATCCAACTATATCACATGCATAGTATTAAACATATATGTTCATAAATTAATTATTAATCAAAAGTTATAAATGTTGACTTTTTCAAATACATGCACGCCTTATATTTGGAACGAATGGAGTACTATGTAATTTCAAATAAAGGAAGAATATCGGCATGGGTGCAAATTTGTCAAAAAAGTTAACTGTGGGTTTTCATTTCCGTATTGAATTAGCGATGTAGGCCCACTTTGATACCTTGTTTAGTTCTAGTTTAGTTGTGGTTGGGAAAATTTGACTATTTTGTATAGGCCATATACTTTATTTTTTGAAAATAATTTTTTTAGGACTTTGTAGGGTTTTTCTCAAAGATCTCAAGAATATTTTTTTAATAATTTATTTAGCTTTTTCAAAGCACATTCAAAGATGGTCAAATATTCCCAACCACAACTAAACTACAACTAAACAAGGTATCAAAGAGGGCCGTAGTTTAATTAATATGTTCATCTCTTTATCTTGGGGTGTGAATGCATGGTATATATTTAGCTGAGTTTTTTAGCGAATATTTAGAAATATATTATGGTTTGATATTATCTTTATATTTTTCTATAAGACATATTTGGTGCCTGATGTTGCCCTTTAATCTTTAATGCACATATGGCTAGAAGATTACTGATATATATACAATAGCCATAGCAACATGTCACATACCTCAAAAGAGACTACAAACTTGGCATCCCTACAAACCATTGGGAAGAGAAAAGGTGACATGGGCAAGAGTACCTGCTCATTTGACTTCTGTTGTGTTAGGCTCCTAGTCATTATTGTCTCCTGTTCCTCACATTCCCGTTTCCCTGATATAATCAACTCCTGGCAGCATAACAATCATGCTTACTGTGGAAGGAAAGGTCAAAGTTTAAATAGGCCCTACGCATTTCTTAGAAGTTAGCCAACATAAATTTTCCAGCAGAATTGAAAATAATTCGCCCATGATTTCTTACAACTTGTTCCATGAATAAAGGACATTACGAATAAATGATTATTTAGACACTTGCTTAATGTATGTATTATTCTGATATCCATTTTTCCAACTCCGGTCTGCTTGTAAACAAGCTTTTGCTTTTAAAAATGGTTAGGCATTAGTAACGAAAGATCTTTCCATTTACTGTGTTTTACATGATATATATGCTCATTTTACTGGGCGATTTTATTTCTCAATTTTTAGAATGTCAAACCTTACCTTTTTCCTTCCTGTTGTTCCACACGCTTGCTCAGTTAAACATGGAATACTTTTGACCTGTGTTATGAAACAGAGCATGTATTTTAATGTGATCCCTTGGCTTAGAAGCCTGCAAATGTTATTCTAAGAATGTTTAAGGCCATCGTTATGATAGCATTAGTACTAGTAGTCATAGAAGCTGACAAGCTGAACACTGCTTTGTTGAATATATATCAGAGAAGCCCTTGGCTTCCAAGAGATGGTTTAAATTTGTTCTTGATTTATATTTTATGTTATGAAGCGCTATTACTATTGATGGGGAAGGAATGGACGCGCATGTCCCTGCATGCTTCTGGAAAATAGCACTTTACGCAATCTGACGCGTGTGATGATCGTTTGACACTGTGGTTGCAAACCTGACATGCTACGTTAACCGCGTAAAAAAGAACATAGAAAAATCTAGCCTCATTCTAGAGGAAAGGAGAAAAATACTATTTTTACCGCAATACCTTTTATATAGGACTAATGATTGGGACAGACTTATTAAGTAGAACTAACCAATAATTATCCATGTTTGCTTGCTGGATAGTAGCTAGCCAGCATGCTTACTAATCAACCTGGATGACATGAGAATCCAGCTAAAACGATACTAATTAAGCTTAATCTTAACACGGACAGATGGATTGCTAATCGATCACATACTACTGCCTTCCATTGTTCTGAGCATGAAGGTTAAGGCATAAATAATAGTTGATCGATTAGTTTTGCAGAAACACAAATCAGGCGATTACTTGCGCCCTGCATGTGGTACTAATTAATTAGAATATCCATTATCTGACAGCAAGATCTGTTGACGCTTCACACAATCGTACCTGCTCACATGGACCACCACACCAAAACAGTCAAAGATGCATCCCTCGGTAGATTCAATATCATCACGGTAGTCCGAGCTGGAGTCTGTCCAAAAAAAAAATGGTCTACACAGCACTGCAAATATATTTAGTGGCCATGCTAAAACCCTTAACAACTCGTGTCTAGAAGACACTATAAATTGGTGTATTCTGTCGCATGAATTTGGATGTTTAAAACATCAAACACAAATATGAAAATTCTTTAAAAAATTGAGGTGACAAACATACCTATTTTCAACACTTGAATTTACAAAGTCCATAGTTTAACATTTCAACCGTGAAACTAAGTGAATTTCTAAAGAATAAAAAAATTAAAACACATACCAAATGATCAGAAGAAATCAAACAAAAATTTGGGATGTCAAATACATTTCATCTAGTGAGGCCCACGTGTCAGCGTAAATCTCCATGCTCCTTGCTTCCTTGGAGTGCACACCGTGTCTCCTCCCCCACTACTGACTACACATCCTTTCTTCCCATGGCTATGGTCTTGTTTGTTTCAGCTTAAATTAAATTAAATTAACTTTTGTTATTTTTGTATGAGCCAAATGATGTAATATTTTACAGTTATTTTTGTAAGGTTTTAAATAGTTTTTTTTACAATTTGTAAAGTATTTTTTTTATAATTTTTTGAACATTTTGAGACGTCTTTCAAGGGGTCTTAAGTTTTTAAAATTAAAGTTCTCAGCAACTTTCGCTCAAACAAATAAGGCATGTAGCTCTTGTAATTGCACTTGTACCATGAACATCCCACTCATAAACTGAAAGAAAAAGGACATTACAACAATTAGCATGTTCTTCTCACTCACTCTCTATCTGTACTGTACATCAGTACATGAGCGCGTCTCCGTGAGAGAGAGGGATGGATATCCAGGGTACAATTACAAGTGTTATTTCAATTAGCACCGTCACCCATCTAAAGAAAAGTGTCCTCACAAGTAGATAAATAATTCATTGTGGCCTGAAGAAAAAATATAAGAAAAATGACCCATGCATGCATACAAATATACATTGATGCTCAATCATCTATCCTCTTCTCTTTTTTTCCCCATCTACTAAACAAAATGGACAACATTTATATAATCTAGCTAGTTAAAACTTAAGAGAAATTTTATGATACAGATTACTCCAGTGAATACGAGCCGTTCACCCCTTTCAATCTAACGCCTCAGATTATCTTGTATTTTTATATGATCATGATAGTATTTATACTAGAATGGTAGTATATATTTTGGGAAGACTCTAGATGAACGATCAGATCTACCAATGTGCACCGTAAAAGTACTCAAACTTGAGAAAGGCAAGAGAAATCCAAACTCTCATGAGCCTCATCTACACCAAACCAACATAAAGGCCTTGTTCTTTCCGGCGTATCGTTGCGTTGGCGTATTACTGTAACAAATTAGAGAGCCCTCAAAAAGAGGTCTAAAGATTATAAAAAGATAATTAAAAAATAATTTTAGGACCTTTGAAAGGACTACTAAAAGCCACGAAAAAATCGTTACAAATTATCACACCATATAGGCTATATAAAAATAACAAAATTGTTACAGTAATACGCAATAGCACGTAACACTGAAAAGAACAAGACCAAACTCATCCTACCATCATCCATCAGTTAAAGCGAAATCACATCAATCCAAGTACTATATATCAACATATACCCATGCAACCATCATCACTTCACAAAGTAATCAAATTGTTCATAACCTTGAACTCCCATCAAGGCAAAGTACATATATTACATCATCATGTGTAAGTTGAAAGGCTTGTGTACCGCATCTAAAATTATGAGTACTAGCAGTACCAGCGTGCCAGTGCCACACACAGAGAGAACAGAAGAATGGCAGTACTACGACCAGTGCACCAACTCCAGGGCCCACAGGAGCCACGCCTAACTAACACGCACGTCTGCTTCCATCTGGCTGTACGGCCTTTTCAACTGCCCAGCCAGCCAGTGACCTAGCCAGAGCACAATTAATACACTATAGAATCACTTGATTTCGGAACCTCTATCATTTTTTTAATTTAGTTTAGTTTAAATTGTGGTTGAAAATTAGTGATCTTTTAAAAAAACTAAAAAATATTAAAAAAATTAAGACCTTTCAGAAAATCCTTAAAATTTTTAAAAAAATATTTCAAAACATTACACTAAACGGTGTGTCAAAATAACAAAAAAAATTAAACTGAATCAAACTAGAACAACAAATCAAATAAGGTCTCAACTGATCGATCGTGTCAATAATGGGACCTAGCTAGCTCTAGTTTGGTTTGATGTGTGCTCGTGCATGTTGTGTCGTTGTTCATGTCTTTTTTAGGTCAAGGCTCGTAGTCTTCGTCAGTTTCACCTGCTATATGGCTGTTGGCTCGTAGTCTTCGTCAGTTTTTTAGCAACGAAACTAAAGCGCGATGTTTTGGGGGCCAGTAAAACGTACTATGTGGTTGTATATAGAGGCGTTTGTTTTCTAAATATTTAGATAGACACAAGGAAATTTATTATGTGGAAAATTGTATCTTCAGAACTGCAGTATAGATTAGTGTACCCTGAGTGTATATATATAAGCGCCGAGGGCTACGTACGCTCATCATCCTGATAGTGTTGACGATCACTGGTTCGAGAGAAACAAAAGAATTTTTCAAGACCCGTACACTCTTTTGGCCTCGAAGCTCCTTGTATATAACCTCGAGCATTTCCCCTTTACTTAATTGGATAAGCCGATGAATTTATTTTTCCTAAAATGATACACATAGATTTATTGTCTCAAAATTTAAGTTCTTCCATAATATTTCAATTTTATTAGGTGTTGCAATTTTTGATGATATGGAATTAGAATTACTTTTGGCCTCTATACAGAAGTCTTATAATCTGATACAAAATAATTGCAAAACAAAGTTCAAATGGAAATGAACATAGTCAAAAACACTCGGTCTATTTTAGTGTAGTTAGATAGGGGTATGATATGCTTTGCAATTTGTGTTTTACTAAGTTGCCAATCACCCAATAACCTTTGCTAGCTAGTAGAGTGATCCGCTAGCAGGCAATATCTTGCATTGCAGCAAACACGCAAAATTTCGACCGCCACCAAACTCTCTCAACAGTGACAAATCAACCGTCAAGAGACGTATTATTCTCGATGGCCTGGATAAAACTATCGAGACTCATGGCGTGCACTCAATAGCCTATCTATGGCCGTTGTGAGTATGGTCAAGGCCAGCCTCATAGTAACGGAGCATGTACGCTGCGAGGCTCTCTCGATGGTATTTGTAAAACTATTGAGGGAGTCATCTGTTGGTGCCGTCGAAAGGGGGAGGGGTAAAATATTCAAACAGGGTAAGCACGGGGTAAACCTGATCATTTGTCGAGTTCAGACGGGTTCGGGTCGGGTTTTCCAAAACCCAACCAAAAATCAGCAGACCCGAGCCTGACCCGATCCGATGCACCGGGTCACAAATCAGAGCCCGAACCAGACCCAAAACCCAAAAACCTGAACCCGCACATCTAATTTTGCAATTTTTTGGGCTAGAACCTGACCCGACTCGATGATCGGGCTTCAAATTGAGGCTCGACCTGACCAGGTGCACTAGTCGAGCCGAGTCGGGTATGTTAGGTCGGGCTACCATTAGCAGGTCTAAGCATGGGTAGCGCTCTCCCTCGACCACTTTTAAACAATCATTGAGAAATTAAATAACAAAAAAGGAAAGTATGGGCATGGGCTCAAACTCACAACACTAGGAGCGAGTGTCTTCCACTAGTTGCCTCACCCGGCCTTTTCATTTTGTTCAACCAATAAGGGAGAGGAAACATTTTTGTGTGTACACTTGCAGGTGAGGGTCTATATATGTGTTATTTTTTGTCAAAACACAATAGATTTTTAAAAAAATCAAAGATATTGCAATTATAATGTAACACATATATTGATCCATCATAACATGGAATTTTCCTAATGTTAGAAAACATATGTTTAATAATGATGTATGCATATTTTATAGAAACGTATAATAGTCTTTTGAAGGATAATAAATTATTTATTGACTTACAAAATCGATGGAAGTGTCCGAAAAAATCGTGGTACGTATATATAGAATAGTGTGCAACCATTTACGCATGCTGTGCCATAAATCAAATTGGCGCATTGAAATGTGTGTTTGTCAGTTAAATGATAAAAAATGCTTTAAAACTAATTTTAAATGCTGAAATATTGTGATACATCATCTTATTCATTTAGCCCACTATATGCACTAATTAAAACATGATTCTCTGTTACGTAACATACGTGCTAGGGTGTTGGAAACGTCGCCATGGCCATTGTTGCCCTAGGTGATCTTTAGGGTTATATTGTTGAAATTTCGCTCCAAACCACCAATACCACAATGATGATATTTAAGTGGTCATTGGTTGATGAGTTTAGAAACTTCTCCAAGCCTACTTTTAAAATAATCGATGTGCACCGGCTTATTGCAAAAGCCATTGAAGAGGAATAGCGAAAAATAAGTCATATGGATGCACGATGGTTGGCAGTAGAATGACTAACACTCAGATGAATGGTACCAGACTTTCTCAGGTCACGTTGAACCCTGACATGCTTATGTGTATTGCCCCTATGGCGAGTGTTGCAACTACAGAAAGAGCAATCCGACTTCGTTTGGATATATTATAAATTGTTTAACATTGCGAAGAATATTTAATCATCTAAATTGCTTAAAATGGAAAAGACGTAAACTACAAGTTGTAGATCTTTTCAAGAGCTACAATTTATATATAAAGTTTGTTTCCATCTAAGCTCATATGAATAAATACGAAATTTAAAGATGGAGAAATTTGTAAAATTAAGACCATTGGGGGTTCTTATCTAGAACCGTAAGTGATAATATCCTATATATTAGTGGCGGTTCGTTAAAAAACCGACAATGATAATATTTCATCATAATTAAATTCTTAATTTTCTAAATATGATCGTTATTGATTTGTCTCCCCTCTTTTTACTACCATGAATTAAATTTTAATTTGATCGATTTTGTTAGATATCAACTTATTCAGAGGGCAACTCTAGACATGATCGTTGATTTTTATTAACAAAACCTAATTTGTTTTCTCTCTTTTATTAGCATGGATTAAATTTAGATTTGAATGGTTAAAAATATGTTGCGTTGTGATGGAGAAATAAATCAAAGCCTGATGATGTTTACTTTACCTTCTATATTTTGACATTCTACCCTTTTATTTTAGTCTCTATTTTGAGATCAAGTTTGAATGCAACGTATGGACGCCACTCGTTGCCTCCTAATTAAATCACCCATTATAATTTCATTAGTTGCTCCAATTTATGTTTAATTTATCCCCTGTGTATCCCGTTGCAATGCAACGTATGGACTTTTACTAGCATCCTATCATCATGTTTTTGTCTCATTCCATGTAACCTCGTGGTGAACTTGCATAATGTTTAATTTTTTATTTTTTTTGAGAAAGGCAGAAAGCCACATCTATTACTTAAGTGGGAATATTCATTACAACCGTAGCACGAGGCGTCACTGAACAGCGGGGTAAACAAATTGGGTAGTCATCTACCCAGAAACCTGAGCGACAAGACATTTTTCCCCATTTAGCTAAGTTATGGGCCTCGGAATTTAGAGCCCTCGGCAGGTGAGACAGCCGCAACCCTACCCTGCGCCCCCTCCTGATCAGCTCAGTGATGTCAGCCCACTTTCCCCTATCCTCTTCTTCTCCGTTCACCAGCTTCACCAACGAAAGGCAATCCGACTCAACCACCATCTTCGCTGCTCCTAGTTTGCGACCCAAAGTGCCACCCAAACAAACAGCATGCGCCTCAGCCTCCTTCGCATCGGGGCACCCCTTGAGCAAATCAATCTCCATGCCCGTTAAAATCCCCCAAGCATCTCGAGCCACGGCGGCTATAGCAGTAACATCTTCAACAGCCTTCTAGGACGCATCGACGGTGATTCGAAGTTCGCCAGGTTCGAGCGTAGGTTTAGCTTGCTTTTCGCCCGGATTCTCCTTTTCTTTTGGCCCCGTGTTGGAATTCCTGCAGACTGATCCCCAAGCGTTGATTGTGGCCCGAGCTTGAGCTGCGCTTCTCCCAGGATTTGGTTTCTGCTTCTGGAACAGGGCTTCTTTTCGGGCACTCCAGATCTCGGACAATCCGACCGCAAACAAGGTTATGTCGTCCAGATGAAGGGCAGGTAGCTGCTGCCGCACCCAAGAACTCAGATCTGAAACTGGGATATTGGAAACAAACTTTTGACTGTCAATTCCTTCCCAAATCTGTTTGGTGATTTTACATTGCAGAAAGGTATGCTTGTCATCCTCTCTTTTTCCACAGTGCACACATTTGGGGTCGGCCTCGATTTGTCGCTTAATCAGGTTTTCTCCTAGGGGAAGATTTTTGCGAGCCACCCTCCAAAGAAGATGTTTCAGTCTGTTTGGAATCTTAAGAACCCACAAGTTTTTCCAGCAAATTTTGTGAGTAACACTGGAACAACCTCCTTTACCGCTGTGTCCCTCTATGTGCCTTTGTTTTTCTTCCCTCAAGAGGTGATAAGCAGATCTGACTGAGTAGCACCCTCTTTTAGTATGTTGCCATGCTACCGAATCTTGCTGTTGCGTATGATGAATTTTGGTATTGAGTATGTCCTGTGCATCAGTATGGTAGAAGGTTTCCCTAATTTTGGTTTCATTCCAGTCCATGCCATTCTCCAACAATAAATCTTTCACAAAAACGGTTGGGGATTTGGTATGGGCACCCTAGAGGTTTCTGAATAGACTCCCTCTGAATCCAATTTGATCAAACACAGCTATACATAAATGGGTCAATATGCACGAGCCTATGATGAACAGAACGCCATGCGTGCATGGCTGATGGCAGCTGCATGTGTTGACCTAGGAATAGGAATTTACTGGGCTCGTAATTAAGCCAGATGACAGATGTCATGTGAGCTTGATCACCAACTAACGAACGAACGAGCTAGCCAGAATTTTTTTTTATTTTATGAGATGAGAGAACTAATTGCATCGCTCTATGCATGCGCTGGAAGTTACGTGCGTACGTTACGTACGTACTGTGTGCACGTCCTCTCCGTCCTCTCGTGTCATGACATGAGCTCACGTACGCATGCATGCTCATTCGTCAATTAATTAGCGAAACTTACCAATCGCTCTCTCTCTCCGTTCAGGAGAAAAAGCCGTTGTTGATTTTTGGACACGTTCGACCATTCGTATTATTTAAATATTTATTACAAATATATATAAAAATATAAGTCGTACTTAAAATACATTCAACAATAAACTAAATTACAACAAAACAAATGATATTTACATAAACTTTTTTAAGTAAGACGAATGGTCGAATATATGTCCAAAAGTCAAAACCGACTTGTTTTCGCGAGCAGAGAGAGTATCATTTAGCTACAGGGATGGATCGAGTAAGCTCTGGCTTGTCTGATTCTCCGTTGGTCTTCGCGTTTCGTCAAAAAGCTAATTCAATTCCCGATCGAGCAGAAGCAGATCGTACCATTGGCGTACGTAGCTATCCACGCACCAGCTGAAATTTCCGGCGTGGCCTTAATTAACGCCTGACGCGACTGTTCCTGCTCTTGCTCATGCATGCCTCTGTACATCTCTCTCTGTGTGTGTGTGTGCATGCTGTGTACTGATTCAGGCATCGCTATCGCATGGAATTGCCTCACGAGTGCATTGAACGATATGCTTGTTTTGCTGGGTAACCTGGATGTGTCTTGTATCGATGATCTTCATAAAAAATGGTTTTCAAAAAAATGTTCGGGATTCACCATCTTCTATACCAGAGATTATGGCCTTGTTTGTTTCAGATTAAATTAAATTAAATTAAATGAAAATTTGTTATTTTTGTATAAGCCAACTGATGTAATGTTTTGTAGTCATTCTTGTGGAGTTTTAAATAGTACTTTTTAAAGTTTGTAAAATATTTTTTCATAATTTTTTGAAATCGTTAAAACGTATTTTGAGAGGGTTAAAAATTTGCTACAGTAAAACACAACTCTACATTAATCTAAAACAAACAAGCCCTATATCGGGGTCTCATTATAAATTATGGGATTCAAATTAGAAATATAAAATTGATGAATTCAAATTTTTTAACGGATCAGTTCAAAACTAAAATTCAAAGAGTGAAAATCAAATTTGAAAACCGAATTTTGAAATTCAAGTTCTTTAAAAAATATTAATCTCCGGTATAAGAGATCGGTGATTTTCCTTATCCTTTTTGCGTACGGGCTACCCTTTGAAGAGATCAATAATTCAAATTAGCCAAATGGTCTAACTCTCTCAGGGGATCCATCGATGTGTTGTAAAGTTTCCCTAGATATAAATAGTGAAGGAACAAATACAGATAGGCCGTAATCATATTTTTATGTTTTTACACCCAGGTATACGTAGCTGTACAAGCTGATAGGATAAAGGTCGGTTAAACATATATTTTTGTACGTCCATATAGACGTTGTTGGAGTGGATGGCAATCACATAAAACCTTGGGGGCAACAATTAATAAACAGGTGCATTTGGTTGCTAACCATAGTTAAAAGCAAAATAACGGCCGCATAAGGCACCGTACGTGTATTGCAAGTGGCGTACTGCGTACTGTTGGTCGGTGCAGGATACATAGCACTGCGGTTAGCATGCAACGTCGACGAAAAGAGCTACTCGATCGGTGCAAGTTAATTAAGGTACGTAGCTTAGGTCCCAGAAAACCTTGAAAAGCTGATCCCACTAATACATATATAGAAGATGTTGCACACAAGATTTGATTGGAAGATGGAATTAAAATGGAAGTTGGAGAGCTCGATCGCGTATCGCGCGCCTTGCAGAAAACCAGGGCTCGGAAATGGTTGCATTCTAAGGTTCGTCAGTGTATGTGTACTGAATTGCATTCTAAGCCTGGCCTGATTTCTGAGACCGAAGCATAGCGATCAGCAGGTTTGCATGGTCCGGAAGCAAAGCTGTGCAACTTCTTCTTCTTCCCAACCACCAGGAGCTAGGCAATGACTCCAAGACATCTAAAATAGCATGCGTTGATGCCTCGTTTGGAACGCGGGAATGTTTCATGTGAAATTAATTCCTCTCCACTGGATGTAGACGTACAGGACCAATCGATCGAGCGTGCTTAATTCTGACTACTGATACGTACACGTACAATCACCTGCCCGTACCAGATCATCAGCCAAAAAGAAAAAACAGATCGATTTACAAGGGAAAGTGCTCTCCCAGAAGAAATATACATCGATCTAACAAGATACATGCATAAATACATTCAATTGTTCCCCACTCTACCACCTAAACTTACTTATGTAGCTCTACTTCTCCAGTTTATTTCCTAACTTAAAGAGCTTCTCGAGATGTCTTTTAAGAACCGGATCATCCTTGTTTTATAGAGATTTTTGACATACATTTGAGATAGAAAAAAAAATCAAGTTTAAAAAACCAAACCATTTGTCTTTTAAATGCAAAGATAAACAAATAGGAAGGAAGCTAGATAAGTCATAAAAGCTGCAGAGATAAAAAAGTTGATGTATGGCATGTCGATTCCAACAAAAAAACCTCAAAAGTTTAAAATAAGATAATGTGCAGAAAACATTGAGTTATGGCTGGTCGTCGATGTGATAAAAAAATGTGGAAATCTTGAAATTAGCAAGGAGCTCAAAAAACAATGAGGTATAGAACGATGATTTGAAAACAAAACTCAAAAGTTTGAAACTTGCTCATGTCACAGAAAACAGTGAGGTATAGCATGCTAATTCGAACAGAAAAATCGCAAAGGTTTAAAATAGGCTAGTCTCACAAAAAACAGAGCATACTATGGCATGTCGATTTGAACCAAAAATCTCAAAAGCTTGAAATCAACCTGTGTCACAAAAAACAATGAGGCATAGTATGCCAATTCAAACAAATGAATCCCAAAATTTTGAAATATTAACGGAACAAAACACAAAGGGTTAGGACACACTGTTTTGATCCAAAAATTTTAAAAGCATGAAATTAGCCGTAATGAAATATTGTGAGGTATAGCATGCTGATTTGAACCAAAAAAAAAGGTTTGAAATTTGCCCGTATCACAAAAAAAGTAAGGTGTATATATCATTCTAATTCGAAAAAAACTTAAAAGTTTGAAATAAGAAAATGTCACAGAAAACATAGAGTTATGACATGTCTATTTGATCCAAAAATATGAAAATCTTGAAATTAGCCAGGAACACGAAAAAAGCAAGGTATAGCGAGCCAATTGAAACAAAAAAAAAACTCTAAAGTTTGAAATAAGCAAATGTCACAAAAAAACAGATGTTTAAAGTGTGCCAATTTGATCCGAAAATCTCAAAAGCTTTAAATCAGCCCGTGTCAAATTTTTTTGATGAGGTACAGTATGGTAATTCGAACAAAAAAGTATCAAAATTTTGAAATAAGCTAATGGCACGAAAAACAGAGGGTTATGCCATGCTGATTTGATCCAAAAAAATTCAAAAGCTTGAAATAAGAAAATGTCACAGAAAACATAGAGTTATGGCATGTTGATTTAATCCAAAAATATGAAAATATTGAAAATTTGAATAAAAGATAACAAAATTTTGAATTTTGAATAAGCGCAATAAAATAGTGAGGTACAACATATCTATGATCTCCACTCTCTTATAAAAATTGATTGGAACATAGAGTATTGATTTGTTGTTAAAATTGACACTCAGAAAGGCAAGCAGAAAGAATACATATCCATCCAATCATCGATGGAAACAAGGTTCGAGGGTAGCATAGAAGTGTTTCCAGAATACATGGGTAGTTATCTTGTAACTATTGATGGTAACACCAATACATGCTTTGTCAATATTCTACTATTCCATTTTGTTTTTTTTGTAATAAAACGAGTATCATCTCCATGTGTAGGGTGGCTCTAGTGGTGAGGACTCCATAGGTTAGCAAAAATCATACTCCCTCTGTTCCGTTATGTAGGGCGTATAGATTTTTTTGCAAAGACCAAGGAGAGCTGGCATCCGCTAATTAATTGTCCCTAATTAATTGCCGCTAATTAGCTGTTCAATAATCCGCGCCAATGCATGCGTCAGCGTGAACCTCTGCATGTACCCGCGCCTATGCATGCGCCCACGCTCGCCTATGCATGCGCTAATTAGTTGCCTCTAATTAATTATCGTTGATTAATTAACCCGCGTCTCTGCATGCATGTGCTCGCATGCGTCTCTACATGCGCCTTGCCCACGCACCTTGGGAAAGAAATCAATGTAGGAAATGAACACACGCCCTATAAATTGAAACAGCACCAAAAAAATTATACGCCCTATAAAAAGGAACAGAGGAAGTAGATAAATGATTGACATGCTATCATGGTGACATCATTTACTGAAAGTTGCCCTACAAAGTTAATTCATCATTTTCATTTCAGCCATGTGCCGACCATATTTTGATTACACTGCTTGTTACACATGGCTCTTTTGATTTTAATTCAATGTTGTAGATTGAAATGAATAACTAATACTGGTATGAAACCAACTTTGTCCTCACTTCAATGTTTAGTAACTAGTTGAGTTTGCGCTCCCATGGCGCGCCGAGCGAAGCGATGGACGTAAACACCGTTTATGTGATCGGTAGGCAGTGGTTGTACCAATTAGTAAAAGGTACCTGTATCACGAACAAATCTACCTTTAACCTCACAACTGGAAAATCTAATCTTTCAGCTGGAAGCTAAGATAAATGCCGACCGAAGACATGAAAGCAGTGCATAAGTCAAGCAAACCTATTGGTAAGAGAAAGTTGCAACCATGGACTGAAATAATCTGTAAAACATACGGTGTACTTGTAAAAAACAGCAAGCCAGATAATGTAATTCGATATGGTGTGCTTCTAAAAAACAGCAAGCTACACAATGTAATCAGAAATATAAAGGGGCTAAAAACGATTGACCACCTTCTTATGGAAATATGTTCAATGGAGGTATTAACGAACACCCCATAATATTATACCAATGCACATACACTCGGGGAAAAAGCACATCTAAGTTAAAAACACAAAAAAAATTAATGGGCGACGTGGCCACCGCGGGGCAAAAAAACTACCACGTCGCCCATTACTTTGCTAACCATCTCCATCTTCTCGTTTTGCATCTCAAACTCGCGCATTATCTTCTGCAGCGCCGGTAGGTTCATCTGCCTGTTCATCTGTGCCATGGCTTTAGTCACACCCTTCATGGCTGCCCCCATTGCTTGTGTTGATTTCAATGTCTATAAAAAAAAACAGGCACCAAGCATCAAGATTCAAGAGGTTTTGCAAATGATACGTGGCCTTGACCAATAAGAACAAATAATAGAGAGCATAAATTAAGCATATTAACTATTAAGAAAAGGACACTCAGCTGGGTTTGTTAAAATAGGTGTACCCTTATCGCAATTTACAAATAATATTATATGTCTACATACCTCAAATAAATAAAGCATCTGTTTAAATGATATTGTTACCTGAATACGAAGAGATACACCTTGTAACTGGGATTTCAGGGCATAGAATTTTGTGATCTGGTGTCTTGTGCGGATAAGGTCCTTTGCCATAATTTTACAGATCCCTGCGAATAATATTGAGAAGATCAAAACATATGATGCTATTAATGATTATGCAAAGTCCACATCATTCAAAATGTGCGCTACTGCACAAGAAACTTACAGGCAATAAACATCCTTTCTAAAATCTAAAACTTATTTTAGACCCCTGTGAAATAATCTAAGACCAAATATGATACCATCAATGAAAATAAAATCAGAAAGTAAGATCACATCAATAAAAAGGAAGAACTTTGCTTGCCCATGTTTGGCTCACTGTATTGAGCTCAAGCATAATGGTTTCTTTCAACATCATTTTTTATATTATTAAAATAATGTGCCTAAATCATGCAATCACAGATATAATCATTTAGCCACGCGATATATACTAAAACCCACTCAAGCATGATGATTTGTACCTAATTGTTTCATATCACATACTGGCACAATCTGTACGATCCTATAGTATAATTGGGAATGCAATCACATATGCAGATTGCTCAAAATGATGAATGGAACTAAACAGAAGACCATAATCGAGGGGATTTGGCAATTTGCTGCATCACATACCATCTGCCCTTGCTTCGCAACCTTCTTGATCTGTGTGATGAGCTTCTTCTCATGAGCCTGCAGGCCCTGCCTCTCCCTCTCCATGTCCCTGATGGACTTATCCAGCATCCGCTTGTTCTCCCGCAGCAGCTCTATCATTAACCAAACAAAGAGAAAAACAATGAAACTGTCTCTGCCATAAATACGCTGTTTAATTACATTCTATCACTGAGTATAAATAGGCCTGCCATTGCATTTCTCATTCGAGATCATTTGTCAGAACAGCAACTGGGCCAACAAATAAAAAAAGAGCTTTTTTCTACCCAAGACTCGGTGAGATGGAAGAACCGAAAAGGTACCTGTATCACGAACAAATCCACCTTTAACCTCACAACTGGAAAATCTAATGTTTCAGCTGGAAGCTAAGATAAACGCCGACCAAAGACATGAAAGCAGTGGTTAAGTCAAGCAAACCTATTGGTAAGAGAAAGTTGCAACCATGGACTGAAATAATCTGTAAAACATATGGTGTACTTGTAAAAAACAGCAAGCCAGATAATGTAATTCGATATGGTGTACTTCTAAAAAATAGCAAGCTACACAATGTAATCAGAAATATGAAGGGGCTAAAAACGACTGACCACCTTCTTATGGAAATATGTTCAATGGAGGTATTAACGAACACCCCATAATATTATACCAATGCACATACATCCGGGGAAAAAGCACATCTAAGTTAAAAACACACAAAAAAAAAATTTAGCTACATCAAAGCATTGTACACCTATATTACCAAAATTAATGTTGATCAATTTTTGGATAAATACCAAACTGCCGATTCGTACAGGACAATGCAAAAAAGCTGGAAATCTTTAAGCACTCCGTTGTTAAGAATTTAGAGGGTTTTACATAGTGATACTTGGCGGGATATTTCATCATTGAACTCACAATACTGCAGAAACCGACTGAACTGTATCAACCAAAAAAAAAGAATACCAAATTTACCAAATGCCCAGCCCTAGATTAGGGGGCAGCTTTGCCATGCTCCGCTTGTTTACAGTGCCATCTCTAGTATACTTTCTCATTGCAGTTATTATCTTTTGAAGGCAACAACGACCTTTTCTGTTTAAAAAAAAAATCCTATGTTATCCAATGTTATCCAAAGAAAGTAAAAAAGGAGCAAGGAACCGAATTGACAAACCAGGCACTATGTTGACACAGGCAGCAAGCTTCTCACTGATGATGCTACGTGATAGCTTCTTCCCCGCAGTAGATATCCATTTAAGATAACCCAAATGAAATCCAGAAAATGGTGTTGAAATAATAATAATAATAACAACAACAACAACAACAACAACAACAATAACAACAACAATAACAACACAAAACAAAACAGACAGGATCAATAGGGTGGACAATATTGGATGCTCACAAGATAGAAGAGCATTTGATACATAAATCTGACTATTGATAACAGGGAATATATTTATTAGTAAGTATCAAGGGTTGAGTGCGGCAACAATGGAACATGAAAAACCAAGGCATAAACTACCTGCTTCCCTGTTTCGAACTATCACATAAACAACAATGGAGGGCACGGTGGTCGAAGTAGAGTCCATCCGAGCAGAGCTGAGACCTTTTGCCCTTTGTAATTCACGTATACATGTCACTATATGGACATGAGATTAAGATAATCTAGCGTAATAACACTATTACCTTGCAAAGTTCGTGTCCATGTTGCTATATGACCATATAAAATAACACATTAAGAATCCAATTTACCATCTTCCAGTTTGCCATACTGATGCCAACCGCCATAGCTCAAGAATCCAATTTTAAAGTGTGTGTACATTGGGAACAACCAAAGAACATCAGCAAGAGTATAACGGCGTATGAATTTTGTGGATTCCTCACAAATCGGAACCTACCTACAAACTACTGATTTCCAAATTCCACGGAGTGCAAACCAATGCAAACTGTCGCAGCGCAACATTTGCGGAATTCACCTGAGCGCAAACACATTTGTCGCGCCAAAAAAACAATAAACAGCATAAACTAAGAAGAGGGATAGGGAGGAGGGGTTAACCCGAGGAAGGGGAAACGGCGGGAGAAGGCGCACTCCATCCTGCAGGCGACGGTTGCGCTAGCGGCGCCGATGCGGACGAACAGAAGCGTCCCGGCGAGCTTCGTGCTGTTGCCGTACAGAAGCGGCTGTTGCGCTCCGGCTTTGGCGGCTGCGCGGCGAGCGGCAGAGGATGGCGGCGAGAGGGCTCAGAACGGCACATGATCTTTTTCCACAGGATAGACTCAAATTTGTAGAGGGGATCGCATTTTGTAGCAAACAAATTTGGTAGCTTTCCACAGGATAGACCCAAATGTGATTATCGGGAGGGGATCGCCGGTGGCCAAGCGTGGAGAGAGGCAGGCGTCGCACCGGGAACAGGACAGGCGGGAGGGATAGGGTACCTGGAAGGAGGCGGCAGTGTACTGCCGTGGAAGGCGGCGGCGACGACGGCAAGTGCGACCAAGGCGGGAACCGTCAGATCTGGCTACGCGAGGACCCGAGGCCCGACATTCTCTCCGCTCACTACCAGTGCAAGGAGTGACCGCCGGAAGGAGCGGGGAGACGACGTAGGCCGATGGTGGCGAGAAGGGGTGGCAACTCATGCTCTATGTGGCAGTGGCCCTCCGTCAGCGCCGTCAAAGGAGGCGCCGCCGGGAGGAGCACAGGGGAAGCAGCGGAAGGCGGCGCCGGCTTGGAGCAGGAGGTGGAGCGCGAGGGCGCAGGAACGGCAGCGCCGGCGAGGCTGAGACTCCAAGGCGAAGCGGGAAAATTGGATTTTTGCTCCAAAGTTGACGAGCCTTCGTCTTTTTGCCCAAAGTTGCCCTGCCTTTGTATTTTTGCCCTGTGTAGACTAGGTGGGGATAGGTTGCCCACAGAGGGTTTCTAAAAAATTGATTTGCTGCAGAGGTGAACACCCCAACGCCGGTAGTAAGATGCAGCAATTGAGAGTGAAATCACATGCACTAATACACATTGCAGTAAGATGCAGCAATTAAGCATCAAGTAATCGTCGCGCCAAATTACATCGCTAAGCCAATGTTCGCCCAATTCCGAAACGCCCTATGTCGCGCACCGCCACTAATACAGTGAAACAAAACTTGTTTGGTGCAGTACATGCTACGAGTCAATTAACTGTACCGGCGGCGGGAAGGGCGACGCGGCGGCTGCCGCGCCTGCAGATGGGAAGACGGCGCCATGGTCCTCGCCGGCGGCGAGGAGGGCGTGGCCATGGCCCGGCGGCGGGAAGGGCGGCGCGAGCAAGAACGAAGTCCAGGCCGCCGCCTCCACGAGCGGAGAAATCCCAAGACGGGAAAACCAACAGACAGTCAGAGAAACAAAGAGGCTGTGGGAATTTTTTAGAAAACCCCCTGTGGGCAAACCTATCCCCATCTAGTTTACACAGGACAAAAATACTAAGGCAGAGCAACTTTAGACAAAAAGACAAAGGCTCATCAACTTTGGGGGCAAAAAACCAATTTTTCCAGGCGAAGCAGCCGAGGACGGGGTGAGAGCGGGTGGTGTGGGGAGGAGGCGTGGCCTTCGCGGTCCCATGGAGGCAGGCAACCAAGAAGGTGGAGAGGAGGGGGAGCGACGTGGCCAAACGAAGGCCACGGAAGCCGCCACCTCCCTGAGACCGTTCGATGAGCATCGGACGGCTGGCGCTTTTTGGGCGACGTGGCCACCGCGGGGCAAAAAAACTGCCACGTGGCGAGGTGGAGGGGGCCTGTTCGCTATTGTACTATTTATAGATAGATTCAAGTCGGGAGAATTGCTTTTTTGCCACTCTCAACATTATCCTTTACCATTTTACCATCCTGACCCACTGTCATACACATAGATGGACCCATATGTCATACACACAGAGCGACAAAATAGTAAGAGGCCATCGAATGGAGTGGCAAAAAAGCAATTATTTCATTCAGGTCAAGGGCGTCGCAGGGCATCATAGACCTCCTATCTGTTAGCATAGTTGTGTGGATGCTACAGTTCATTTTGGCCGTGGAGCTAACGAAGGCGTTGCATGGGTCTGCGAGCCTGTCAGTGCCACGCGTATGGCCCGTCGTTTGAGTTGGCGGGAGAAAATTATTTTTCAATTTAATAGTATAACGAAAGTTTATTTTTAAATTTCAAAATAAAAAAATAAAAAAAATTCCAGCAATCAAGTGGGTTCACATGGGCCTGCGAGCCTGTGTCACGTACAGGCCCATGAGCCTGTACGTGCTGACGGCCATCAGGCCCATCACCCTCGACCTCGAGACATCGGCACCTCCGGTGTCCGCTCCACGGACACGACGGCTCCACCGCCGGCGAGCTGGGCGGGGCATCCATTCTAGAGTGAGAGAATCCCGCTCGCTCCCGCTCCACTCTCCCGCGCCGCCGGCCGCCCTTCCTCGGAGAGCAGGCGGCGCGCCGCCGTCCGACGCCGCGGTGAGTCCTCACCTCTGACCTCCCCGAATCGCGCCTAGCGATTCCCGTGGCTCCCCGCCTCGTCTGCATTTCGCTGGTGCCCGCCCCTGCTTAACTCCGCGCTCGGGGTTCAGTCCCAGCCGCGCCGGCGGGGGGCTCCCCTTCCGGAGTCCAGTGCCGCCGGCCGAATCCTCCCTTCTCCCTTGGTAGCTCGAGCTGCTGGACAATTAATCCAGGAAAACACGCCGCTCAATGTGCCCGGTGCAAGAGGCTCTGGACTGCTTGTTAACGTAATGGTTGAGAAATTATGTTATTGAAGAACGCAGAAACAAATCATGACAAGCGTCCCAAGAATCTCAGCCATGAACACGAAATGGCGCTCCGTTTCATGCCATAAATTTTCCCAAGAATCGCAGCCATCACGAAGGAACAACACTGAAATGACGCTCTGCTGCATGCCATAAATTGAGTACTTGACCTTAGATAATTGTGTGTTTGGCTCTTCAAACCTGGAATATGATTTGTTATTGCTAGGAAAGTCTGTGAATTCTTAGAAAAAGTCTTTGCTACGTGATGTATGATAAAATAAAATTCTTTGTAACAGGGAACTGTCGTCTAAACCTGAATAAGAATGTTGCTAAACTGGGCCTTGGGTTCCTGTCCCATCAATGCTATTCGTCCATTGATCATAGGTATTTTTGCATCTAAAAGCACTGAGTTATTTTCTCTGCTCTCTCTTTTGATCATAAGATCATTTTTAGGTGTAAATGTCACTCACTCCCATTCCAAAAGTGTTAACATCACTTTGCTTTGGCATAAGGTGTGACGTCAGCCAGAGAGATTTTTTTGGATTGGGATTCATAGGTTTGCAGTTCTGTGCATGAGTTATTAGATGCTTGCCATTGCTATATTTCACTATTGAGAAACGTTTCTAAAAGCTGGAAATTGTAAAGATGCCACTGCAAAGCTGGTGAAATTTGATACATGGCACTTTTGAACTAAAATACCCCTCCTACATGCAATGGCTTTGTGTGTTCTGGTTTGAAGAAGCCATATAGTTTAAATTATTCTTGAATTATGCACTGTATGGTATTCTGAGAAACTTTTATGCAGTGAAATTTTCTTGGATCACATATCTATCTATTTAGCTTTGTGCAAACTTATGAATGTCCACATTGCTATTATTGCATTCAGTAGCATGCATTGAAATATGATATATCACTGCTTGTTTGATAATGTAGAGTAGTATATTCGGGTTTCTTTAGATAATGGGATATAATTCCGGACTCTACATCAGGAGTAGTATATGTGAGTAAGATGTGTTTACTGTTAACTTTGATTCCTCCAGGATCTTCTGGTCCGTATGTCTAGAATCATACTAGTTGACAAACACAATTCTAATGTAAAGCAGATTCTTTTGTAATCTTATTTTCATCTGCTAAATCAGAAGTTTATATGTTGTGTAAAATTTTAAATCCATTTGAGGTTTAACATTATGATTATGTATAAGGAATGTGTGTTATTGGGTCTGTCAGTTCCTTACAGTTAATATCACTTGCTGCAGTGCTGTTGGCTGCTGCCTATATGCATGTACCGGCCACTCCTATTGTTACTGTTCCAAGTTCTAATTGTTATACCTTTGACAATGATAGCCACCTTGTTGATTTTGTATCCTTATAATAGTGCCTATTCAGCATTCGCTGACCATATTAAGTTATTAACTTTGAAAAAATCAAATTATTTCCTATTGCTATCTCCTAAGCTGCTGCTAGACATACCTGGCTGGGAAGGATTATGAATATAATGAAAAGGTAATTATCACAAATCCATTATAAGATATCTGGAAAAATATCCTGTAGTCTAGTTGCATGTATCTTATTTTATCAGGAATGTACTAAGATATATGCTCACAATATAATGAATATATTTATCGTTATCAGGGCTCGGCACCATCTGATTTGGTTGTCCAGTTATGCAAATACGTGCAGAAAAGATCTCAGGCGGTATGCTAGTATGACTTGCCATTTTTTACTTGTTTTATTGTTGATTAATTGAGTAATATCCATCTTGCGATAAGTTTATCCAAGTAAACTCACTGCATTCTTAACAGGTGATACCGTAACATCCTGTTCGTACATTTTTTTACTGTACCCAATTGACCATATCCTAAGATGCCAATGGGTATTTCTTGTATATAGACAAGGTACATTGCAATATGATAAGTTTAAAGAATATGAACCACCAAAATATGTAGACATTTGGGTTTTGTGGTGCTAATACAGCCATGGAAATAAACTAATAGAGTAATAGCCTAATAGGTGCTAGTAGATTTCAACAATTATTCGTAGCGCACCACACTTTCATGGATAAAGCAAGACCATTGTAGAACTACATCCCTAGTTTATTTTATTTATTTTTTTAGAAAGAACTACATCCCTAGTTAAGAGTGCAAATAATGGCAGCAAACACTGTGCCAAAGTCAGAAATATGACAAAAGTACAAACTAAGCTTATGTAAGTGAATATAATGCGCTGCAGTGCATCAGTTTCATAGTTCCAACATCAATCATCTTTCAGCTCCAGTATTGTTAGCTATCATTTCCCTGCTCACCTGTGCTTTCTCTTTCAGCGATACTGTTCTATATGCTTGTTGTATTTAACTATCCTGATATTCTCTTTCAATATTGACAGCATACATTTTGAGCTTTGGTCCATACTTAATTGATTACTTTGATGTATACAATGCCCTATGTTTTCCTCTTGGTCATTATGTGGATGATATGCAATGCATTTATCATTCTTTATCAGGGTTACATTGACTTCGGGCGCTTTATCAGTTCTCACTCCTTTAAAACTGGACCAGAGCCTGTTGACTACATCCAGGTAACACTCCCCAAAAATCTCTCTGCAGGAAAATATTGCCTACATTATCACACTGCCACCTAGTTGAAGATGGGGTTTCTGCAATAGGGCATGTTCTTTGATTTTCCTAGAATGGTATATGAATAGGATTGAGATGGGAGGTATTGGCTAGGAGCTGGTGGTAGATATACCTTTCAAGAAAATCTCGTATACATAACATATATTCCTTATTCTGTAGTATGAGTAATAATATTCTAATAGATGAAGGCTCCGTTTTAGCTTTATGCTTGGCAACTAGCTCAGTTAATCTAATATTATGGGGCTGGGTAATGGGGTTAGTCGAAAGGGGTAACTTATTCCACCTTTTTGGTGAACTAACTTAATCCTAGGAAATGTAAATTAACACCAACGCACACGCATGTGTATGCTCACTACTGCTAATTACCCCTAGGATTAAATCTCAGGGCGGTGTGAAAACTAGGGGTCGACTCTTCAACCGATAGCTCCCACGTCTGGGACGCTACTAGCTGAGTTTACCTCAGTTCTCATTTGAATGGATAACTTGATCCTTCTTAATCCATGGGTGTTTGGAAATTTGGCAGGCAAAACCCCAAACCCATCCCATTACTGTGGCCTCGTAGTTTAGTATAGTTAGAAGCCCTCTTGTTTCACATCGCCCATCCTTTCTAATTGCACACTAGAAAAGGGACAGGGTACATGGAAGTAACACCCTTGAATACATGTGCAAAACATATTCACAATCCTTAAGTATAGTATTAGGTTTAAGGGCAGAAAACAGAAATGAAGCATGAACCATCGTAAGTTTCATTGGCAGCTTCAATATATCATAGTCATTTCATCAACAAGTGACAACATATAATCCCATCCGGGAACAGTGACTTGTCCAGTTGGTGTGTTCCTTTCTACATTTAAAGACACATTTACAAGGTCTGCAGTCTACACAAGGGTCCAGCACTCCAGGGTGTATGCTTCACAATTTAAAAATTTGTACTTGCTATAGTTAATTTAGACAAATAAGTACTTCACATAATGGTTTGCTGAATTCATTGCCATGTCTATCAATGCAAACAGTTGTTCAGCAAAGTGCTTCCAAGCTCTCAACTAAACACGCGCTAATTTGGTTGGTTAAACTGTTAAAAGCATTTTCGTTCTTGCATCTGATGGTTGTTGGACTTAATCGGTGAAGATTATGGACTTAAGAATTTTTATTATATAGCTTCGCTCACTTTCATACATTCTCATTGGAGGTTCTCAACCTTCATTGTGTTAGCTTAGTCAGCAATTCAGTATACTTTCTTTACTCTCTCACAATTTCAGAAATTCCACAATGGAGATTTAGTAAACTGTGAAAGGACCTTTGAAATGATGGGTCGGACAGCACAGGTTTGTTGTAATTTCTGGTGAAATCCTTTGTTATTTTATTAAACTTTGGAATATTGTTTTTTATTATTAAGGTCCATTTTAGTGGACTAACATCTTTAAACATATTTTAGGTAAACATCATATGTGGAAGTTGTTCAAATAAACCATGCAAAGGTCTGCTGTCTTTTTTAATTTTCCATTTACATGATTTTTGTTGATAGCCGTCACCAAAACTTGTTATCTTACAAACTCAGTTCATGTGTATTGATTCTTTTGGACATGCATACTTCTTGAGAAAGCAAAACTAACATTGATAGGATCACAGATGAGCTAGGATGCATTTGCAGCATATCTTATGATGAAGCAAGGTGCAGGTAACCATGAGAGGCTTTGCTTTAGGTGTCATTCTTTTCACCCATTAGAAGATAAGTTAAGATAAGGTGAAATGAAAAGAATAATACCTTATCCTTGTTTTCAGAGAAGTAATTTCTTTCTATTGATGTAAAAGTTAATTGTCAAGAAGTTGCTACTGCCTATTGATTTCATAAAATTGTGTTTGCTAGAAAATAGAGCTGGAGCTGATTTACTATCTAGTATATGTTTTTCTTTTTCATTCAAGTTAGTATGTACAATTGCTATCCACCACATGGTTGTTTGATGTATATGTGCTAGGAGATTTTCTGTTATTTTTACATGTTTCTTATACCCCATGTCATCATCATCATCATCATCATACTCCAATGTTTCCGAGGAAACTCCCACAAAAGCTGGGTAGCCAGGGTAGGGGGGTGGTCGGTGTATGCAACCTTATCCCTGAGATTAAAAATCACAGAGAGGCTGTTTTCGTTTGACCCTTAGTGATATTAGAGAACCCTCTATAACTCCATGATAAAAAGAAGGCTCCATTTGATTAAAAATGGACAATTCTTATAGCCCATGTGATCCACTAAAATAAATTGAGCTCACTTCAACATGGTATCAGTCTATCAGAGCCCATGGTTCTGTCCGCGAACCCTAACCCTAGCCATTGCCCTCAGGCCTTGGATGAGTTTAGGAGGCGGTGCACTTACAGGCAGGGCGGAAGAGCATGGGTATCACCTCCAAGCAATATTCCTCAGCCCAAAACCGATGGAGCTTGCGCCGCCTAGCCTGCTTGCCCGAGACTGGCCTTATAAATGCGTGGCTACCATTATTTTTTTTGCTTTTTTGGCACTAGGAAATGGGAGTGGAAGCATTTGAATTGAGTAGTCTGAACACTGAACACACTATACTTTCAAATGTTTGATTACTTTGTCTGCGTTTCCTTGTCTGTTCTCATGTATGGGTATGCCATCATTTTTCTCATGTGGTATGCAGCTAACCATAGTTCCTTTCTGCCAGGGTGGTTGTTGAGCTTGCTATTCCTTGTGCTAAAAGAGGTCCAAGAGTATTTAAGGGTTTCACTGTGGGCTTCCATCCCCGATCATCGGAAGTGGTAAAGTTTACTCCTTTGGGATTTGGGTGTTAATAGTGATTTGAAGTCCTTACAAGTGAGCTTTCTTTCTCTAGGTTTACAATGGATTGACTCAACTGGGATTTGAACAACTTCATCATGAATTTAGGTATAATCTTGTCAAAGTTTAATTCAAAATTAATGGGATTAAGGTACTTGTTTGACCTGGTTTAAATTTCAACCTATCTAACAGGCCTGCCAAATGAGAAATCTTAATGGATTTTATATGAAGAATCTTCAACAGGCATACAAACATAGTCACAACTAGCTAGATTGAATTTAGTGCTTGCTTGGTTTTTATACGATATATTCTTAAAAGATGCACTATCTGAATTCTAAAATGTGTGAAACGACTATTATGTAATATCCACAAATACAATTTTATGAATCCTAGGCAACCATACAAACTGCCTGATGGAAAAACCACAAGTTATGTCAAACAATTTTTAATTACCGACTTATCTAAGTTGCTACAGAAATTCAGTATGATTAATGCTACTGTACGTAGACCATTCTTCAAGAATCATTTGTGCAAAACTTTAGCTCATTTCTTTGGTTGGTTTATGCCTTTATGGTGGTGAATGAGGATTTTGATGCCACTTGTACTACCACCAGGAGCCTATACAATAAGATCAGGCCGTCACATGTCAAGTAACTAAAGGAACACATATGCTAGATGTTTGGTTCAATATGTGATGTTATGAGCTCTGGTGCTGCTAGTACATGAAAGTAGGGACTGAAACAGATGAAATACAGACTGGGTAGCGATCAAAGCTAGCCTTTATCCACATTATTTAAGAATTTGGGCATGCTATGCTTCAAATACTGACAGGCTGACTACAAGATAATATTGGATTTTATGTGGTATCCTATCCCAGTACCTGTTAGGTGTGAAAGTTATCATTATTTTCACTCATACAAAGTTCAGATATACAATTTCAATAATAGATAGTAAGAATGTTTGAACTAAAACCCTTTATATTGCATGTTTCCTGTTACTGATGCAATAATTTCACATCAAAATGAGAACATTGTACAATCAGACAATAATATCTCACAGATTAGAATAATTTACTATCTCACATATTAGAATGGTTTTCTTAAGGGAAGATTTTTTTCCCCAAACATGCTATGATTTATTTATTTTTTACATGATAAAAATAGTTGCAAATTACTCCTATAATTTTTGAATCCACGTGATTTAAGACCCTATGAGGATGTCTGCTTGCTCTACCAATGAGCAATCTATACTATTTCTATATAATTTTCATTGCAATATATTATTTCCACTGCAGCTTTCAGAGTGAGCAGATTCATGTATCTTTATATCTTAGTGCCATATCTTCTCTCTCCGACCTTGTTGGCAAACCTACCTTCAAGGTAAGGGAAGACTCGGGACTCACATTCATGTACTTATCATTTTATTTATGGCAACATATCCAGTGCTAATGCTCGTTGAGTGCTAACATGCTAATATCCAATCCAAACCATTAGATCTATAAGGAACAGTTCAGATATGGAGAGGTGAAAACCGCATTAATTACCTCATTTCTCACTTAAATGCTTTCACACAGCCTTCTTTACCTTTTTAAGTGGGAAAAGGACTTCCACCTCTTCATATCTGAACCGTTTCTTATAGATTTGATGGCTTGGATTGGATGTTAGAATGTTAGCACACAATGAGTATTAGCACTAGATATGCTGCCTTTATTTATAGTACTAAAAATAAAATCCTAGCTCTTGTGATGTTGATATTTTTTGTTTTGAGCACCTAGCTAGTTTTCTTTTTTTATTTTCTTACTAAAAGATGTTAATGTCACAAGGGCAAGTTATGTTCCTTTCCTTGTCAATGGATAATGGTTTATCCGTATGTTACATGTAATTCATCATTCATGCATGATCTTGCCAAATGAGTGCATTCTTGTTGAGACCAATAATTGAGAATACCAAGTAAGACTAATGAGAGACTGTTGTTATTATTAGTGCTGATCAAACAAATGAGTGCATGTTGTTGAAACTCGAAAGCATTATCTAAAATAGCAGATTAGACTATTAGATTGCTGTTATTATAAGTACCAGTCAAACAAACGAGTGCGTCTTTGTTGAAATTATCAGCTAAAAATACCATACAAGACCAACAGGCTGCTTTTTTGCTAACCAAAAGGCCCATTGCATACTTTATGTGTCGAACACTATGCATATAATTTTGTCACCATTTCTGTTATACAGGTTAATCCAGTGAAAGGGCTTGGTATTACTCTGACAGGATCAGGAGCCAATGGTGCCATACCTACTACCCTGTCTCCTACAGTTCTGAATGTGAATTGGAGATGTTAGTTTATTCCTTGTCTCTTCACACTGATGCCTTTTGTAACAATCGACAAACGAGCTTTGCCTTTCTTCATTATAGGCGAAATTGTCCGAAGCAGTCCTTATGAGGTCAATATTTTGATCCCGGTGGAGGGCTATGATCCAATTGAATTCACACTTACCAAAGAATGTGGTTAGTTCTAGCCACACAATTGTCAGATGCACATATAGGTTTCTATTCAATTGGAGTTGTTCCTACAAGAACTCCACTAAATCTTGATGTAGATTTTAGAAATATCACAGAAGATGGATCTTATACAAGTCTCAGTTTAGATAGTTTCAAACTTGATAAGAGATATTATAGGTCTAATTTTGGGTTCTGTGGGGAAGGAGGTTTATAAGATGTATGCCTGTTTTAAAATGTCATTTCCAATGTGAACATTGATATCTGAGGATTTAAATTTTGGAATGGACAATTACATTGCCGTTCGTAGAGTTTGAGAAATGTTGCACAACAAATGTTTGAAACTTTTTCTGTTACAAAAGTTCCACTATTTTCACAAATTTACATGTACATTAGCAAGGTGCAACATCATGAAAATTTCATGATGGTAATCATAGAACATGAATAACTACTGCAAGCACTATGATATAAGGAGAAGTGAACCATATTTGAGAATGGTTTTTATAGTATTCATCTGTCACGGCGGTGACATCATCTTCTCCCTCACATGTTTTTTATTCTGATATTTTTTACCAGTTTTGATCAACATGTGACTTGTGCCCTACTTGTGCAATTGTTTTGTGTCTGCTGTTTGTGTAGGTTACACACAAGAAAGAGAGAGTGATCCTATGAGAGGCTGGGCAACATTTGGAATTATTTCTTGCATGTATGTGTCTTGACTTCAAATTTAGAAATTAGTGCATGGTAACTTCCAATTTACAATGATTTGTAACATTATTTTCAGAAGCTTTCCATTGATATTTGAAGAGAAAATTGCACTGTCCCCCCTGAACTTGCAACGATTCTCACTTGACTCCTTGAACTTGAGTTTTACTTTTTTGCCCCCCTAAACTTGTCTCTGTTTGCACGGTTACCCCAAAACCATTAGAGAAACCGTTAAGTGCCTACGTGACCGTTAACTGCTGATATGGATGTCACATGGTAGTTGAAGTATGACTTGACAACCCACACGGTTAGTTATTGATGAAAAAATTCATAACAATTAGAGAAAAAACTGAAAAACTATAAAAAAATTGGAAAAACCGTACAAATTCATAAAATTTTTAAAAATAGGGAAAAATAAAAAATGACATAAAAATCAAAAAAGCAAAAATAAAAAATTAGAATTATGGAAAATCCGTACAAATTCATTTTTTTAAAAAAATATTTTTTCATATTTTCCATTTTGTATTTTTCTTATTTTTTATGAATTTGTACATTTTTCCTATTTCCCCCTCTTTTTTCAATTTTTTATTTTTTCAATTTTTTATGAATTTGTTTTTTTTCTAATTTTTATGAATTTTTTCATCAATAACCAGCCATGTAGGTTGCTATGTCATCCTTCAGCTACCATCCAAATCAACGATTAACGGCCACGTAAGCGCCATGTAATCACTTAACAGTTGCCCTGACGCAAACAGAGACAAGTTTAGGAGGGCGAAAAAGCAAAACTCCAGTTTCGGGGGGGGGGCAACAGTGCAATTTTCTCATATTTGAATTATTAATTGCATGTATGTGTTGGTTTACTTCATGGTAACTGCATATTCTATCATGATTTGTAACGTTTGTTACTTAAGTTTGCTTTTCCTGATATTGATCCTATCACTGCTTTGTTGCTGCTGCATGGCTGTGCCATAATTGTCGAGTTGCCGTTGTTTTTGTTTACTATTCTGATTGTTCTGCTATCTCTGTGTAGATTCATTGTCTTATCAAGTCTACTTTGTTGCGGGGGGTTCATTTACAGAACTCGTGTGGAGCATCAGGTTTTATTCAGTCCATCTCTGGAGTCATTTGAGCAATGTTATTGAAAGTTCTCTTGAAAATATGACACTCATACACCTATTTCAGTATGGTTTACATGCATTGCCTGGAATGACCATCTTGTCTGCCTTTCTCGATGCTGTGAGTACTCACTTTGTCTGAACTCTGAAGTACCCTGTTATTATTATTGCTGGATCAAATTGTCAATGATCGTGCCTGTAGATACACCTAGTCTTTTCTAACCTAGTCATTCATCAGGTTGGAAGACCAAGAGGCTGCGTACGGGCAGATGATCCTAGTGGGAATCATGCAAGCGAAGTATCATGGGAACGCACGCCTGGTGCCACACAAGCAGCATCGAGGTCAAACGATAGGAGATATGGAACAGTGTGAGCTAAACGATGCTTAGTTTGGGGATTATTTCATGTAGGTTTGCCTTCTGTACTCAACTGTATGTCATCTCATATATATAATTTTGTTTAGCATCACCTCTCCGCCAGTTTATTATCTCTGCACTTTGAACATTGGCAATCATCATGTTAATTTGGACAGCACTTACAAATCAGGGTGGTTAACTAAACTTGCCACTACTCTTACCAGCCACTCCATGCATATGGATGCGTCAGTGCATACTTTCTTGCAAATTTTGCAGGCAGAGAAGTCAGGAAAAGAGGTTATGAATGCTATATATATCATATTTGAATGTATGAGTTAAAAAATCAAAAGCGCACACTGACGATCTCACTAATAGACCCAACCCAGAGCATACCTTACTGACAATCTCAAGAAGACATGCAAACATACAGTCTCACATTCCGTGTAATTTCCACTAAAAGGAATGGGCAGTTTCAGAGCAAGAGAAGATGAGATGTCTTTCATTGAAGAAGAGCTACATTGATGAATGAAAAGGCAAATTGAGGTTGCAGTTACAACTTGTCACCAAACTTGGCATGATGACATTCAGACAGATGAATCATGTAAATTGAATGATTGATCACAAGTAAAGGAACTCGCATAGTCACATTCAAACCAAATTCTTGTTTTTTTACTAGATGTCCTGATTTACCCTGCGACAGTTCTTGCGTATTTCTCCATTGTAACCCAAGAGGGGATTTATGTTCCCCATTTTGGTTATTGAGTTCACATAGTGTTCAAAGAACAGCGGCTCATTTTCTGCATAGCTTCTAACCAGATCTGCTATCTCTGGGTCACTTCCAGTCCACAGGACCTCATCTGAATTAAGGAGTCCTCTTCCCTCCATGATCAACTTATAATAGCTGTTGTCAAATTTTGAATGGCTGAGAAAATCTAGAGGGCTTATGGTGTTGTCACCTCCAGTGCGTGGGCAGACTGATGCCAGTTTGTAATAAAACCTTTGTTCTAGCGTCTTGTCTGGTCTGTTATCTCTATGCTGATTGTAGAGCCGTTGTTTGAAACTGACACATCTGGCCATTCCAATGGTGTGGCTGCCTGTTAAAATGTAAAATGAAAGTATCCTTGAGGAGTGTGTGTTGATGGAATAGGGACAACTACATCCATGGAATTGCATTTGAAACTGCTTTGTTAGTTTCAAGCGCTGCAATAATGATCTAACGGGATCATCTAATATGATTATGATCGGCAGTTTTTTATTATTATGGCCGTCCAATCTTCCTTCAACGATTATGTGTTTTTATTCACTTTTATGATTTTCCTTGCTATTTTTTCAAGCTTAAGCTTATGACAAGAAATCAATGCAGATAATGTGAGCAACTAAGCCACTTATGGGTAGTTCCCATCAAGTCTTCTTCTTCTAACACTTTGAACATGGACGAGGTGCCATACCTGATAGTGCTACAAGGTCCACCTTGTCCAGCCCTTGCCTTCCAAAGAATTTTATGAGACGATGTAATGTTGCATTTGGTGGAGGGAGGTTCTTGTTTGCTAGCTTTATATTTGCAATCTTTGAATCTCTTCTTCCTAGTGGAAGTTCCCAATATGGACCACCACTCTGTCATTAGATGACATTGTCAGGCATATGCTCAAACTATCCAGAATATATGTAAACTAATTTTAAGTAAATAAGCATTGCTAAGATTACTTGAGAATGCCCTTTTGAGTACTCTGAATAAAAAGAACTAGCCACCTCTAAAAATTCTCTATATTTTTTTATTACAACTATAAATCTTTTTATTGGAGTATATTTACCAAAACTGTTGAAACTCTGGCAGCAAGGGCAATAGTGTCAGCACAAGAGACTGTGTGTGGACATGCTTCTTCAAGGGCAGCTTTGATCTCATCTATGACTTCAAATCCTCTGATAGAATTCCTGTTGGGGATAGCATTTTTCTCACTTACGATGGCCTCACTATCATCCAGCAGAACCGATGCATCACATCCCTGCAATTTTGATCATGTGGGCGAAATCAAATTTGATCTATAGCTTGAAACACACCTCTAGGTGACCTACGTTATGAAATATGAATGCTCGATCCTGAAAACATGGTTCCAAGTCCTCAAGAAAATGCAATGCCCAAACATCTCTAGGTGATCTATGTTATGAAATGTGAATGCCCGATACTGAAAAGATGATGGTTCGAAGCTCTCAAGAAGATGCAATGCGCAGCAGAGGGTGAACCATTTGGTTGCTGAAACTCCCTTCTGTTTAGGCGGGAAAAACACTTAATAAAACCGCCCTAACCTGAACAAAGCAGTCATGGAAAAGGAGCCTGAGAAGAGAAGCGGCTATCCTTTGTTCCTTGGCGATAGCCTTCTTCAGGACAGACACCACAATCTCATCAGCTTGTGGGCATGTGGACTTGTAGAAATCTGGGGAGAGACCTGAGCTTGGGCTGTACCCAATTGGGTAGGAACCCTTGTGTTGATCAGGGAAAGCAAGAGAGGCAGTGAGGTAGAATGAAGCAATGGAAAGTGCACCAAGGATTATCTTGGATGAAGCCATGGGCTTTCGGATGCTGCTGTGGCTTTGTAATTTGATTCTTGAGTTCTACTTCTATTTATAGAGCCGACTTTATTGAACTAAACCGCTCCCATCCACTCCATTTGTGGCAATACAAGAACCATCTATGTGCTTCAGGTGTACCTGATTTACTGATTTTGAGGGAGCTTTTGTCTATTTCTTTTATCACTCATCTGTTACCACTGTCCCTTGACCTTCCTGAGCCCGTGTGCTTTGCTCTCCTATTATTGGTTCCACAACAAAGAGCAACCATAATTTTGTATTAGGGATATGCCTGTCCTGTGTACGGAGTTTAACTTAATCAGGGTTCCACTGTGTGGCTGTGTTTTAGTACTACTACTATCTTTAAAGATTCCGTGGTTTGTTAATACACAAAGTACATGTTTTGAAACAGAAAGTGTCAGTGTTTTGTTCGACCTAAACTTCGTTAAATAAGTCCAGGTAATACACATGGAAGATGTTGGTACCTGCTTCAAATACGGTCTTGTACCCATTTATAGAATTTTTCAAAAACACGATGGAGAGCACATGAACACATATTGATTAAATACAAAATCGGTTATGAATCATCAAAAGAACACCGTTTTCATAATATACCACCAAATAATCTCCGTACTGAGAATACCATAGTAAGAACTAGTGATGGCAACGGGGAATTCCCCGTCGGGGAATAGCTCCCATTCCCGTCCCCACGTGGGGAAAAATCCCCATCCCCGTCCCGCTAATGCTCGCGGGAGACATTTTCTTCCCATACCTATCCCCGCTTAAATTGTAGCTAATATGTATGTATCTTACTATTAGTATAAAACATTATCATATATATGCGTTCTCATAGTTAATAAATCATCATATATGCATCAAAATGATCACATATATATATTGAATGATCACTTGACAAGGTTATTATTCATTTTTATCATTAACTATTACATGAAAGCATCATCACATACAAGATTAACGGCCCCGCCGGAAACGGGGACGAGGGATGCTTCCCCGTCCCTGTCCCCGTCTACCCGACGAGGAAAGAATTTTCCCCGTTTACGTCCCTGTGGGGGAAGAAAGCTCGCCGTCCCTGTTCCCAAATAGGGAAATTCCCCGCGGAAAATCGGGGATCGGGCCCCATTCTCACTATAGTGCCAAGCTCCCCTATGGAATCAACCACCACCGCCAAATGCAAACCCACTCTCACATAAAGTGATATTTTGTATGAACAAACATAATATTTTAAAATATGTAATATTTATCTAATCGATTTGGTTTTGTAGAGGCATTCACGATAAAAGAGGTTTTGTATTAGTAAATATATATAAAAAAGACTCTGCACGGTAGCATATACGTAATTAACCCAAAAAAATCTTTTAACAAAATCCGATTGGGAAATCCTCCGTGAAAAGATTGACGATTTGGCACTCTCAACATGTGTAGTTCGTGAAGTATGTCATTTTTATGTATGACACGTGAAATCATTTATGTGTATCACACTGCTTTAGAATAGTATTTTAGCGTGCACAATGTTGAGAGCGGCGAATCATCGAATCCAGGCCGTCCGTGCGATCTAACCTCACCGCCTCCCGCCTACTCCGGCTGGCCATGGCGAAGCCTCCGTCGGCCACGGCGGCGGCGTCGGCCGGCGGCGGCCGTGGGCATCCCCACCACCGGACCCGCCTCCTCCTCCTGCTACTCGTCGCAGTCGCCGCCTCCGCCTCCACCGCAGGCTATCTCCTCCGCGGCGCCCTGCTCGACCCCTGCGACGCGCGCGGGGACCCCGCCGCTCTCGCTGCCGTTCGAAGTGGCGGTGCCGCGGGGATCCCCCTTGGGTTCATGAAGTCCAAGCTAGTGCTGCTCGTCTCCCACGAGCTCTCCCTCTCCGGTAACTGGTCACTGCGCTTTTCACTTTTCCCTTGTGTGATTTGCTTTTGTTAGTTTGAGCAGATACCTTACCATCCTAACTCCCAAGATTGGTAGTTGAATTTAAGGTTCACTTAGCCAGTAGTTCATAAGCTGGAGGGCTATAGATTCTGAAAATTTAGGTGACCCGTTGAAACAACAGAGATCTTCAAAGCTTTGCTTGTTGTCACTGCCATCCATTTTTATATTCTGTGGTGTTATTCTAAATAGTTTTCTTAATGCAGGTGGCCCATTATTGCTGATGGAGTTGGCATTTCTTCTGCGGCACGTTGGTTCGCAAGTGGTGTGGATAACAAACCAGAGATCAGAAGAAACAAATGATGTTACATATAGCTTGGAGCATAAGATGTTGAACCATGGAGTGCAGGTATGGTCATACACTTCTACTTTTGCCTAATTGATGATTTATTCTTGTTTTTGCGTATTGCTCATTCCCGTCACAATTCTAAATGCTTTGAACTTTCTGTGTTCTCTAGGAAGCAATCATAATAATTTTTCCCCAGTACATTTGTAAAGATGTATAAATGTAAAACTCGTTAAAGAACTTGAGCAATCTACTTGTATTATTTTTATATGAACAATTATAATGTTTTAAAATATGTTGTTAGTTATACTTATAGATAAAAAGAAGTCTTTATGCACACTTCCCATGGCAACAAGGATTTTCCTGCATGTAGAATTATTTAGAGAAGTTTGCCATACCTCTTATCTGTGATGCTTATATGTTAAACTATATCAAATTTTATGCTTCATTTTATTCAGCATGATTGCAAATTGCTATTTGAAGGGTTGTTGAATAAATCATAGTGACCATTCTTAATGATGCTAAATAAATCAGAGAGGAAACACCATCCTTGACGTTGTTCAGTGAAGTGCATTAGAAATAAGAAAGTAATGTACTGCCCTGTAAATATGTTATATTTTACTTTAAGAACACTGATTAATAATTTTAGAGAAAATCATATTGACTGATTAAGTGTTGGAGTGTACAAGAAGACGGCATAATAATATGTTACATAGTAAGGGTAAGAAGAAGTCACATCCTCTACGGTGCTTAAACTTGTAAAATCAAACAATATAACATTTAGCTAAAAAAAAAGGGTGAAGTTATGCTGAAGTGACATCTGCTTTTTAGCATGCTGTGGGATGCCTGTCCTAGTATAATTTGGAACTTTAAGTGTAGACTAATAGTCTTATATGTATATTAGCATTAGCAAAATTCTTGTGGTTGGTAGGCAATTTTGATTCCACCATCTATGAGAAAGTCATTTTTTACAGCCCAGTCATTTTTAGCATAATGATGCACTCAAAAATTAAAAGCGATCAGTATATAGTAATTATAAACTTGCTAGTGCTTGTCAACCTATATTGGTATGTAAATTATGTGTATGCTTGAAAAATTGGGTGGTAACATCTAAGAATGACTTGTCTTACAGTTTTGGAGTATTATTTTTTAACTATCTTGTTTCCACTTTGCAGACTAGCTGTTCGTAAATTTGATGTGCTATAAACAAATATGTTCTGAACTGATGATTATCCTCCTAAATTTGAGATAGCTTAAATGGTCATTTGCCCTGGGAATTACTAAGAATATCTTACTATTCATCTTTAGTTCGCACAACCTCATTTGGCTTTACTACTCAAACCAGTGGCATAAAGTTTTTTTTCAATATTTAATATAATATGTTGATTTACAAAAGAGAAAAGTTTTAAAAAACTTGTGTTCTCTTTGACAGACACCACAATTAAATTTAGTTAGGGCTCTCTTCTGATAATTCATGCTGGTAGCTTCTCAGGTTTTACCTGCTAGGGGACAAGAGGCAATTGATACTGCTCTTAAGGCTGACCTAGTTGTCTTGAACACTGCTGTTGCTGGCAAGTGGCTTGATGCTGTTCTAAAAGACCATGTTCCCCAAGTTCTTCCCAAGGTCTTGTGGTGGATCCATGAAATGCGAGGACATTACTTTAAGCTTGAATATATCAAACATCTTCCTTTGGTTGCTGGAGCAATGATTGATTCTCATACAACAGCTGAATATTGGAAGAGCAGAACTCATGAGCGTTTGAAGTATGTGCAAAATTATTGGTATTCTTTGTCATGTGTTATTAAATTTTTGTTTCTGTGTATATGTTATGTTATGAATAGTGATAGGGATGTTCCGCAGGCCTAACAAATAGGATGCCGTTCTTTATGCTGTTTGGCTTGCTTGCACTTTGATATGAATCCTGTCTGTGGATGATAAGTTCTCTGGACCTTCCTATCTATTGGCTAGCTCCAAATTTTTCTGCTGTATCTTTTGATAATTTTATGAAAAAGGATGCTATCCTTTATTCTGTTTACTTGCTTGCGATATGAATTACCAGTCTAGTGGGTGATAAGTTCTATGGCCTCTGGCTTCTGTTGATATTACTCCACATTTTACTGGCTATATTTTTTCTTCTGCTATATTCCTATAAATGAGTTTTACTACATGACTGAAAAATGAATAAACGATATGCAGTGATCAATTTGTTTGTCACATGCTTTCAGCTTCCTAATTCGTACTTCCTTATTATATACTTATAATTTTTTACCAAATATAGAATCCAGATGCCACAAACTTATGTTGTCCACCTCGGGAATAGTAAAGAGCTAATGGAAGTTGCTGAAGATGATGTTGCGAGAAGAGTCTTACGGGAACATATTCGTGAGTCCCTTGGAGTACGAAGTGAAGATATCCTGTTTGCGATAATAAACAGTATGTTCTGTTTGTTAAGTCATAAATTCTCAAAGATATAAATGTTGTACCAACTATTTTCTCTTATTGATGTTAAATTATTATGTTTGTATACTTCATTTTCCTTTGTTTGTAAAAAAACGTGTAATTTAGGTGTTTCACGAGGAAAAGGACAGGACTTATTTCTTCAAGCATTTTATCAGAGTTTGCAACTCATCCAGCAGCAGAAATTAAGAGTGCCAACAATGCATGCTGTAGTTGTGGGAAGTGATATGAATGCTCAGACCAAGTTTGAGACACAACTACGTGAATTTGTGGCAAAGAATGGAATACATGATCGTGTTCACTTCATAAACAAGACGCTGGCAGTGGCTCCTTATTTAGCAGCAATTGATGTGCTTGTCCAGAATTCTCAGGTGAGCCATAAGTGATTTACTTTCCCAAGTTCGGTGATGTGTTGCAATGCAAGTGTGTGCTCTTCTATATATATTTTGTTTGCTACTTTTGGGGAGAGCACTGAAGCACCTCTCATGGGGCAAAGAATAGCACCACCCATGTTCAACACTTCCATCTGGGAACCATAAGCTTGGTAATTAGATAGGTTGATTCCGTTCTTGTTATTCTCGAGGGCGAGAATATATATGAGTTAATTATATTCTTTAACGTAGTTTGTCAAGTATTATTATTACTTGTTTGGATCAAATTACTTAAATTTCCAATAGAACAATCTAGCTTATGCTCATTGTCACAACTACAGATTATAATCCGAAAAAGTTTTGAGAGCCCTCGATATGGGTCTTGGAGGGGCCAAAAAATTGTAAAAAAAAATGATTTTGAGAGTTTTGAGAAGAACCAATAAAAGTCTTAAAAAAATGGTTACATAGTGCTACATCGTTTGTATTGTACAAAAATGACAAATTTCGAGCTGTAACTTTTAATTTAAATTTAAGCTGAAAAGAACAATCTAACCTAGACAAGTTGTATATACATGGAGAAACTGTGATATCCAGGCATATAATGTAAAAAATATTTGGTTATATATTTGACATGTCATTTTTAATGATTTTTTTATTTTCTGACCTTTGATTTTGTCATAGTCTAACCTGTGGGCATGGCTTACCATCTTGTTTCACTGTGGCTAGTGAAGCCTATCAGTCAGCACCCTGTACAATATGGAATTGCTGGCACATTTTGGTATTACTTATTATACTAATACAATACTCCCTCCGTCCAAAAATATAAGACGCGCATACATTTCACGATTCAAACTTCTTTATCTTTGCCTAATAATTTATCCAACAACATGTTGATCTTGAGATGCGGATATAACATCATTGAATCTTATCTAAAAGTATTTTCTTGTGGTCATAATATTGTTATTACAAACAATGTTTGATAAGAGAAATTAAGCATCAAAATATTGTTTTGAAGACCGTGCCAAGTCAAACCACGCCTTATATTTTTGGATGGAGGGAGTAGTTAATTAAATCGAACCTTGCCTTCAGGCCGCTAGTACTTTGGTAACAGAAAAACAGAAATTTATTTGGCTGTATTGTAGAAAGGTAGCTTAAAATATTATTAGTCATGAACTCATGATGCATTTACTCTTGAGAAACAGAGGTTTTTGGCAGTTGAGTGCTAAAATTCCATGATGATAGAGTCATTCAGTTATTAAAAATAGGAAAAAGTCTACTTTACCCCCTGAACTATAGTGGTGGAGACGACGCGAACCCTAGTTTCGAAAACCGGGTAACCGAAACCCTGAACTACGGCGTGTGGTACAAATAACCCCCTAGAGATGGTTTTGAGGGAGGTTTTACCACCGTGGACGCTGACGGGGAGCAGTATTGCCACGTAGACCGAGACACAACAAATTCATTCCAAAAAAATTATTTAAAAGTTGGTCCCACGTGTCAGCCCGTATCTCTCTCATCCTCTTTCTTCCTCCTCTCATGTCTTTCTCACACGGCCGGACTATAGAGCTCGAAGGCGGAGCGGGCCGGAGCACAGCGGCGACGCGTGGTGCAGGGGAAGCACGGCGGCAGAGCACAGCGGAGATGGCAGACACAGCTCACCGGCAGCGGCGGTGCGCGCACTGAAACGCAGTGCAGATGAGGACAAGGCCGAGCTCGTCGGTGCTGAGTTGAGGACGAAACCCGTGGCACGCCTGCAGAGCGTGAGCCGAGATGGCAGGGGCACGCCCGCGCCCGGGCGTAACATAGATGGCGACAGCCAGAACGCAGCGGACATGGCGGCGCCCGAGCACATTGAGGTTCATTACGGCGCTTGCGGGGAAGATGTCGAGACGCCGGCGAGCATGGCGGCGATGCGTTGATGAATGTGGTGGTGAGGATGAACGAGGGCGGTGCCCTCCCGTGGCATGCCGGCCGCAGGGGAGGTTGGATGAGGTGCCGCTGGCAACGAGAGTGGACGGCGCGGCACGCATGAGTGGACGTGGTGATGGTGTGGGCGACACGGCGCCGCCGCGTCGCCGTGTTTGGGAGAGGAGGAGGCTGGCGTCACCACGCCGACCTAGTGGAGGAGAAGGCGTCGACGCTCCGAGCTTCGAGGAGGAGGCGCGCCACCGGGCTCGAGGAAGATGTGCCACTGGGGAGGGGGAAGATGCTGAGAGAGAGGGGGGAGCGGAAGAGAGAGATTGAGGGAGGAAGAAGATGAGTGCGGGTCCTACATATTAAAAAGATTTTTCATAATAGAAAAATGTCATGTGTTATATGTACGTGGCAAAACCACTCCACCTCAGCGTCCAACGTGGCAAAACCGCCCTGAAAACAGTACACAGGAGGTTATTCGTGCCACATGCAATAGTTCGAGGTTTTAGTTACCCGGTTTTCGAAACTGGGGTTCGCGTCGTCTCCACAACTATAGTTCAGGGGGTAAAGTGGACTTTTTCCTTAAAAATAACTTGTATAGACTCACTAAGGGTCAAACAGAAACGTCTCTGTGTTTTTTAATCTCATGGGTAAGGTTGCTTACACGACCCCCCCGCTTTTGCGGGAGTTTCTTCGAAAACATTGGGGTATGATGATGATGATGATGATATTTTTTTTAGCCTCATTGCCTCAAAACATTCTATTTAGTCACAAACAATGCGTGTGTGAAGCACTAACCACTTCGATAAATTGAAACACCACCACCTTGTATCAGAGGATTGCATAATTATTTGGTATGCGGTAAAATAAGAATTTGTAACTGTAGTTTACTTGTTTACTTCCCTATTTCATTGACTACCTTGCTATGCTTATCTTAATTCCAACCATGCAACAAACAAAACCAACACTGAATTTGCCATACATGCTGTTTGCAGCTATTGGATAGTTTACTGATTTTTCAATGATGCTTAGGAGCACTAGTACTGTCGAATCAGATTAGAAACAGTGATGCAGTGTGCGCAGAGTTCAAAACACACTAGATCAAATTAGCTTTTGGTTCTGGCTAGTATACTGTACTAGCTCCAGATGGCATGCCAGTCTCAAAGGGTTATGTTGTCACTAAACTATACAGCCAAGGGTTATGGCCTTATGGGTATAACAGCTCCAGCTATTTCATTGTACTTTTATATCAACGGTACCATTCTATAAAAGTGGTATGAATATCAACGGGTACCATTCTATAAAGCTGGTGTGGAGTACCTTCCCATAAAGCTAGTTGAATATCAACATTATACAGTTTGTATGGAAAAAGCTGTACATAAACTGTTGTGTTTCTGTTTTCAATAATGCAAAGTTATACTCATGCTTAGGCCCGTGGAGAATGCTTTGGAAGGATAACAATTGAAGCAATGGCGTTCAAGTTGCCAGTGTTGGTAATACTCCCTTTTTTAAAAAGTTACACATTGTACGTCAGTGCTCTACCTAGCAGTCTTGAATTTATCCACCAGGGAATTGACCTTACTGCAATAGTTTGAAGAGGTAGAATTTCCCTGTCATGTACATGTAACTCCCATGTGCATGTGGGATTGATTTCCCATAGAACATGGACCAGTATTTCTCTGAATTTGGAGTTATTGCTGACAACCTTGAATTTAGAGCTACTGTGGAAAATCAAATGCCTACACCTTGAGCCCCCGCTATCCTCCGCCTTTGCTATGCATTTGCTGTCGCATGCTTCCATTTGTCCATTTATTGACCTGGGCTAATGATCCTTGCACTCTCCTATATCAGGGCACGGCTGCTGGAGGGACCACAGAAATTATCTTGGATGGTTCAACTGGCCTTCTGCACCCTGCTGGAAAGGAGGGTGTTGCAGCTCTTGCGAAGAACATTGCAAGGCTTGCTAGCCATGTTCAGCAGAGGGTCTCCATGGGAAAGAAGGGCTATGAAAGGGTGAAGGAAAGTTTCATGGAACACCACATGGCTGATCGGATCGCGGCGGTGTTGAAGGAGGTTCTACGGAAATCAAGGGAACATTCTCATTCTTGAGCTGTAGCTTCCCTGTGTTTCTGTTAAGGCGCGGCCTCTGTTTCTTGAGCTAACGTGTTAGATCCAGGTTTCACCTCGTCCCAGCTGTAAATTACTTTTCTCTATTCCACTTCTTCCATGTGTTCTTGCCTCATGCTTTGTTTCCTTTTTCTCTTCCATTTCTGTTGGTGTATTTACCTGGTAGAGATATAGGGATGGCGCTGGGCAAACCTAACCGAACTGATCTCTAAAAGTGAGCCTGGGCTCCTATAGCACCACAGTGATGATCGATTTCTTTTTTTCTGTCACCGTATGATTAATTTTTTTGGTGTTATTTCTTTGTGCGTCAGCCCCTGACAAGATTACAGTAAGAATGATCGATGTAGCTGAAATCAGATTAATTTCCTGTCTGTCTGTCTTTCCTTCTCTTCTTTTGCTTCCATTTGTTTGAACTTATATCCCTTACATTGCTGTACATGTCTTTTGAGCAATATATAACCTGGGAAGCCCCATCTTACAGGCTTCACGCCATCTTCAACCCTATTTAAACTTTCTGCGGCCCAACACTATTTATCAGTTCAAAATTTTCAATGGAAAACAAGCTGTAGATACAAATGAAATTGAACCTACACCACAGAACTCGAATAAATTTTCTTTCACCAAATCACTAAGCCGGATCCCATTTTTAGAACTCGAATTCATGAGACCATGGTATCCTAAGAACTGCTTTTAAGAGCACATGCGTCCTCGCTTGATAACATCCTTCTTAATCCAAACAGTCTAACATGCATGCATGCTACATAACCTACTTGCATGATTGCGCTAACAATTCTTGCAGCATCGATGACCTGCATGAATCCAGATAATTTCCCGCAGGCTCAAACAAGAAATGTGCATATCACTTGACAGCGACTTTGTCTGGCCTCGTCTTCCCCAGCTTGTGCCTGACCATCCGGAGGATCCTCAGGAACCAGTAGACGCTCACCAGCTGCAAGCTCGAAGCCGTCGCCTTGCAAATATATAGGAAAGAGATTAGAAAAGTTAAACCTAATTAACTAGAGCGACAATTGAAGCATATTTATGTGTAGAAATGGAAAGTGTTTGATTGCGATTGGGAAAGAGGTAGTTGAGATTTGGGTGTGAGAGAGGGGAGAGAGGATGGTGATGGATGCACTTACCTTGATGAGGACCGGATTGTTTGCCATCACGGTGACGTAGGTGATGTACGGCCCGAACACCATCCGCGCCACCGAGAAGGTCGCCGCGAACAGAATCTACACAAATTAACATGGCCATCGAAATGCCAAACTTATAATATATACATATGCAGTAATTAACTAGAACCGGCTTGCCGACTGAGGCTTATTTAACTCTTAGTTGATTTTTCAGGCCGTAGGTCAGACATTTCTATAGGACATATATCTAGTATGTGAGAGAATTGACAGCGAAAGTGTAATTAATTAACTGTGAGCATGAGAGAGATGGTATAGATGTATATCTACTGACATCGACGAGGAGGTTGAGCTGGGTGTCCTTGACGCCGAGCTCCTTGAGCATCTCCCGGAGGTGCAGCAGGGGGCTGGAGATCTCCGTGACGAACAGGCACGCCACCATCTCCGTCCCGCACTGCACCCAAATTTAAAGCAGCCATTTTTACACGACCATTCTTGGCTTGCGCGCGCGTACGTACACGCTCGTACCCTCTGGTAGGCGAGGCCGGCGGCGAGGCCGACGATGCTGACGAGGTGGTGCGCGGCGGTGTCCAGCCGCGCGCCGCCGTCGAGGTGGCAGCACGCCGCGTCGTACACCATGTACGACAGCGTCACCGCCAGCGCCTTCATCTGCCATGCACACCGGCGGCCTGCGTCAGGCTAGCTCGGTGGCCGGCCGGAGCTCCGGCGGCGGCGAGCTGCTGGGTGCTGGGTGCTGGCTGTGTAGTGTATATGGACTGGAGACGTATGGAGTAGGTACCTGGCGGGGCGAGGAGGCGGCGGCGAGGGGGCAGACGGGGCAGGCCCAGTCGTCGACGGAGAGGGCGGCGAGGCAGACGGCGGCGGCGGCGTGCATGGCGGAGACGGCGCGGTTACAGAAGTCGTGGGAACGCCTCGGGAGCAGCGCACGCACCAGCAGGAACGCCGTCCACCAGAATGCCACCCCGGACACCACCCAGCTGATCACCGTGTAGGCCTCCATGGCGCGGCGGCGGCGGCCACAACTGCCCCGGCCCCGCCGGAGATCGAGCGGAGAGGAGTGGCAGTGGCCAGTCAATGAGCGAGCTCAGCTGAGGTAGCTTGGGTACGTACGTGCTAGAATAGAATAGTGTTGTGTGATCGGGGATTCATTCAATTCAACAGGGAAGGGCGGTTGCCGGTTGGGGGCCTTGGAGAGGCGTTGTTGGGAAATAAATGCCTAGTCCAGGTCCAGCTTCTTGCGCCTTTATTTTGGGAATTGCATTCATGTGAGTGCAAAGTTGTTTTATCCTATAAATTCCACTGTAAAGTTACTACTCCCTCCAGTTTGATAATTCATGTCGTTTTAGACATGATCTCACATATCAAAGAAGTATTAAATATCTCGTAGTATTCCATATGGTCAAATAAATGCTTGTAGCTTAGTGGTTGCTCCCACTTTCCCATGAGTTGCATGTCTAGGTTCGAATTTTGATGCTACACTTTATTTACATGCACACCCAATAAATGGTTCTAGGGCCACGTAAAGTTTTGCTTGCAATCAATGCATCCTAGAACGACAGGAATTTTTCAACTAAACACAAAACGCTCCAGCGATAGGAATTATCAAACTGGAGGGAGTATTTGATTGATCGAATACTATAAAATGTTCATCACAAATGCAGATGTATCAGTATCATTACGATGATTATTCAAGTATTTCCGATCAAAATATGTCATCTTCTTCTTTTTTTTCTTCATCCCTCTCCTCTCTCCCTCTTCTATCCCTCGGGTGATCACTCCCCTCCTCCCCTCCATCTTCGTCCAATCCCCTCCTCCCTCCGCCCCCTTCAGTCATCAATGGCTTAGCTGGAGCTCGACGATGGTGACCCTTGGAGAAGGTGGCGATGGCTGGGCAGGAGCTCAATGGTGGCGGCACTAGCTAGCAGCTCGAAGTCTCAAAACAGCCTGAAGTGGGGAGAAATTAAGCAGCATCGACGACAGCTCTTGGAGCTCAAAGGTGCGGCGACAGTGTGAGTAAGGATGCGAAAGGGGCGGGTCGGCCCACTTGCCCCTCTGGCCCGCCCCTCTTTTTCGGCCACAAATGGTAACTGGGCCGGACCTAAAAAAACTGGTTCCAAATGGGAACTCAACCGTCTCAGCCCTTAGGGTAGACCCTAGTTACCATCGACAGATCGAGCGGCCGCGGCGGGACGGCGGGTGGCGGTCTTCAACGGCGACTGCGCCTCCGCCTGCGCTCAAGCCTCTTCCTCCTCTCCATGGGCCTGCGCCTGATCTGAACACGGCGACAGTACGAGCGTCGCACGTCATGTACCTGGAGGCTAGAGCTCTCACCGGCCTGAGCTGCCGGAGCTAATCTTGCTGACTCGCGGGGAAAGAAGGGCAGGCAGGGTAAGGGTAATCTAATCCACTTCAATAGCTCAATCCTCGATGATTCTAGGCTTCGAGCTGCACAGTTCTTGGTTAATCACGCGAAGCTTTTCCATCTAAACTCTCCGTTTCTGTGTGTTCTTTGTTAATCCCAATGTTTCTTATTTTTAGTTCGTGATTGGCTGCTGCCTACTTGAACTTGTAGTAGTATACATCTGATGCTCCCCAATGTTTCTTATTTTTAATTTCTTAATTTACCTCTGAGCCACACATAATTAAGCTGCATATGCTGCATATGCAAGCCTCTGTACCCTAGCCATGATTAAATCCCAATTACATCGCTGTAACAAGTTTTGTAAATTTGCAGCTCTATATTGTCATCAAGATAGTAGCTCTATATTGAAGCTCTACATTGCACTTCTTTTGCTTAGTTCGTCATTTTAATTTTTCAGCTTGAAAGATGGCTGAACCAAATGGGCAAGAAATAGAAGGTGGTGTGGGTTTGCATGTTCCTTCAGTGGCAAGGCCCTCATGTCCATTGGTTTCTCCTGCAATAATCACACCTACAGCTGACATTTTATCTAGGGAAGATGCATTTACAACTCCAACAACACTTCCAACTGGTACTTCTCATGGTGAGTATTGAATATCTTCTTTGTTAATGCATTTTCTCGTCTTGAAATAAAATAGATTAACATATGAGCTCTCAAAAATAAATATGTGAGGCATTGCAAACATAAATGTTTAACTAGTATAAACTACTCTTGTTGACAGGATTAAACCAAGATGTTGAAATGTATGACATGGACAACCATGATGAAATTGCATATGAGGTTGGTGACCAGGATAACAATCCATTCATTGCCGCAAGTTTGGGAAAATTAAGGTCAAATTGTTGGAAAGAATATGTGGCAATTCTTGTGGGTACCCAAGTTGAAAAAGGAAAATGTAAACATTGTGGTCGACTTATTAGTGCCAAACGTGGAGCAGGAACAAGTTCATTACTTAAGCATTTGAAAAGATGTAAGAAAAGGAAAACGACTCTCAAGATTGTCGGAAACCTCAATTCCATGCTAAAGTCTCCTAGTGGACTTAGCTTGGAGAATTGGAAATTCGACCCAGATATTGCAAAAGCTGAGCTTGTTAGAATGCTTGTGTTGCACGAGATTCCTTTCTCTTGTTTAGAATATGATGGATTTAGACGATTTGTGGGAAGCCTAAACCCATGGTTCACTGTGGTTTGCCGTACAACAGCTCAAAACTATTGCATGCAGGAATTTGAAGCTCAGAAATTGGCTCTACAGGAGATGATCAAGAATTTGAATTGTAGGTTCTCATTGACTTCTGACTTATGGACATCAAACCAAACACTAGGCTACATCTAGTTGTGCAGCTAGGAGGTGATCCTGAGATGGTTACTGTAGGAAGTGACATGTTTGCTGACTGGGATCAACATCTGACTGCCCATATTCGAGAGGAGTCTTCTAGTGAACTTGATAGATACTTGGAGGAGACCCCACTACAACGATCTGAAGATTTTGACATTTTAAATTGGTGGTCAATCAATTCATCTAAGTATCCAATCTTGGCTTGCATAGCACGAGATTTGCTGGCTGTTCCTGCTTCTGCTGTTGCATCTGAATCAGCTTTCAGCACTGGTGGAAGAATTATCAGCGACTTTCGTAGCAAGCTATCCGCAGAGACAGTTGAAGCACTCGTGTGCTTACAAGATTGGTATAGGGCAACAACAGGTAAGGCTAATATGCTCAATTTTTCTTTCAAATGGCCCATCACAACACTTGTTAATTTTCTATTCATAAAATGTAGGTTCTACAGAGCACAATACGAAGTCTATCAATGACAACGTTGACTTCGAACAGGTAGCATTTTCATTCTTTTGACTATAGATTTCTAGCATGAACACCTTATTAATATGAACTTTATATATTGTTAGTCCTGGTTCAATTGAGATCCTCTAGTTTGGTTAGATGTTTGTTTGCTTGTTCTGAAGATAGATGCAATGCAATTTAGACCCATGAACTGTAACTACCCATCACAGTGCATGTTTATCTGGATTTGGCTCTATAGCAGACTTGATATCAGGGATGTTGGAGAAAAGTTATGCCTTTTATTTTATCTGATTAATTGCTATCTTGAGGGAGGTAGCAGCTTTCTCTGTTGGGGGTAACCAGAAATTAGAAAAATAAAGAGAAAAGGGTAATGTCTTGAGTTTTATTCACAAAGGGATATTTTGTTTTGCTAATCTTTCTTAATAAGCAATGGATCTCACATTAATTTTTCGCAGGCATTTGGCCTTTTCGCTCCTATCGGTCTGCATGGCTTAGTGCTAACATTTTGGTGTTTGACTATGGTTGAGTGCTCGCTAGTGCTGTTCTACTGGTAATAATGTGTTTTTGGTCTTCAATTGCAGATTTGGCCTTGATTGTAGAAGACAATCACTTTGCTAAAAGGGATTTCATTCTGGAAGAGAGAATAGAAGATGCTGAGATTGGACCTTGAGCTATTAAGTTTGATGTTGGGATAAATTTGTCTCTTAAGTTGTAGTACCTGTCCTTGAGTTATTAAGTTCGATGTTGGGATAAATGTGTCTCTTAAGTTGATGTAGTACCTGTCCTTTGAGCTCATATTTATGTATTTTTAACTCTTTGATTAGCATTTGTCCAGATTTAGTCTGGTTTGATTAATATCTGTTTACAATACAATTATTTGGTTGATCTTTATTACTAGTTGAATGTAGTATTTACTGTTAAAAAAAAGATTGTGTGCATGTACTGCAGCTGTGCAAGAACCCGTCTTGATCTTTGTTACGTGCAGTAGTTGAATGTAGTCTCGTATAGTGCCACTGTGCCAGTCGTGCAGCAGTCGTGGTGCAGCTCGTACAAGTCATGGTGCCAACCACCTGCACCTAATTTCCATTTGGGGCAAGTAGAAATTAGGTGCGGTCCGACCCTGACCCTAGTAATATTTAGCTGGGGCCAGCGGGCCAGGTACAGGGTCGGTCCAAGTCTGCCCCCTTCGCATCCTTAAGTGTGAGACCTCCGATTGGGTCTGTTTGCATCCTTAAGTGTGAGACCTCCGATTGGGTCTGTTTGGTTCAAACCACACTTTACCATGCCACACCTTAGCTATGTGTGGCAAGCAACACTTTTTGTGGCCTCCAAATTGGGGTTGTTTGGTTTGTGCTTAAGCTTGACTAGGCTAACCTTAGGCATGCCACAGTTTCTGAGGTTGGTGTTTGGTTTATGACACAGCTGTGGCTTGCCACACTTTTCTTAGCTATATGGTCCACATGTCATAGACTCAATTTTTGTGCCAAATTTGCCACAAGTGTGGCCTTGAATTTGTTGGCCACAAAAGTATGGCATGCCACAGTTGCCTCATGTTAGGTGTGGCAAAGTGTGGCATCAATCCAAACAGCCGAGTGCCACACTTGTGGCAAAGTGTGGTAAAAAAATATGCCTATGACGCGTGGGCCATCTGGCTAAAAAAGTGTGGCATGCCACAGCTGTGGCATCAACCAAACAACTGCTAGAAAAAGTGTGCCGCGGCTAAAGTGTGGCATGGCAAGTTGAGGCTGCAAACCAAATAGGGTGGCAGGGAAGGAAGGCGGCATGCACGGGCAAAGGAGTAGGGATGGCAATCCGGTAGGATATCTCTGGGTTCACCCCCTCAGCCCTGGACACTACATCCAAACTCGAACCCGAATTCGAACCCGAACTATTTCATGGGTATAGAAACGAGGCCACACTCAAACCCAAACATGTACCTAAACCCAAAATACATAATAAGTCTATATTTCAACATGGAATACAACATATATGACACGTACTAGACAATTTCAACTCTAGGCTTTCATCAACTTTAAACATATAAACTCATATTTAAACTTTAGATTTCCATCAATATATATTTATTGAAAAAAATGGTATAACATATTATATTTAATCGTTATTACTCTTTTCAGGTGTCTATGTTGGTATCTAGGGGTGCAAAACAAAACCGTGCCCAAACCCGAACCTAAATTTGAAAACCCATAAATTTAAAATAAAACCCATATCCAAACCCATCGGATTGGGTACCCATTAGTAAAATTGCCATCCCTAAAAGGAGGCCACAGACCGGGGGTGAGTAAGAGAGATTAAGAGAAGAAAAAAGAGACAGTGGCATTTTGGAGGTAAATTTGAAAGGTGCGAGAGGGAAAAACAAAAGGTTTGTAGCGAGTAGCGACATTTTTACAAGGACCGGCTTTATAATGCCATTAAATTTTTTTCACTTTAAAGTGTGGTTTTTGAGATATTCGGATTTTGTAATTGCATTTGTGCATATTTTATTTTTTTAATAAAAGAGCATTTTTGCTTGATTCAATAAAGGGAGCAAATAATACAATATACAAACGCTGTAGCTCATGTACGATGCAAGTGCGAGAGCGTCAGATATGGCCACCTCCATGAGTTGCATCTTGCGTGTTCACCTGAACCAGTTGCCTTGTGTACATTGGTGTGCGCTACTGTCAGCTTGACCTCCTGCAGCTACAGCATGAGTAGAATACTAGAGATAAAGGCCCTATTCTTTTGAGCTGATATAAACAGATGAACGGCTGAAATGACCGAATTTCGAGAGCTTCTCGATATAATCTCGAGATTTAGATCCATTTTATTTGAATTGCTTTTTAAAGCGTTAGGACCCACCTTCAAAATAGTCATGTCTTTTTAAAACGTAGATAAGCCGTTGAGCTGTTAAGCTGAAAAGAACTGGGCCAAAAGCGCGCTTCGCACGTTGGGTCGAACGTCGATGCTGATTGTCACATTGTGTTGACGCTCTAAAATTAAAAGTACACGAACACATATTTATACACAAGGGGTCATATCCTAACATAAAAGAGTAGCTCTAAGTCATAAGATTGCTTCAGACCAGACAAAAAGTTCCCTTAAAAAAAAAGGGATCACATCTTGCTCTTCACAAAAATATCCATATCCTAGACAGCTTTTTGGAACCATATTGTGCATCATTATAATAAGCAATAATTGGTGGTGAATGAAATAAACAATGGAAACAAATATTAATAAAATGAACAACATGGTCAAACAATTTTTTTGAAATAGAGCCAGCTTATGTCTGGTCGTGGTAAGGTATGCAACAAATACGAAGACAGTAGAGAAGACATGCCCTTTTTAGCACGTCCGTACCTGATCATAGAAAAGTAAAATACCAAGCGAAGGGTGAGGCAAAACATTTATAGGTATTTGGTGAAATGTATCGGCACTAAGCTCTGAATGCATGATAAACTAATATAAAAATGCATTTAGGAAATAACTGAGGCTGGCATGGAGAAATCAAGCTAAAATAACATAAAAACAATCAGTAGACCATACTTTTTAGCACATACGAGAAAGCGTAAATTTAATACCTGAATATCCACACTAAAACCTCTTGTTTTAGTACAAATAAAACCGTCTGGCAGCAAATTAGCTTTATCAAACCTCTTGATTTGGGCTTTTTGACGATATATATGGTCAAATAAACCTTGATAGACTGATTCAGCTGCATAAATAAAAAAAAACTCAAATGGCTATAAAAGCTTATGAAGGATACTATCAAAGGAAAGAACTAAAAATCCTGGACACACACAGTGGATAGTATCAAACGAGAAAAGTAAGAAGTGCATATCCACATATATTCAAATCTATCAGTAATTAAAGTGCAAGAAACCGCAAGATAATTAGAGCCATCAAGAGCTCTTGAGCACTCCTTGTTCTTGTCATAACTTGCTCTCTATTGAACCTGTCAAAGCATACCAATCAGGAAACAATGTTATGTTCTCTAAAATGGGCATGAGCTTAAAACAATGTTATGTTCTCTAAAATGGGTATGAGCCAAAGCTCCGCTAATGTGGGTACTGCTTCAGATTAGGAGGCAGAGCACTGACCTCCAATCACCGCCAGCACCAAACCAGGCAACAGGAAAAAGAGCTTCCGGCGGCGGCCAGGCAAGCTGACCGGCGGCTCCGGCGCACAGGTAAAGAGGCCGGGGATGGCTGGATCGGCGTACGACGGGGTAGACGACGGTTGGATCCAAGTGCTGAGAGGCCGTAGGCGATTGGATCCATGTGCAAGAGGATCGACGACGGTCAATTTTGAGCATGAAGAGGGAAGAGACAGCCGGATCCACGCGGTAGGCGACGGCAGTGTGGAAGGAGGCGGTGCCGCCGGCATAGACGTGATGAGTCGTCAAGTGAGCAGCCGCTCCGAACCCTGCCTCGGTGGACCTGGCCTCTTCGGGGAGGGCCGTGCCGGGATCCATTTTTCCTGAAGAGACGGCGACAGGAACAACAGGGGAGGACGGTCCCTTGCGGGGCACCTCGGCGGCGGGGCGGCTAGACGGGATGCGGCGGGATCCGGGCCTAGCTGAGGCTGTCGTAACTGGGCCTGTCCTCAGCAAAGCCGCAGTCTCCGGATACGGCCTCCCTGGGGGCGAGCGTCGTCGTGCTTCTGCGACCAGTCCGGAGGCGGCGCCGGGAGTAGCGGCAGAAGGGGGGAGGAAGGAGGCGGCCACGCTAAGGCAGCGGGGCGGTGAGGGTAGCGGCGACGGCGTGGGAGAGGAGGTGTCGCGGGGGAGACAAGAGGTGGAAGCGGCGGCAGTTAAGGAGGCGGAGCAACCGAGAAGGAGGCGGGGAAGCGGGCGATGGGGGTGGAATGAGCGCCCCCCATGTGAGTAGGGGCTGAGAAGGTGAAACTGGGGCGACGTGGCCAAACGACGGCCTCGTGAATCCACCGCCTACCTAGGATCGTCGGATCTACAACATATGGCCTAGATCTAAGGGTGACGTGGAAGCTCATCTCTTTTGCTATATTTCAAGGGTGACGTGGTCATGCTCAGATTCCTGGACTGCTACGACTTTTGTAAAATAGGTTATATTAGAACAGTAAAATGAATACCCACAAATGTACATATGGTATGTTTTAAACGAACAACATATATCCTGATTTCTAAAAATATTTTACATTAAACTGAAAAATGTATTCAAGTTTGTTGTGATTATGGCCCTCTTTTATTCGCAGTTTGGTTTGGTTGAGTCAAAAGTTAAAAAGCTTTTAAAAAGAGACATGAAAAGTTAAAAAATATTATTAAATATTTTTAAGATCTTTCATAAAAACACAATAAAATCCTGAAAAAATTATTATAAAATATTACATTAAATGATCTATAAAAATAACAAATTTCGGCTCAACCAAACCAGTCCAAACAGAGAATTAAAAAGTGATTATGTCCTCATAGAGTTTTTATCAATATTGTCATCAATAAGATAGAAATGCACATCAGGGGCCCTATACTACCATTGCGTCATTCACAAAGTAAGCTGCCGAGTCATGTCCCCTCCCATTAGAATAGCGCAGGGCGATGCATACAGACGCCATATTTGATGAGGTATCGTGTGCCCACTACTCCGCACACTCGCCGTTCGTCGGCCACCCGCCGGGCTTTGACCTCGTTTGTTTGAGTTTAAAGTTGCTGAAAACTTTAGTCTAAATTTTTTTTGACCCCTCGAAAAACGTCTTAAAGAGTTCAAAATATTATAAAAAAATTATTTTCCAAACTCTAGAAATAACTATTTAAAATTCTATAAAAATGATTGAAAAGTATTACATCATTTGGCTTATACAAAATAAAAAATTTAATTTAATCTAAACTGGAATAAATAAGGCCTTTTGTGTGTTTGCTCGATGCCCCGGAAAGAAGGCATCGGCAGTGGCCAACAAAGAGTAGGCGCTCACTGGCAGGAGACTCTGCGGTCGCCAAACGTGTGTAGGAGAGGGCCGACCGGAGATTGAGATTCCGGGTCCGAAGTTTTATTTGCAGTACTTTAGACAACATATTTTTTTTTATACGAGGGATCACAACCTAACACAAAAGAAAGGTACTAATAGCCACTAATAATTAGAAAAAGAAAAGAAGACATTAGAAAGGTACAACATGCAAGGTCCAGCAGGAATCAAATCAAACCGTGAATCAAAGAGGATTTTAGATGCAATATCTATAATTAAGATGGTCATACGACCGGTCTTTAAGGCTTAGAGCAATCCTAATAAGAAAAAGAAAAGAAGACATCAGAAAGGTACAACATGCAGGGTCTAGGAGTGAGGACATAGTAGTATTAAGCCTCCCTGGTACATTGTATACTTAGGGTATTTTTTATTCGCAGTTCGGTTTAATTTGCTAAAAAAAATTAAGAGTCTTTAAAAAGAGACATGGAAATGCTAAAAAATGAGAAAAAAAACCCACAAAGCCACCCAAAAAAATTATTACAAAATAATATATTGAATGATCTATAGAAAAATGACAAATTTTGATTCAACCAAACAAAATCAAACCAAACCATGAATCAAAGAAGGTTTTAGATGCAGTATCTATAATTAAGATGGTCATACGACCGGTCTTTAAAGCTCAAAGCAATCCTACATAATCTCATTCCTTACGACACTATTCTCAACATCTTTTGCAAAGATTTCCTCCATCCTCTAAACTTATTTATATCTTTCGAGACGTTCATTCCTCAGGCAGTTCCTTCCCATAAATGAATGCTTTTAGAGCTTCTTCGCATAATTATTTAAGAATCCTCTAAACTTGGGCATTATTGGACCAACTATTTGTAGATAAGAACTTTATGCATTTAAGTATCACCAATGGGGATTTTATTAAGTTAGATCGGTCTAGTAGCAAATAAAAGAAAAAGAAAAAATAGATATAAACAATAAAAGGAGGTTGTAAATAATAGTTGAATCTGTCAAAATTAGGTCTCAATGATGTTTTATGCTCCACTCTAAAGCAAATCTAGCAGAAGCTCTAAAATTTACTGCAAATAGTTGTGCTGCAAATTTCCTTCACACTTTACACTGCATTCTAAAAGATTTATTCATTCTACCGGACGTTATATTCAATGCAGCAACTTTTACATCTTTTCTTAGCTTTGCTATAGAGGAAGTTTAAAGAGCTCTAAAGTGGAAGTTATAGCACAGGGGAGAGGGTCGAGAGGCAGGGTTGGTCGGAGGCACTGTCAAGAAGTGAAGTGCCGGGCCCTGCAAGAAATTTATGAGAGACCAGGCGGCAGGAGACAATTATATAATGGCGATTTATATAGAGAGGATATATATATGTGCCAATGTACAGTTAAAGTACAAGTTGCCAAGTTGGTACGATCCACGGCTTCCGGGTAGCTAGCTAATTTATTACACTGCAAATTTGGGTCAAAAAATTTATTTGCACTAGCTGGTTAAAAATGAACTAGACAATGGAAATGTGGCCATATTAGTGGTGACCGGTGTAAATTAACTAGCGCAACAAACTTACTCGTGTTTGTAAATCTTGTAAACATGGTAATCCATGGCAAAGTATTTGGTGCAAAAGTTTTTTAGCTGCACAAGGATAAAAACCCACCATGATTCCTTAGATCCAATCTAGACAATTCAGATGCATTGAGATGAAACTATTGTGTAAATGTCTAACAGATTGTTAACTACCATGTTTACATTTTCCTCAATCTTAACCATGACAAGGTTCAGATTGACGTAGGCGGTCAAGCATGTAGCGTGTAACTGGTTTGGTGAATCCACCAGCTATATGATCATTGGAAGATACAAAACGAACATCAAGTGTGCGGTGTGCCCAATGCGACCTTCTCCCTGACAAAGTGAAAATCCACCTCTATATGCTTTGTTCGTGCATGGAAGATAGGATTACTTGTTAAATAGGTAGCTCCAAGATTATCGCACCATGATCCTAGAGGTCGCGGCTGTCATACGCCTAATTCTTTTAACAATGACTGTGTCCATGTTGCTTCAGCAGCACCATTTGCCAAGGCCTTGTATTCAGCTTCAGTATTAGACTTGGACCTTGTGGGTTGCTTTTGAGAGCTCCATGAGACCAGGGTTAGGACCAAAGAATATGCAAAACATCCTGTGTACCTACGGTCATCCATACAACCTGCCTAATCTGCATCAGTGAACACACTCAACAGAGTGGAGTTTGGAACGTCGAATACAAAACCATGTAGCAACTTGATATATCTTAAGATACACTTGACCGCCTCCTAATGCACATCAGTGCATTTAGAAAGGTATTGGCAAATCTTATTTACAACAAAGGAAATATCTGACCTAATGTGAGATACTACAGTCCCTCGACCATGCCTCTATGGTTGAAAGCATTAACATCACAAAGAGTTGTACCACAATCACGTGCAAGCTTGTCTGTAACAAACATGGGGGTTGAGACGCTTTTATAATTCTCCATGTGAGCTGGTGAAGAAGATTGGAGGCATACTTGTGCTGCATCAAGGTGATTCACTACAGGAGGCGGCAACAGACTCGACGGCAAAGTCGATAATAATCCTACAACCGTCGGGTATAAATAGTCTCGACGGCTAGCCGTCGAGACGTAGCCGTCGAGTAAATGTCGTCGAGAGAAACAAGTAGTGTCGAAGGCCTGGCCGTCGACACTAATAATATCGACGGCTAGAGTGTATACCGTCGAGAAAGACCCCGCGGACGCCGTGACCGGCGTTGCTGGCTCTGTCTCAACAGCCATCACAGAACCGTCGACACAAGTTCTTGTGGGTCCCACCGATGCTATGGCCAGGTGACGTGGACAGAGGTGCAAGTCTCAACGGTTCTTTCCAGGCCGTCGGTAACAACCGGAAAAGGTAGTGTCGACGGCTGCTCCCAGGCCGTCCAAACAGCCTCCCCCTGCGACGTAGTCTCGACGGTTATGTTCTGGCCGTCGACACAGCCTCTCCCTGAAATTTAGTGTCGACGGCCATGTACAAGCCGTCGAGAAAGAGGAAGTGCAAAAAAAAAATATTTTTGCTTATTGTAAAAAAAATCACAAATTTCTGCGGCTGCCACCGCTGCCCCAAGCAGCTGCGACAACCGTACCTGCAAACCCAAAATACCCAGCAATTCATATATACCCCTCGTCGCATATATGCGACCACAATTCATCCAAACCACACATCCAAACAACAAAATACACAAATTAAACATTACGACATATCCACAAGCACATATATAGCATATCGAAGTCCACAAGCTATCAAATAACAAATTCAAGTCGAAGTTTCCAACTAAAAGTATAAAACTCAAAAGTAAAGCTAGCTAGCTACTGATCAGGCCGAGGATCGTTCTCCGGTGGGTTCTCTGGGCGATTGGGCAGCTGGGTGAATAGCGGCGGGGCGCTCGCAAAGAGGTCGGTGACCCAGTTGGGATTTTCCTGGCTCACCGATATGTCTCCTCCCTCCTAGCCACGGATTTCACCATGAGCCGCTGAACCGGAACCCTGCATGTGTACAAAACAGTTGGTTATTAGTTCGTCACGTTTGAACTGTTCGAAACATGAGTTAATGACTTACCGCCTCCGTAACATACGGCAAGCCACCATGTGGGCGAGCTGGGCCCACGTATTCGCCTGGTGGAGTAGTGTGGTTGCCGTAAGGGGTGTAGGGAGTCGGTGCCCATCTACCATGAAATGGTGGCAGACCCCCGTAGAAGGTCAGACCGCCAGCAGTACCACTGGGACCAGCCTAAAATTTTATGGATATCTAACTTGTGAATGAAATTGTAATAAACGACATGTTGGGGATAAAATCACGGCCCATTGCCATAGCCCACTCCCTGACGGCCCAATCGAGCAGCCTCCTAGGGCCCGGCTCCCTAGAATGTTCTATCAGGCCCATGTGCCTCCTGCCGAACAGCTTCCTGGCTGGCACGGTGCGTAACGGCCTATGATTCCTGTTTGAGTCCGACTCGAACAAGAGTTCTGCACGGCTACGTGAAGACTCGGACGTGGTTTCCCGGATTGGAGCAGACGTCATGATCCTCAAGAATTGAAGTATACCTTATCTACCTCAGGATGTATTTGGCATGTATCGAGTTCGCTACGGACTCGTGGTCAGCCCAGCCCGATTATTCCTCGGTAGGTCGGTTATTCAACACTATATAAACAAGGCCCCTACGGCGTGTAGAGGGCAGAACTTGACGCCAAGCTAGCACGACTTGAAGTTCAAGATCGCGTACTACTTCCTGTACACACATAATCTCGCCGAGACTTGTTCGTCTCATCGAGTTTCCTCCTTGTAATCCTCTTTCATATAAAGAAGCGCTGGACGTAGAGTTATTATCTCCCCGGAGAGGCCCGAACCAGGATAAAAACACTGTGTCTCCCTGTTGCTCGTTGATTGCTGTTTGCCCTGCTCGGCAGGTCTTCTATCTCCCTTTTCTCAAGAACCTTAGTTGACTTGGGACCGATATCCCAACCGTCGACACGACATGTGGATGGATATTAAAGGTTTTTAGAACAATACCCCGCCCAGTCGAGAGAGAGACTCCAGATAGGCGAACCTCTGCTCGAACTCATATCGTTGCCTCGCCATCTCCGCCTCCTGCCTCTGTCTAGCTTCTTCTTGGGTCCCGAGGCTCTCCTCATCCTTTGCATCGGTTATCCGCTCTCCTCCTTCCCCGCTCCCTCTCCTCCTCTCCCTTGCCTCTCCCTCGAAAGAGGATCCTAAGGCCTAGAGGGGGTGAATAACAATTTTAATTTTCTTTGATTAATTGTTGATTAAGCATCAAATTAATAGTGATCCAATCCTAGTGTCAATTGATACGCAAGCGAAGCGATAAACAAGTTAACAAGCAACTAAGACATGGCATCACAATCAACACATTCAATGCAATGGTAGTAAGTGCGGAAAGTAAATAAGAGGCGACACGGTGTTTGTTTGACCGAAGTTCGAGTCGCAACTCCTACTCTCCGTTGAGGCTACCCCTTGCGACAAGGACCGGCTCGCTCTCGAGCCTCACGCCTCACTTACTCCCGGTAGTCGTTCCGCCACTCCGCGAGGTGGACTCACACCAGACACCGACTCAAGAGTAGCCACACGCCAAGGCCTACTCTCAAGCCCACGCCCACGAAGGATGTCTTCAAAAGTAACAAGTTCAAACGCCTGATCATGCCGGATCGAAGGACTTCCATGAAGCTCGGTATTGGGGTTTGATGGATTGTGGCTTTGGATGATCTTGTGGGTGGAGGAATGGCTCTAGAACACCTAATTGATGAGCTATGAATGTGGTAGGTGAAGTGGAGCAGCAAATCTCAAAGTAGCCACCACTAGATAGGTATTTATAGCCCCTAGAGCAAAACTAGCCGCTGCCCTCGGAAGAGGACAAAAGACTAGCCGTTACACTCTATCGGACGCCGTCCGACGGACTCCGGACGCCGTCCGACAGAGCGTCATCGCTCAGCAAAAATAGGTTTATCGGACGCCGTCCGTCCCCACGGACGCCGTCCGACAAAGAAGGATCGACCAAGCCGAGCTACGGACGCCCCGACGCCCCCAGCGTAGAAATAGCCAAAGTGAACTTTATCGGACGCCGTCCGGTAACCACGGACGCCGTCCGACAAAGGTAAATTAATTTGGATTTGAGTTGGTCGGACGCCGTCGCTTTTCCGCACGCCGTCCAACAGAGAGGAATTTTCGAGCTAAAATTGTGGGGAATTTAGGTGGGTTTTCTCTCTAGAAATCTCACAAAGGGATATTTTGGTATTTTTAGAAGTGGTGGACTAGGAAATCGAGTTTTCAAGAATTCGCAAAGATCCAGCATAGTCCGAGATATTGAACCCTTTTGAAATCGACGAAAAAACAGAAATAAACCTAACTATCAGTAATCTATCGTGACCTCTTCTCTCGCCTTGGTCCGCACTTTGAAATCTTGGGCATTCAGAAATTTACGCCGCTCAATTAGGGTTTGCAAAAGCGCCGAGTCTTCACTAGGGTTCCGAGAAGTCCAAAAACCCCCTAGCCCTTTATATTGATTAATTTTATCATCAATGCCACTAATAAAAATTAGGGCTCAACGATGCTCACACCCTCTCAATGCGGGCCTCGAAGGCGGTCGGCTCTCCGTTTGAGAGTGGGCAGCCCTCACCTGAGGCATGTAATCCTCCGACCTGCAACAAAGCGATCTTAGTGGTTATAAAATATGACAACAGCTGACACGTACATAAATTAGACAGTCTCATACCTCAGGTAGTCCCCTTCGATCGCTAGCCTCCCATGAGCCTTCCCGCCCATAGCCTCATGTATGACCAGAGGGTCAAGGGGCTCCTCTTCTGGATCCTTCTCTTGGCCATGCTTATCATCGAAAGCCTCTCTGTAGCGTGGCTGCATTGAAGTGAAGTTAATCGAGTTAGAATGTATGATTGTGTACGAACTAATTGATCTATTATTACGTACCTCTCGCTGCGCAGCTACAGGGTCCACAGGATCGAAGGAGCCATCCTTTTTCTGGATGGTGTGGTCCCTCCGAAACACCGACAGCCAAGACGGAAGTTGGCCAGTCGTGGCACCCTGCATCGTATAAGTGGAGTGTCGATATATTCCTTATTACAAGAAAACAAGATCAAAATAGTGAAGGAATAGCATTACCATCCTTTTTCTTAGCTGAGCAAACGACGACTTCCCGGTCTTCGTTTTGCTCGTCATAGCTGCTCGGTTCTTCTTGGCCTTCAAGAACTTTTCCTTGAACGCATCGCTGGCCCAGTGCTGCGACAGGGCCTCCCAGGCATCCGAAGCGTTCGACATCCAGTCTGGTCGAACCAGCGCGTACTCTTGAGCCTTGAGGTACAGCTTGCGCGCGTCGGCCTGGGTGATCTTCTCGCCCTTCACAATCCTGACAAGACAAGAAAACAGTAAATTATTCGTATTGGAACCATACACGCAAACGACATAAGAAATAAGTGAATACCTGTGGAAATCCTGAACAGCGGTGACCCGTGCACTCGACATTAGATTCTGCACCTTCTGCTTGGCGTTCCTGTCCATGACAGAATTGATGTCGTCCTCCTCCAAGCCCGGACGCGGACAATACCTAAGCTGAAAAGAAATAAATCCGAATGAATAATAGTTGCCAATCATCTGTTATATTAAAAAACAAAAATGTTCGAACTCACCCAGAACTCCCGCCTTATCTCCTCGGCGGCGGTGCTGTCCCCGTGAGGTGCCACATTGTAGTCATCCCAAGAGTAAGCGGGATGTTGTGCCCCCTCCTCTCCGACCATGCCAGGATAGTACTGGCGCACGAGGATGCCAAGTGCGTTAGCTGGCTGGGTATCAGCTTTGTTGGGGTGGACACAGGAAAAGTTGCTACATAGAATACAAGTAAGTTAGTAGATTTAATTGACAATAAATTAGAGAATTAGGATATTACCTGTCGCCATCTGGCTCGATCACGATCCACCCATGAGGATATCTCGCCGCCTTGGGCAACTTGTTGTGCCCCCTCTTACTGCCCTGAGAGCTTCCATCCTGGCTAGAGCCCCAGTGCCCTCGACTCTGTGTCGGCGCTACCTCATCTGGTGCGGCGTGCCTCTCCGGCCGGACTCGAGTGCCCCCTGGACCTTCTGGTCATGGTCGTCGTTCTCGTCCTGCGAGGCGCTCCTCCTAAACTGTCGGCATGGCATCCTGCATTTTAAAGTAATGTCAGTGCACATATTAGTAAATTTAGAACAACAAAATTTAACATAATTTGACCATTATAAATACCATCAACTTAGAAGTATGTATCGTCTACATCGCGAGGATCATCGAAAGGCTCGTCATCCTCCTCTTCTTGTTGTGCTTGCTGTGCTTGTTGTGTTTGCTGAGCTTGCTGGTTGGGTGGATTTACTTCTTCATTTACATCGTCATCTATTATGGCTACGAGGTTATCTAGGCCATTCCCAATATCAATCATCGCATTGCCATTCGTGCGTTGCTCCTGTACTGGTTGGTGGTAATCATCGGACGTCGGGGTAGCCAATCTTCCAGGCCTCCGAATTTTGTACACAACCCACCATGACCTAAGGTCTTTCTCGCCGCGTTTAGTACTACCTTTCATTGCTTTATGACATGGATAAGGCAGATAGTACACTTGCTCAGCCTGGTTGGGAAGGATGAACGAATCGTAACCTTGTAACCTTGATGTATGCTTAACCTCCACCAAACCTAGCTCTGCTCGATGTCTAACCCCTTTGATAGGATCGAACCAAATGCAACGAAAGAGAACAACCGATAATTCCTTACTTCCCTCGAATACTAGTTCAATGATCTCCTCCAGTATACCGTAGTACTCCGTGGTGGAACACACCGTAACCCTCATAGATTCCATTTCTCCCTTCCACCAACTTTGATTGCAAATCTTTGATGGCAACTACAGTCAGTCGCGGACGTTTTTGTCCTTTCGCAACGGTGTTTCTTCGAAACGCATTCCTCTATTTTCTAAAGGGATGATCCGGCTTCAGAAAAGCACGGTGGCAATCAAACCCACGCCTTACCCCCGTGTGTTAACTGGAAAGCGTTTGTATCATCCATGCAAGCGGGACATGCTAGCTTGTCGTGCGTGCTCCATCCTGAGAACATTCCGTACGCCGGAAAATCATGAATAGACCACATAAAAGCAGCCCTCATACGAAAATTAGTATTCGTCTTCCTATCGTACGCGATTGCTCCATTCTCCCATAACTCTTGCAGCTCTTCGACCAAAGGTCTCAGGAAAAGATCCAGATTCTTTCCGGGATTCTTTGGACCAGGCACGATGACAGATAGAAACATGAACTCCTCTTTCATTAATTGTGACGGCGGATGGTTCAGAGGCATAGTGAACACTGGCCAACAGGAATACGACGCAGCGATCATATTGAAAGGGGTGAACCCATCGGTGGCAATTGCAAGACGCACATTTCTCGGATCAGCTGCAAAGTCCGGATGTTTCTGATCGAAGTTCTTCCACGCGTCCCCATCTGATGGATGTATCATCAAGTCGCCCTTTGGCCTTTTACCCTCCTTATGCCACCTCATCTATTGCGCTGTCTCTTCGGTCATGAAACACCGTTCTAAACGTTTCGTCAGCGGGAAGTAACAGAGTACTTTCCTCGCCACACTAGTCTGCCTCTTGTTTCCTTTAGCGTCCTCTACCTCGACATATCTTGACTCCCCACATTTATCACAAGACTGTTTACCCGCACCATTTTTGTAGTATAGCATACAATGGTTCGGACAATAGTGTATCTTCTCATATGGCATTCCGAGACCACCTATCAGTTTTTTACACTCGTACCAACTGGAAGGCATCTTGTGGCCTTGCGGAAGGACATCAGACCACAACGATATGAGTTCGTCGAAACAGTTAATAGAGAAATTGTATTTCAATTTAATTGCTAACATACGAACCACAACAGACAAAAGGGCCACCGTTGTGCTATCGTGCAGAGGTTGTTTTGCATAATCGAGAAGCTCCATGAAGTTAGACAACGTTGTGGGTGGCTTAGCGTCCTGTGGGTGGCTTAGCGTCCGAAAAATTATGACCTAAATCATCCATCATATCATTCACCCGATCAATCTCATCGAAACCTTCGTCGGTTGGTGGTGGCGGTGGTGGTGGATCCGCCCACCGACTCTCCCCATGATAGACCCATCGACGATACTCGGCCTTGTAGCCATGTGTATACAGGTCTATCTCCATCTGAGCGTGGATTATTTTCTTACAGTTCCCGCAACCAACAGATGAACAAGTTACCCAAGTGTTTTCGTTTACAACATCCTGAAAAGCACGATTCAAGAATATCTCGGTCTTGTCGTACCATTTGTTCGAGTGGTGTCTGTTCCTTTGTCATCCTTCGTACATCCAACTCATGTCTTCTTCCATCTGAGTTGCCAGCCATCGTCGCACGTGAGGGTTTTATATTAGGCTTAGAGAGGCTTCTAAACCCACCTACGAACGACCACTCGAGCACACGTTCTTGTTTGAGTACGGACATCGAGGCGAGATTTGGCGACATAACCTCACGGGTTCTCCTAGTGCAACGATGGCCAGGGAGTCGATAAAAACTCCGAAGCACTTATGTTATGCACAGGAGAACCTCTTAGGGTCATGCCGTCGAAAACCTCATCTCGATGTCCCCGGTACCACAACGCGACGTGTGCTCGAACGGTCGTTCGTAGGCTGTCCACTGGGACGCCCATAAGGGGCTCCACTGGACAATTCGGAAACACGTGTCACATCTCGTATTAGAGAACAACGAATCACCGTCCGTGTTCCATACGAGATGTGCCGTTTCAGAACTGGTGACGTACGGCTAGGTAACATCCACTAAACTTATACACGGACGCTAGTTAATCACACGGCAAACAGATTAATATATTTTCTAAATACATTTTCTATTATTTTTATAAATTTTTAAATATATTTCATACTATTTTTCTAAATTTTTAAATAAATTTCAAGCAATTTTCCTAAATTTTTAAATATATTTCATAATATTTTCCTAAATTTTTAAATATATTTCATACAATTTTTCTAAATTTTTAAATATATTTCAAACTGTTTTTTAAAAAATTTACTATTTTAAATAATTTAATTAATGTTAATCGTGATTATATTATAATTAGTCTCGAGTAGGCATTATTGGCCGTCGACACTACACTACTAACATTAAAAAAAAAGCCCGGGAAAGTTCATACCTCGATGGCGTTGCTTGGCGGGTTGAGGCGCGCGAGGCGGCTACTGACGACCAAGCGCGATGGAGGTGGGGGCGGAGGCGGCCGGCGGTGGAGGTGGGGCGGCGGAGGCGGCGGCGATGGGCGGCGGCGGTGTGGCTTGATGCGAGTGAGACGAGGAAAGGCGGCGCGGGGGGTGAAGCGGCGACGGACGGGCAGGCGGTGGGGAGGCGGCAGCAGGTGGGTTAAGCGGCAGCGCATGGTGAGCTGGCGGCGAAAGCAGCGGCGGCGCGGGCGGCGTGCGCGGCGGCGGCAAGCGGCTGTCTGGTTGCACTGCGATGGCGGAGTGCAGGGAGGCGAAGTGGTGGGCGGCGTCGGGAAGGCTTGTCGGGCAGCGGCGTTGCGTCGGAGAAGCGCGGTGCGGCGGCGGCGGCGGCGCGGCGAAGCGGCGTGGCGGCGGCGCGATCTGAGAAGCGAGGCTCGGGACTTGGCATTTTGCCAAGTCCCGAGCCCTAAGCGGATCTAAAGCGCCACGATGTCGACGGCCCCGAATAAACCGTCGACACTACGTCCACTGTCTCGACGGCCAACACGATGCCGTCGACACAACCAATGTACTAGCTCAGTTCCGACGGCCAACGTAAGTAGTCGAGACTATGCCCGTAACTGGCATGCGTGTGTCGACGGCTAGTCTTTAACCATTGGTTCTAATTCAAGACTGTATCGACGGCTTAGAGCCTAACCGTCGTTACTGTCGTCGTGGCTGACTGTATCGACGGCCAATTGAAAGCCGTCGACACTATCTGTGCTGAGGGTCTCTGTTGACTACCGTCGATTTAGCTGCTTTGTCTCAATGGTTTATCATATAACCGGCGAGAGAACCTTTAGTCTCGAGGGCATCTCCCCCCCCCCCAAGGGCTTAATCGGTCAAACGACTCTAATTCAATTTTTAAAATTTTAAATAAAACATTTGAAATGATTAGACCACTCCATACTATTTCTTACATAAAATTACACGTATAGAAAAAATAATCAAAATTTTTAAACCTTATCGTGTGGCCACTCCTTTGTAAATCAAAGGTTTTCGGAGAATTCAAAGTATATGTTTACTATTCCATGCGTTTTCATGATCTATAAGCATGCGCTTTAATTTAACATATTTTTATTAATCGGGTTAAAATTATGTATGGCAAAGTACACTAAATGATAACCTCATCCGATTAAAATTTAAACTTTTAGCTTTTCAAGTTTAAATATTGAAATTCAAACATTATTTTATTAAATTCAAAGGCTACGTCGTATTATTCAAAGGCTAAGTCGTATATTAAACAAAATAGTACAGCAAAAAAATAACATCAACATAACATTCATAGCATTTTATTACATATAAAAAAACAAAGAAATTTGAAAAGAAATATAAATCACAACAAAATAAAAAATATAACAGGACATAAAATGTTTTCATAGTACATAATATCGATGGCCTGTCTTTGCCGTCGAGACAGAGTCTCGGGTTCAACGTCTGTTGACGGCTTAATGTTTCGCCGTCGAGATAGACAGACGCCGTCACGCCTCGGACAGTGCCACGGGGCCTCCTCCAAGCTCTCTCGATGGCTAATACATGGGCCGTCAACAGTTACCCCACTGAGAACTCAGTCTCGACGGTTAATTTATGGCCGTCGATACTAGTGTATATATATCGACGGTTTTATGTTGGCCGTCGATACGGAAATTGGCAGTCGATTCTGCGGGCCTGTAGTGATTCCTTATGAATTGTAGGCAACTCCAATCCCAAAAAAAAAATAGTGCAACCGACCAAGATCCTTGATTGGAAAGGAGGAAGACAAGGTGCGTAGCAGATGATCGACAACCTTTTGGGAAGAACCAACGAGAACAATATCATCCACATACACAAGCATATATATATATATATATATATATATATATATATATATATATATATATATATATATATATGGTGATGTCCCCATGACAAAACAAAAAAAGATGAATATCGGCCTTGGAGGACAGAAAACCAAGCTGATGCAGTCGTTCACTATGCCGTGAAAACCAAGCATAAGGCGATTGTTTGAGACCATGAAATGACTTCTGGAGTTTGCACATATAAGATGGACGCTGAGAATCTTCGAAACCCAGAAGTTGCTGCATATAAACATCCTCATCCAGCACAACATCCACCCTGGGACGCTGATGAGAACCACCATCCACTTGCTCCACTCCTTCCGTTACGAAGTGATCCAGGAAGAAGACCTCCACATTCGCCATTGGAGAGAAGATGGAAGAGGAGACTAGATTTGGGGCAAGGTAGATGGCACGGGAGAAGGGCAGAGAGCGACGACGTAGGGAATCCTGCGAAGATTGCTCATTCTGCCAAGAAGCTCGAGCCCAGTTGTGCATTGTTGGGCCAGAGATGGAGCGGCCGAAGCAACCGGCCCGGTGGAAACGTTGGAAACTTCGTGTCGCCATCAAACGTTGTGATGATCGATAGGTCCGCTTATTCAAACAAATTCGAGAAATATGGCCATGATTAAAAGCGGAAACAGTAACGGGCGGCACTGGTACATGAATTTGCATGATGGCCCAATCCTAGAACAAACGGAGCAAGAGGCAGGATTCAAACTTTCAGAAGCTGTAGGTTGCTCCGAGTTCATACGAGGACGATTGGAATCAATGGTAGTGCTTTGATTTTCCGAACAAATTGCATATAATCACCAGCAAGAGCTGAATCCTTGGGAGAAGAAATTGCACTCTAACCATCTGTGAGATCTGAAGAAATGTAATTCACCCAGGAAACATGATCTGAGAAATGAGCCAAACGAGAACTGTTCAAGCTTGCCCTTCGTTTCTTCGTAGAAGAAATCACTATCCATTGATTCTCACGCTCTTGTTGACAAAGTATGTACTCTTTACAGTGAAATTTTTAGTGGCTAAATTTTTAGTAGCCACTGAGGAGAGACGTCTCACAGCATGACCAACCTTATTGGAAGAAACTTCGAAACAAAATCCATAGTCATAACAACAAGAAACATGAAATCCAGAAGTAGATCCACCTAGACAATTTTGAAGAAAAACAGCCACATTTTCCTCCGTCAACCATAAAGTAAAAAAACTTGCTCAAGCAGGTGATTTTTTCCCTTCCGAATGAGAAGGCCTCTGGCCCAGATGGCTTCACATGGGAATTCTACAAGACTTGCTGGGACCACATATCTTTGGACCTGCTTGGAGCGCTGCAATGTCTCTTTGGCCTTGATGCTCCCGGCTTCAATCCCTAAATCTGCGCCACATCATTCTTCTACCGAAGAAAGACGGCCCAGCGCGTCCCTCAGACTACCGCCCCATCAGTCTTATACATAGTTTGGGGAAGCTATTTACCAAAATCCTCTCTTCGAGGCTGGCCCCCTTCATGAATAGGCTCATCTCACCCTGCCAAAGCGCGTTCATCAAGAAACGACACATACAAGATAACTTCCTATTGGTCCAGGGTTGCGCCAAAACTCTTCACCGCTTGACACATGACCCTATTCCTTAAACTGGACCTCTAAAAAGCCTTTGACTCGGTCTCCTGGGCCTACCTCCTCGACAATCTTCGTGCGCGCGGCTTTGGCCCCCGTTGGCGAGACTGGATTTCGCTGATCCTCGCATCCACTTCCTCAAGGGTCCTCCTCAACGGGTGTCCCACTGATATCATCCACCATACCAAAGGCCTGCGACAAGGGGACTCGCTCTCCCCCCTCCTCTTCGACCTCGCCATTGAACCGTTGGTGGCCCTTCTCCAACGGGCCATCGACGAAGGTGTCCTTTCGCCAATCCGCGGCCTCCAAGACAACTGTCGAGTCTCACTATTCGCTGACGATGCCACCATCTTCTTAAAGCCGATCCAAGCTGATGTCTCCACCTTGGCATGCATCCTTCAGGCGTTCGGCAACATCTCCGGCCTTCGAACAAACTTTTCTAAGTCCCAGGTTGTCCCCATCAGATGCAACAGTCTGGACCTCGACACCATCCTACATGACTTTCCAGCCGAAAGGGCATCTTTTCCCATTAAATATCTGGGCATCACACTTTCCATCAGAAGACTACGACACGTTCACTTCCAGTCCCTCATCGACAAAATCGGAAATCGGCTGGCAGGTTGGAGGGTTCGTCTCATGTCTAAAGGAGGAAGGCTTACCCTGCTCAAAACGGTTCTCTCGGTCCTGCCGACCTATGTTCTCTCCGTCATCACCCCCCAACCTCGGTCATTAAGAAAATTGACCAAATAAGGAAAGCATGGCTTTGGAGCGGATCTGCTATTCTGGGGGCTCCACCCAGGGTCAACTGGAACTTGGTCTGCTCGCCTACCAAGTTCGGGGGCCTTGGGGTTTTGGACTTATCCCGCTTCAGTCGAGCCCTCCGGCTGCGCTGGCTATGGCTCAACAAGACGTCGCCATCTAGGCCTTGGGTGGGCTCACTAGACCCTTCCACAGAGGCTGATGCAGCTCTCCTTTGTCTTTGGATGCTCGCCACGCTTGAATGGGTCCCTGCTATCCTTCTGGGAGGATAGTTGGCTTGCTGGCTCGTCGCCTAAGGAACTCGCGCCGCGGCTCTTCCTAGCTTCCACCAGAAAAGGGCGAAGCGTCATGGAGGCGCTTGAGAATAACAACTGGCTAATCGACCTAAGACGCAATATGGATCCCTCCCTCGTGACTGAACTTGTCCAACTTCTCCTCCACCTCACTCAGGCGTCGTTGACGCCACTCGAAGATGACCTGATCACATGGCGTTTCTCCACAGACGGTCGCTTCTCCGTGAAAAGTGCCTACAACTTACAGTTCATTGGCCGTCGTGAGCTCTCCCCGCAGCGCAGGGTCTGGCAGATTTGGGCCCCGTCCAAATGCAAGTTCTTTGTCTGGTTGCTTCTGACCAGGAGGATATGGACAGCCGACGCGCTATTACGAAGGCAACTGCCCAACGCTTACTTCTGCCCCCTATGCCTGAGGAGCCTAGAAACTCCAGAGCACCTCTTCCTGGAATGCAGCTTCAGCTCCTTCATCTGGACGCGTCTTGCCGCTTCGCTTCGACTTTCCTCGCTGGACCCGTCACACTGGCAATGGAAATCCGACCTACCGCTTTGGTGGGAAATTGATGTCGCTCAGGATACCAACTCAAAAGCGACCCTCTCTATTGTCATCGGCACCATTTGGCATCTCTGGCCTGAGCAGAATAACCGTGTTTTTCGCTCGTCCGAACGATCACCAGACGTTGTCTTTCGGCAACTTCTAGATGACCTGCGGCTATGGGCAACCGCAGGAGCGCATTTTGTAATCTCTTAATTCTTTGTACGTCCTCTGGGGGGAGGGCTTTAAAACCCCTAATTCCGTAAACCTCTTCTCTTTTGATTAATAGATGGCAGCTCTCCTGCCCTTTGCTCAAAAAAAAAAAATGGCAACAAGCAAGAACTCCAGAAACACTTAATTTTGAAGATCGAGAACCAAGATCCATCGAACAACCAAAGCGGCGAGAGATTTGTCGAGCAAGAGACCGACCTAGTTTGTAATCCCAATCGTTGGCAAAATTAGGGAGAGAATCCACGGAGAAGAGAATTTGATCAAGCAACGCCATGGTTTCCGTCGAAGAAACCCGAGAGAGCCAGGAGATCAGAGACGCCATCCTCACTTTTTAATGACCACTACTATTGTTTTAGTCTAACATTGATACAGCCTCTTTGTTCGATCTTTCGCATGCCGGCAAGCTAGATAGCAGCAGGCTAACATGCTGCTGCTTTGTACTATAAAGAAAATCACACGGTGAAAGTAATGAACAAGAAAAAAGAAAATTAGAACGGTGTTAGCAAATATCTCAAACAAATAAACTAGAACGGTGTATCAATATTTCAATATAAATTAAAAGAATTACACGATCAAAATTAACTATTAGTTGTAGCCAAACTTTTGGCAAATATGCTCAACTAAGTCACTTTTAGGTTGGCAATGAATAGAACGAGCTCGAATATATGAATTTCTTTGTAGCACACATCAACAAAGGTAGGATTACCACCATGAGTGCCTTCCGGTGGTAGACCAAATGATGTGTTTGCAGACTCGCCTTCAAGTATCATGTTGTGTAAGATTATAAAAGCTATCTCCCCTTTCGTACAGACATGCTGGACAAAGTAGAATCCATAAATGAGATTTTAGGACACCAAATGTTCATTCAATGTCTTTCCTTGCTCCCTCTCGATGCTTTGTGTACAACTTAATTAGTCTCATCTATTTGCAAAAGTTTTATTGACTTAGCAAATACAACCCAATCTAAATATATTCCATTTGCTAGATAGTAAGCACTCCCATTGACATGGTACAGGACACAGGGAGATTCTCTTTTCAACTCTCTAATGAGCAATGTTGATTTGAGTAAGTACATTTATATCATTATTTGAGCCAGCTACACCGAAGAAGGCATGCGGCATGCCAAACCCAAAAATCATGCAATGCAACAACCACTACAATGACGGTCAATTTGACCTTAATTTCCAAGCTATTGAACATTTATATCAAGGCCAATGCATATAATCAACACTGCGTATCATGCTTGGGAAGCCACGCTTTCACCAATATGCATGAGGCTTTCCACATCCTCAGCGACTTGGTTTTACAAATACTTGGCACTGAAAATCACGAGGGAGGGGGACAGAGTGGAGGCGGATGCAGAGGGTGGAGCCACAGTTATATGGGAGTTCGTTGGGGGAGACGAAGGTGAAGGGGAGTGAGACGAGGACGGGGGAGGAGCAGTCCAACGTTGGGGCGGTGGGGAGGAAGGAATCTGGCGCCACTGATAAACACTGTGGCCTTGTACATTTCAACTTAGCGTAGCGTAGCGTTTCAGAAAAATTTGAAAGTCTTTAAAAAGAGATTTAAATATTATAAAAAATAATTAAAAAAATAGTTTTAGAATCTTTAAAATGACTACTAAGAACCTGAGAAAAATCATTATAAATTATTACACCAAATAGGCTATATAAAAAATATAAATTTTAGTGAAACGCTACGCCAAGTTACACTAAGCCAAAATGTACAAGGCTACAGTCACACAGATGGGTAAGGAGCATGGATTTAAATAGCGCGCTATAGCGTCGCTATAGCGCCGCTATAGCGTTTTGGAGACGTTGGCACTACGCTATTGCCCATTTTAACGCTATTGACGCTAAGACCGCTATAGCGCGCTAAACCGCACCGCAAATAGTCCAATTTAGCGTCGCTATAGCGTTTGGGCCAAATTTGACATGCAATCACCATCTGCTTCATCTTCATCTGATAAGTCCATCTCGTTGGCTGAAGATGAAGATTGAGTCCATCTACTGCTTGGCTCCGTTTCGTACTGAGTTTGTGTCCTGTGTTTGTGTGCTGTTAGACTAATATGCAGAAGAACTGCAGAACTAATTTATGTTGGCTACTTGGCTTGTTGAATTTAAATAGCTGTTGTGAATCCCAGCATTTTGCATTTTTTTTGGAAAAACGCTAAATGGCTTAGCGTCGCTTAGCGTTTCTAGAAGGCCTTCGCTAAATACTTTAGCGCGCTATTTAAAACACTGGTAAGGAGAGATGGGTGGAGAGGGAAGAGAGAGGCACATAAGATCTAGGAAGAAATGAGAAGACCACCTCGATCCAACTCGTTTTTTATGCGTTTCCTCAGTCCGCTCTACACTTGAACGGGATAAGCGTTTGACAAAGAAGAGACGATCTTATTCTCTCTTAATTTAGTTCTCTTCCACGAGCATGGGAAGAAACCGGCATAGGTAGGGTCAGCACTGGTGGCTGGTGGGCGACATGCACAGACGCGTAGGTCCTAACAAAACTTTGATTAATCTCGGATTTGATCGATGGATGAGGATTCCCAGATGACGTGATCGCTCTGAATATCGACCTTGCATGGCTAATTAGTTGGCGCCGATTTTTCGGAGCCCACCCAACCACACACACTGCACCACCAGCTCACATAGCTAGGGAGCCGGCAATAATTAAGACTTGACGTTTTAATTAAGAATTGATGTTGCCGTATGGAGTATGCAATCACTGAGAATTAAGAATCGACGTCTAGCTACACCGATAAAATTTGCTTGAGAGTGTATATATATATATATATATATATATATATATATATATATATATATATATATATATATATATATGCATCCTTTGGAAGCAAGAATTGGTCGAATTACAGAGGCAGCTCATGCATCGCCTGCATGGTCGAGCCCGAATAGGTTGCAAGCAAGTAGGGAGACGTAAATCACTGGACGGCGACTTTGGCCGGCCTCTTCTTCCCCAGCTTGTACCTGACCATCCTGAGTATCCTCAAGAACCAGTAGGCGCTCACCAGCTGCAGCCCGGCCGCCATCGCCTTGCAAATTAATAGAGATATAAGAGAAGGACGAAGAATCAGAGTTTACATATACATAGAAATTAATGGTAGTTGATACATATCTGGGTGTCAGAGAGGCAGTGAGGTTAGCTGATAATTTGGTGCATGAATATCTGGGCAGAATTGGGTATATATAAGGAGGAAGCATATCCTCTGACTTTATTTGGACACTGACATGTGAGCCACCCAAAGTCAATGGAACTGTAAAGTCAGAGGATTTGCTTCCATATAAGGACGTACGTACCTTGATGAGGATGGGATTGTCGGCCGTCAAGGTGACGTAGGTGAGGTAGGGCCCACCAACCATGCGTGCCACCGAGAAAGTCAACGCAAACAGAATCTACACAAACACGAGCATTGAAAGGCCAAATTAATCGTACACAACCACTGCAACAAAAAAACCAAAATATATACCAATTCATTATAAATCGACATAGCTAGGTAATTAACCTCGTTACATCGGTTCACAAAGGACGGAGCGGAACAAACGCATCTGCACCGGTTCTAACCAAGAACTGACATAAATGAGTGAGTACTTGTGTCGATACGTGGCTAAAACCGGCGCAAATACATCTGTGCCGGTTATAGCCACAAACCGACACAAATCATTTGAATCTTTGTATCGGTTCATGACTAGAACCATCACAGATGTATATGCATCGATTATAGCCACAAACCAGCATAAATACCCCCTAATTTATTTATGTCGGTGGCACATATGTGCATTTTCTGGAATTTTGCATCTTTGAAAATTTTGAACTTTTTATGTGAGCTCGGATGAAAGCAAACTTTAATATGTAAGTTGTAACTTTCGAGGAGATATATATACAACTTTGTAATTGACACCTTTTTCATTTTAAGCGATATATGTGTAAATAACTATAACAATGATAGTTTATTTATAATTTATTCAAATGAAGGCGGATTCAAAATAAACCTACATGAAAATAGTAAGCTTCCAAGAGAGAGATGTGGTAAAACCGACATGGATGACCGGACTTTATTTGTGCCGGTTTAAAACCGACACGTGTGACCGGATCGACTTTATTTGTGCCGGTTAAAAAACAGCATATATAGATGACCAGTTTTCGAACCGGCATAAATTAATACGTCTTTTTCTGTACAGTGAGGAATTAACCGCGAACAAGAGAGAGAAATAAGAGAGATGTATAGAGAGATGTGGTAGCTAGCCACTGACATCGACGAGGAGGTTGAGCTGTGTGTCCTTGACGCCGAACTCCTTGAGCATCTCCCGGAGGTGCAGCAGGGGGCTGGAGATTTCCGTGATGAACATGCTGGCCACCATCTCCGTCCCGCACTGCACAGTACACACTACACGCACGATGAGTATTGAGTAGAGTACACGCATCACATGGGCATGCATGCAGCTATATATAGGCCAGAATTCACTCCCCATTTATCTCTATAAAAAAGTTGTTAATTACATGGGATGATCACTAATTCACTAGGGAGCGGCTCCAGCTCAATCACTTGGGCCAAGCCGCCCACGCGCGCGTCCTGGACCCAGCCGTCAGCGAGCACGCGGTGCGACCCAGACAACTGGGTTTGAGCAAAACCGAATTCACTGTAGCTAGCCATGCATTAACCCAGGTGCAGCAGCACGTAGTAGCTAGGAGTAGAAACGCTCGCACGTACGTACCCTTCGGTAGGCGAGGCCGGCGGCGATGCCGACGATGCTGACGAGGTGGTGGACGGTGTTGTCCAGCCGCACGGCGTCGCCGCTGAGGTGGCAGCACGCCGCGTCGTATATCATGTACGACAGCGTCACCGCCAGCGCCTTCATCTGCCATGCGAGCAGAGCATATATCATGCATCGCATCACATCACCCGTGAACTCCATGAAATTAATTAATTGAATGTCTGCTTAACTAAACTGAGTTGCATGCGATGAGCTGATGACTTTAGCTTCGAGGATGATTAACAGATTCGAGAATGTTTATATGTATGCATGCCGTGATCTTCGAGATCGTCAAGAAACATGATACCAAAGCATCCAAGTACTTGAAAGAGAATTTCCACGGAGCACATGCGCGCGTGCCAGAGCTTCCAATGGCATGCGTGCACGTACGGGACGTCTCATCACATACGGAAGCTAGAGGAGGAGGAGGTATAGCATGCACGTACGTGTGACGTGACGTCGCGCGCGTGCGTACCTGGCGCGGCGAGGAGGCGGCGGCGAGGGGGCAGACGGGGCAGGCCCAGTCGCCGACGGAGAGGGCGGCGAGGCAGACGGCGGCGGCGGCGTGCATGGTGGAGACGGCGCGGTTGCAGAAGTCGTGGGAGCGCCTCGGGAGCAGCGCCCGCACCAGCAGGAACGCCGTCCACCAGAACGCCACCCCGGACACCACCCAGCTGATCACCACCACCGCGTAGTCCTCCATCGATCCTTCTCCGGTGATCGCCGGCGGCGACCTAGCTAGCTAGCTATACCGGAGCTAGAAAATTTGAGAGAGAGAGAGAGAGAGAGAGAGAGAGGAGGGGCAAGGGCACGGAGGTGTCGTGAGTGACAGGGAGATTTGCTGCGTGGAGGTTTATTTTAGTGGGCTTCAATGGGGGGCGGTTGGGGACGGTTATAGGTCAGTGTCCAGCTCGGTGGGAGGCGTGCATGGTTAATGAACAAACGTACGTACGTGCTTGATTAAGGCCGAATTATTGATTCATTACTTATGGCTCTGCAAGTAATCGCCGATCGAGCATGCCTTGATTGTGCCCGTTTTCGTTGAAAGCCAGCCTTGCCTTATTTATTTTACTTTGCTACTACTTTTAAAAAATTAAATATATGATAGAATATGATATTTATTTTGTCTGCAAACGTAAGTACATCAAGCAAATGAGTTGCGTCTACATGCCAAGTAGTGATCGATGATGGAGGTATGGAGGAGTGATCGACACTTGTTGAGGTAAGCAGTAGCCGTGGGCATGTGGCTTCTTTCCTTAGAGCTAATTTTAAAGAAAATTTTCTCCTACGGAAAACTATTCCAGAGAAGGCTTAATATATTATTTGGGTGTCTTGTAGTAAGGAAAATTTATCCCATCCTTATCTGTTGAAGTATAAGTGAATCACCCTCCTTTCCCCATCAGCTTAAACTTTTGGATGAATTGGTTAGGGCATGCAGCTCAATATGGTATCAGAGTCAGAGGTCTCGAGTTCAAGTCCTGGCCGGCGCAATTAAATAAGTCGCCCACTCTATTCCACGTTTGAGGCCTGAGGGAGCCTGCACGTGCGGGGGAGTGTTGAAGTATAAGTGAATTACCCTCCTTTCCCCATCAGCTTAAGCTTTTGGGTGAATTAGTTAGGGCATGCAGCTCAATATTATCAAATCCTGCTGGTTAAAGAAAGGGGGGCAGCGGAAGATGAGTGACTACGGGAGGAAGACGAGCGGTGGCACAGCCTCGAATCCGTGGCATGGAGGACCGAATGGTGACCGGAGATGAGCAAGGTGGGGCCAACATCTTGACGGGGCCTTACATCTAAGGGCGGTGTAGGAGATTGACGATTGAAGGAGGAAGGGAGCACACTTCTATATCTGCTACCTGGAGGAGGAGGCTGATTCATCGGCCGAAAGGAGGAGGCGGTATGTTGATGCCACCATCAGTCATGAGGACGAGGATGAGGCGGTGGTGTCGACAGCGGGGAGGAGGAGACACCCGTGGTTGGAAGGAGAAGAGGGAAGGATTGAACTGAGAAGAATCGAAGAGTAGGCGACAGGCGGCGGCTCGGGACTTGAGAGGACTGGGTCAGGAGGTAGAATAAGAAGCTAGGTTAGAGAGTGTTGTTGGCACTTGACAGTGTGCTGGGACTACTAGATGGGTCAAAAGGGAGAGAGACTTAGCTCAAGCATTAGCAGAGCAGAACCGAGCTTAGAACCAAACCGAGTCTGAGTTACTCATAAGTTTTGAGCTAAAGTTCTAGAGCTAGTTACAAGTCACAAAAAAAGTAGAAAAAAAAAAACTCCAGTCGTGCTAACCTTAATGGGGAAATATCCCTGGTAGCCAAAACAAAAGCCTTCAAAGTTTTACGCCACTTTGCATCTAGCTTCTTCACCCATGTTTTTCAAACTACGCATATATAGGTTTTACTAAACCATTTCGCAAATATGACAAAATGGTGTGGTATGTGACGATTTGGTTTATTGATTTGGTTGGTAGGTACTGCGGCAACGCCAGGTGGCCCAGGTGCTCTACTAATTGTGCTGTTGGGATTGACCAGTGTAGTGCTAGTATTCACTGGATATCATTACCGAAGTACTCCCTAAGGTCATAAAAATAAGTCGTTGTTGACTTTTAAATATGTCTTTGATCATTCGTCTTATTCAAAAAACTACATAAGTTATCATTAATTTTGTTTTGATTTGTTTTATCATTAAAGGTACTTTAAGCATGATTTATATTTACGCATGTTTAAACTAAATTTTTGAATAAGACGAATGGTCAAAAACGTGTACAAAAGTCAACTGCGACTTGTTTTTATGACCGAAGGTAGTATGTTTTTTCCTCGAAAGGGGTGATCGAAGTACGCTGATTTAATTAAGGATCGGTTTGATATCAGACGACTAAATTATTTAACTCTCAGCCGATTTTTTAGGCCATAAATCAAACACCTTCATAAGACATATAAAAAATCCAACTGGAGCATCTACGTATGTGAGAAAATCGATCGAGACTTATCTAAAAATCAGTCACCAGATGATTAGCAATAACGTTTAATTAATGTCTTTATATATCAGTCCTATTAAGAAATTCCTAATAAGTAGGTCTTTTATAAAGAAATATAGCACGAATTGCCAGCAGCCTGGTGCATTTGTAAAATTACTTTATTTTACATTGTCTTACCAAAATATTCTATGTCCGGACATTTATCTCAAGAAGCGTTTGATTAGTTAACATAAACATATTTAACATATATATGGTCATTTAGATATATATATGTGCCACGTTCCGTTAAGTTTGCCCTTCTAATAAATGCCACTAAAAAGTCAAAAAATGCAATTTTATATTTATATTTATATTTATAATTATACTTATACTTATACTTATAATATTTATTTTTGACATTTACTTATGTCGAAACAAGCACTTAACTGCCGACAATAAACGCAGCTGAAATTGGATAGACAGGATTGATGGTTTTGACATTAATTTGGTGTTTGCTTGCCTAATGAATGCAGCTAGCATGCATAATGCATAGATCGATCGACTGGATCTACATAATCACAGGAATTCAGCTACTTTATCGTCTCCGATTCGGTTGCATTATCTAAGCCGTGCTGTGGTGTAGCTAGAGCCAGGACAGCAAGCAAACTCTCAAGTTCTCGTTGCTCCTCCTCCATCTATATAAGCATACATGTGTACGTGCTTTTAAGTTTTTGGCATTATGTGGATACATGGGATCTGTCGTCGCCGTCATTTTCTTTGTCTAGGGTTGGGGTAGGTGGGTTCGTGCTTAGAGGGAAGCCTGAGCGACGGTGGCCCAGTGAGAAAGTGGATCCTATGGACGTAGGGCCGGTATTGGAGCCGTCGAAGCTATATGTACGAATGAAGGCTGTGGGACGGTGGCATATGGATCGGCATACAATGTATGGATTAGATTGGCGGGGTCCCAGGCAATGGTGGACAGGGTGTCTGGCAGTGAGGGCAAGTGACAGCGGCGGCGGCGGTGTAGACACGCAAAGCAATGGCAAAGATGAAAAGGAAGAGGGTGGCGCAGAATAGTTGATGGAGATGGATCTCGATAAGAAAGGAGATGGAAGGAGAACAATAGGGGATGGCCAGGAGAAGCGATCTAGACCGTTGAATTTTAGTTAAACGGTTCAAGAACCGGGTGCACATTGTTTTTGGGTGTATGTGAATGAATCATCCCTTTAGTTTTTAAAACTAAGCTCAGAAATGCCCGATCATGATTTTCAAACCTAGCTAATTAAGCACAGTGCCCGCCAACAGCTTACGTGACAGCTCATATCCAAGTACTCCAATCACATCCTGAGTTTAAGGACTGATCGAACGGCCATCTGGAATGCTGTTTCGAATAATAGATATCTCATTAATTTCGGTTGCAAGGAGATTAATTGGAAAGGAACAGCTAACAGCTGCCAGAAAAGTTTTTTTTTGGCCTGTTAATTCGTTAGTTGGGATGCATGATTAATTGTATTGAAATCCATGATAGCGAGTGTAGTCTAGATAGCATAGATATAAGATGTCCGCAATAGATCTAAAAAAATAACAACGAGACGCACATAGGTAGAGGAAGAATGTTTCTTATTGTTGTACAATAGCTGAGGACGGGTGGCGGACCCAAGATCTCATCAAGCCCCGGGCTGAAATCTATGTACTTAATATTATATGTAGATACTCAAAATTAGCTAGATAAAGAAATAATAAAAAGGTATAAAAATAATTAATTTAATATTGTAAGTTTTAATCATATATTTCATTTAGCTACAAAGATGTAAATTGAGTCATCAATAATAGAACTAGAATTGAACCTGAAATAATATGTCAAATTCTCCTTCATTCTCTTCCTCAATCTCTATTTTAACACAAAAAATTAAGAAAATAAGTATTTTTTATCCAAATAGGCTAGTGCAAACCTTAACGGTTAACTAAACCTCAAACCTACTTGCTTACTCACTAACTCCTTAGTAACGACGGCCAATTGTGATTTTAACAACACGGTGCGGATGTAGAATGCATAACGCATATGCGACAAGTGTGGTTGGGGCTATAGGGTATGGATACGAAGTTATCGACGTAATTAATTGTTTTTAAAATAGTTACAGAGCATAGACTTCATAGAGTACCAAGTATATATATGTAAGTAAAAATACTTGGTGCTCCACAAAATCTGTGGTTCGTACCTGTTTTGAAAAAAATAATTACGTAGTTATTGCATTCACGCTTTTAATAGACAAATGGTAATATTATTGTATATGTATCTACTTATGTGCACGAATCCAATGGCATGAAGGCATGGCTCCATGAAGTCACATTTTGGTTTCTCTCTATATAAAAGAAGATTAATGGGTTTTTTTTCATGTAGACATACATAGTTAAGCACTATTTTTACCACGGAAAACACTGAGAATTAATTGACTAACTAAGGATGTTCTTTTCAGCTTAGGCTTAACAACTTAACGGTTTATTTACATTTTAAAAAGACATATGTTTTGGGTTTCTTGAATCTATTTTTATGTTGTTTTGAAGATGGATCATAATGCTTTTAAAAGTAAGTCAAAATAAATGGATCGGAATCTCGAGGCTACTTCAAAAAACTCTTACATATCAGTCATTTCAGTCATTCCGCTGTTCAGATCTGATCAAAAGGACACAACATGTTCGTGACATCTGTTTTGTATAGCTTGTGACTTGCGTTGCTAGGCAGCTAGCTATGCCTACGCCTTAATTTTCTACCGTGGCATGCACGTTTAGCCGGGAGACAGTGCATGCACGTACGGACGGGCAGACTAGCCAAATTCCATCAGTCTTCTGGCTCAGCTCAGCTCACTTGTATATGACCTTCCTTGATTCCTTTTTAGTTTTAGCGGTTGTAGTTGAAAAAATTGGTTATCTTCAAAAGTAGTATAAAAAAATTTAAAAAATAAATTTTTTTTAGAAAAACTTATAAAGTTCAAAAATATTTTTAAAAAATAAAGTGAATGATCTGTATAAAAATAACAAAAGAATTAAAATTAACAAAAACTAAACTAAACCAAAGAGGGTCTATATCGGTCAAGCAGCTCTACTCAGCTAGAGATGCAGGTCGTGACCGCACTATGCCAAAAATCCTTATATACGTCGGTTTATTTGAGTCAATTCATTATAAATAGATACAAATGATCTCATCTATGCCGGTCATAAAGTGCGAGGGAAGATAAGCACATCTTTGCCGATTCTAATTAAAGATCGGCACAAATGAGTGAGTATTTGTGCCGGTTTGTGGATAAAAATGGTACATATATATATCTATATCGGTTCAAGTACGAACTGACATAAATAATTTAAATTCTCTATATCGATTCGTGGTTAGAACCGGCACGCACCGGCGGATCCACCAGGTTGCCAGGGTGGTCCACGGGCCACCCTAGGATCCGCAACCTGGCCCATTAATTACCCTCACCCGGCCCACTCGATCATGCTGCAAAAAGGGCCCATCGATCTCTATTGTTGTGTTTGTAGAATTGTTAAAATCGATCTCAGTTTCTAAGAAAAGAAAGAAGGAAGGCAAGGAGCAGCAGGCAACATCGGCCAAGGAATAAGCCACTAAGATTAAGATTTCTAGCCTCTTTTGTGTTTGATTAATGCATCTATATTGTCGATTTGGTCTAGAGTAGCTAGAACGAGGAACAATGGTGGTAATATGCCTATAACAGGTTTTCTAAATTTTTGGGAGTTGTCCATCAAGAATTGGACCTCAGCTATACTACGGAAGTTGTAGGTCTTGTTTTTATCTTTTCATAGAGTGCAAGAACGCAAAAAAAGAATATGCAGGCTGAAAATTATGGTTTTTCCGTCTTGTTGTCCAAACTAGGTTGTAGGTACAACTTACATCTTAGGTTTCATCTACCTTCATTCTGCTTGGAGGAGAACCCACCAAGCGTATAGCATTCCCTCACGCGAGGATTATGCTTCTTTGAGTTTCAATGCTTGGTCCTACAACGAAAAAGTTCTGCGATGTCATTAGTTTTTCATAGAGTTCTAGAACACGTAAATTGGGTCTATGTTTTATACGTTGTGACCATTTAAGTGAAGCTGTCGAGGTGTCGACGACATCAAGTTGGACCACCCTAACCTAAAATCCTGGATCCGCCACTGCCGGCACGCACAAATATATTTGTCTTTTGTACTAACTTTTATGTTCAAAATCATGATTTTATAAATTATCATATGTAGTCACGAACCGATACAAATAATAAGCTATTTGTGCCGGTTCTAGTGACGAACCGCCAGCGATAACTTATTGAATCAACACAAAAGTATTATTTTGGTGCATTGGCGGCTAGCCCTTTGCATGGCAACGTGGCGTCGTCCGTTATGGGATTGGCACTAAGGGCCTCTTTGATAGTTTGTTTTAGTTTAGTTTTTGTTGGGATTGTAACTTTTGTTATTTTTATATACACCATTCACTTTATTTTTTAAAAATAATTTTTTTATAACTTTGTAGGGTTTTTCTCAAAGATCTTAAAAAAAAAATTTAATAATTTATTTAGCCTCTTTATACCAATTTCAAAGGTGGTCAAATTTTTTCAACAAAAACTAAACTAAAACTAAACAAGCTATCAAAGAGGGCCTTACTCGTGTCTGCTCACATCTGGACCTGCAGGTAGCCAGAGACATTTGCTTTTTAAGCTCCATCGATGATCGCGTGTGGTGAACGTCGATGTCGGGCACATGTTCGCGTCTGGTATAGATGTCGGCCGGTAACTCGCATGCGTCATCGACCCATCTAGGCAACGACTTTAATTAACTCTCAGCGCATCCTCCGCGCTATTCCACGTGTGAGACGAAAGCCCGGTACCGTACAGCGGTACGAATTGGGCCGCGCCACGCCGGTCCGGGCCCGTCGTGTCTGGGGCCGGTGCAAAACGGGCCGACACGGCCCGGTCAGCACTTCAAACAGTGCCAGACCCACATAAAGTGCCAAAATTAGTCCTAGCACGGCCTAAAAGTACGTCGGGTCGACCCAAACATGGCACAACTAGTGAAAAAAAGTAGGTAATATGTTTTTAGAAATCCGTACGTTGTTTAAATAAAAGAGTTGTCTACGTGAAAAAGATGTGTCTCGAAATTATCTGCAACTTTCGTGTTCAACCGAAATTTTTCCGAGCAACAGAAGACCTCGAAAATGACAAATTACCGAGTACGCTGTTATCGGCCCTAAAGCAGGCAGCGAAAAAAATAATTTTTATAAATTCATATGTTGCTCAAGTGAAAAAGATGCCTGCATGAAAAGATGTGTCTCGAAATTATCTACTACTTTTGTGTTAAACAGAAATCCATTCGAGCGACGTAAAAACATGAAAAACACAAACTACTGACTCGTGCCTCATTTTGAGCCAGGCTGGGCAGGCTCAAGCATGGCTTGGACAGCGCGGCCTGTCGTGCCTGGTTTCTAGGCCTGGCACGGCACACCATTCGGGTCGTGCCGGCCCGGCCCATTTTTTCCCGTGTCATTCCTTGCTTCGGGCCGTCTTTTTTGGGCCATGGCAAACTCCCAGCACTAGTCCGGTATGTACAAAAGTTCGCGTTAATTTATAAGATTTACCGCGTAGAATATGATAGTGAAAGAACGAGCATGCATGTATAGAAATTGATTTGGACCATCTTTGAACCAATTATCAAATCTACACAAGAAGCTAAAGATTTTATGCATGCGTAATTGAGAAAACTACCTATAAAGTATACAACTATTTTTACCATGGTACTCTCTCCGTTTTTTTTGTTTGACGCTTTTGACTTTTGAACAAGTCTTTCACCATTCTTCTTATTCAAAAAAATTATGTAAATATCATTTATTTCGTTGTGATTTGTTTAGCATTAAAGCTATTTTAAGCATGACTTGTATTTTTCATGTTACAATAAATTTTTGAATAAGGAAGAATGTCACCATATCAGAAATTCATGTCTTCAATGTCATCCGAGTGAAGGCTCGGGTGTCAAACAGGTCATCGTCCCCCCCCCCCCCCGGGCAAATACCATGTTTTTTGCCTAATTCATTCCTTAAATCAATGTTTTAAGATGTACCCACTCTGCTATGACAGGTGGGGCCTCCTATTTCTATTATAGTGAGGCGGGATGATATATTCTAAAGGGAGCGGCTGCAGCCCGGTGATTGGCACGCACGCTGCTGCTGCTTGAGCCCATCTTGGCGGAGGCATGGTGGCCAGCCCGTCGCCTAGGTTTAAGCAAAACCGTATTCTAAAACTTTCGATCTTTCGATAGAATGAGATCAATTTTTCCAAGCTTCTGTTCGTTAAGCCGTTCGGTCCTTTTAAATTATTCCACCATTTAGGTTCCTCCTGGGCTCCTGTCTAGACTGGTTAATCTCTTCGTTATATATCTAAAAAAAACTAGCTAGCTCAGCTGATACTCTGAGCAGTATCGGCCTAGTGGGCCAGCTCTTGACGTTCGTACGTTTACAGTCGCATTTGTACAGGCAGTTGATTGCGCGTTCAGCATTAAAGCCCTTGCCGTTGATTCGAAACTTCAGGTCCAGTGGCGCTAGCAATCAAGTTATATGCACATAATGGCAAATGCAGAGCCCCCAAAAAAGAGTTCTAGCAGTAAATATTCAAGGGTTAAACATCATCAATCTCTCCCTGAAGAGTAGACTCGGATAGCCAAGAATCAAAAATACTCTGCAGTCCTGATCTATAAGATGGATGGAGGAGCCTTACGCCAAGTTCCTGTTTCAACCGAGCATTTGAGACCCGTTTCTCGGCTGCTATAATTATGTCCCGACTGTTTGATCCTGCAGAATCCATTGTGAAATCAGGACATCTCTCTAGCAAGCTCTGAGCAAATGCGAAAACCTTCTCTCTTGGGGCAGGGTCATCATCAACCACATTGTATATTTCCCTGCAAATGAAATTGTTAAACCATAAAAAAATCAATGATCAGCCAACTCCAAAGGTTTCCCAAATTTCAGTCTCTTTCGTAATAGAAATTTATAAATTGTTGCTAAGAACCCAAATAGCTAACTCGAGGTTTAACTTTTAAATTGCTAACAAAAAAACAGATATTGCATTAATATAGATAGTTTATGCAAAAGAGACGAAGAAACTATTCTACAGGTCAAAGCAAACAGAGAGATACTATCAAAGCAAACTATTTTGGCAGTGCATTCATTGAAATGCAAATTGAAAATATGCTTGAAGGTTGGCATAAATGCAAAGAATTGAAGTAGTTGCACAGGCAAGAGAAAACATAAACCTTGCACATCTGATGCTCATGCTAGCCAGGATAGCCTGATAGATGTCAGCAACATGGATTCGTGCAGTGTACTGCTTGGACTCCCTCAATCTCTGTCTTTGTGACAAAGATTTGCTCTTAGCTATTGTGTCCAGGGCACTGCAGTAATAAAAAATGGTCATTGGGAAAGGCATTCAACACAGTTATCTTACAGGTGCTTTCAGAAAACAAGTATCATGGGACTGCAACATCTCTAGTGAGTAGTTCTTTCGTCTCTTCATCTCTTACAATGTTATCAACTTAACATTTCTTTCTTAAGTAGATATTGTTCATGAATCATGGTAAAAGTGTTGTAAATTTTTCATATTTCAGATATACTCACATAGTGGTGGACCAGTGGTAATCAAAGTGTCATTGACCAGGTCTTGTGTTTCTGGAGTCAAGTTAATTATGTGCTTATAATCAGAATAGTAAAATGGGTTCAAGTATTAGCAGACTGAAACCTTCTTCCAGGCCCATATATCCCACCCAAGCGAAATATAAAGGCCGACAGATCCGGCTTATCTACAAGATTCAACCATCCTTTTTCTGCAGCATATCTTAACTTGCCAGACTCGCTCTTTGGATTTACTGGATGACTGCATGTATAGAAGGTTCCCCAGCTCTCTTAAAAATGTATTGCAAAAATGCATAAAAAACACTCAGCCACTTACTTCTCATCAACCCATGCACCACCACAATCACCATATACACCTGAATAAAAAAGAGGTCACAAGATTGTTGTGTACAAACACATAGTTCGAGATGCTCTTTTTCAAGTTAACTTGCAAAGCCAAACCTAACTTACATTACATATTAAGTGAAAAAAAATTCTAGTGTATCTACCAGGCAGTGTAATGTAATACCAACAAGGTAAAAAGAAGCAGTTATATGCAACATGTTGCAGCTTACAATAATTGCAAGAGAGAAGGAAGCAGCAGTCTGTAACAAGCTGCAGCTGTTAGCAATATACAACAAAACAGGATACATAAGTAAAATATCAAAACATCACTATTACTTCATTTGACTACTTCATGAAAAATAATTCAGTGCATCATCAAATTTTGAAATGTTGGTATCAATTTCACCCCAAATTCAGTGCATATAAGATGATTCTACAAAAAATAAAGCAATTCATACTACGCATGCGTACAATTTGTGAACTTACTTGTTGAAGAAAGGTAACACAACCATTGAAGATTACCATTGTTCAGAGTGCTTTGCAGGTCGCCATGTAAAGAAAGCAACTATACAAGGTATTAGAGGCAAATAATCATGCAGTCGAATTCAGATAGCATTCAAGTCAGTCAAATTAACTTGTGCAACAAGTAATTGACAACTTACAGGATCACCAATTCTAGGGATGGGTGGAATGGAGATGAGTAAATGGGTTGCATCTTGAAAAGCATGAAGATTTGCCAGACTGGAATGGACACAGGAATTAGTAATCACATAAAACTCAAAAAGAAAAATATCAGAATTCATCAGCACACATGTATCATTATGAAGTTTACAAGCAAATGGAGTGTAATATACTAGTTTTATGGTATGTAAATGACACTCAAAAGGATAATCAGCCAATCTGCTATATCTGAAGTATATGCATTAATGCAAAAACATTTTGCCAGATGCAAATAGTTCCAAGAAGCGGTCGACCTTATGAAAGTTCTTAGCAAACAATTGGTAATGTTTATTTCCTTCAACAATGTTCTTGGGGAACTCGAGTTGCAATCATAAAAACAAAGTTTATGTATAAAGGTAAACAAGTGCGCTGCTCGCTGGTTCTGCTACTTCAAAGAGAAATGCCATGGGATCTGTCCATGCGACAATGAAATTAGTGGACCACAGTGTTTCAAAAATCCTGATTAATCTCTAATCGATAGTCCTCCACCTAGCAGCGAGTATCGGCTAGTCCACAGCTCGCCGATCAATTAGCGATTAACGATTTCTCCAACCTGGGTGGATCAAGAACGCCAGGACGAGGACCAGTACCTGCTGCTCGTGGCATCGAAGACGGAAGCTCTCACGCCCAGCATCTCGAGCTCCCTCTTCTTGGCTGCGCCGGTGCACGTCCCGGACACCCGCCTGCACCATCCAAATTTTTTTTTTCGCAGAATCAGGGCTCGGGAGCACCAGATGCCGACGGCGGCGCCGGTGACGGTGACGGTGGAAGAACTCCATCGCGGAGGTGGAGATCGGGAAGTGGAAGCCGTGGAATGGAGGAAGGCTCACCATCCCTGCGCGAGGAGGCGCTCGGAGACGTAGCGGCCGACGAAGCCGGTGCCCAGCACGAGCATGTGCCCCGGCTTCGGCGTCGCGGCCGCCGGGATGGGGGCGATTCCTGGAGCCATCGGGGTTGAGTTTGGGAATACACCGTCTCTGCCCAGCCATATCATTTTCATTCTGGGTTATGGTTCTTAAAATACTTCATTGGATTAGATTTTCTTCACGTTTTTCTTGGAACGAAATTTTTTTCGTGTATTATGTTCAAAGGAAAGAATATAGAGAACAAAATCGAATGAAAAGAAGGTTAAAAATGTCTTAAGAGTTCTCTTTGTCTTAAAGTTAAAAATACTTCATTCGGCGCGGTCCAGGCGGCGGCGGCGACAAGGAGTCATGCGGCGGGGGGAGGGGGGAAGCCGCAGGAGCAGCGAGGAAGGAGGTGGGAGGGGCGATTTGCAAAATTTTTATTGGCCGTCGGATACGAGTCGGACGGCTAAGATTCTATATATGCACATGTACACCGATTCTCCATGCACACAGGATCTTGACTCCACTAGGGGAAGGGAACAGGAATACGCACAGGATCTTGACTCCACTAGGGGAAGGGAACAGGAATAGAACGAAGAGAAGATGGTTCAATTAAAAGAAAGTCTTACCTTCTCCGTTTGGTTACACTCCGGAGACAAGCAGCAAACAGCGAGCTTTTATAGTATTTTTATATTATAAAAAGAGGCTTTGCCCTTAATTTTCTCCCCTTTTTCTTGTAAATAAGATATCGCTCAACGCCAGAATCGAACATTTCTGGTTTGCTCAAAAATGCTGGGATGCCAATATTTAGGGTCATGAATAAAAATTTCCCCTTTATTTTGGTGTCGGAGTGCAGGCGAACAGCTTACCGACTGTGCAAGCATACACATCTCTTATTACGAACTAATAAGTTTACTGAACACGAATAGCAGCTGCAAATTCCTGAATGGGGGAACAGGAGCTCCGGCCTGTGTTGCAGCCTTGAAGACTATCGCCACCGCAGCGTGTCCAGGGCTTGTTTATGGACACGGGCATCTCCAGCTGCCACCACGTTGAAACCTGTAAAAACAGAAACGTTCAGTCTCATAACTTCCTAAGATTTTTTTTTTTAAAAAAAGGAAACACTTATTTCCATTAACCATCACAGTAAATAGTACGGGAGGATTGGATTTTGCTAATCGAAAAGAGCAAAGGGCACCATTGCTAGATTTCATTACAATGCATCCTGGCACATAGAACAGTCCCCTCTACGAACAAGATTGGTGTTCCTAGTGGTGCCCTTTCCAGAAATAGGAGGGGTGCAAAACATAAAGAATTTGGGAAACAGAGTGAATCTTGATGAGGAGACTGAAAGTTATACTTGCAGGCCTTGAATTTGGAGAGACAGGCCAATGGAGCCTATCCCCTTTCCAATCAGTTATTGACCCCCCAGCTCCTTCAATCACAGGTACCAATGAGAGAAAATCGTATGGCTGCAGAACGGAATGAGTTCTCATAGTAAATAACTTTCATAGATCCAATGAACTCAAAAGAATGATAAATTGAATGCTGCTCTTAAGTTGTTTAAAGCAAGAAACTAGCAAAATGAACCCAACTCAAATAAATGACTAATCGAGCTCAAAACTAACCCAGTTGACTTGAGTTCGGTTGATTTCAAGCATTAGTGAAATGAAGCAAACATCATTTTCCAAATAATGAAATGCACATCAATGATAAGATTCATACCTTCAACCCGGATTCAACAACAAGATCTACAAAACCAGAAGCCAGGAGAGCATAAGCATAGCAATCACAACCATACAGTGGGACTTTCACCTAGCATCAGAAATGGGTAAAATAGCAAATGTGTAAAGTATACTAAAGTTAGTGCTGAAAGTTTAGCTAACCATAGAAATAGTAGCAATAGGAATAGCACACGTATTAATCTGAGGGCCAAAGGAACAGCATATATACAGAGTATAAAACCCTAAGACAACAGGGGGATGGGCCTAGGCCCATGTATACATATCTAACACCTCCCCTCAAACTCATGGTAAATCAACAACACTGAGTTTGTAAAGACAAAAACTATGGCATTGTTGAGTCTATGCCTTTGTGAAGAAATCTGCGAACTGAAACTAAAAGCTACAACATTCTCCCGAACCTATGACCTCGCATAGAAAGCATCGACAGTACAACACCAATATGCTTGGTAAGCTCATGCTTCACCGAATCACGAGTAATACCAATAGCTCCTGTGCTATTAGACAAAAGATAAGTCGGCATAGTAATAGAAACACCAAAAATCTCAAGTAACCAACGCAACCAACTAACAATATTCCTTATGCTCCGTGCTATAACCTAGAAAACACACTCGACAGACTAAGCAGTCAACTTTATGCGTTCATGAGAAGCGAGAAGAACATATGACACACACACCCCCCCGAAGGAACGAAGACCAGAATAGTCAGGTGTGCACCCCAAATAGACACTCCACTAGAATATCACCCTTAAGGGCAGAAGAAGATTGGAGATTAACAAGATAGCAAGTAATGGAGACAGCCTCAGTCCAAAAGTGAGAACGAACAGATGAAGCAGTCATCAGAGCACAAGCGGTCTAAAAAAGATGACGACGTTTGTGTTCAGGTACACCGTTAAAAGCATAGAAACCGGGACACGAAAAGAGTGGCTTGCTCAGTGAGAAAACAATGAGTCCCGGATAGATATTTGGTATTCCCCAGCAGAATCAGCACGAAAGACACAAATAGGAGTGTAAAACTGAGTACGAACCATGATTGCAATTTTTTTATGAATAGATAAAACCTCGCTACATTGAGACATTAAATATATCCAAGTGTGACGAGAAAATCATCTATAAAAATGACTTAATATTTCTAACCACCCTACGAGGCATAAGGGGCTAGACTCAGACATCAAAATAAACAAGATCAAATGGACGAGCTGATACAAACTCAATAAATGGTAGGGGAATTGCACCTGCTTGCCAAGGCTGCAACCCACACAAGCCAAAGAAATATCATCAGACACAGACCCTAATAGACCACGACGAACTAACGACAATAGAAGCAAACCAAAGATGTTCCAAACAATGATGCCACGAAGTAAAAGATGTCGTGGAGAAGACAGTCGAGAGAGACCGACAGGAGCAGCGAAAGGGAGACAAAAGTCGGTTAAGCTCCCAAAGACGTTGCGATTCACAGCGTCGGGGGCTAGTACCAACCAGTAGACCCGTGCGACGATCTTGAACAGAACAAGAATCAGTATCAAGAATCACAAGACAACCATAATCATTAAGCTGGCCAGCAAAGATAAGTTGCATAGTAGCTTAGGAACATAAGAAACTATGAGAACATGCAATGAAGAAGACAGAAGAGTGCCTTGTCCTATGACAAGAAGAGAGGTATTGACCGTCATCTGAACACTTAAAGTGGTCAACGGACTGATGGAAGTAAGACAGGTAGAATCAAATGTCCTATGAAAGTCATCCATGATGATGTACCTGAAGAAGAAGGTGGTCTCTCAATAGAAGACTATGAAACAAAACCAATAGACTCGTCGATGTAGAGGCAGCCAAGCGACGAAATAGCAGAAGAATCTCAGACTCTCAGCAGAAGCATTAGGACTGCACTGTAAAGACGTATCTGAATCCCCAATAGCTAAAGCAGAAACAGCAGTGCCCTTGGACTAACGACGACGAGACAAATCCGGCTTCTTATTGTAGCAGAACTACTCCACATGACTAGCTTTGTCAATAAGTGCAGCGTAGACCAGCCTTTGTCGAGGAAGACATAGCTGATGGAGAAGCAGCCGAAGAAACAACAGGCGTCGAGGCTAGCGGACAAGCAGATGTCGAAGCCGGCGAACAAAGAGCGAGGACTGAGGAATACAACAAACCCGCATCATGCAGACAAATCTCCTTGGTACGAAAAGCCAGTAAGGGCCTCCACTAAAGAGACCCGTGGATGATGAGCTAGAAGCTGAGCACGAATCTGCTCAAACTTTGGTCGGCCCATCTTCCTGTTGTATTACAGTTGTGTGTGTGTGTGTGTGCACCGGCCCTTTTGACCCCACATGAATACATTTGCTATTCCTAACACATACCTTATCCCGTACACGAATAAATGCATCTTCAGCATCTCCTTCGAAGAGATGTGGACTTGTTGTATATCTGACACGTGCACAGCATTGATGTTACACACAGGAAGGCATAATTCACTGTAATGTTACGTATGATGCCTAAATTCTAGATCATAATGTACATACAAGTAAGCTTGAGCGAGTACATTGCAAGGGCGGACAGATATTTGTTGTCCATTTAAGGTTGTTTTCTTCCCATCCACCCCAACCCATCTTTCTCTTAAGATTGGCTGATCAATAATGCCAATAACCTAAATAAAGGAAAAATAAATATCAAGGCTAACTAAAAACAACTATCAAACAAAGATATTACTCAACATGTTGCATGTCCACCGTCCAGAGAAAATTAATTTGAATACGATGTACCGAAATTTTAAAAACTAATGCTTTTGAAACTGCATCAAAGCACCATGTAAAGGTAATTCATTGTTGCCAGTATCAACTATCAACAAAATTAGACTATATCACTGCGTACATATAACTTCGTATAACAGGATGATATTTGTTACATTTTATTCATTTAGTGGTAAACTAAATGACGAATACAAGGAAACAAAGTAACAAACAGGAGCAGGATATGAGCAAGAGAAATCCAGCATACCGGCTTCCCATTGTGCAGAAGTGCAATAAGTGTACCAAATAGAGGCTTTCCTACAAACAATAAATTAGCAATTATCATAGATAGCTAGGTTCCACAATCCAAATAGTCCTACCCATACATTTATTAAGGTTCCATACCAGTAATGAAGCTTTTTGTTCCATCTATGGGGTCCAAAACCCAAACATAATCAGAAGACTTCTCCGCACATCTCCAACCATTCTCCTCACCAAAGCTGAATGAACCCAGTAAAGATCACATTATTTATCAGTGATGTAAATACATCAAAAGTGAACTAAAAAAAATATAAACAAGCAAAGAAATCTACATAGCATGATTTGGGAAGATTTTCAGTATGACCGACACCATTGCTTCCTCCGCTTCTCTATCTGCAATTGTGACAGGACCTGCAAAAAATTCAGTAAATCAAGCTCAAAGCCATAAAAACCTCAACATTCAGTTCTCGAGAAGATTTGGCATAATAACTCCAATCATGGTATTTATCAAATCTATATAATATTTCTGCAGGGACAGTTGGTTTTAGGACATCCCAGGGTTAGCTTAGAATGCTGTTACATTTGACCAAACGAAACAATTACATGCTTTATAAAAAGGTAAACAGAACAAGTACGAAAACACAAATATAGGCCTTGTTTGTTTCAGATTAAAGTTGAGTTGAGTTTTCCTGTAGCAAATTTGTTACCCCCTCGAAAGACATTTTAACAAATTCAAAAAATTATAAAAAATTTATTTTACGAACTCTAAGAAGAACCATTTGAAACCCCACAAAAATGACTACAAAATATTACATCATTTGGCTTATAGAAAATGACAAATTTACATTTAATTTAGTTTAATCTGAAAAAAAAGGCCATAAAGCATCTGATCAAAATCCCACCTACTAATTTGTGTAATATATACATGTCACCCTCCACTGTTCTCTAACTCAATGAATTTACAAGTACATCCAAAATCCCTCCAGAAGTATACCTTATATTTTCTATTCAAAATATTTACTAAACACCTATTGTTATACGAGGTTAAAAAAATACAATTAGAACAGAACACAGCACCCCCAAAGAATAGTTGCATTCACCTAGTATTTTAATGTGCCATTTCAACAAAAAAAAAAAACATTAGACGACAGAACAAAATCACCCAACAGATTATTTGATCTTTAAATTCAATGACGAATAAAGGTATGAAAAGAACAGACTATTCTCCCTCTACTGATCACTGATAAAAGGGATCAAAAAGCTTAGAACATGTGCGACTCAATGCCTGTGCATTTGCCCCCACTGTAACCCAACTCCCTTTGTTCATATAACTCTCCTCCTCCTATCAAAGGGCAATCCTCTTGCCTTACCGTTCAAAAAACCAACACATGACTGCTATACCCTTCAGGACCCCGTGGGCATTGATACGGAGTATCAACCAGAGGTGATCACTGCAATGCAAGGTCACGCGGCAACAAAACTAGATAGAACCATAAACTAGAGCCAGGAAATTCGCATAAACCACTCAAGATAAAAGCTTTATAGCCCACAAGGAGCTGCGCGAAGGAAGCTAACTGTGGTCCGCCTTGTCGATGATCTCTACGCGCTGCCGGAAGTACTTCCTGAGCACCTCGCCCGCCGCCTCCGCCGCGTCCTGCGCCACCCCCACCAGCCGCTCCATCTCCGGCCCCTCCTTACCCGCCACCACCTCCCATCCGCCCGCCCCGGAGACCGGGGCCCGAACCGAGCCCATCCGGCGGCCTGCCACTGCTACCCCGCGCGTCCGAACCGCTGCCGCCGCGGGGGCGGAGGCGGAGGCGGATGCGGAGGCGGGGAGGGGTTGGGGGCGGAGGTGGTGGGGGCTAGGGCTTGGGGAGCTGGGGCAGGGGAGGGGCGAGGAGGGCGGGGCGGTGGGGAGCATCGGGGAGGAGAAGCGGCGGCGGCGGGGCAAATGGTGGTGGCGCCTTTGGGATTGTGCGATGCAAGCCGATGCTTGCCGGCTGCTGCAGCGCTGCTTCGAGTTCGAGGCTTCGTCGAGCACAGGTTGCAGCACGGGCTTGGGTTCCCTTGTTGTTAGGATGGTCACATGGCCCAATTGTCAAATGACAGTGTCCAGGGCCTTGTTTGTTATTTTTGTATACAGGAATGTTAGAGAACGGATGTCCGTTCTGATGGTTTGCGACGGACATCCTCCCCTCACATTTCACTGCTCGTGCTCCTGCGTGTGCTACGACCGGTGCGCCCGCGGGGAAGACGGGCTCGGCCTCCCTCTCCGCCGCCCGGCCGAGGCCTCCGCCTCGGCCGGGCCTGCCGAAGCCGCCACCTTCTCCAGATGGCCGGCGAGCTCGCATGCACGGCGGCGGCCGCCTTTCTCCTCTCCTGCTCCTCCACGCACTCATCTCCTCGGTGAGCTCCCTCTCTCTGCTCGGCCTCGTCGCGGTGGCGCGCCTGCTCCTTGATGAGCCCAGCGCGCGCGCTGCGCCAGTTGAGCTTCGCCACGCAGCCGAGAGGAGCGACGCCACCGGGGGAGCTCACTGGCCCCAGATGTTGGCGAGGACCTTGACGAGCCTTGGGACGCGACCAAGTTGTTGTACATGTCCTGCAGTGCTCCATCCTCTCCCCTGAACACGTCGAGCTCGCACGCGAGTGCACTGAACGAGCAAAGGCCATGGATAGATTTGTCATCAACTTGTTCACACATCGTGGTCCTCTTTGATCGTTTGTTTTAGTTTTGTTCCGATTCTATTTATAATAGTATTTGTTATTTTTTCGCTATTGCTATTTCGCAGGCGTCTAAAATTTGCGATTTCATGTAGGCGCGAAAAGTTTAAGTAAGTTTGTCTTGTTTTTCACATTTTCATTCACCGAAAAAATGTTGTGAGAAGGTGAAACTTTTATACGAGGGTTCTTTGCGTTCTGCTTTGTGTGTGGCGTCATTGGCGATCATTGTCCTCCAAAAATGGATATTGCGTGGAGAACCGCGTGAAAAGCTGTTGTTACATGTTGCGCCTGTAAAAAATGATAAAATTCAGATTGGTTTAGGATGTTTCAACTAGTTTCATAGGAAATTAATATTGGTCCAGGTTGTTCTAGGTAAAAAAGCAGTTATGTTCATGGAAAATTCAGGTTGGTTTAGGTAGTTTCATAGGGAATTCATGTGGGTTCAGGCTTTTTTATGATAAAGAAGTAGATAGCTTCATGGAAAATTTATCTTGTTTCATGTCGTTTAAGCTAGTTTAGTAAAGAAATTCAGGTTGGTTTAGGATGTATAAGCTAGTTTCATGGGAAATTCATATTGGTTTATGATGTTTCAGCTAGTTTTATAGGAAACCATGTTAGTTCGAGTTGTTTAGGTAAAAAAAACTAGGTTCAGGGCAAATTCAGACTGGTTCAGATATTTTTCATATAAAATTCATGTTGGTTCAGAATTTTTCTGGTAAAAAGGTTGATAGTTTCATAGGAAATTCGGTTTGGTTCAAGTTGGTTCATATAGGTTCAGGTTGGTTCATATAGGTTCAGTTTGGTTCAGGTAGTTTCAGTTTGGTTCAGGTTGGTTCGTAAGGTTTCAGCTGGGTTCAGGTTGGTCATGTAGGTTCAGGTTGGTGCAAGTTGTTTCAGCTAGTTTCATTAGAAATTCAGATAGGTTCATGTGAACCAAGCCAAGACATGCCAGCCCACTGGTTCAGGTTGTTTCAGCTAGCTTCATAGAAAATTCAGATTGGTTCAGTGTTTCAACTAGTTTCATATGAAATTTATATTGGTTCAGGTTGTTTCAAGTAAAAATGCAGCTAGGTTCATGTGAAATTCAGGTAGGTTCAGATAGTTTCATAGAAAATTCATGTTGATTCAATATTTTTCTGTTAAAAAAACAGATAGCTTCATAGGAAATTCAATTTGGTTTGTGTTGTTTCAACTAGTTTCATAGGAAATTCAGATAGGTTCATATTGGTGTAGGTAAAAAAAAGCTAGGTTCATATGAAATTCAGGTTGATTCAGATAGTTTCGTAGAAAACTCATGTTGGTTTAGGATTTTTTTGGTAAAAAAAGAAGATAGCTTCATGGAAAATTCAGGTTGGTTTAGGTTGTTTCAGTTTAGTTTAAAGAAAACATGTAGGTTCAGGTTGGTTCATACAGGTTTAGGTTGGTTCAGGCAGTTTCAGATTGGTTCAAGTTAGTTCAGGTTGGTTCATGCAGATAGCTTCATGGAAAATTCAACTTGGTTCAGGTTGGTTCAGATAGTTTCATAGAAAATTTATGTTGGTTCAGAATTTTTCTGTTAAAAAGGTTGATAGTTTTATAGGAAATTCGGTTTGGTTCAGATTGGTTCATGTAGGTTTAGCTTGGTTCATATAGGTTCAGCTTGGTTCAGGTTGGTTCATGTAGGTTCAGTTTGGTTCATATAGGTTCAGCTTGGTTCAGATTGGTTCAGTTTGGTTCATGTAGGTTCATATTGGTTCATGTAGGTTTGGATTGGTTCAGGTAGTTCACAAATTTATTCAAATAGTTTTAAGTAGTTTCATGCATTTTTCAAAAAACTTCAGGTTTCATATTGTTTTCAAAAGTTTCGTGTAGTTTTTCAAAAAGCTCCAGATTGTTTAATGCAGTTTCAGAAATTTCATTAGTTTCAAAAAATCATGTTGTTTCATTTAGGGTCATCGTACGAACCAAATGAATGTATATATCCTTCTAGTTGCCTAAAGTAATCACGTATGAATGTATGCCTAGTTGGTCTCCTATTTAAAAGCTCACTCAGGTGACCGGGTTAAACGCAAAGAAGCTGCGTTCTTTGCTAATCTTCTTGTTAGTAACAGTTGATGCTCATCCGTTGGGTGAGTCCTGAACGGAAGACCGTAGGGTCACTACAGGAAATGTAAATAGAGTCGACTACCAAATATTATATCGACGGCCAGACATACACCGTTGATACCATTGACCTACTATCGACGGCCAGACATAGGCAGTCGATAAAAAGGAAGCCAACGGTTCAGTATCGACGGCCACATTAAAAACAGTCGAGTTTGTTCGGGTAGGCTGATGGGGACGCGGTTGGGTGTGACGCCGTCTATGTTTCTTGACAGCTAGATGTCAGACCGTCGATACAGTTACAACTGTTTCGACGGTACATTTAATACCGTCGACACTATGAATATTTTCTTTTCCCTTTTATTTGAATTTTATTTCAATATTTGTTCAGAATTGCTATTAATTTGAAATGAAAATTTGGAATGTTGCATTTTGTTATATTTTTGGTAGCTATTTTTGTCATGTTTGAACTGAGGAATTTTGAACGGATATTGCTTGTTAATTAAAATACTAATTAATGTTTAAATTTAGGAAATTCTATTTTATTAGCCAAAAAATTGAAAAATTGCTAGATGTGGGCGTGCGGGTATCGATTATTGAGTAGTGGGAAAGACTTAAAATTAAAATTACAAATGAAAATAATTTAAATTGAAATGGCATGGTTAACGTTGCTTTGTTCATATGAAATACAAAACTCTTAGTAAACTTCTCCGAAAAGCTTCAGGTTTCAATGGGGTGACCTCAAAGGATGGTCTAAAATTTCTGAAAATTTTTTCAGGGTTGTAATTCCCAATAAAAAGTAACATGGAATTGTCTGAACATTTGAAATTAGTTTTTAAAAATTTATAAAATTTAAACAGAGTGGTTTGACCATTAATGCTCTTTAGGAGGGGTTGCCCTCGAGACAGGCAATAGTCTCGACGGCTTCCTCTATTGCCGTCGATACTATGGTCCTAACTCGACGGTAGTCAAAGGATACACTCGGGATCGTAGTTTCGACGGTTTGATGACTAGCCGTCGTCGTCGGTCTTCCCGACGACTATGTCATTGCTTGCCTCTAGGCCGTCGATCTTGGTGTGGCTACCAACTCGTGTCGACGGCTATATATGGCCGTCGTTACTCTCGAGGCCGTTCTGACTATTTGTGTCGACGGCCCGATGTCTGACCGTCGACATCTTGTCCTAGGTATAGAGGGCACGCGGGCTCGGGACTTAGCGAAATCGCTACCCCAAGCCTCCATCTGCTCCACGCCAAGCGCCGCTCGCCACCACCGCCGCGCGTCGCGCCGCCGCGCCGTTCCGCCTCACGCCACATGGCGCCGCCCCGCCGCCGTCGAGCCTCCTCCACGCCGCATCGCCGCCGCCTCCACGCTCCTCGCTGGGCGGTCGCCTCCACGCCCGTGCCGCAGGCGCCTCCAGCCGCCGCCGCCTCCCGCCGCCGTCGAGCCGCCTCACGCCGCTGCCCGACGCCGCCGCCGCTTCCCGCCGTCGTCTGCGCCGCCTCGGGCGCTGCCGTGCCGCCTCGGGCATGCTCGGTGGCGCCGCTCCGCCGCCTCCGGCCCGCCGCGCGTCGGACCGCCGCCTCGGGTAGCCGCTGCCCTCTCCGTCGGCTGCTCCACCGCCGGACTGTCTCGCGCCGCGTGCACTCTCCGCCCGCGCCCGCTCTGCCCGCCGCCTCCATTGCCCATCTTGACGCTCCTCCGCCCGACGCCTCCATCCGCCGTCCACCCGCTGTCTTCTGCTGACAACATCGGTACTTTCTTTTTTTTTTTTCAAATGTTGGTAGTGTAGTGTCGACGGCTAATAACGTTTAGTCGAGACTAATTATAATATAATCATGATTAACAATAATTAAATTATTTAAATTAGTAAATCTTTTAAAAATAGTTCGAAATATATTTAAAAATTTAGAAAATAGTATAGAATATAATTAAAAATTTAGGACAATAATATGAAATGTATTTTAAAAATATATTAAACTATTTGCCGTGTGATTAGCTAGCGTCCGTGTATTAGTTTAGGGCATGTCACCTAGCCGTACATCACCCGTTCAGAAACGGCACATCTCGTATGGAACACGGACGGTGATTCGTTCTGCTCTAATACGAGATGTGACACGCGTTTCCGAATTGTCCAGTGGAGCCCCTTATGGGCGTCCCAGTGGACAGCCTACGAACGACTGTTCGAGCAGACATCGCGTTATGGTACCGGAGGGTTTGAGATGAGTTTTTCGACGGCATAACTCTAAGAGGTTCTCCTGTGCATAAAATAAGTGCTTGGAGTTTTTATCGACTCGGCCATCGTTGCACTAGGAGAACCCTTAGGTATCTTTGCCAAATCTCGTCTCGAACCCTTCGGTACTACAAATAATAACGTCGCTTTCGATCGGTCGTCGTAAATGGGTTTAGAAGCCTTCCAAAGCCTAATATCAAACCTCTCGTGCGGCGATGGTCGGCAACTCGGATGGAAGAAGACGGGAGCTGGATGTATGAGGGATGGCAACGGAACGGACACCACTCGGACGAATGGTACGACAAGACCGAGATATTCCTGAATCGTGCTTTTCAGGATATTCCAAACGATAACACGCGGGTAATTTGTCTGTGTGTTGATTGCGGGAACTGTAAGAAAAGAACCCGCGCCCAGATGGAGATAGACCTGTATACGCATGGCTACAAGGTCGAGTACCGTCGATGGGTCTATCATGGGGAGAGTCGGTTGGCGGAACCACCACCACCGCCACCACCAACAGACAAAGGTTTCGATGAGATTGATCGAGTGAATGATATGATGGATGACTTCGGTCATAATTTTTCGGACGCTGAGCCACCCACAACGTTGTCTAACTTCATGGAGCTTCTCGAGTCTGCAAAGCAACCTCTGCATGATAGCACAACGGTGGCTCTCTTGTCTGTTGTGTCTCGTATGTTAGCAATTAAGTGCAAATACAATTTCTCTATTAACTGTTTCGACGAGCTCATATCGTTGTGCTCTGATGTCCTTCCGGAAGGCCACAAGATGCCTTCCAGCTGGTACGAGTGTAAGAAACTGATAGGTGGTCTCGGAATGCCATATGAGAAGATACACTATTGCCCGAACCATTATATGATGTACTACAAAAATGATATGGGTAAACAGTTTTGTGATAAATGTAGAGAGTCAAGATATGTCGAGGTAGAGGACGCTGAAGGAAACAAGAGTCAGACTAGTGTGGCGAGGAAAGTGCTTCGTTACTTCCCGCTGACGAAACGTTTGGAACGGTGTTTCATGACCGAAGAGACGGCGCAACAGATGAGGTGGCATAAGGAGGGTAAAAGGCCGAAGGGCGACTTGATGATACATCCGTCAGACGGGGACGCGTGGAAGTACTACGATCAGAAACATCCGGACTTCGCAGCTGATCCGAGAAATATGCGTCTGGCAATTGCCACCGATGGGTTCACTCCTTTCAATATGATCGCTGCGTCGTATTCCTGTTGGCCAGTGTTCACTATGCCTCTGAACCTTCCACCGTCATATTTAATGAAAGAGGAATTCATGTTTCTATCACTCATCGTGCCTGGTCCAAAGAATCCTAGAAAGAATCTGGATTTTTTTCTAAGACCTTTGGTCGAAGAGCTGAAAAAGTTATGGGAGAATGGACCAATCACGTACGATAGGAAGACAAATACTAATTTTCCTATGAGGGCTGCTTTTATGTGGTCTATTCATGATTTTCCGGCTTACGGAATGTTCTCAGGATGGAGCACGCACGGCAAGCTAGCATATCCCGTTTGCATGGATGATACGAACGCGTTCCAGTTAACACACGGGGGTAAGGCATGTTGGTTTGATTGCCACCGTGCTTTCCTGAAGCCAGATCATCCCTTCAGAAAACAGAGGAATGCTTTTCGAAGAAACACTGTTGTGAATGGACAAAAACGTCCGCGACTAACCATAACTGCCATCAAAGCTTTCCAATCAAAGTTGGTGGAAGGAAGAAATGGAATCTATGAGGGTTACGGTGTGTCCCACCATTGGGCCTACAAGTGCGACTTATACTCGCTACCTTATGCAGAGGATTTGTTATTGCCCCATAACCGATGTCATGCACCAAGAGATGAATGTGGGACAAGCAATCTTTGGGACCAGTCTCGACATCCCTGATAAGAGCAAGGATAATGTGAAAGCACGTCTCGATTGCGCAGAAATATGCAGTCGACCATCAATGAACCTCATAGAAGGACTGTCTAAAAAGCCTAAGGCTTTGTCTTGCCTAATGATCACCCAAAGGAAAGAAGTTCTCGAGTGGATCGAAGGGCGGTTGAAGTTTCCGATGGGTGCGCATCAAATATTGGTCGTGGTGTGAGCGTTGCTCAAGGGAAGATACACGGCATGAAAAGTCATGACTTTCATATATTTGTACGTGATCTCATTCTGTCGTGTTTCGTGGTTACGCACTGAAGGCGTATGGAGAGCTTTTGCGAATTGAGTTTTTTCTATAGAAAACTATGTGCTAAAGAGATAAAGCGGTCCGAGATGGTTAAGCTCGAAGAGGAGATTGTTGTGCTTGTGTGTAAACTTGAGAAAATATTCGTTCCTGGATTTTTTAACCCAATGGAGCATCTTCTGATTCATTTGCCCGCCGAAGCCAGGTTGGGAGGTCCCGTTCAGTACAGATGAATGTATCCTGTGGAGCGTCGTCTTAAAGGGGTTAGGGCAAACGTGAAAAATAAGGCTCGCGTCGAAGGTTCAATAGCAGAATCATACTATATGCAGGAGATAACTCATTTTTGCAATAAATATTTGGCGAGAGAGCACAATGTCAATATTTAGATACCAAGATACAACACAGTTTGTAGCAAGCCTCAATCTAATCTAAAATTGTTTCTTGGGAAAGGCAATCCGGTGGGGAAAAGTAAACGATGAGAGTTATCACAGGAAGAAAGATTGATTGCACTATTGTACTTGTTCGATAATATGGAAGAAATGGGGGACATGCAGAATCAGTTCATACAAAGAGAATGGACAGGGATGAATGAACCCAGTCCAGAGGAAAGAACAAAATTGATGAAGGAGGGTGCCGGACTTGGACGTCCTAACTTCATAGTTTGGTTTTGGAAACATGTAAGTATGCATGATTTCATAACCTTATTAATAATTGAAGATTTTGTCGACGTAGTTTATTAAATTTCTTATTTTTTATGAAACAGTGCACGACTCATGCAAGCGTACACAACGATCTGCGTATTCTGTCGCGTGGACCTAGAACTAGCGTCAAAGTGCACGGAGCTTATGATGTCAACGGGTTTCGCTTCAGATCGACAATTCATGAAAGGTCGAAACCTAATTTAAAATCAATTAACAGTTGTGTACTATGCTACGGGGAAGATGGCATGGAATACTACGGTATAATAGAGGAGATAATTGAATTAGTATTCGAGGGAAGTAAGGAATTATCGGTTGTTCTCATTTGTTGCATTTGGTTCGATCCTATTAAAGGGTTAGGCGTCGGCGAGTTAGGTTTGGTGGAGGTTAACCACAAGTCACGCAGTTAAAAGGGTATGATCCGTTCATCCTTCCCAATCAGTGAGCAAGTGTACTATCTGTCTTATCCATGTAAAAAGCAATGAAAGGTAGTACTAAGCGGCGAGGAAGACCTTCGATCATGGTGGGTTGTGTACAAAATTTGACGGCACGGAAGATTGGCTACCCGACGACCGATGATTATCACCAACCAAATACAAAACAACGTATGAATGGCAATGTGGTGATTGATATTGGGAATGGAATAGATAACCTCGTAGCCACAATAGATGACGACGTAAATGAAGAAGTGTATCCACCCAACCAGCAAGCTCCACAAACACAACAAGCACAACAAGAAGGGGAGAATGTCTAGCTGACCGATGATCTTCTCGATGTAGACGATACATACTTCTAAGTTGATGGTATTCATTTCGGTCATTATGTTCAATTTTGTTGTTTTAATATTACTAATATGTGCACTGACGTTATTTCAAAATGCAGGATGCCACGCCGACAGTTCAGGAGGAGCGCCTCGCAGGACGAGGACGACGACCTTGACCAGGAGGTCCAGGGGGGCACTCCTGAGTCTGGCCACGAGGGCACGCCAGACCAGGATGACCTGGCACTGACACAGGAGTCTGGGGCCGCTGGGGGCTCTAGCCAGGAGGGGGGCTCCCAGGGCAGTAAGAGGGGGCATAACAAGTTGCCCAAGGCGGCGAGATATCCTCACGGGCGCATCGTGATCGAGCCGGATGGCGATAGGTAATATCATAATTATCTAATTTATTGTCAATTAAATCTACTAAATTGCTTTCATTCTCTATAGCAACTTGTCATGTGTCCACCCCAACAAAGCTGATACCCAGCCAGCTAATGCTCTTGGCATCCTCGTGCGCCAGTACTATCCTGGCATGGTCGGAGAGGAGGCGGCACAACATCCCGCTTACTCTTGGGATGATTACAATGTGGCACCACACGGGGATAGCACCGCTGCCGAGGAGATAAGGCGGGAGTTTTGGGTGAGTTCGCACATTTTTTATTTTTAATATCACAGATGATTGGCAACTATTGTTCATTCGGATTTATTTCTTTTCAGCTTAGGTACCGCCCGCGTCCAGGCTTGGAGGAGGAGGACATCAATTCTGTGATGGATAGGAACGCCAAGCAGAAGGTGCAGGATCTGATGTCGAGTGCACGGGTCACCGCCGTTCAGGATTTCCACAGGTATTCACTTATTTCTTTGGCCCTTTTTGGCGCATATGGTTACAATACGAATAATTTACTTTGTCTTGTCTTGTCTTGTCAGGATTGTGAAGGAAGAGAGGATCACCCAGGCCGACGCGCGCAAGCTGTATCTCGAGGCTCAAGAGTACGCGCAGGTTCGACCGGACTGGGTGTCGAACGCCCTAGATGCGTGGGAGGCCCTGTCGCAGCACTGGGCCAGCGAGGCGTTCAAGGAAAAGTCCTTGAAGGCCAAGAAGAACCGAGCAGCGATGACGAGTAAAACGACGACTGGAAAGTCGTCGTTCACTCAGCTAAGGAAAAGGATGGTAATGCTATTTCTTCACTGTTTCGATTTTGTTTTCTTCTAATAAGAAATATATCGACACTCCACTTGTACGATGCAGGGCGCCACGACTGGCCAACTTCCGTCTTGGCTATCGGTATTCCGGAGGGGCCACACCTCCCAGAAAAAGGATGGCTCCTTCGGGCCTGTGGACCCTGTAGCTGCGCAACGAGAGGTACGTAATAATTAATCAATTAGTTCGTACACAATCGTACATTATAACTCGGTTATCTCATTTCAATGCAGGCACGCTATAGAGAGGCTTTCGCTGATAAGCATGGCCAAGAGAAGGACCCAGAAGAGGAGCCTCTAGACCCTCTGGTGATACATGAGGCTATGGGCGGGAAGGCTCATGGGAGGCTAGCGATTGGAGGGGATCACCTGAGGTATGATACTGTCTAATTTATGTTCGTGGCAGTTTAGATCATATTTTGTAACAACTAATATTGATTTGTTATAGGTCGGAGGATTACATACCTCTGGTGAGGGCTTCCCACTCTCAAACGGAGAGCCGACGCGCCTTCGAGGCCCGCATTGAGAGGGAGAGGCAGCGGGAGAGAGAGGAGAGGGAGCGGGAGAAGGAGGAGAGCAGACAGATGATGCACGAGCCGAGGAGAGCCCGAGGACCCAAGAAGAAGCTAGGCAGAGGCGGGAGGCGGAGATGGCGAGGCAACGATATGAGTTCGAGCGGAGGTTCGCCTATCCGAGTCTCTCTCGATCGGGCGGGTATTGTTCTAAAACCTTTAATATCTATCCACATGTCGTTTATTACAAATTCATTCACAAGTTAGATGTTCATAAAATTTTAGGCTGGTCCCAGTGGTACTGCTGCCGATCCGACCTTCTACGGGGGTCCGCCACCGTTTCGCGGTGGATGGACACCGGCTCTCTACACCCCTTACGGCAGCCAGACTACTCCACCAGGGGAATACGGGGGCCCAGCTCGCCCACATGGAGGCTTGCCGTACGTTACGGAGGCGGTAAGTCATTAACTCATATTTCGAATCGTTTAAACGTGACGAACTAATAACCAACTGTTTTATACACATGCAGGGTTCCGGTTCAGCGGCTCATGCTGAGATTCGTGGCCAGGAGGGAGAAGACACATCGGTGAGCCAGGAAAATCCCAACTGGGTCACCGACCTCTTTGCGAGCGCCCCGCCGCTGTTCACCCAGCCGCCTAATCGCCCAGAGAACCCATCGGAGACTGATCCTCGTCCTGATCAGTAGCTAGCTAGCTTTACTTTACACTTTGATACTTTCAGTTGCAAACTTCGTCTTATATTTGTTATATGATAGCTTGTGGACTTCGATATGCGATATATGTGCTTGTGGATGTGTGCAAATGTTTATTTTGTGTTTTTTGTGGTTTCGATGTTTGGTTGGAATGAATTGTGGTCGCAAATATGCGATGAGGGGTATATATATGCATTGTGGGGTATTTTGGGTATGCAGGTGCTGCTGTCGCTGCTGTTGGGGGGCACCGGCGGTAGCCACAGGAATCTGTGTTTTTTTTTACAAAATAAAGAATTTTTTTTCCTGTTTTTATATGTCTCGATGGCTTCAGATCGGCCGTCGATACTGCAAAGCAGTCGGTCCTGTAACGACCGCCTAACCATTGTCGTCGAGAGAACCATTTTGGTCCACGTCACCCAGCTAGACAACGAATCTGTGGGTCCCACGTTTAACGTTATCGACGGCCTTTTAGCGGCGGTCGAGACAGTGCCAACCGTGTCGCTGACGGCGTCCCCGTTGCCTGTCTCGACGGGCTTTGCTCTTGCCGTCGGTACTAGTTGTCTCAACGGCCAAGCCGTCGATACTAGTCTCCTCTCTCGACGACCTTAACTCGACGGCCGTTTCTCGACGGCTGGCCGTCGACACAGAGTACACTCGACGGTTCTTGTATTTTTATCGACGGCTTGGGCCGTCGAAACTGTTGCCGCCTCCTGTAGTGGGTATAGGCTCCCTTTTGTATAAGCCAAATGATGTAATGCTTTGTAGTCATTCTTGTGGGGTTTTAAATAGTATTTCTTAAAGTTTGTAAAACATTTTTTTCATAATTTTTGAAGCTCGTTAAAATATATTTCGAGAGGGTCGCAAATTTGCTACGGTAAAACGCAACTCTACATTAATCTAAAACAAACAAGGCCCAGGCCTCCTTTGGGTTTGGTTCGATTTTTCTTCAGGTATCAAACCACCACTCACTGAGACCCATCTTTTCTATCACCTTTCGCAAGATCATCTTTGTGAAAGCACAATGACCAAGGAGGTGCTCTGTTGTCTCTTGTTGTGACCCCCTTCAACTATTGCGAAAGTTCGATTCTGCGCCCTTAACTTTAAAACCGGGCATCCAATCTCCCTCAACTATCAATTTCGATCAAAATAACCCCTCCACCCAAAACCAATATGGGTTTAGATGACATGGCATCCAATTTTTTTCAAAAATTAAATTCAAATAAATCAAATAAATTACATAAAATCATACAAATATAAAAAATAGAATAAAAATATCTACAAATTTGAAAAAATGTGTAGAATCCAAATACTATAAATCTATGTGCATAATTATATGGAAAAAAAATATATTTCTCCTATAATATCTTTTATTGATTAAATAGTTTGAGCTTTTAGGGAAAATAAGTCTGGCTTATAGGAAAAGGAGAACTAAGAGAAATATAGGCAAGTTAACTTTACCTTTTAGTTTGCATTTTAAAATTCAAATTCAAAGTTAGTTTGACCTTTTAATTGTAATTTAAAAATTAAATTCAACATTTCAAATAGCATACTTATCTTTTGCATTTTTATTATTTTCTACGAACAAATTTTTCCTAAATTCTTAATTTTTTTAATCAATAAAAGACACTCTTCAACAAAAAAAATGTTGACATTATACTTTTATTAATTATTTTGATTCTACGTATTTTTCTAATTTTTTTTGATATTTTATATGATTTTATTGAGCTTCCTATGATTTTTTACAATAAATTTTGTGAATTTATTCCTGTAAAGAAAAATGTTGACTAGGATGACATGTCATCCAAAACCATGGTGGTTTTGGTTGAGGAGGGTAATTTGACTGGTTTTGATAGTTGAGGGAGGTTGGATGTCCGGTTTTAGAGTTGATGGGGCAAAATCAAACTTTTGCAATAGTTGAAGAGGATAAAATGAACTTTTTCCTTCAATCAAATACAAATATTTTACTCTTGGTCCATCAAGCCTCTTGGGCCTGCATATTAGATAGAAAGGTACTAGGAGTCTCGTGGAAGAGGCGAAGGAAGGGAAGCCTACTAGTCCCGAAAAGCATGTATATCACATGCAAACACTTTGACCTCTCTTCTTATAAGTGTGTTACGAAAAATGTTAACACCAATGTCGAAGGTAAACTTCTCAAGAGAGAAAAATATGACTACTTCATGTACACTTCTCCACTGGCCTGCTGTGCATCCGATTGTTGATGCATTCAACTCATAAAACTATCAAAAAGCATAAAATAGATGTTCTACTTGCCCTCTTGGTTGGGATATGGCTCTTCTTTAAGGTGATGGTGATCCTTCGGTAAGTAATTCCGATCTACATCATCGCAATGACACCACTTTCAGATCCAACACCGAGGATCCAATCTCGTGTGGCCATTGACCATTCCATCAAAGACCTCTCTTATGGCTTGTCGAGGAGCAGCTGCCAAAAAAGAGCAATGCCATCTAGTGTCCCATCGACGAGAGAAAGACATTTATTACAAACCTTAAGCCACATATGTTAGGATTTACGCCATTGCAAGGTCAATGGACTCTGTGTTGTAATAGACAGGGTTGATTTAAAGTTGTAATCGGTCTCTATCCAGGGCTCTACTATATAAAGGGGAGCAGCCCTGGTGTAACCAAAACAACAACTAAATAATGGTAGCACAGGCAAGAGGAGGTAAGTGGTCGGCATGTGGTCGTGACCAGGTCAGCCGGTATGTAACGGTATTATGGTTTGGGAAGGAGCGTCCATAGTCAAAGTCCCGCAGATGTAATCGAAAGCTAAACTGCGTTAACAAACATCATATCTCCTGTCATCGTTCGTGATCTTACATTGACGTAAATCCTAACAATAGGTATTACTAGCTCTACCCACGGTCGATCTGACGCTGTATTTTCCACGACCGCCTAAGGCCGCAGAAAAGAGGACGATGGACAGATTTCCGGTGACGTCTAGATCGCCTTGTTCTTAAAAAGCCTTTTTCAAAAAAAAGAATGCAGTTAACTGCATCAGAGATGAGAGGTTGTTTGAGATGCTTTTCGGGGATGCATTATCTTTTTGACTTTAACCATGTCCCCGTGATAGATGCCCGATCGAGTCAAGCTCCAGCTGGCCAAAATCCAAAGCAAGCATAATCCCCATTGGTCCGGCCACCTCATTGCAACCCTGACCGTGTACGTGTACGTGTACGAATAAAATACACCAGACAGGAAAGAGACACTAGCATCCGAGAAAATGACAGCGTGATGCCATGCAGGGACCCAGTTACACGCGTATACGGGCCTCTTAGATTCCTTTTAGTTTATAGTTCTTGTGCGGCTTACAAATTTTATTGTATTTTATAGACCATTTAATTAATATTTCATAATATTTTTCATAATTTTGTAAAGTTTTTTTACAATAAAAAATATTGTTAATAGTTTATTTAGCCTTTTTATATTTCTAAAAAATCATCGATTTTTCTAACCACAATTTAGATTAAACTAAAACAAAGAATCAATTAGACCCTAAAGAGCCTAAACAAACAACCCAAAAATTCAAGAGAGAGATAAAGTAAAGTAATTGAGGAGGCAGGACAAGCAAGTCAAAAAGGTTTATCATCATTGGTACATTCGGTTAGGGGGGAAAGCAGAGCAGGGCAAAACAGAACAAAAAAATATTCGGCGTCCATCTTTTCTTTTCTAGACTTGTCTTCAGCGAGATCAGAAGGGAAGAGCAGGAGGATCGCGTCGTGCTCGTGCAGCGCCGGCCGTCGTCATGTAAGTTTTTTTTTCTTTTTTTTTTTGGGCACACACTCCTCTTTCCGGGCGCCTTCGCTTGCGTAGCCCATGGGCGGACGGACGGCCGAGGACGAAGAGGCGAGAAGGGCGACGTCGACGTCGAGGCAGCTCCTCCTCTGTGTGCTGTGTGCCACGTACGGAGAAACCGCCGCAGTGGTACGTGACGGTCCCACAGCACCCATGTCATGTAAAGAAAACGTTCTTTCGTTGGTAAGGACGTGCCTAATGCAACCCTCAAATTATCCGTATGTGTAACCCGTAGCACTACAGCATTAGGCTAGGGAATAAAATATAGGAAAAAGTATATATTACCCCTGAACTATTAGATCTAAATTGAAACTTTAACCAATTTTTGCGCACTGAATAAATTTAGATCTAATTGAAACTTTAACCAATTTTTGCACACTAAAATAACCGGTTCAAAAGTTTAAACTTAAACAGCGCCAACGTCATTGCTGCTCTACCATCGACCACCCAACGCCATCTTGAAGCCAGCGCTAGTGTTGCCGCCACCGTATGTTCCTCCGTTGTGGAGGGCAAAGCTCGAGAGCTCGAGGGTCACGTCGTCTTGTGCTTCCCTAGCACCATCAGTTGCCCCCACCATCGTGGCAGGCGAAGCTTGGGATCTTGAGGCCGATGCCGGTGAGATCTCTGGCTCATATTTCTTCGCCGCCTGTGAGGTGGAAACTACGAAAAACATGCATGTGAGGAGAAGAAGATGAAGCAATAAGGTCATTTTCGCATGCTTTTGTGAGGGTGGATTACCAAAAAATCTTTAAAAGAGCCACATTGAAATGGAAACAAGAAGCTCAATATTTGTGACTTGTTAATGAATTCCATCCACAAGAGAGCAATCAGGTGAATCCGCCTATGAGGGGTGGTATTAAGGCATGTCCAAGGCAGTGGCGGAACTAGCTAGCACCGGGCCAGAGGGCTCTAACTTCACCTACACTGTCTATAACAGTAGGGCCACACTTTAGAACCACCTATAATTGTTAGTGTAAAATAAAAGGTAAGAAGGGGCTAAACTTCAGACATGGGTTTTTAGCTAAACTTCAGTCCCTCCTATTATTTTTGAATGTGTCCGCCCCTACCCCTGGTCCAAGGGGACTTAAGTTGTGATGGTTTAGTACTGTAGCAATTAAAATAAAAAAGAGAGAAATACCAAAATAGTGTCTAAATCAATCTAAGTTAGAAATGATTAAAGATGACCTTACATCTAACTTAGCTCAGCCCAGCATTATTCAGCCTTTACCCCTTACAGTCCAGACTTAAGTAGGCTTAACATTATTCGGTCATTATTCATCTATATTTGTAACTCTTTAATTTTATTTGCTATATTAATAAATCGATTTAGGCCTTGTTCTTTTCAGTGTATCGTTGTGTTGGTGTATTACTGTAGCAAATTTGAGAGCTCTTGAAAAACGGTCTAAAGATTATAAAAATAATAATTTAAAAATAGTTTTAAGATCTTTCGAAGAACTACTAAAAGCCACGAAAAAAAGGTTACAAATTATCACAACATATAGGCTATATAAAAATAACAAAATTTGCTACAAGAATACGTAACGCTGAAAAAGAACAAGACCTTAACCTAGATCCCGCTATAGGCTCTTGAAATTTTCCCGGCAAACAGGAGCATCCGGCCATTGTTCGTGCCAAGACGCCGGAGTAGGCAGCAACAGTGGGTGGATTCGAGCCGAGCTCGAGCTTTTTTCGAGCTCTTTCTAAAATTAACACAGGTCGATTTTTTATGATTTGTAATTATTTTTCGAGAGGTAACTTTATAATCGAGCTTTCGACCGATCTCGAGCCGAGCCCAAATGCATTTGAAGGTTGTCTAAAATCAACTAATTTTAATATTAGAACAATATAGAATTCAATCGGATGTAATTTAAAATCGAGCCCAAAATTCAGAAAACAAGCTTTTCGTCCAGCGCAGCACGCGTCCACGCTACGCCGTGCCCGTGTGCATGCGCCACGCACAGCTCCCTCCCCACCTGGCCAGCTGCTGCTGAGCTGGCACCCGCACGCAGCAGCGCCCACCAAACCCGAGCCGAGCCGAGGCTTCCGCGGCAAGGCAAGCCAAGTGGCTCCATCTGCCAGGTGGCTGTCGGGCCGGCCCCACCACAAGCGAATCGGAGCCGAGCCGGGGCAGACCCGAGCCGTTGACCGGGCGAGCAGGACGCCTGCGTTAAGGAAGCGACCGACCCTGACGACCTGACCCACCCATCCATCCATCCATCCATCCCGCCCGCCTCCCTTCCCTTCTTCCTCGCTGCTTCTTCCTCCTCCCACTCCCCACCTCGTCAAGCCCAAGCAACCATCCTCCCCCTCTTCTCAAACCCCTCGCCCTCCTCCTCCTCCTCCATCTCCATGGCGAACTGAGCGGCATCACGGATCCTCCGCTCGGGTCGGCGCGCGCGCAGGTGAGCTTCCCTCTCCCCCCTTCCTTTCCCGCCGAGTGGTTCGTTTTCCTTCCTTCGGGGCGGGCTGGGCTAGGCTGCCCTGGCCTGGGGGTGGGGGTCGGGTTCTTGGGGGGACTAACTAGGGGAGGACGCCGCGCCGGTGGGTTTTTGGGGGGTTTGGGTAGGAGTTCTTGTGGACTTGTGGTCGGATGGATCATGAAGTGATGAGTTGCAGTGCCCCGAGCTCCAGCGTTCGCCCCTTCCACCCCATCTGATGGAGGATCAGTATCAGTGTCTACGACGCCTCTGCTCGAATCTTGGCCCTCGGATGGCGGATCTTCAGAAATGATCAGCCTCCGCATTTCTTGAATGATCAAGAACAAGAGGAAGAACCTAATACCCTGTTTTCGGATTTCGATTACCAATCTGTGGTTCTTGATTATTGTTGCAACTCGCAGTCGATGCTCCTGACACAATCATGTCGCAGATTAAGCGGAAAGAAGCAGATGACGTGAATAATTTATCGATTTGTCAGCTTAGAAAGTAAAAGAGAGCAAGCCCTGCTGTTGTTTCTGTCTTCTATGGTTATCACAGTTGACTAGTGTTACCCCGCTAGTGCAACAAGGCCAAATTTCCTGCGGCTCTGTGCAGTTTTTTTTGTGTGTGTGCTTTAGATCTTCCTCACACCATCTATGTTGATTTCAAGTGATAGCAATCCTAGAATCGGTCAAGATGGGGTCCAAAGAGACATTGTTCATTATGGAAATATTGAGTTTATTGGCTCACTAACAATAGGCTTTCAGAATTTCAGTTTGTACATGCCAACTCTATGTATTTGATTGTTGTGAGACTACATGCTGCAAATGCTTCCATGGGTGAAATTAATAATGCACTTGGTTATTCCACACTGGCTATCTTCTGGCATGCCATTATGTTTCATAAGATAAGATTCTTGATGGATCTTATGAAACACATTTATCCTCGTTCTTAAAAGAAGGAAGAACTGATGTCTCTTGCCTTGTCCTAATGCCAAAATAATGTGCAGATATTTGTTGCAAATTAGGCTTAGTGTCAGGACATAGATCCTCGAGAATTTTCACTTTACTAACGAGGCTAATAAGATTGGTAGTCTGTGTTTGTTGGCGGTAATTATTCGTACCGACTAAATACGACTTTCAAATTCTTTTACTGAACATATTTATGTGCTACAATTCATGTGCAGATTTTTATAAGAAATGGAAACTTTACGTGACACAGTCCTACCACCAGGATTTGGATTCCATCCAAAAGATCATGAACTTGTTTTGTACTATCTGAAAAAGAAAATACTTGGCCAGAAGATTGAATATGATGTTATACCAGAGGTGGATATATACAAGCATGAACCATGGGATTTACCTGGTAAGTTGAACAGTTTCTCATAGTTCCATGTTGATCATTTAGGTTGATAAAGAAGTTTGGAGATTCTTTTGTTTTAAGTTTTGATTGCCAGTTGGGACTAGTTGTATGATTATCTTTTGTTTTTTGCACATGGTTATCTAAAAGATGCAATATTCTTGTATATGGGATCATTTACAACTGGACCAATTTGGCTTAAATAACTTAAGAATGCAACATGGAGTATATGATAGTAGTTAGTACTGGTTTTGTCAAATAAAGTTCATGCCATTGATTGATAATTGTTTATCTTGTTTGTCCAGTATGGCAGTGGCAGAAGCTATCATTTAGCTCCTACTATGGAGGAGTTACCCTTTTTTTACATCCCTTGTTAACACATGTTAGGTTTTTTGTACTATGTGGTTCAAATCATCATTATATCTAATCCTCTGATGATATTTCTTGTTACAGCAAAGTGCAATCTTCCAACCCAGGATAATAAGTGGCATTTCTTTGCGTTACGCGACAGAAAATACCCTAATGGCTCTCGCAATAATAGGGCAACAAGCGCTGGGTATTGGAAATCTACTGGAAAGGACCGAAACATTAAGATGAGCAATCGGAACATAGGAACAAAGAAGACATTGGTTTTCCATGAAGGTCGACCTCCGTCTGGAAGACGTACCGAGTGGATTATGCATGAATACTACATCAATGAGAATGAATGTCAAGCCTGCCCTGATATGAAGGTATTAGATGGTCCAGGCTTCAAATAGTATTTATGTTTATATGTCTTAGAACTTAATGAGTTAATGCGCCCTGTGCATTTCGAACCATCCGTTTGTGCAGACACCTTATTTTTTGTTGCCTAAGGTTCAGATCCAGTATGCTGATGTTGTTTTTTGGTTTTCAGGATGCCTTTGTTCTTTGTCGGGTTACTAAAAGAGATGGGTGGACAACAGATAATAATATTGTGGTGGACAACAGTGAGCCTCATCCACAACAGCCAAATGATGCCGGTACATCAGTTGTCAGTGCTGAACAACCAGACGCTGCTCTTGCAGCAATTATCAGTGCTGAGCAACCAAACCATGTTGCTACACCAATTACCAGCTCCGAGTTACAAAATAAAGTTGCCATAGCAGCTACTACTGCTGATATGGAAACTGTAGATGACGATAATTTGCAAGCATGGCTGGACGAACTGTTTGATCCTTTCTTTGACCCTGCACAGGATCATGTTTCTGCTGACCTGCCTTTAGCTGAAGAAAGTGCTGAATCATCGGTATGTTCATGTTGCTCACAGTAGTTCACAGACCTAAAATAACACATGCAATGTGTTAATGCATATAAAGGCAGCTGTTGGGTAGAGTTACATTGCTAACATGTTTATTCTTGTAACAATTTTAATCGCCACTATCCATATGCTGGTTGCTTGTTAGTGGCACGATAAAGTTAGTTGTTCTTTTCGTCTGATCTTATTTGCTGATAAGCTGGACTTTGAGAGCTTTCTAAACCGACTTGGAGAGTCTGGGACACTTCGTGTGTTTTCGAAACCGGAGATAAGAGAATATGTAGATGAGCCTTAGAGAACAGCATTTAACCATCCTTGATAAAGCACTTTTGTGAAGATATACCAAACTTTGTCAAGATGTTTATACTACGACAATACTTAACCATTACAAAGTTTCTGAGTCCTACTGTACCAATTCCCAGTTGATACTAATTATAGGCTTGTAACCGGTGTTTTACTGTTATATATAAATTCCTAGGCCTAGGTAAGTCTTAATGTGCTTCTCTTTGGCTGTAACTAGGTGTAAGCTGGTTAGGTTTTGCAGTTTGATGTAGAAATAGTACTGTTGTATAACTTGCTCGGCCAGAATCAGTAATTTGTTCATAACTTGGCTTGACTCTGTGTCAGTAGTCATGATGTCAATTGTCAATTCCTTGAACGAGTCTATTTTCTACCAGTAAGCTCCATCTCTTCTAAAATTTCTGGCATCTGGCCAGCTATCACAGGCAAATAGGAAAATGAACTTTGCCTATCACTATGCTTTCATGTATACTCTTCCTTCCGTCAAATACTTTTTCCAATTTTCCTTTTGCAAATTATGGGTCATGTTTTTATCATGGAAATGGACAAGCTATATCATTTGACAGGATGTACTTGTTCTCAGAAAATAGTACTTGTTCACACCATCACAGAATATAATTATTGTTTTTACTTCATTTCTGCAGAATTTACAGAACCTTGGTGTTGTGGCTCCAAAGGTGGAACTAGACTATGCTAGTCCTAACCAGAATGTGGTAGATGATACAGATTACCTATGGACCGATGATTTTTACAACATATTGTATCCTGATATTGATGACTTCAGTCATGGTGTGCTCCAAGACCCTACTGACCAGACAGCTCTTGCTATTGCTAATCAGGCAAACGTGATCAGAATGGATGCTTATGCTCCTCCAAACAACATTGTGGATGGAGCTCATAAGGAAGAGCTGCAGATACCTTATGAGAGTAGTGAGCCTAACCTATCAAATGAAACTACTGATAATGGAATTATAAGACGAAGTCGTCGTGGAACTACACCTGCAAGTGGCATGCCACCATCATCTAACAGGGTGGTTAGACTTCAGGTTGGAGTTAAGAAGATGGTTACGGCCAACTCTGAATCTATTAACCAGACTATCAAGTTTGTGGACAACAGTGGTCGTCTTGACCTCATGACCAATGTTGAGCACCAGAAGAAGCATGAATATGATGTTACTTCTTCCAAGCAGTCTGATGCAGGAAAATCAAGTAAAGACCACAGCAATCAAGGATTTCTCAAGGGCGTCCGAAAGGCATTTAGTAGAGGCTTTTCAGCTGCTGGAGTGAACGTACTTGTTGCTGTTTGCATGATTGGAGCTGCTGCAGCAGCTGCAGCAGTAATACTGCACCATGGACGCCACCATGGAGTGACCCTATAGCAGAAGATCAGAAGCATGTGAATTTTTAGTTGTACAGGTCAGTGGCTTCATGAAATGTAGATCAGTTCTGCAGCTTCTGCTTGTATACGCCACTTAAACAACGTGCAATACCAGGAGATGGTCTGGAATCGGCAGTGGCATCATCTTCCCATTGTGTTCTTGGGAGTATGTCGCTGGGCTGCCGGTTTTCAGGAAACACTGTCGTTCTAGTAATGTGTTCTTTGGTGCAGAACATTGATCCACTTCCATCTGCGCCGGTTTTTGTATGGTGCTGTACATATGATCTTTTGATCGGCTTACTGTCTGGCTAGCTATATGATGATTTGTGAATACCTGTCCCAAAAAAAACGAAAAAAAAGTAGGTGTGACAGTTATTTTTTTAGATTTGTAACCCTAAACCGTGCTTAGCGGCCTCAAATATTTACGTTTTGCTCTTTTTACGTACATTTACATAGATATATTACCGAAGACCATCTTTGTTCTTCATACAGTACTATTACTCATCATTTTCTTTATGTATATTTACTAGTGATTGAGTACAGCATTATTGTTCATCCTCTATGGTCCGATGGCTGCCTCAATACTTGTATTAAACTATTGCAGCATTAATACATGTTATCAAAGAGTGCCGTGTGTGATGAGGGCCCTGAATCCAAACATGATGCATTTTAATTCATGTTGACCAGGGTCTGGCAGAGGTCTCCATTCCGAACCGATCTGCTGGGCCTCGACTCGACCTGTCGGTTGGGTCAAACCCTGCCGTCAACCTGAATCTACCCGGCACCTTGGGTCCTGGGTTAAAGCTGACTCAGTACCTTCATCAACAGTTGATGTAAAAACCAATGGTCAGCAGTCATGCTGCCATACCCATTCTCCAATCTCCTAATCCTTGGTTGCCCACATTTCATCCAAGGCACTTCCCCTCCCCTCCCCACTCCCTAGTTCTTTCAACCCTAAATGTGACGGCGATAGTAAGAAGACGCTGACCAACAAATAGTCCTAGGAGTTGGGCCGTGCTTTTTTGGGCAGGCCCAACCACGGCCCGATTTAGAGACCCAAAGCACAGCACGACACGAGATATTTTGGGCCGTGTCGGCCTGGCCTGGCGTGCCAGGCTAGGTCTAAATTTTGGTTCTATATGAAAGTTGTAGAGAATTTCGAGACGCATCGTTTTCATGTAGTGATAGGCGCGGATGCGGGGTCCCGATCTTCTGGTGAGAGACGATGAGGATAATTCGATAGATGTCACAGAGACATAAACGATCCGGCTTCCAACCCCACAAGGAACTGAAAATCCCGGCGAGTGTTATCGACCGAATCAGAGGCACGATCGACCTGTCCAAGAAGCACGGTTCCTGCAGTCAATTAAGAACGAGGAAGAACACAATATAACCAATCACAATTGCGAATATAAATTAAGAATAATGAGGTTTAGAAACTTGGTCCTGTTGGACTAGCCGACATAAGAAGAACAAGGCGAAATCTCATACAACCGTGATAAAATCAACTAAACAAAACCCAACTAAAACGAAGTACGGCGAGAGACTTATATAGGACGGCGGCCAGATGAGGGGCGGCGCCCAAACAAGTGCCCACGCACGTACAATCCTAACCCTAGGGGTACATGGGCCTTGGGCTAAAAAATACGACGACGCAGCGCCGGGAAGTTTCTGTCCGTCAACTTGTTTTCACGATTCCCGTTAACTTGGATGGAATTTGGAGGTGTGGTCAGATCCGTTGGAAAGCTTATCTCGTAAGCTTTTCGTAGAGTCCTTATTTGCCTCATTTGGACGTTGTATGTGATCTGGGCGTCCGTTTGAAGGTGCACTGGTCCTGGATGGTCGACCGGACTCGAGAGCGACTTCGATGTCTTCTCGACTTGAGCCCAGTGGTCGGGGACTTCTTGAACCTCGTCAATGATGTCCTCATTATCCCCCCTTTCTTGAATTGGAGTCGTCCTCGACTCGAGCATATTATCCTACAAAAGGTTAGAAATAACAGAGGGTAAAGTAATAGGCAAATTTTTCAAATCATTACATGGTTCTTTATCTAACTTATCGCCTACCTTGAGCTTACCGAAGAATTGAACCATTCAATGTAATTTGAATGTGGATGCGGATGTGTGGTCAAGCCAAGCTTCTCGACCATGTCAACACTCGTAAAGTTGTTACAACTTCCTCCATCGATGATGACGGGCACCGCATACTCGTTGGCAACCATCCTAGTTTAGAACAAATTATGCCGTTGATTTAGAACAAATTATGCCGTTGACTTTTTTGTCAATACACGATTCACAACAAGTGTTGGATAAGCTTCTGCCGTTGAAGTATTAATCACCTCTCCTTCGGAATCTTCGGTACCTACGTGGTTAGCGGCAACTAAAGCAAAATCATCCTCATGTTCACTAACAGAAGAGTACTCACCATCCTCACAAATAATAAGCACGTTGACTTGGACAATCACGCTTTGTATGTCCAAATCTCTTGTAACGGAAAGATTGAATGTCGCGAGTACGACCTATAAATGCGACAGAAGAAGCACTTTTGGCGGAGACTTGCACCGCGGAATTCTTACTTACACTCGTAGCTCTTGTCGGATGGGTAGAAGGAATAACGGATGGAGACGCTTGTTGAAGTATTGACGATGGAACCTTTACAACCTCATGGTTTGATTTTGATGAACCACTGAAGCTTTCTCGCGTCCGGATTTGTCGTCCTTTTACTTCCCTTTCTGCTTTGCTAATAAGATGAAACAAACGAGTGATAGAATTGTATTCCTTATAATGAACTATATTCCAAATCTCACGGTTTAACCCACCCAAGAATCTAGCAATTTTTACATCCTCACTCTCTTGTAAACCACATCGCAACATACCAATTTGTAGTTACTGATAATACTCCTCAACAAATTTGCTATTTTGATTTAAACGTTGCAACCTATTAAGCAAATCTCTCTCATAATATGAAGGAATAAATCTAGATCACATGATATGTTTTAAAGCTTACCAGATGGTAGGTTCATTTCCTCTTCTACAAATTTCATGCCACCAAATAAATGCAAAATCAATGAATTCACTAAAAATAACCTTAACTTAGTTTTCAGGTGAAACAGTAAAGCATGAAAATTTTTGATCCACCAAAAAATCCTAATCAAGGTAAGCGTCAGGATCATATCTATCAGCATACAGAGGTATTATCAATTTAACCTTGCCTAATGAGTCATCACGTACCTCACGATTACCATGACGATTTCTTGTCATACCTTGCCGATTGTAGCGTAGTCTTTGATGATTGTGATCATTGTTCACATCGAATCCATCATCAGCCTATGTATCAGCAACGTATTCATTCTCAGCTTATTCAACTTCACCAGCCCAAGAGCGACGGTCAGCAGGGGCTGCAAGAGGCATGGGGCAGTAGAGGGTGCAGGAGGTACACAAACAACAGGGACATGTGCTCCTCTTTCAACGTTTTTCATCCTCGTGATCAAGTTGGCAACCCTTCTCTCGAGCCGCTCCATCCCGTGGGCGTTTGTATTTGCCAGTTGAGTGATGATATTGGCCATATCAGCCATGACCTTTTGCTAGTCCTCTATGTACTTCGCGAACTCAGCGTGAAGCACATACTCGTTATTACTTCTTCCTGACATGGTTAGTGGGAGTAAAAAGAATACACAAGAATATATATACTATATGCTGCTGTTGTGTGTGGGTGTTAACGGCTCTCTCTAACATATCCTTTGTTCTTACCAGTTCTTACCGTGCAATTAGTAGGTACAAACGGTAACTGGTCAGCGATAACTTCAACACACAGATGGTAAAACAATGGTTAGGATCCGTCCCTGTTTGGTTAGTAGACGTTGGAGTTTGAACAGGCTTATATATGTAGCAAAGAATAAACAATTGTTCAAACAGTAATACAAAGTTGAATATTAGCCCAAAGTAGTACAATTGCTGGAACTAGCCTAGTCTTAGATGTAAGTCAAGCTGAAATATAAGGATGGCACAAAGGGTTAAGATCAGGCTAAGCACACTGTTACTGAACACAAGCACAGATAATTCCCTTTCCAACTTCTCTCTTTTTTTTGTTTTGTTTTCAATTTCCACGCGGCTCTTTTCTAAGCGCAGCCTCTTTTGCTCAATTTTTTTATTTTGTAATATTTTTTGATATTTTCCCAGCTTCAGCAACACAACATTATGGACACAGAACAAACTCCCCTCAATTTGGAGGTTAGGGGTGGTCGATAAAATTTCTGGAGTGTGCTCTGAAAACCATGCAGAAATTTCTAGGCCCGGATAGTTGGTCTTCCTGATGGATTTTTGGGATTCTGATTGGAGCGTCTCGTCGAGATCTTTCCAATGACTAGTCGTAAACCCAAATCGGATTTCGTATGAGACAGTTATGACTGTTTTATCGAAGGGACTCCGGATCAGGGTTACTGGATAGGCTCTTTCGTTGTTTTTCGGCAATTCGGCGACAAGCAGGGAGTATGCGGTGGGTAAATTGGAGGGCTAACGATGTAGGGCGATTGACACAAGGCCGTTTGCGACCTAAGTAGGGGGTTGCAATGGCGGGATAGTAACACGAGGCGGCTGGCAAGGCAAATCGAGGCGACTCGACTTGAAACAAGGACAGCTAAATCGATTTAGAACTCGACTGACCAGCAACACGTCTTACTATGGGCGAAAACTTAACGACGTATATAGTGAGAACAATTGCAGGGGCTAAACGTGGCTAGGACAATAGTAGATGCAAACTCTTTTTGTGTGTGGCAGTTTTCTGGACTTTAGGTATAAAACCAATCTACTAAACAGAAAACGAAAATTTCCCACCAGACAACGGATGCTCTGATACCACTTGATGGGCGCGGACGCGGGTCCCGATCTTCTGGTGAGAGACGATGAGGATAATTTGGTAGATGTCACGGAGACCTAAACGATCCGGCTTTCAACCCCACAAGGAACTGAAAATCCCGACGATCGCTAAATCACCATGACGAGTGTTATCGACCGAACCAGAGGCACGATCGACCTGTCCACGAAGGACGGTTCCTGCAGGCAACCGAAGAATGAGCAAAAACACAAGATAAGCAATCACAATTGCGAATATAAATTAAGAATAACGAGATTCAGAAACTTGGTCCTGTTGGTTTACCTGACACAAGAAGAATAAGGCGAAATCTCACACGACCGTGACGAAAGCAATTAAACAAAATCCAACTAAAATGAAGCACGGCGGGGGACTTATATATGACGGCGGTTAGATGAGGGACGGCGGCCAAACAAGTGCCCACCCACATACAATCCTAACCCTAGAAGTACATGGGCCTTGGGCCCAAAAATACGACAACGCAGCGCCGGGATGTTTTTGTCCGTTAACTTGTTTTCGTGATTCACGTTGACTCGGATGGAATTTGGAGGCCTGGCCAGATTCGTTGGAAAGCTTATCTCGTAAGCTTTCCGTAGAGTTCTTATTTGTCTCATTTGAACGTCGTATGTGATCTGGGCATCCGTTTGAAGGTGCGCTGGTCCAGCATGGCTAAACCGGACTCGGTAGCGACTTCGACGTCCTCTCGACTTAGGCCCGGTGGTCAGGGACTTCTTGAACCTCGTCGCATCATGTAGACAACCTTTTCATTTGAGCAATGTGTGAATATATAAAAATTATTTAGTGCGCTAACTGTTTTAGAACCCGCACCACCCATTTCGGTAATTCACATTTTTTAAGATATTTTACTGCTCAGATGAATTTATGTTCTACATCAAAGTTGTAGAAAATTTCGAGACAATTTTTTTTCATATAGACAACCTTTTCATTTGAGCAACGTACAAATTTATAAAAAACCATTTCTCTCTCTGTTTTGTCGAACGTGCCGTGCTCGGGCCGACCCGACCCGTCGGGCTTTTGGGTCGTGCCTGGCTTTAAACTGTCCATGCCGACCCGGTCAACACCCGGCATGGCCCGAAGTGTTGGCCGGGCCATGCCGGCCCGTTACACAGTGACCCGAGGCACGACATGACCGTGCCATGCCGTGCCGGCCCAACCCAATTCCCAGGACTGCCGACGAGTGTCAAACTCCGCTTCCTCCCCATGGCACTCTACTGCTCGAGTACATCTGTATATATAGCATGTTACTATTTGCCTGCACCTGTGGCGTCAAGCATATAGGTTTGAGTCGTTGAGACCTCCTATCGCCTTTGAATTTTAGGGTTCGAAATCTTGGGGATTCTCAAATGGACACAAAACACATCACAGAATTCACTGGTTTGCTGCTCGCTCCAGCAACCAAGAGCCACATATTTCTGTAAACACGAGAATCGCTTTTATAATAATCGGCACCTCGTGTGATGCATTACCAATAAATAGCATCTCCCAGGTTTTCAACTATGTACTGACAGTTCCCACATTATGCAGGAGATCAAGCAACAATGGGTGCACATAACCCATAATACAAAAACAATTGCAAATATATAATAATCTAGCATGCTGGATTGTAACGTTGTACTCCAGCACTGGACCTTCAGCCCGAAAGTCACCCCCTTTTCTGTTAGGTTACTGGCTAAGCTGTAATTGAGAAAAAGAACCCTCAGTTGCATAGTACAAAAGATGTTATTCTACTATCCTGAGACCTGTGATAACAGACGCCGAGTGCCTGCCATTGGATGCGATGACCGGGAGAAACTTTCAATATGATTGTTGCTCAACAGCCATATCCTTTTGACCAGTTAGACTTGGCTACTGGACTCGTGTGCTTTGCTTGCTTGGGAGTTCACCTCATCTTCAAGAGCATTTCTAGAAAATAAAAACATGGACAACATAAACAATGTTTTCCCCTCTGTTCTCAACATATAAGAAAATGCTATGAGAACTTTGTCATTGCAGTTGGAACAGGCAGTAAATTGATGTCAAAATCAAATTTCAGAATATAAAAAAGATAATAACATGTGTGCCACTCGTATTAAGTTCACACTTTTGAAAAATGTCATAATACCAAAAATTTCATCCGTTGTAAAGATGCCACTACGAAGATGATAAGATTCATACACAGCACTTTCAAACCAAAATGCACCTCCTACGTGCAACAGTGACGGAGGGGCATTTTGGTCTGAAAGTGACGCGTCAAATCTCAAAACAATTTTGCCGTAGCATCTTTACAATTTCCTATCTTTTAACAGCATTTCTCGGCTGGGCAGACTTATCAGTGGCATGCATCTAAATGGATAAAAAAATATTCAGGAAGCTGCTCACCTCATCGATAATTGGGAACTATGCTATTCTCTACAATGCCGTGCCCAAAAGCTCTTTTTTCTTGTCGACTCACTCTCTGAAATTGATCGGGATGCTCGAGAGCCAATTGAGAAATGCCTCCTCAAAAATGGCCTACTAAACGAACCCTTCATGCTAGAACTTGTGCCTAATCTGGGCTCTCTCCTGCTTTTCTTCTGGTGCTTAGAGCTCGCGTCTATATCAACATCAACCAAGACACTTTTAGGTACCTTGTTCTTAATTTTTGATTCCAGCTTCCCAAATAGCTTCACTGTACATTTCTCACCGTGGGTGCATACAGGACAAGGAGGATCATATTTGTCAGCTTCTGCAGTTAAGCTGTCCAAACAGTCAGCATGGTAAACATGACCACACAATAAAACAGCGACCACAGCCAGGTCCTGAGCATTCCATGTAGATCTTTCCTTTAGTAACTTTAAACATAGCTTGCACACCTCCTGGTCAGGAGAAAGGGTGGTCGGGTTTGAAGCATTTGATCTCGTCATTTTACTGGAAATGGAGCCTAAGAGCTCACTATCAACTGACCATCTCTCTCTTTGAGATGATGCAACCATTTCAGAAAATGTTCGCATGGACCAACCGTCAGATGACTCACCATGAGATCCTGCTGCAGATAAATCATTGCTGCATACCGAAAGCATGGAAGAGGATGGTCTTCCTTCAGGAGAGCTGGTCTCATTGAGAGACCTGAGAGATGGAATCTTGCTATCTGAGACCTGTCTATATAGTTGATAACCTGGTGATCGACGTGCTTTCCTCATTGAATCAGGATCCATTGGTAGAGAATGGCCCCTAGATGATGAAGGGTCCTCTCTCTCTGTGGATAATACAGGCGGTGTTGAAGGAACAGAGGTTGACGTCTTAGAATCTGAAGCTAAACTTACTGTGTCAAGTGATTTCCTGGAAAGCTTTGCCTACACAATATAAGTTTATCAGAAATAATCAAGCAGCTAACAGCTGCTAACTACAGATGCACATATAGCTTAATACTGCATACCTCAGGGGAGGAATTGCTAGCAGTCGATCTATCTGCTGAAAAAGAAATAGAAATCAGTAAACTGCTCAACAATCACTCATGAGGTGTGAATTCCCATATGATGAGGCCTACTTTCTACATAAGGATGATAAATCCTTTTACTGATCTGCTAGCACTTGGGGAATATCCAATTGTAATAGCAACACCACTAAATATTCAAATCATCTAGCATCTCTGATCATAACATGATAGCGAGCATACCATGAGTAGTTCAAGACTGTAGGAATTTAAAATGGAACAATTGGTTTTCCTCAAATGGAAAATAAGAAAAAATACGAAAGATAACATTCTAATCTGAAAATTCCAAATCATATGAAAACATGCAAAAAGATTAATTTCAATACATGTTGAAAATCATGTGAAAACACCTTGAGAAGGGCGTAACCGCAGGGTATAAAGATAGATATAGCTAAATCATATATCGCACGAACAATGCCAGATAGATTATGGATACTCCTAATTATGAATACAAAATGAGAATGTGCGGAACCGAATTTTGATAGTGTTCCCCTAGCCCACACGTCGTAGACTTATCTCTTGCCAAAAAATAATTCAAACTTGCAGCGCTGAGTTTGTTGACAAATAAGTGTGGTAAACCACACTTGGCTATATTAGTTGTGCAAAGTTAGTCATCAATACTTTTCTCTCTACCATGCATCACCATTCCTATACACTTGTCTTGTTACTTCTCCATCTTCTAGCCTCTGTGTCTTTCCTCAAATCCAAATCAAAATAGTAGCAATGGGAAGCAGTAGTCCAAATCATTCTTCAACCTTGTAATTCATAGTGATCCGATCCACCCACAAAAGCATCCGTATCTTCCTCGTTTCAGTGATGGTGGAAAATCAAGACATGACAATGGCTTTTGTTTGGGCTGCATGCCTGCATGCTATGCTGATGGAGGCAAGTAAGTAACAACCATCAGGTTCATTGGCTCAAATCATGTCAGTGACGGTGGGCGGTGGCTTCACCGATCACCACACATGGTACTCACCTAGGCATGGGTAGGCCTGTGCGCTTATGGATTGTTTGGGCGATGTCTAACTTTGCCATGGCTAAACTTAGCCAAACAGGCTTGCCACATTGTTATGTGCATGTGGCCCACATGCACATAACACATTTTTTTGCAACAAAATTGAGCACCACAAGCATGACAAAATGGCCAAAATAAACAAGGCTAATGTATCATGATTACCACACAAGTAGGGGAGACGCACACACAGGTTTATGCAATATTTAGGGACAAGTATCTATGTATCATTTGGTGCAGTTATTGATCTTCATTGGCCAAGTGTTAAGTAGTTACTATATGGTTCAATTTCACACATGTACAATACAAGAGCATTTTTTTTATGTGTGCTCCATATTATCTCTCTTTAAGGGTGCTATTTGATAAAATATCCTTTACCATATCGATTTCTTTATTTGCTCCGCATGCGTGAGCAATACTAAATAGGATACAGGATAATGATGCCCAAGTTATAGTTCACATTGATAAATTATTACACAAATGGACAAACAAAGATAACACAAATGAAACACATATACTTTTCATGGTGCCGATTTCTCGAGTATGCTCAATGCTTTTCAACCACATTTGTAAACAGGGATTTCATTTGTTGTTGTAAAAGACTAGGCATGTTTTATATAATATATCTTAATTGTAAATAACATCAATGCTAAATTCCATCATGTTGGAGAATACATAATAATATGAAAGAACCAAAGCATATCATAGCAACAACTCATCTATTTACCTCGTGGTTCATATTTTGCAATTTTAGATGCCTCCAACTTTTTTTCAGATTTATGCCACTTGACCTTGTGGAACACATCAGACGGGCTACCTCCATGAGAAAAGCCTTCAGTTGGGGCAATGGAGCCACTCTTTGTTTCAGGTCGAATGCTCCCACTACTATGGTTGGAAAACAATGTGGGGATTTCCATTATGTCTTCTATGTGTGTGCGGTTGTCCCATCGGAAGCTCCATGATGGGGAATGTCTTATGTTCCTGTAAGCTGACACTTCAACTGGAGTGATACATGGCTGAGGCCTCTCTTTTGCAGCTATACAGCAGTTAGCTCCCATATCGATTGAGCAAAGGAAATCAATATGACGACGTTATGATCATCCAAAACAATGAGCACTAATTCATGTGATGCAAGCCCGTGAGCTAAACTTGACAAGCTGCCACCTAGCTGACATAGAAGACAATGACAACAATAAGGATCATCTTCAATCAATATATGAATAGATACAAAAATAAAAAGATAATAATATATAGTGTAGAAAGGGGCTCGGAGCTATAAAAGAAGCCTTCAGAAGCAGCTGAGGGCATATAATCAAAAGAAGACAGCAACCCTCACCAAGGAGGGTATGGAGCTTCTGTGACAAGCTGATCTAAACAAAAAAAAAAGGTATAACTACAGATTATTAAGCAACTCCTGTCTTGAGTGTGATAATCTTGAAATATCCATGGCACTATAAGAGCTGTGCAAAAAGGATGGTGGCCACCTACGTATGTTATATGGGGAAGTGAGAGGAAATGAAGTAAATGAAAGAAACGTATCTAACACAGGGTTCACATATTTGATAAAGTTCTTCAATCCAATTAAGGTGCAAAACATCTTTGAAAAAATCATAAACGTAAATTTATCTTGAATTTATCCTCCTATAAAATCATAAAATATTAATTTGTGGGATGGAGAGTTTGAAGATTGATCATATCCGTGAAGAACAACGACCCCCACATACAAAGCAGCATACTTTCCATACATAAAGATTCCCTCATGCCTTTTCTAAATTCTCCCAGACGCTGGCATCAACATCTATAAAGCAACCACTTCACCTATTCTCAACAAGAAAGCTCAAAAGGGTGCTTGCGTATAATTGAAGGCGCAAACTGGAGAAGCCGGCTAACTGCAGCAGTGGGTGAAACTATATGTGAAGGAAGAAAGCCGCTATTATGTAGACCAGAATCAACACATTCCAAAACTAAAACACACTCAAAGGGCACTGATTCCCCCCGCACAACACACCAGCATCTCCCATCTTATGCCCATGTCACATCGGGAATTGTATAAACATCACAGGCCTGAGGGCCAATATCTTAGTCAGGGAATCGGATTAAAGCAGAACAGAAAAGAAAAACAACATCTATGTGCTTGTGTATCACCACGATGCCAAAGTTCATCGCGACGGGGGATCATTTTTTTTAATGTAACATTCTTTTCGACGTCGCTATAATTTTGTCATCGGCAGCTAATAAATTCTGAAATGGATCGGCGGTAACCAAACTAACAGTAAATCTAGCAGGTAAAATTGGGAACAAAAACTAACATGGGAGAAGATCAGGCCTACCATACAGCCATCAATCATACACAGCTCAGGAAAAGAATTCTTTTTTTTTTAACAAATAAAAGCAAACTAGCACCGACGTACAAGGTAATCCACACAATCCACCAGAAACCGGCCACGCGCCCAACACGTCATCAAATCACGAAAAATTCCCCATTTCTCCTCCACCCACCGCGACGACAGGTCCCCCCACAATCCGCAGAGATTACCTCGAATTACTCGAACAGGCAGCCCCAGGCGCAGCCGAGCCGGCCACCGGCGCGCCCAATCGGTCAGACACGTCCCCGCGGCTCCGCCGCCGCCGCCGCCGCAGGAGGATCCCGGCGGCCCGGCGCCGGGCAGGGATCTGACGGAGCCCCGGCCGCGGGCTCGAGCTGCGCCCCGCCCCCCGCTGGCCTGCCTAGGGTTCCGCTAGGGCTGGGTGGCCGCCTGCTGCTCGGGAGAGGAGGCGAGCGAAGGAGAGAGGAAGAGGAGGAGGGGAGAGAGAGAGAGAGGAGGTGGGGGGAGTGTGGTGGTGTGTGGGTATAAAAGTGGGTAGAGGAATGGGTCTCCGGCTCTCCGCTTGGCGCTGCGAAATTGCTCCGGCCACCCGGGTGGACACGAGAGCATGCAGCCGCGACGCTTCCGACGCCGCCCAAGGGCCACGTGCCCCCGCCGAGCTGCCCATGGCCTGGGCCCACCTCCATTGACTCGTGGCCTTTCGGAATTCAGAGCCACGGATGCCGATTGCCGAGTGGACCATGGGCATTGCTTTTATTTAATTTAACATGCTTAAATGAAGGTTTAATTAAATTAAATTCATTCATCCCCCACTGCAGATTTGCCACCAGGAGCATGTGTTATGTCGAGACAGCAGCTAGGGGTGGCACCGTGGCAACGGGAACATTCCCTGCGGGGGTAGTGCCTCCTCATCCCCATCCCCATAAACCAAAATTTTCCATGTCCCCTTCCTCGTTTAGGTAACGGCCCATCGGGGACTCATCTCCGCAAAAAAATCAACACAAAGAAAAACCTATCATCACCATTTTTATCCTAAAATAATGCTAAGTGTGAAGAAAAAATAGTATGAGTGGATATATTAAAGGTCCGATGGCTACATATCAGAAAATGTGGATACAATGAGCTAGATAACATTTTGTGACCTAACAATTCTAATAGATAAAAGTAATTTCGGATCCCCAGGGAAAAAAATTTCCCTGTCCCTGTCCCAGTCCCTACCATCCCTGACGGGGAATGTTTTTTCCCCAATTACATCCCGTGGTGTAAATTTCTCCCTATACCCGTTCTCTAATAGAGGAATTCCTCTTCGGGGATCGGAGAACAGGTCCCCATTGCCACCCCTATATCAAACTATTACCATATTGTATAGAGACGATGCTACGGACAACATATTCAATGATCGATATGGTTGCACGTTTTTATAGACAGTTTTCTCAGACATAAAGTTTTTAATTCTGATGTAGAGTCTAACTCTCTTGCATTTTATATGGCTTAAATATCTATACATGCTTTCTTTTCTTTATATCATTACACTTTTTGTATGGAAAATCTTAAAGATGGATTAATATGCTACATGTCAACTGTCTCTAAGCCATCTACCATACTTGCCATATAGAATGGATGATTATGTGGAGTAGAGAGCGTGGATAGAAACTTGAGTAATTTCTAATATAAGAGTCGACTTTACACGCGAATTAAGAATTTTTATGGGTGACCAAATTTATTTTAAAAACTTGCGGTCACCTCTATCACTATATGAGTTGTCTCTCATGCTATTTACGAGTGACATGATAACTGTTAGAGGCAGCTATTATCTCAACCATTGTAAATATCCTTAAGACATCTCCAATGGTTGAGCCAATTACTAGTTATAAAAAATAGACATGTCATCTACAGCTAGCATATAGACAATCCCTCCGATGGATTAGTTATGACATTGTCTATAAAATTAATATGTGTCAAATTAATATGAGCCCATATGTAACAGTGTACATGCATCTTGAAAATCAGCTATAGGCTAACTCTTAACCAAGTGTCAGTTTCTATTTTTCTCATCTCCATAAACAAAAAAACTAAGGTGATCTTCTTATAACCAGCTGATTTAGCAACTTTGGAGATTCCCTTGGAAGAATTAGAAATATATGATAAGTGTTGTTGAAAAGTTAATTCTTGTAATGACCATTCCATCGTTTGTAAATCAAAATACCCTTATGTCTTCTTCTTTTTATGCCTTCTTCTTGCTCCGACCTTTAAGGGCGAATCTAGAAAAAATAGTCAATATTTTCTTTTAAAGGGTTGATTTGTACGACCTGATTCGTTTTGGGACCGCCATCGCCGTCTCTGCCCGGGCTGTGCGGTGCGGGCAACGCATCATCAGTAGTGGCCATAGGACACGACCGGTGATCGATCTAAATAATCCATCACAAAAATTTGCATGCAACTCTAATAGATCAAAACAGTATATCAAATTAAAAAAACGATGTACTGAGACAACCTAAAAACAAATCATTCAAATAGCATGTTATGATTCACAATATTCGAACGTAATCACAAGATCAAAGACATAAATGTAGAGAGAAAGCCAAACTCTGTAATGTTTAATGATCAATCAATCTTTGCAATGGTCTCACTTCTTTATATATTATCTATCCTACATTTAGTTTTGCACGTAACACCTCTAGATAAAAGCCTCGGGTTAGACCGAATGGCCTTTTTTTTTTTATTGGGTTACAACACTATCAATACAGCATGGGTCCTTCTCTTGAAGTTGGAGGCTATCCCAGCATTCTGTACTACTGTATTACATAAACTACTGAAATAAGACCAACAACCAAAAGATCCTCGGTCGCACGGTATATGACAAATACTCCTCTCCCTACATTTGTGATAGCACGATGTGTGCCTAACAAATACCACGAAAACATACAATATGGGACCTCATCAGTCCAATCAATTCACTATTTTGATTTCGCTGCAAGGCCGTCTTGCTTGCTCAGGAGCTCACACTATCAAGTGCTTTCCTAGGGGGGTAAAACACATAAAAAGATCAGATACGTTTAACGGTATTTGTTCTTAAGAAAAATAAAGATGAAAAGACAGAGAAAATTGAATATTACAATAGAAAAATAGAAGCTGCTTACCGCAGTTGATGACGTGTTAGCTGACTAACTGGCTATTCTCTCCGGTGTCTTGCCCAGAAGCCCTTCTTTCCTGTTGAAACACTCATCGACACTGATCTTGATGGTCGAGAACCAATTGGAAAATGCCAGCTAAAAGACGGCCGACTAAATGAATCCTTCATGCTAGAACTTGTGCCTAGCCTTGATTCTCTCGTACCATTCTTCTGGTGCTTAGAATTCTGTTCTAGATCAGTATCTGCTATAACATATTTACGTGTCTTGTTCTTAATCTTTGTGTTCAGTTTACCAAAAAGTTTTGCTGCGCATTGCTCACCATGGGTGCAAACAGGACATGGAGGATCATATTTGTCACTTTCCGCAGTTAATTCATCCAAACACTTTGCATGGTATGCATGACCACAGAATAAGACAGCAGCAACTGCTAGTTCATGAGCATTCCATGTAGATCGTTCCTTTAATAGTTTTGAACATAACTTGCATACCTCTTGGTCAGGGAAAAGGACAGTAGAATGTGAAGCATTTGATCTTATTATTTTACTGGCAATGGAACCAGGGTGCTCAGTGTCAACTAGCCACCTCTCTCTTTGAGATGAATCCAACAATTCAGAAAATGTGTTTGTTGACCACCCATCAGATGATCCATGTGACCCTCCTGCAAATGGATCATTGATGCAGGTAGATAGAATGGAGCTCGATCGCCTTTCTTCAGCAGACTTATTATCATTGAAGGATTTGAGAGATGGGACCATGCTGTCTGAGATCTGCCTGTATAGTTGATGCCCTGGCGATCTATTTGCTTTCCTCGTTAAATTTGAGTCCATGTGAAGAGAATGACTTCTAGAGGATGAAGGGTCTGCTGTGGATACTAGTGGTGGTGTTGCAGGAAGGGATTTTGATATCTTTATGTCTGAACCAACAGTGACCACGTCTATGCGGGAATTTGCCTATGCAAGGTAGTTATCGGTTACATAGTTGGAAAACAAAAATGCAAACTTAAATAGCTCAAATGATGGATACTACATACCTCAGGGGATACATTGTTTGCTGTAGATTGAACTGCTCAAAACATAAAACAGATATCAGAGAAAATTTGCTTGCTTGTTTAGCGGTGAACTGTAGATTCTCACAGGCAACATAATGATTAATGATCATTTCTACTTGCCAGTTTTTTTTTAACACGCTAAATAGCAAGTGAAGATAGAACAATACTGTACATTTTTCAGTGCAATATAGTGAAACGAGCGTGCACCAAAGCCAAAAGGTCTGGAGTTAAATACAAAGATGGGAAGGGAAAAAAATGGATGACCTTAAACATAGTTAAAGAACAGAATAGAAAAGTAGATTGCACCATAAATATAATAATGAATTACGGTAGACTGGACTTGACTGCAGAAAAGATGAAAAATGCTAGTAAATTGTTCATGTAACATTGCACCCTCTTTAGCCGCTTCATTTTGTTCTCCTAGAATAGATGTACATTCAGACAATATGCCATAAATATTCAACCGATTAGCGTATAAAATCCCTTGAGAACGAAAAAAAGGGGAAGACCACATAACAGTGGCAGATATAATAAAATAATTTCACAGATCATCTTCCTTTACCTTGAGGGCCAGCTTTTGAAAGTTTGGATGCTTCCCTCTTCTTTTCAGATTTTCGCCACTTGGCGTTGCGGGAAACATCAGAAAAGCAATCCTCATTGGAATGGCCTTCAGTTGGCGTAATGGAGCCACTCTTCAGTTCTGGCTGAATGTTTCCACTACCGTGACTGGAAAACAGTCTAGTGTTTTCCATTATATCCTCTATGTGTGTGCGGTTGTCCCACCGGAAGCTCCATGATGGAGAGTGTCTTATTCTGTATGCTGAAACTTCAACTGAAGCTACACATGGCTGGGACCTCTCCTTGGCAGCGACACAGCAATTAGCTCCCATATTTATTGTGGAAGAAAATCAATGTGCCTTTACTTATATACAGCCAAATCTTCAGAATTCATCCATGTGATGCACAATTGCAAATTATACATAACATGCACACCCTCAAGATGACACTGAAAAATAGAGAACCGCATTAGGTTCAATGAAGAAATGAATGACATTGAGACTTCAAGAAAATACTATCCTAATATAGGTGGGGACATTCTTATCTGTATTAGAAGCCTTGATAGACAACTAACGATTACAAAAATAAAAGAAGAGAGCAACATCAACAAGAAGCATCATAAACAAGCTTATTTAAGAAAATATAGGACCAGTGCAAGGTTATTAAGCGGTAAGGTGTGGCAAGGCGGCCCACTACAATTTTTGGGTTTTAGCATTATAGCAGCGTTTAAACGGTGCTCTAGACTCATAGTAAAATGGTGCATATCTTATTGGCCCATAATATTTTCTGATATTATCTAAGCCCCACATAGGCCAGGCCCAGCCATGCCTAGCTATGGTTCAGATCTGGCCCACCAGCCCATTACTAGTTATTCCTCTTAAATCTCTACAACATGTCCATGCAGCGGGGAATTGTCCACAACATGTTGTAGAGATTCCTATTTCTCTTACGATATCTATGCCTAGGGGGGGAAACAAATGCAGGAGGCTTGAATGGTGCAAGAGGAAGGCAACGGGAGAATGGGGTGCAGGGAATAAGAAAAAACAACACTACCATGAGGATGACTGATCCTGTAAACTAGGCAAGATTTGGTAGTCAATTTGGCTTGTAGACTTACACGTCATACAGAATAATAATAATAAATATTTCAAGAAAGATAGTGTGATCTGGTGTATTCTTCGTCTGGACATTTTATGACAACTGGCTCACTTAAAATTTTGGTGACTATAATCACAATCTTCAACCTTCTGAACACGAGGGAGGGTCACTGTCAAGCCATGCAGCAGTCAACAACATTACCTATGTACCATAGGTAACTCAAAAAATTATAAGGAAAAAAAGATGCTTGGAGACTCAATGGGGAAAACTATGCGAAGGAAGGCATTTGTAGGCAGCATCATCAAGATATTCCAAAACTAGCACACACAAAGGACTTATTCCTCACTAACAACACATGAGCATCTCAACTTCTCAAAGTTATACGTATCTTAAAAAATATAATTGTGCAAACTGAGATTGATTGACAGGTACAATATCTATTTTCCCTCTCTTTTACAGCGCAACGGAAACCATTATACACAGTAATCTGTACCATTAATCGCGTAGCGATCGGGAGAACCCATGCAAAAGGTCCTACTTTTATCAGGTCGATACAGTTCCTTTTGAAGAGTGAAATTTGAAATTCTCTGTTCCAAATCGCAATGGAGAAACAAACATCGGTGGCAGAAATCAACCAATACCCTACATTCGAACTACCAAATCCACAGAACCGCCCAGCAAGAAATCTTTTTTTTTTCCGCGAGCAAGTGCTACTCTAGTAGACTAGTAGCTACCGTGGACGAACTACCAAGCACAAGCATTATAGAGCATCTCCAGCGTACCACGCGGCCGAATGGCCCCCAAATCCCCAGACTCCCCACTACACCCAAAAAAATCCCAGGAAATCACCTCGAAGCGACTGGAAACTCAGAGCCAGAAGCAGGAGCGCGGCGAATCGAGGCACGCCGGGGCCGCGCCGGAGGCGATCCGGCACCCGCTCCTATCCGCCGCGGTCTACCCACCGCGGGAGCTAGGGTTGGCGCCGGGGAGGGCAGCGAGGGCGTGGGTATGGCAGGGGGCGGGTAGGAAGAGCGGTGCGAAATGGTGTCCCTCCTCGGCTCCTCGTCGTCAAATTGTTGCAGGAGGCCAGAAGCCACCACCTGGGCTTTAATTTTCCCATGGGGAGGGGACAATCAGTCATAGAGAAAGATCAAACAAAGGGGACACAAAGATATATGGGTGAAACTTCTCTTTATTATTTCTCAGAACTATTCTACAATGGATGCTCCACCTCTTCTTATATAGTACTGCTTAGGGTTTAGACCAAGTCCATAAGTGGGACCCACCAGTGGAGAGCCAGTAAACCTAGCCGCACCATGTTGTGTCTTAGGCTTTGTCTTGGCCGGCCTCCCCCACAGTGGTTTTCCACACACCCCTTGGACCTTGCCTACGAGATGCGTATACCTCATCAAAACTCCATCCAAAAACCCAGTGAAAAAAGGATTGCAGAAAGAGTACATAGCATACGTTTGCTGTGCGCACGATTTGTCTCATTAAAAACCTTATGTAAGAAAACTTCAGGAAAAACTCACCAAAGAAAAAAGAGTACAAACCACCCAACTGAGGTGCTTGACTTTGCTGCCGCCTGCCGGTGCAGCACTGCGAGGCGCGGCTAGGAGGCTGTGCTTGGGCCATAGCTACGCGTCCCTGGGCCTTGAAGGTAGTTTCGGCCCTCCAGGATAGGTTACGTCGGACAGCGAGCCCCGCGCAGCTGGTTTTCCTAGAGCGTGGTCCAGACCAAAAGCTTTTTGCAGATAAGCTTTATTAAAGTTTCCTGAATATTCCCTCCGATCGATCATAAATAGGACGCTTGAGATACATGCCGGTGAAAATTTAAACTTAAGTTATATATATTTTAAAATATTTAGATTGGCTACATGCAAATAGCATGCCTAGAGTTGTTTTAAAAAAATGCTTCGATAATATTATAAATTTGGTACGTTTGATAGATAAACTATATTGATAACTGACGGTCAAAGTTGTGCTTTGGAGATCGTGAAAAAGTCAAAAGCGTTAAATATTTGTGGCTGAAGGGAGTACTATGCTTGCGGCGTGACTCTCAATCTGTTTCTCTCGTTCCTCCCTCTCTTGCTTTTCCACAAAAAATCTCCACTCATCTCCTCCCTCAATCCCCTATAAGCTCGCCGGTCGTCAGCGCCATTAACGGAGACTCCCCACCCCTTTTCCTCTTGTTAAACACCAATCAGCTTGCTATACTATTTGTAAGCATTCTGTCAGTAGTTGTGTGCACTTTGCATGGCACTAGGGTGAAAAGTAGAAAGTGTCTTATCAATCTTTTTCTTCTCCTTTAAATTTAATTTCATAAAGAGAGAAATTCGTGGCAATTCTATGCAATGCCAAGTTGTATTCAGCCACGGTTTTAAAGTCTGCAAACCTCAGACGAGCCCAGTCCAGCTATGTTTGTGGCCCTATAGGTAGCACTTTCTTTAGCCATGTATTCTTTTCTTTAGAGTGTTAGATAGGTGCTGCCTGATGAAGTGCACTGCTTGGTCATTCTTTGCAGGGTAATGGCGCCCTTTGCAATCCAATGGCAACGCGGGGTCCTTTATCATCATGCACAATTTTCAGGTCCGATGCACAAGACAGCCAACTCCTCAAACTTGTGACTTACAATGTCAAACATATGCATGATGTAAATTCCTTTTATAAGATTACAAGAGTAATCATAGTGGTGCGTGACTTAAATTTTTGGAATTTCTAGTATAATATTGCTAAAATAAAGATTGCAAAAAGTATAACAGCGAGTTTCTTCAAAGTAATTGCACATAATAAATGGAAGCATAACATTTATTAAATATGCAAGATTCAATTTCCATAGGAATTCAAATAGCCAGGATATTCAAATTCATAAATCCACTAATTTTAAAGGGACAAAGTGTAAATTTGAAACTCATAAAAATACATATGCAATGCAAATTATTCAAAAGTCAAGCCTCATTCACTTTCCCTTTCTTTTCTGTTTCATGGCCTTCTTTCTTTTCATTTCTTGCCTACGTGTTGTTTTTCTTTTTTCTTTTTTTTTTTCTGGCCTGCATGGCGTCTATATCCCAATGGAGCAGTTGGTTGGCCATAATCGCACAACCACAACACCTATAACAAAGCCTAGGACCATATGACATGTAGACACGATGACAGACAACCCTTTCAACCTTTTGTGATGGACAACCGCCGCCAACATCAACATGGCCTAATTGACCGTGAAGCATATAAGCTCTCCACCACGGGAGCAATCCAATGGTAAGAAACCACATCTCCATAAGCTTCGTGCCTCAACCCCTCTACGGTCTATGCACACTATAGAAAACACACCAAATTTCAATAGCCCGCAATCTTTCTCCATGACCACGAATCAACCGTCGAGATAGTTATTAGCCTCAACAGCCCATCAAGAGACACAGTTCTCTTTCAACGGCCATCAATGAACTATTAAAAGACATGTTGGTTCCAACCGCTGCTATAGCGGCATGGCTTCGCCATGAGCTATTATTCAGCCACTTTTCTACCACTGAGATGCTAGCTTCGAAAAAAATTGAAACGGCCATGAGCGTGGAAGCTCTCTCGACCACCAAGGAAAAAGATCAAGAGAGATTAAATTGAGAGGAGGCGTGGACGTGGGTTCAAACTCATCGTCGAGAGTGGTGGAAGACCAACCGTCAAGTGGCTTTACGATTGATTTTGCTTCACACTTGACTGCACGAGGTGTGGCGGTAAAGAGTGATATTCTCTATGGCTTTGCCGTAGAAAGTAGGTAACTCTCTCGACCTTGCTACCCTGATTGTCCATTATCATTGGCTGACTGTCAAAAATAGATACTCTCGACGGTTTTTTCCATCAAGATTTCGGGTGTCGGTGGCATCCCCAGGGCGCAACCACCTCCACGCAGGTAGCCCCTCTGCACCATTGGGCTTGCTCAAGGATAGAGAAGTCTACCTCTAGGCCGGTAGCCCCATACGCCACCGTCCCTATGCCATGTGGTGGGGCCAGCCGGAGCACTCTCATCATTTTGTTCATCGGAAGCCACACGGAGATGATCTCCATGGCCGGTGATCCTCCTCCTCCGCGCCTACAAGGCCCGAGTGCTCAACAGCCACATCATCAAAGATGTAGGTTCACCAGCCTCGATCCTCACACCTTGCTCAGCACTGAATGTAGCAAGTCTTTGTTGTTGCCACCACCAGATCTGGGCCTACCAAGCTCTGCACTGCACAAAACCTTGTAGCTGGCGGCCGAATCAACAATACTGCTCAAGCCTAGGCCTTGGGCCAGGCAGCCGACCACACCAGCTCTATCCGCAGCTAGTTCACGAGAAAGAGATCGAAAGGGGAGAGGGGAGAGGGGAGAGGGGAGAGGAAGAACTAGCAGCAGGGTAAGTCTACTGGTGACGACGGTGGCGGGAGGAGCGCTAGCCGGTACGTAGTGGAGGCCTGGTGGCGCGATTTGATTGCCTCCTGAGCCGTCTAACTGAGGGAGGGCTCAAGAGGCCCGCATGTGTGTTATTCTTCCGCCAAACATACCCATACCCATATTGCATGCATAATAATTGATCACTTTGGCTAGCTAATCATCAGAGGTAGCGATGTATTAATTCATCGGCATCAGTTAAACACCTAGTTAGGGCACGTACAATTAGAGACGGCTGTTATCTATAATGTAACTCATGTCAGTAATAGACAACAATAAATAAAACATATACAATGGTAGAGATTTTTGCATATTTTTATAGGTAGCTTCATCGATCACAAACAAAGTTTCTTAGTTGTCGTATAGAGTCGACTGTTACATTAGAGATTACTCAAATATCTATGTATACTCTATCTTCTTATTATCACACATTATACACAGCTTAAGTGCTCTTTGAAACAATTAATTAGCTAAATCTAAGTACTAACAGAGTATAAATATTAATTCATCGACCTTAATTAGTTAGTTAGCTATTTGATTAATTAGTGTGGTATCTCCTTGTGGCGAGGTTTGACCATGGCCGGAGTAGGGTCGACGGGCCCATAGTCGTTCGTATGCGCCTGCCCAAGAATTCTTGCACGGTCCACCATTTCGGCGTCGACTTCCTGCTGCTGCATGGATTCAGACGACGTCTCCTGCCAACGTACACATGCATGCATGCACGACCAACGTACGACAGAACATTATTTAGCTCTCACAATTAACCAATCAGCAAATCATAAATAAATTAAACCTATGAAAAAAGGCTAAAGTTTCGATTGATAGAATGCGTCTCGACGGTCAAATTATATATATAGCCTCTCTCTTGATGGCCCGAACAAAGGCCACAAAGAGATTAAAAATCCGAATGATGAGGAATCTCGGTGACACAGAGTGTAATCTATGTATTTTTTTCAGATCACAATATTTATGAGACGTTCTCAATCTAATTTCAAAAAAATATGTAATTATTTAAAGAATCTTTAATAAATTTAAATATATCGCAAATTTGATAAAGTACTAGGGATACATTATTTCATAATATTTTTAAAATTGTTTTGGAATTATGAATTATGTAAAGTTGCAGAAAATACAATTTTAGCTACGAAAAATGATTAAAAAAAATATGAAATCTAAAAAGTGGTTATGAAATGTCAAGGTAGCATGGGAAACTAGATGTCAAGTTCACCATGATACATAGTTGACATTTGTAATGATATCATACATGTGCTTAGTTCATCACTCTAGAACGTCTTGGTAAAGTTTAGAGGAAACGATCACTTTCATATGGATCGATAATTTTAGACGTTATGAAGTCCTAAAAAAATTAATGAGTGTCTCAAGTGATGTATTGATGAAGACTAGCTATTGTACATCACCAATATTGTCTCTAATATTTTTAAAAATATTATAAGGTGTTTTGACGGCCTTGGGAGAGGCCGTCGAGAAAGGTTAGCTACCTCAAGGGTTGTCAACGCAAGCCCTCGAGAGAGCTCTCTCTTGATGGCCACCTAAAAAGTGGCCTCCGAGAAAATGTTGTCTCGATGGCCAGGAACCGTCGAGAGTAGGTGGCAGAGCTTCGAGAGTAGGTGGCCTTGCAGAAGCTCTGCCAGGATAGTGCCAGAGGCTTTCTTGACGGTCTATTCTTGACTATCTAGACATGCTAATTAGGGTTCGTGGGTGAGCCGTTACCATTGTCTCTCCATCTCCATTGCCATTGCTTCCTCTCCATCTCCCCTTCCCCACCACCTGTCCCTCTCCCTCTCCCTCTCGGCCTCTCCCCTCCCCCATCACCTCCCCCTTTTCATCTCGGCCTCACCCCCTCCCTCTTCGGCCATCCCCCCTCTCCCTGTCCGTTACCCTTCACACTCACTCGCCGGGTGCCCGTCTCCATTTTAAAAACCTAATAAAAAAATTAGGTAAAATTTGAAATGAATGCAATGTTTCTTAGGAATAGGTGATATGTCTCATGCATGGTTAATTGTTGCATTTTATTTAATTGTTTTAACTCTATACATGCAATTGTTGCAATGTCCTCTTAATTGATGCTATGCGATAATTAATGCATCGTCTAACATAGCAGTATGTTGCTCGTTCAGGAGCAACACAAATCGTACGAACTTTGACAATGATTCATCCTGGTTCCATTACGAGTTGTAAAAAATGTTTCCGAATTGTACAGTATACAACCCTTATGGCGTCACAGTGGACAACTTGTGAATGGTGTTTTCGGCGTGGTTTGTTGTGGTACTGGTGGGTTCAAAACAAGATTTCGGTGACATGGTCCTTAGTTCTCTCGCGCATAACATAAGCACTATGAAGCTGGATACGACCCAATAGACATCGCTGCATGAATGGGACTGTAAGGTTATGCTGCCGAAATTTTGTCTCGTGTCCCATCGGTTCCACAACGAACCACGCTCAAAGGGATATTCATGGCTAAGTTTAAAATCCTTCTCAAGCCTAGTCACAAACCCTAACGAGCATCAACGTGTAGCTTACCGATTGAGAGGAATGGGAGAAGATAGGAGATGGATGTACGATGGATAGCGATGTAATGGGCAACATTCATATGAATGGCATCAGAAGATTGTCAGATTCATGGATCATGCTTTCCAAGCCACATCCAATCCGGAAGCTAACCGACTTCGTTGTCCTTTGTGCTGATTACGTGAACTACAAGAAGAGATCACGAGACAAGATGTAGTGGGACATGTGCATACTTGGGTATAGGGTCGATTACCAATGGTGGGATAATCATGGCAAAAGTGCTAAGGTTGTTCTTTCCGCACCAGTTGAGGGTTTGATGAAGTGGACCATGCACATGCATGACTTGATGGAGTATAGTATATCAAAATCGATACTAATTGGACAAAAATATTGTAGGTTTGCGGATTATATGACCGAGGTGAGGGCTAGACTGCGCACCGAGAGCCACATCCAGTTTGAGGCTCTTATCCATATGTAGAGGGTGCAGGAGAGGAAGCACCACGAGGAGATGGTGCAGGCCATGCAAGGGAGCCTTTGGACAATAGAGGAGCAGCGGAGGAAAGACCAGGAAGAGATGATGGCGAGAATCGCGGCCTTAGAGCGCTTTGCTTGACTCGGTATAGTAACATGTTCGCAAAACCACTTCGCAAAGCCAATTCGAACGGTTAGGCGGGTGACTCTGCCACCTACAAGAGAGGTCCCTGTGTTTACGCGGGCTACCATGCTATGGGACCCTTCTACAGGGGCCAGATAGCCCCACCAGGCGCTTATGGGACCATCTAGACTTCATCGCTACCTACGGCCTACGGAGTCATACACCCTTGGGGCGACATACGTGCTTCCCGTGATCACGAAAAACTCGGGCCCAGCTTGGCCCGACGGCCGGGCTCTGGATTGAGGCCCGAGCCTGGCCCAGTGCACCGATCGGGCCGGGCTTTTTCGAGCCGGGGTTCCCGTGATCAAGTCTACCTACACCCACGTGGACCCAGGGTCTCCCTTGACGGTCTTGTCTAGGCAGTAGAGAAACAGAGAGAGAAAGAGAGAGTCATGGGCCCACCTGTCAGGCCGTGCCAGGGAGCTGGCGCCATTTATTCTCTCTTGATGGCCAAGATGAGGCCATCTATCGAGAGAGACCCCGAGGACGCGGACACATGATGCAGTTCATGGACCGGTCCAACTAAACTCTCTATCAACGACTAGGTGACTGTCGAGAGGTAGCCGTTATTCAGCCGGCTGACACCTCCATTTTTTTTCTCAGCTGCCGCAGGAAAGCTATCGAGATAGGTTGTCTCGCTGACCTAGACGTCAAGAAAGATCATTTTTCTCGACCCGACTGTCATGATGGCCGTTTCTCGATGGTCGGGTGTTAAGGGAAGTTTCTCTCAGCGGTTTCTCTCAGTGGGAGCTTAGAGACTAGAAAGGTAGATCTCGAGGATAGGTGGGTTAATGTTTCTTTACCACCAATTCAAGAGACTATTCTTCCTATGCCTCAGTTTGTTGCGCCTCCGGTCGATAACACCGTTGATGCACCTACTAATGAGGGTCATGAATTGCCTAATGAAGCACCTAATGTTGAGCCTTATGATCCCCCGATAGCACCTGATGTACCTCTGAGAAGGTCTCAGCGAGACAGGAGGTCAACTATTCCAAATGATTATGTTGTTTACATGAACGATGATGTGAATGACATAGGAAAGGTAGATGATCCTACTTCCTACAAAGATGCCATGATAAGTAAATATTTGTCTAAATGGCTTAAAGCTATGAAAGATGAGTTAAAGTCTATGAGCACTAATGATGTATGGAACTTAGTAGAAATTCCTAAAGGAGTCAAAACAGTAGGCTGTAAATGGGTCTACAAGACTAAACGTGACTCTAAGGGAAATATCAAAAGGTTTAAAACTAGGCTTGTGGCTAAAGGGTTCTCCCAAAGACCAGGAGTTGACTATAACGATACTTTCTCATATGTCTCATCTAAAGGTTCACTAAGAATTGTTATGGCGCTCGTAGCGCATTATGACCTAGAGCTTGAACAGATGGATTTCAAAACCGCGTTCCTCATTGGTGATTTGCATGATAACGTTTTCATGGCTCAACCGAAAGGTTTTGTTGTGAAAGGCAAAGAATATATGAGATGTCGTCTTAAGAAATCAATTTATGGCCTAAAGCAAGCTTCTAGGTAATGGTATCTTAAATTTGATAAAAATAATAAGAAAAGTTGGATTTAAGAAAAATGAGGTTGACAATTGTATTTATGTTAAATTTAAGGGCAATAAGTTCATTATTCTTATGCTATATGTTGATGATATATTACTGGCAAACAGCGATAAGGATCCGCTGCATGAGACTAAACGATTTCTTTCTTCAAATTTTGATATGAAAGATCTTGGTAATGCGTCTTATGTTTTGGGTATTGAAATTTACCGAGATCGGTCCAAAGGCACATTGGGTTTATCTCAGAAAGCCAATATAGATAGAGTACTTGAAATATTTAATTTGAGTGAGTGCTCTGCTTCGCCTGCCTTAATAGTAAAGGGTCATAAGTTTGGGACGGTTCAGTGTCCTAAGAATCAGTATGAAATTGATCAAATGAAGTTGATCCCTTATGCTTCAGCTGTCGGAAGCATTATGTACGCTCAAGTGTGTACTCGCCCTGACTTAGCTTTTATGACTGGGATGCTTGGTAGTTATCAGTCAAATCCAGGAATGGACCACTGGAAAGCTGTTAAGAAAGTTTTGCGTTATTTGCAAGGCACTAAAGATTACATGCTCACGTATAAGAAATCTGATAAACTTGAAGTTATTGGTAATTCAGATGCTGATTTTGCGGGTTGTGTCGATACTAAGAAGTCGACATCAGGTTATATCTTCACACTCGCTGGAGGAGCTATTTCTTGAAAAGCTCTAAACAAACAATTACTGCATCTTCTACAATGCATGCTGAGTTTGTAGCATGTTATGAGGCTACCGGGTAGGCCGTGGCTAAAGAATTTTATCATAGGACTAAGAGTGGTCGACAATATTTCTAAACCGCTCATTTTATACCACAATAATCAACCTGCAATCGTTTACACAAATAGCAAGTCAAGTGGTGCTGCCAAACACATTGACATAAAGTACCTTCTTGTTAAAGATCGAATCCAGGATCAGACTATAATTATCGAGCATATTAGTACTGATGAGATGCTTGCCGATCCACTTACTAAAAGCTTACCACCCACCATTTTTAAGAATCATGTTGTGCACATGGGTGTGATGGAAAGCCTCTGACCTGGATATGAGGGTCATTTCAAAACCATTCCCATAAGTTTTAAATGTATACTGATCGAGATAAAATTAGTGTACTATGGGTACAGAAGTTGCACTGACCGTTTAATGGATTTTGTAACGCTTACTCCGATATGCTGTTTTATCGAGAGAGGGCTTATGAATGTTACTCTTTCGATTAAGTGGGAGAATGTTGGGATTAATCTCAGACTAACCCTAGTTCGTACGGTCATTAAGGAAATGGGTTCTAACTCATATGGAGCTTATCCCTAAAGGAGTCCTGATCAGGGACGCCAATTATACTCCTAATAGGTTTTGGCCCCCTAGGGCACGGTACGCACTATATAAAGGGAGGCAGGGGCGTGGCATTGAAACACCACCTGAGCTAATTACGATCTAATCACGTCGTTAGCCCTAACCTCCCCAAAACCCCAACCCGATCTCATAGGATCGTGCCGGAGCTTCTGGGAAGGTCATCTACCGTTGTCTACGCCATCCAAAAGCTAGAAGGAGTTGGATTGAGGAGTGAGGAGCTGTTGTACCGTACACGCTACTTCTGTACGTCTCTCTGCATCATCGTCGTTCTGCACCGACCTAACGAAATGACAACACCAAACAACGCCCTCGGTGGTTATTTATCGATCTATGTTCCGCATTACTGTTGGTGTTCATGCACTTGGTTAATCCTAATTGCTGTTAGGTTATAGCTAACAAGTGTAAGTAGCGATCATACATACAAATACATTAATTAGTAGCCTTCCATTAAATTGATCATGGTATATTATTTCATTTTTGCTAACCATCAGACGACCGAGACTTATTTAACTCTCAGTTGATTTTCTCACATATCTGAATGCTTACTAAGGTTTCTGATCTACGGCCCATAAAATCGACCCATATTGTTTATGTGTTGAGTACATGATTAAGCAGGGGAGAAGTACGTAATCACACATGCATCTATATACGAATGCATTTATTATGTTCGTTCAAATATTCTGTGTTATGCTGATTTAGTTAGACCCTACGTACGTCAAGTACGTAGATCGATCAAACTGTGCATGCAGTTTGACAATGTGATCGTTCCAATGGTTTATGCTAACTTGTCAAACAAAACAGGTTTGTCCTATGGAAACTAATTAATTAGTAGAAAAAAACGTCTTCCAGTAATTAAGTACGTTAGAAAACTTGCGTTTTATGGCTAGTCAACATGGCTGCGCATATGTTCTATATTTCAGAGATGAAGAGGCATATATAATGATAGTTGCGCATGGAATGAAAGAGAATAAATTGAATACTTAGGTAACACAGCTCGTCCCATATATACTTGGAGACGTGACATTAACACTGACACTCTGCCGCCCCGCCTCTATATAGGTCGGTGGGGGTTCACTACGTACTGTGCTGCAGAACACTCTTATCGATCATTGCTGGTTTAAAACTGTTAGTTTTCGAACAGAGTAAAATAAGTAACAGTAACCTAGATTATCACCATCAGTTACAAAACCTAAAGTTTGGTAAAAAAATAGAAAAATATTTTGATACTCAGAAACTATGCCCCTACCGTCTACCACCTCTTATACAAGCTTAACACGCTATTTTATACAAAAGACAAGTATTTCATACTCAGCGCACACAAAGAATCCTTACGCTCTCACCTATCAATGATTGCTAGGAGGGGTGAAATATTTTTTCCTTTTGACTCTTGTCGTATGAATGTTTGAATAATTATTTGGGCATCTAAATGACTTTAAATGCAAAGTTATCAACTACAAAGTTGTAGATCCATCGAAAGCTACAATTTTCATATAAATTTTGTCTTTATTCGACTCCATACGAACAAGCTATGGATTTTAAAAAATGAGTTGTAGTACGCATCGACCTCTACCTAAGAGTAGCTCTAGGATATTTTCTCATCGGTGGCTAGATGCAGTGGCATTTTGATCTTCCATGACGTCAAACTCGGGCTATGAGTTAGTTTAGCTTTTGTTAAAAACTCGGACAGTGCTATTTCTCAGGCGAGATGTCTACAATGCGTTGTGGATCTGCATCCGTATTGAAGTGAGTTAGTTTAGCTTTTGTTAAAAACTCTTGTTATAAAAGAGAATAAGAGGTCTTGGCAGTGGCCTTGAGGGTTGTCTGTGATGGGACTGTTTTATGGAAACGATTGTAGGATATTTTCATAAGTTGCAGGTTGGGAAGTTCATGTGCTGCAGTGCTGGCATGTTTGTTTTGTGTGATAGTGGTATTTGCCAAAGTTTTGTTGATTTATTCTCAGCCAAATAACCCATGACAAATCTTTTCTATCATCACGACTTTGATTGAAATTGATATCACTAATCCAGTTTTACTCGAGTTCGATGAGAGATAAGAAGATGATGGAGGAAGGTTAATTTTGGTGACTTAGTAGCGGCTGGACAATGATTTTTTTAGAAGTGCTTTTTTTTTTTTGTATTTAGACTCTCTAGAAATGCATGTAATATTTTGTTGCTGGTTAGGAGCCTTGATGCAAAAGAAATGATCTTATTGAAATTTTATCTTGGTCTAAAATAATTTGCCCCGATCCATGCATGTTTGCACTTGTATATTATATTGTAATTTGTCCTGTTTCTCCATTGCAATTCCAGAAGAACATGTATATATGAAAGCTATACAAATTAAACACTCGTTTGAGTCATGCATGTATATATATACCAGTGGTCCCACTTGATCTTTGCGCAACAGCTTCCTGTGCTTTCCTGCATCACCAAGCTCCAAAAGAACACAACACAAACAGAAACAACGATTAGCTAATTAACTATGGCCGGCGCGCTCTCTGAATATATATATGTTCAATCCTCTGAACGCGCACAAGAACTAATTAACCATCATTACTTTAGAACGAAGAATTAACAGCGAAGAAAATTCAAGAGTATAATACACATGCATTGCCAAATCAAGGATGCAAAATAATCAACCAATCTACCGCGAATGCATGCAGATCGATCGATCGAGCTAACCTGCCGCCGCCGCCATGGAGGACAGGAGGAGCGCCGCGAAGACGAGAGCGGAGAGAGAGCTCGACCTCGCAGCCGCCATGGCGCCGGCGGCCGCGCGAGCACAGCCAGCACGCATGCAGAGTTCCCTCGACCAGCGTTCAGAAAGGAGGAGGTAATTAACTAAGGGGGAAACGGGGAAGGAGGCGAAGCATGCAGCAGCAGCAGCAGCAGCAGCAGATATAGCGCGTGATCGAGTGAATTAATAATTAATCATAGTATTTAGGAGGCTCACCCGCTGCTCCCACCGACGGACGATCACGTGGCACGCCGGCCGTACCGTGCGTTTAGCCATGTATAATGTACCAGCGAGGTTTACGGGTACACGGCGCGTGTCATTAGTTTTGTAAGCCACGTATAAATTCAACTATCTGTGAAACTTAATTTTTTTAAAAAGAATACCTAATTTTTTTATGGACATCTAAATGAAATTATTTATGATTTTACATGATTTTAAACTATAATTTATATTTTTTAAGTTTATTTTTAATTTCTATTATTTCTTAATTCATTCCGTACGAGTTAACATTTCTAATGTTCAAATTCATTTATGAAACCTCACCATGAATTTTTTTGTTGTATTTTATTTTTTTAGATTTTTTCAAGTTAATATTTTCCATGCTCAAATTCATTTATGGACATGTACCCATCATGATTTCTTTGTTGCATTTTGCATTTTGGACACGTGGCGCGACGCAACCTGCAGGCAAACTGTAAGGGCTTTGTATCTATAGATAGATACGGGCTTCGCGAAACTCCTAGCATGCGAGAAGGGTGCAAATAGAGCGGATAACGTGTAATCGTCCGATTGAATCAGTTTGGATATATGGTTGTATGTATGTGTGGTGGATAACAATATGGATACTTGATGAGATAAAGATATATAGGAGTATGAGCATTGAATTTCAAATTACTCGACATCTCATAATTACCACTCGCCCCCTTGAGGTCCTAAGAGCATCACCAACTTAATCCTAACTTAGATTGTCCCAACACTATTCATCTACATTTTCATCTTTTTCTATTTTATTTGTTACAGTTTTAAGACGACCTAAATTATGTTTGCATTAGTGATGCCCTATGGCGCCGCCCCCACCATGCTTGAGCCGCAAGCCCACCGCTGCCCAAATCCCAACCCACCGGCCACCAAGGAGAAAATGTGTAGTTTGAATGCTCAATGCTTCTTTATTTATTTCATGTCTCACTTATTATTCAAGAAAATATATGCTCTAACCATTATTCAATTCTACACTGTTCATATCTACGTCCAATACTATATCATGCAATGTTATGAGTGTGTTATTCATATCTCCGACGTTATGCTATATCCATTTTTTCTGATAAAAAATATGGATACAAATACATTATTATCAACATTTGATTGTATCTGTTCGATTTGCATCCCAACCTAGCTAAGAGGAGCTCAAGGAGCAAATGTGGTTGCATTGGTGATGTAGAAAAGCATTTTTTTAGATCCCCATGGAAAATGTTCAGATGTTGATGACAATAGTTTGTGTATGTATCTGCCTGTGCAGCTATATTGGTTCGCTGAAACTTGGGCATCAGATCCATGGCAGGTTGCTAAGAACTGGTTTCTATCAAAAACCCGGTGATTTCAGTTCATTCACTGATATGTTACATATGTATACTCAAAATGTGTCTATTTTCGTCAGTGCCAGACAGATATATACATACGATCCCAATAGGTCAAGGAAAAAAAAGGGACATTGTGGGGTGGGATGAATTGCTATCCTGCTCCAGATATTATCATGGGATGCATGGACAGGAGGCGGCAAGATAGTTTGTTCAGAACTTCAGATTATCAGGGACACAGAGAAGCCTGACGCCAGGATGGTTTGTTCAGATGACCCTGGAGAGAACAAGAGCATAATGCTAAAAAAGGTTATATGGCATGATGATGTATATCTAGTCCTTGTAAATGATCTGGTTACTGTCTATTGTTGATTCTCGTATGCGAATAAATCCTGAGAAAATAAAAACCACCGTATATGTTTTTTTTACGGAAAGGCAGGAGAGTTGCCTTGCGTTAATTATAGGAGCAATGAAAAGACAGAAGCTTCAATACAAAAGTGAAAACAACAAAAAAAAAAGAAAGAAAAAGGAATGAAAAGAAACAAAATTAAGAACGCCCACCCCCAGGCATGCAAGAGAACCTACAAATTACAAAATTGGCTCCTGCAACCTAGCCCCCAAAGACGCAGGTCATCGATGATAGAGTTTAAGATAATCGAAAGAGGTCGCTCGACGCCCTTGAAGATGTGGCGGCTGCGCTCTAGCCACAAGTCAGAGGGTGGCAAGAGTGATGGAGGCAGAGCCATTGGTACAGGTCCGCAAATCAGCAGTCCACCAGGTCGAGATGCAGACCAAGTTGGTCCAGGAAGCGGGACTGAGCCTTGTTAGGCGTAACTTGGAGGGTAGAAAAGACCACACTTGGCCAGAGAAACTACAAGCCAGGAAGAGGTGTTCGGGCATCTCCAGATTCCTTCTGCAAATCGCACAGAAATAGTTGTTGGGATACCCCTGTGCAGCAGAGCATCCGCGGTCATTACTTTCTTCTGAAGTAGCTGTCAGACGAAGAACTTGCATTTGGAAAGGCCCCAAAGCTTCTACAATCGATGAAAAACCGAGGTTGTCCGCCCGAGCAACTGCAGCCGATAAGCCAAGGCGACGAAATACTCTTCACAACCGGTGAAACGCCAAATGGTGCGATCAGTTACATTGTGCTGCAGCAGAACGGGTTGCAAGCGCCGCCAAAGGGAAGCCAACTCAATGATCGTGGAGGGGTTGAAGTTGCGACGCAGGTCAAAAAGCCAGTTGTTGTTCGTAAGGGCATTGACCACTGGCCTATTTTCCTGGCAGAGGTGGCTAAAATGCGCGGAGCGAGCTCACGCGGTTGGTGGCCATCAAGCCAGGCGTCGCTCCAGAAGGATAAGGTTGTCCTGTTACCCAAGGCAACGCTTGTGGCGGCTCAAAAAAGAGCAGCATCCGACGACCCGATGGGTGGGGGGCTGTCAGCCCAAGTTCAATTAGCACAGGTTTTGGCAAGCTAGAGCCAACGAAGGCAGAGGGCCCTAGCGATGGATAGGAGGTCAAGAACTCTGAGGCCACTTGCAGCAGTCGGGGAGTAGACGATCTTCCAGCTGACACGACAGTTCCCCCCTGCCGAGTCAGTACCACACTAGAGCCAAGCGTGGTGAATCTTATCAATCTTCACGATAACCGACTTTGGGGGAACGGTGACCGAGAGAGTGTATGAAGGGATGGCGGTGAGGACGGACCTGAGAAGGGTGAGCTTGCCCCCTTTTGAGGGCAGCTGCCCACACCAGCCGCTGATCCTCCCAGTGACCTTGTCGATGAGAGGCTGGAAGTGGACGTGCCGCAGCTTCTTGGTGGCCAGCGGAAGCCCCAGGTAGGTGATGGGAAAGGCATCACGCTTGGCAGGGAGAGCATCAAGAATGTCATCCAGGCCAATGCCTTCGCAGCGGATAGGAACCACATGACTCTTGTTAAAGTTGGTGCACAATCCAGTGATATTTGCAAAACGTTGCAGGATGGAGGCGAGCGCAGAGGCCTCCTATTTTACCGGGACGACAAAAATTACCACATCATCAGCATAGAGAGAAACCCAAAGGTCATCAGGGACGTCTCTAAAAGATGAGAGGATGCTCGCTTGGGTTGCAAAGGAAAGGATTCTGTGTAGGGGTTCAATGGCGAGGTTGAAGACGAAAGGGGAGAGGGAGAGGCAGTCTCCCTGACGGAGGCCACGGTGGTAGGGTATGTGGTTGCCCGGGAACCCGTTGAGGAGGATTCGGTAAGAGGATGAAGCGAGGATGAAAGCAATCCAATCTCGCCAGCGATGGCCAAAACCACGGGCGTGAAGGTTGTCAAGAAGGTAGGGCCAGAACACAGAGTCAAAAGCCTTTTGAATATCGAGCTTGAACATGAGTGCTGGAGTCCGGGATACATGCAAAAGCTTGGCACGACTCTGGACATACATAAGTTGTCCTGGATGTGGCGTTTCTTTATGAATGCGCTTTGGCAAGGAGAAATAAGGTCATAAATGAACCCTGATAGCCTATTTGCCAATATTTTGGTGAAAAGCTTGTTGAAGCTATGGATGAGGCTGATGGGGCAATAGTCGGCAGCGACAGTTGGGGCTTTCTTCTTAGGGAGCAGCATGATGGTAGCAGAGTTTAACACTTGGGGGTCGTGGTGGTTGTTTTCAAATAGGCAATACAGGGCGGCTAGGAGATCATGGTGAATGATATCCCAATAGGTCTTGGAGAAGAACTAGGTGTAACCATCAGGGCCCGGGGCTTTGTCCGAAGGCATGGCCATGATGGTGGCGCGGAGCTCTTCCAACGTGAGCGGGTCCTCGAGGGAGGTGAGGTTCAGAGCCGAGAGATTCAGTAAATCCTTGTTGAAACCAAAGCAGGGCCTGGGCGTGCCCCGGTCGTTGCCGAAGATAGTGGAGAAGTGCTGGTGAAGAGCAATGGCCAGATCATCATGGCCGGTGATGGGACCGCCAGGTGTTTGAATGGAGTAGATGAAATTCCTGCGCCTTCTATAGTTCGTGCGTAGGTGGAAATATTTAGTGCTAGCATTGCCCAGCTTCAACCATGACAACCTGGAGTGTTGCTTCCATTTTATTTTCTTGATGGCAGCAAGGCCCAAAATACGAATCTTGAGTGAGCGACGAAGTGCCATTTCTTGTGGGAAGAGGTTGTGGAACTCCATGGCCAAGTTGAAAAGGCGGATGACCTCCATGGCAGAGTTGGAGCTTGAGTTCGCTCATGGTGGATCGACTCCACGAGGTTAGGGCGGAGGCGGTCTTGCGGCGTTTGAGGTGTAGTCGACGCAAAGAGTTGAGTTGAGAGTGAGTTAGTCGTCCAGGCAATATGGACCACATCAAGGAAACCAAGCATCACGATTCAGTAGTTTTCGAAGTGAAAGCGTCGTGGTGGCGGACTGTTTGGGGGCTGGCAAACAATATGTAATGTCATGCATCATTCGGGAATAAGATTTACGAATGATTTGAAGTGGCTCAACTTGAGCTGAATGTTAAGTTGGACTCCAAGAGATGTTTGAGTCTATTTCCTAAAATTGGTTCACTTTATTTATGTTATCTTTTATAGTTTTTAGTGGCGACTCTATAATAATTAATAAATAAACTAGACTTAAGAAGCCAAAAGCTAAACGCTCTCCCCTTGTTTTTAAGAGAAGTGGCTTTGTAATAAAGAACTAGAATAAAAAGGTCAAAACGTTAAACTTTTCAAAGATTTAAGCCCGCGCGCCAAGCAAATCCGAACATGCTTTTACGTAAGCTGGATTTTTTTTTGTCATATATTGCCTGGACTTTTGCACGCGAGACGGTTGGGGACGTGTACAAGCATTGCTTCCATCTGTCTGTAGAGGCCGCTTGGGCCCAACTTGAAGGCTCAAAGTGGCATCCCCAACTCCCTCTTTAAAGTACTGTGCCTGTATTTCAAATTTTCCCGCCCAGGCCAAAAACCGCACTGTTCTCTGCCTTGTTTTTGAAATTTTCGTGTGAACAGTAATTTAAAGGGAGGGCTGATGAGGGCTCTCCTGGGGATGCTTTAAAGGCCTGTTTGAGAAAAACAGAAAATGAATCAAGATTGGAGCGAGGAAACCATGCAGCTATATTATTCCTTGATTAGCAAATTGTTGTTTGCATTTTAGCCGTTCTTTCATTGACTTTGTAGTAGATTTCATACTTCTAATATATTGCACATGTTTCAAATTACACACATAAGATGCTAATTCTGTTTTGTAGCTCGGGAGAGCCTCATGTATCACATCGAGGCATTCACCTTTTTTTAGCTCGGTCTTTCGCACTCATAGTCTCTCTTTGTCTTTCATTTGCTTATTTACCTAATTTATGTGCAATAGGCATTGAAATCTCCATTTGACGTATGATTAATTTGCTGTCGGGATTCCAAATTACGCAACTTGATGCCTTCATGCTATTGTCAATTCTAATGTGCACAAGAGTGACTTCATCAATGGTAATCATTACAATGCTTGAACAAAAGGTATTCACTTAACAGTAAGCTATACGAATAAAGTATCAACCGGTTGCCATACAGGTACAAATGTGAACCTTAACAGATTCATCGTAGTGTCTAATTTCAGCATAGCTAATAATCAAATAATAAAGATGCCCCATCAAGAGCCGCATGCCAGTAAAAAGGATGAACGTTTAGCTGCTCGTCTCCATGAAACTCATCCTTGAACATTAGGGATGACTCTTCATCTTCGTAACCTAGCAGGCACTACAGGAATCAGGGTCAGTGTGGTCGGCAAAAGCCGACCACATAGGCCATAAAGCCATCGACATAGATATATCTCGGCGGCTAGCCGCCGACACTGCGCCGACGAGACCCCGTGGTCGACATAGCTACCCTACGTCGACAAGTCCGCCGACAGTAGTGCATCCAGGGCAAGCAGCCCCAGCGGTCACCTATGTGGGCGGCATACCAAGGCCGTTGACATAGCTCATGACGGCCCGCGCCGTCTAACGGCATCCTGACTGGTGGGGTCCACACCAGCATTGACGAGAGGGCACGTGGCAGGTGTATGCCGGCGGCGTATTTGAGGCCGCCGACGTTTATCAAGCCCTATTTCGGCGGTATAGGTACTACCGCGGACGTTGATGACGGTATAAGTCGGCGGCAAATTTAATACCGCCGACATAGGTGGCGTCGCACGGCACGCTCGGTATGCCTCGAGGGAACCTATGTCGGCGGCCTTATAGATGCCGCCGACATAGGTATTAGAGCAGCAAAAAAAATTCTGCTGTAATTTATTATAAAATTCAGTTTTAACCTGCAAAAAAAGACATTTCCCAGCAGAATTTCATTCTCAAATTTGACACACATCAACAACACATACTTCCGTGCTCGAATTCACATCTTTTCGAGCACACCACAAGCATAACCATACCAAACAAAAATTAACCCGATATATGAACCAAATGGCACAATACCTCAACATAGATGAGCAAATGGCGTCTAATCTCCATATACATAACGAAACGGCATATAGCCTCCACATTTATACAAAATGAAACGACAACACATATATAAGTCCATATCGATGTCATATAGTTCCCAAAAGGCAAACAACATGTCATATGAACATAACATAGATCATCTACAAGTGCAGAAAAGAAAAAGACTAATGGTTCTGCGAACCGCCATAGAGGTTGTGATCCGGCGCGAAGAGTGTGTCCACGAACCGATCGGCCGGGGAGGCCGTGTCGCTGTGGTCGCCTCCCTGCTGCACATTCTGTGCATGAGCAGGCGTTGCAGAGCTGGACACCTGCAAAAACGGAGAAACCATGTATGTCACAATCTTTATCCATTTGTGTGCTCTTAAGACAATGTTAGCGAAATACATACCCACAGGGAAAACCTTGACATTGGGGAATTGGAACATCCATGGAGGAGGCGCGAAGGCGGGGAAATCGCCAGGCTGTGTCGGTGGCGACCCCTGCGACGGCGTGTAGGCGAACTGTGAAGGAGGAGGTACTAGGCCTTGACTGGACGACCCCGCGCCCGGGAATGCCTGCGAATATATAAATATGTCTATGTTAGCATCTAAAGGAAGGATAACGACAAAGATATAGATATGGATATGATATTTCAATTACCCTTTGCAAGTATTGCATCATGTACATGTTCTGACTCTCGAGGAAGTCCATCCTCTTTTTATTCGCCGCCTCCCTTTCCTGCGCTGCCCGATCCGCCTCCTGCCGTCGTTGCTCGTCAGCCGCAGTTTTTTGTGTCAATTCCTCGATTAGCTTGGCCTGGGCTTCCAACTGGGTAGCGGCGGCAGCTCCCCCTACTGTCGACGTGCCCTGACCTCGGGACTGTACGCGGTGGGATCAACGACGGAGTCCATCATGCCATACTTGCCGTGAGCTCTCCCACCAAACTCGTCGTAGAGAAGCACAGGGTCTGCTGGTGTGTTGACGGGGTCACACTCCTCACCGTGCTTCGCTCGCATGGCCGCAACATATGCGTCCTGCGAACAAATGAGATGATGCGGAATAGTTAAAAGCGCCGAGTAGGTCTAAATAAGCTTAAAAGAGCGGTTACTTACATGCTTCTCTGGGCATTGGCGGCATCGGTGGTTGTCTCCCGTCCGGTAGCACACGTGGCGTGTGTGCAACCCTCCACACGGCGAATCCTGAGGGTTCAACCCCAGAAGCAGCCTCCTGTGTGAAATCAAATAGTGGCATATTAAATCTTTTCAAATATAGTAAATTATAGATATAAAAGATGAATGTGCTCACCAAGTCTCGTGCGACGTGACCCATGCCGAGGCCACCCATGTAGGTGGTGCACATTTCAGCCCCAACTTCCCTGTTTTCCCTGTTTCTCTTGGACATGGCGATCCACTCGGGCGTCTCCCAAGTAAAGCAAAGGTACCTCCAACCCCTTGGCTCCATGTCCAACCACCGACGCCAAGGAAGATATCGCTCCGCGCCCGTGTACTCTCGCCACTGGTCCTCGTGATCCTCGTACCCTCTGATCGGTAGTGCTTGATCACCGCATCCAAGCGAGCTAGCCTAAGGGAGTCTCTAACCTTTTTGGATGCCATCTTGTCGATCACAAGACGAGCAGCCTCGTAGTGCTCGGCGGAGTCGTCGGGAGGGTTCAACCGGTAGCGCGCCTGCATGAAGGAAGAAACAAATCATTAAAATAATATGTATAAAAAGACACAAATGGTTAAAGCAGTGAACATGTTACCCAGAACTCGTCGACGACGGCATCGGCGATCGCTCCTCCCTCCTCGCACTTACGAGGTCGTAATCGCTCCAAGTCATCGTCGGACGCTTATCCCTGCCAATGCCCACCACCCCGGGGTAGTAGTGTCTGCAGAGCACCCCTATCTGCTTTCCCGGCTCCGTCCCCGCCCCCTTGTTGACGCAAACCAGCGTACTGCATGTACAATTCAGAACAAGTGTTTAATTAGCGATATTGTGTTAATGACTAAAAGACATCGAAAATGAGTTGTTCAAGTGATCAGTACATATACCTCTTCCCAAATGAAACACGTACCGTATCCTGTCATTTGATTTTCTACTGTTTTTATCAGTTTGTTCCGCCCCCGGTGTCTCTTGGAGCTCGAACCCTCGTCAGCCTCGAAGGGCACGTAGTCCTCGTCCTCATCCTCGTCCGCATCCTCATCCCCCATCTCCCCCAACCAAGCCTGAGCGTCTGTCTCATCCTCCACCTCATCCTCATCCTCATCCTCATCATCATCATCATCACTCTCATCATCATCCTCCCCTGCACTTTCCTCGCCACTCCCGTCTAGCACCCACTTCTCCTTATAGCCCTGTTGCACACCCCCTGTCGGGTCCGCTGCCTCCCAATCCCTCTCATCCTCCTCCCCGCTCCCTTCCCCCTCCCTCTCCCTCTCCTGACACGACCTGCAAGGCTGGCTGCTGCTCCTCGGCCGTCTCCCCCTCCTGCCCACTCCCGCTCCCTTCTCCCGCTCCCTCTCCCATGTGTTGCCCTCTCTTCTTGTACTTAATCCCAAATAGCTTTCCCGTCGCTCCAGCTAACCTGCGCCGAAACCCAGTCATCCTGCAAAAAATAAAGTAAATGATACAATTAGATCTATATGAGATAAATGGAAATAAAAATAAATAAATAAATAAATAAATAAATATGAATACGTCAAAAATCTTCTGCTTCTCCTTCCTCTTCCTCCTCCTGTTCGTCTTCTTCATCTTCCCCTTCTTCGCTTTCTCCCACTTCCTCTTCGTCTTCGTCTTCATCTTCCTCTTCCTCTTCCTCTTCCCCCTCCCCCTCCGTCTGCGGTTGCATATCACCAATATCGACGTGCAGCTGTCCTGACAAGTCGTGTTCTTGAAATGGCTCCACATATGGCTCGTAGTCTTCTTCCGTGAGGTTGGGCAATCCACCAACGGGATGACATTTATGGACAATCCACCAATTTTTGCAATCCGGGTGGGCATATGGCAGATAGAACACTAGCTCGACTTGTTCAGAGAGAATGAACACGTCGGGCCTTTGATATAGCTTCGTTTCATTGATTTCCCTAGGCCCAATTCAGGAGTACGCCGCACCCCAGTCTCAATATCGAACCATTTACACCGAAACAGTACTAGCGAGAGATCGTTGTTGCCTTCATAGCATATTTCCACAATCTCCTCAATAATCCCATAGTACTCTTGGTCTGGACCACCAAGCGGGTCTGTGACATAACTGACGACCCCACTATTCACCGTGGTAGCATTTGGACGAAAGACTCACCGCTTGGATCGATATCGATATCCATGGCAATCATAGCATCCATGGACCTTAATCGTACGATTGCATCCACGTGACATTTGTCGTAAATCGTTGTGCACGCTGGAACGTGTGCGGCACTGCATAAGCATATGCACGACAAGTTCAATAGAAGTTACGTATAGAAATTGAAATGTGCGGTTTAAGAGGATAAGCTTACGTGGTAATGAAACCATATAAGAAAGTTTGGATAGTTTTGCCCACGGCCTTGTTGTTTCAACTTTTCAATTTGAGCGACCGAGGGTTCACCTGGTCTTTTCCACTCTTCTCGAATAAATTGACTACAAGAATAGATTTCCATTCAATTATATTGACTACATAGAATAAGATGTTTCATTCAAAAGTAAATTAAATATTGACTTACTCGATGTACAACTTCATTTCATCTATGTTGTCGTACACGTAGAGCTAGATGTTAATTTTTTCTGTTTCATCCAAGTCACGTGTTGTGCTTTTACCAACGCTGCGTCCGGCTTGGTCATGGAACACTTCAAGGTTGGAAGTACTTCTGCGTCGTGCCTTCTTATACCTCGGTTGTGGCACATGTACCTTGTTCCTTGTCGCAAAGTATTTGTCCGTGAAATGAGCGATCTCCTGAGTGAGCCAAGCTTCGGCAATACTACCTTCGACTCGTGCTTTGTTCTTCACCTTCAATCTAAGGTTTTTCATCATCCGTTCAACAGGATACATCCACCTGTACTGTGCCGGACCTCCAACTTTTGCTTCGTACGGCAAGTGCACCAATAGATGTTGCAAGCAATTGAAAAAACCAGGGACATACAATTTCTCGAGCTTTGTAACAACCACAACAATCTCCTTCTCCAATTCCTCCATCCTCGACGTGGATATCTCTTTTGCGCACAACTCTCGATAGAAGAAGCTCAACTCTGATAGTGTTCTCCAAACAGCGTCGTCGACATATCCACGCCATACGGCAGGAAACAGACGCTCTATAAATACTTTGTAATCGTGAGCCTTCATTCCATTTAACTTGCATTGCTCTGTACTAACGGCATGTCGAAGACTCGTCGCATAACCATCAGGAAATTTCACCTTTTCCTTAATCCAGACTAGGATATGCCTTATTTGTGCACGTGTGAGGCAATACTTCGCCCGCGGTTTCATCCCGTTTTCATCAAGATTCAACTCCGGACGATCACATATCAAAGCACAGTCCAACCGAGCTTTTGTGTTATCTCTAGTCTTATATTGGATGTCCCAGTTTGTGTTGACGATTGCCTCACACATATTCTTCTCCTGGTGCATCAGGTCGAGGTTGTGAGGCTGCTCAGGTCCGTTGCGTAAGGAAGATTATAGATGCTGCATTTATGAGTCCAATGGTGGTCTTTCCCATATACGTCTTTATTGCCCTTCTTTGCCAAATGTTCATGCCATTTAATGATATCATCCACTTCAAACCGTTCTGGTGGCTGTTCCTTCCTCACTGTCTTACCCTTACGAAACGTATTTCTTTCCTTCCTAAATGGGTGATTTGGCGGTAGGAAACGACGGTGACAGCCGAACCAACAGGCCTTGCCTCCTTTTTTTAGTTTGAATGCATATGTGTCTCTCAAGCATTTAAGGCACGATAACATTCCATGGGTGCTCCACCCCGAAAACATGCCATACGCCGGAAAATCATGTATGGACCATAGGTAGGCAGCCCTCATCTTGAAGTTCTGACCCTTATAGCTATCATGTGTCAATACCCCATTGGTCCAGAGGTCGCTCAGCTCTTCTACAAGTGGTTGCATGAATAGGTCCAAATTTTTTCCAGGAGACTTAGGCCCGGGTATGATAACAGAAAGGAACATGTACTCTTCCTTCAGGCAAAATTGAGGCGGGAGGTTGTATGGGATGGCAAATACAAGCCAGCACGAGTACGGGTGCGAGGTCATATTGAATGGGTGAATCCGTCGGTGGATAGTCCGATACGCACATTTCTAGGCTCAGCTGCAAATTCGGGGTGCTTCTGGTCAAAATACCTCCAAGCTTCTGCGTCTGATGGATGAGTCATCACGCCCTCCTTCCTACGTATGCCCTCTTTATGCCATCTCATATGTCTGGCCGTGGTTTTAGACATGTACAGACGTTCAGAACCGTTGAGTGATCGAAAAAAACGGAAGGTTTTCTCGAGCAACCGCCGCTCGTCTCTCAACGCCGTCTCGTCCAATAACTAGCACGCATCGACTCTCACCGCAATGCTTGCAATGAGTCGACCCGAATCGGTCTTCGGTAAAGCATGCATAACTTTGGGCGATAGTCTATTCTCTCGTATGGCATGCCTAACACGCTCAAAAGCTTCTTCGACTCATACAGATTTCGAGTCATCTTGTGCCCAGCTGGAAGTAGGCTATCCAGAAGCTTGCACACGTCATTGAAGCAATTGGCAGAAAGATTGTAATTGGTCTTCACCGCCACCAGACGTGAAACCGCCGAGAGGACGGTCACATCGGTATGCTCATGGAGTGGCTCCTTGGTAGAATCAAGGAGCTTCTCGAATTTCTGGACAAGTGGCTCGGCCTCTTCCTCGGGAGATAGATCAAAAGCCCTACCCACATCATCCGTTAGCTCGTCAAATCTGTCGGGCTCGACTTGGTCGTAGCCCTCCCCAAAATCCACAGGGCTAGATACGGGCGCCGGACGCTTTCTCTCGCCATGAAAGACCCATACAAAATAGTTTGGTTTGAAGCCATGTCTACAGAGATGCTCGGTCATATCCCTCTTTAACCTCTTCTCCGTGTTCGAGCAGGTAGCGCAGGGACAAGTCACTTTTGCGACGGTAGGGTTGCGGAATCCTCGAAATGCATCTTCGACAAATTTTTCAGCTTTATCGAACCACTCGTTCGTGTGCTGCCCAGACTTCTTCCAACCATCATACATCCACCGTCGATCTTCCATCGTTTAACTACCACATATGTACATTCAATAATGGATTTACATTTTAGTATTAGGCATTCACTAATGCATTCACATTCCTGCATTATAAGTCTATTCTATAAGTAAGATCTACCGCACGATATTTACGATCTATGTCTAGCTAAATAGGAGGGCTTACCCACCTACGGATGTTTGTTTGGGTATGGGGGTTATGGCCACGGGATGTGCCTTGGTGAATTTGGCAAGACATAACCCTTGATTCCCCAGTGCATCGACGGCACGGGCGTCGCTTATGTTATGCACAAGGAGAACAACAGGGTTATGCGACCGAAATTCCGACCCCTGCACCTCCCGTGGCCACAGCCCCCATACCCAAACAAACATCCGTGGGCTGTCCAAAACGTGGACAGTTCGGGAGCACGACACCTCTCGTAACGGAACACACCGAATCACCGTCCGTGTTCCTTATTTAAATGTGTCGCGCCCAACAGGTTAGATTAATTTGAGTTCACGTATTTGCAACACACTAGTTAAGAACAGACTAACTAAGCATGCACATCTAACTAACTATATTATACTAATTAATCACAAATACTAATGTCGCCGGTAATCAAAATACCGGCGACATATATCACATTACTGAAAAAAAAATCAAAATAGTACTGCGGGGCGTGAGGAGGCGTCGGACGGTGGGGAGAGGAGATGGTGGCGCTGGAGCAGTGGGAGGCGGCCCTGTGGAGTGGAGGTGGCGGCACGGGAGGCAGGCGGAGTGGCGGCGCCGGGAGAGGAGGGGCGGCGCAGCGGCGACGGGCGGCTGGCGGCGGCGGCGCGAGGCGGCAACGCGGCGGCGCCGGCGGGAGGCGGCGGCACGGGAGGCGGCGTGGCGGCGGTGAAGCGGCGCTGGGTGACAACGACGGCGGCGCGAGGGTTCGACGGCAGCGGCAGCGAAGCGGCGGCGGCGGCGCTTCGGACAGCGATGGTAGCGTGGCGATGGTAGCGTGGCGGTAGGACGAGCAGTCGGTCTTGGACTTAAGCAGTTTTCAGATCTAAACCTATGTCAACGGCACAATGCCGCCGATATCAATCAATTAGCCGCCGAGACGGCCTATCCAACGGCCGCCTTTAGGTGAGGGGGCCACAGGCCAGTGAGTCCACTCTATGTCGGCAGTATTAGGGTGGCCGCCGAAAATAATATACCTATGTCGGCGGTATTAGGGAGACCGCCGACAATGATTACCATCTCCACATAATGTCGGCGGCCGATCCATCTAACCGCCGAGATAGACCCTCCACCCGCCCACTTTTCAAGATGATATCGGCTCACCGGAGTGTTTCAATTGCCCAAAACATGGTTGTAGACCATGAACTACACCAAATAACACATCCACGTGATCATATCCCCCTACTTGTAATTTTGCAACACGTTGTTTTAGGATCGCCCACTACTTCAACTTGTATCGATCACCTTTGCCTCCACGAAGAATTAGAGAAACTGGAAAACATTACAATAGGCCTTCTCGAAAACAAGTTATTTCGATACAACCACCCGTCTTAGATCCTAAACATCCGCAACACCTTTTGCCGGTTTGCTAATCATTTCTCGTGCGCAAAGGGCGGCACCGGTATGAATTCGAAACATTCATTTCAACCGAAAATTGCTTTTCAAAGCAACGTGCCAATATGATCACAGCAAAAAAAAAAATTTATGTCAATATGATCAAGTGAACTTGCTATGAGGGTGTAGATCGTTGCCTAAGAACTTGCTACGCTAATCGAAGTTCTTGGCGGAGGCGAGGGTGGCTTCAAAGTACTCTATGTGAGCGGCACATAAAATACCGCCGACATTGGTCTCTCTATGTCGGCGGCAAAAGGTAGACCGCCGACACAGATAATGTCTGGCATAAGAAAAAAGCTTGCCTCAGTTTGGCAGAACAAACAAGTCTCCCACATGGTCAATAGCGCGCGGCGCGGTGCGGGCACCCCGCACGTCGCGGGTTCGAGCCACGCCGCGCCCCCTGTTTTTTTAATTACTTATGTCGGCGGTGTTTTCTCTGCCGCCGACATAGGCTTCTCCACAGGCCCTCCGTCTGGTGGCGCCGTTAAGGGCGTCGCTCGGCCGTGACCGGCCGAATGTGTTTGTCGGCGGCCTGGACAATGCCGCCGATACTGACGAAGTGGCGGCCGGGAATTTTTAAATTTTCGTGGTGGCGCGATAAGTTTGTCGGCGGCTTTATTTTATGCCGCCGAGATAAAATATGTGAAAACCCTAGTTTTCGGCGGGGAGGGATGCGATGTCTATGTCGTCGGTAAGTCTTATACGCCGACATTGAGTTAGGCAATCTCGTCGCGGTTTGTCGCCGCCGACATTGCATTTTTGGCCGTCCACAGTAAATGCGATTCCTGTAGTGAGGATTGAGTCGACAACTCGTGAACAAAAGCTTGCAAGTATGAATCAATTGAAAAACTTAGCGATTCACATATGCTGATATGACACATTTTCTATTACTATATGTTTTTGTTTCATGCAATGGATATGATAATGGTTATTTTGCTTAAATGACATTTAACAAAGACATATTATCATAGATTTAAAGTAAGTGATAAACAAATTCAAAAACAACACTTCCAACAATAAACATTCGCACATAACCTATCGAATATGCCCTAGCAATTATACCATTAATCAACCATCATTTGCCATAAAAATATATACCTTATGCAGAATAACCAAACATTTGTTTATGACCGCGAACACGGCTATTCACCACGCGAATCGCTGGAATTCTCGACGGCTAGAGCCGTCGATAAAAAGAGGAAAACCGTCGAGACAGAAATATCTCGACGGCCACCGTCGAATTTGGCGTCGAGATAACGGTCGAGACAGACGATCTTTCTCGGCGGCTCGGCCGTCGTTATTTCACTTTCGGACGGCTAAAACCGGCCGTCGAGATACATGAGCCCTGGCGAGCACGGCGTGACTTTGGGTGCTTTCTCGACGGCCTAAAACCGTCGATATTATTCTTAGCGAGCCGTCCGGTTCGAGGCCCATCCACAAGTTAGTCACGACGGCCAATAGCCGTCGAGATTTTATCGGCAGGAAGCAGCGGCTCCTCGGGTGGGCCATGGAGGTTATTCACGACGGCTTATGGCCGTCGTGATAGACTCTTCTGGTCGCGACGGTGGTTGACACGCACGTGGGCCATGGAAGCTATCTCGGCGGCCATGGTGTAGCCGTCGAGAATACTTAAAAAAAGAAAAAAAATTTTAAAAATTTGTAAAATCACAATAATTTTGCGGTACTCTCGCACCCAATGAAGAAGACATTGCAACCTACAAACCCAAAACAGTCCCGCATTTAATTTTCCCACGATTTCACAAATACACATACCTCAGACAATTTCGATATATCACAAATATCGCATCACAAATATCACAAACATAAAATCCACATTCACGAACATCTAATTAACATTCACAAACATCGTAACGACGGTATCAACATCATGAACACAATAAAGTAAACATCGATCATGGCATCGTGGTGGCGTCGAAGAGTTGCTCCGCGAGGTTGGCGGCCATGTTCCACGAGCCGTAAATCGCCTGCTGCGGGTAAATCTGAGTAGGTGGTACGAAGGGCGGAGGAGTAGACATCGCAGAACCGAACCCTTCGAGATTTTTCAATTAGTAAGTTGATATATGTACAATGCGATAGTATATTGATTTGGCATAGGAGACTTACCGCTGGATCACGAAACCGGGGGCGCTCGGCGTTCGGGTAGTTGGGTGTGGGGGCGTGGGCGGTTGGGTCCCGTGGGTGCCGGTGGTGCCGTCTGTCTTGGATAACCGCCCGCCCAACATAGGTGCTGGAGGGTGGATGGCTACCGTACGGCCGGGCACGGTGTAGGGACCTGCAGATCCCCACTGACTCGAGGAGCGCCGCTAGCCCAGCGTGACCACTTGGACCGGCCTGCACATATATTTGATTTCGTTAGTAGAGATGATAAGATATGCACTATAAAAAGAATTGAATTGCATTGTGTTACCCAATGACGAACGCCTCGGTATCGAAGCCTTCTGTCATAGTCCTCTGCGCAGCTCTCGGACTCTCTTGCATCGCCCTTAACATTTCTCTGTCATGGGCCGCTCCTCCTCGTGTCTCTTCTGCTGCTCTCTCTCCTCTGCGGCGATCCTCGAGCTGGCGGCAGGTCTCACCGCCCGCTCTGGCTAGCCATTACATCGGGCATATACTCTCAAGACCTGCAACATGCATAATCTGCGATCGGTTTGCAATCATAATATACAAGTGTACGAAAGAGATCTTACCGTAGGTGGTCGCCACCGATCGCCAGGCGCCCGTGAGCCTTGCCCCCCATGTGTTTATGAATCACATGAGGATCGAGGGGAGCCTCCTCTGGATTGCTCTCCTCCCCGTGCTCCTCTCTATAAGCGTCCTTATAACGCTCCTACATGTCGTGATAGTCAAAATCAAACAAATAACCAAACAAATATAGTTGCATTCACTAATCCTATCGACACTTACCAAGCGGAGATAAGCATGGGGATCTAAGGTTGGTTGTCCACCAGGCGGCGCCTTTTTCGTGTGGGCCTGCTTCCACACGTCCATCGGGCTAGGCATAACCCCCGTCTTCGCCAACTAAATTGTAATATGACCGATATGTGTTAGTTCGAAAATCTAAAGTGAAGACAAGTAAAAAACTTTTTATTACCAGTTTCTTCCCCAACTGTGCGATCGACCACCTCCCAGTGTTTGTTTTGTAATCCTTCACGCCCTGTTCTTCTTTGCCTTCTCGGACTTCCCTTCCACTGGGGCTGTCCACTTCCTACCTATAGCCTCCCAGGCGTCCTCGACACCACTCGGGGCGGACTGGTTGTCTTGTTGGCGATCAAGTACAAGCTGGCGGCAGCACTGGCGGTGAGGTTTTCTTGCTCTGTCTCCTACAAAAGCAGAAAAATGTGGAAATTAGAAGCGAACACATAAAACTTAATTGTATTGTGAGGTTAGGTTACTCACTGTGATACTCTGAGCGGCGAGACACGGGCATTGGACATCATGTCTGTACCCTCTGCCGCCATCCCATCGATGGGGAGGCGAAGTCCGTCTCTGAAGTCCCTCTGCGGGCGAACTTTGGTGAAGTAGGATATAACGGCAGATATAGTTAGAAGATAAAATCAATAAATGAAGCTGAGTTATTTTGTATCTTACCCAAAACTCGCGGATAACTTTGATCATGGCGGTGCTATCCCATGCGGGGCTAGCACAGTAGTCATCATTTGTCTGTTGGTCTTGCATCCCATCACGGGTTATTAGCCGAGATAATCTTCCTAGGCCTTGGTGCCAAGCGCCGTATCCGGTTGATGCCTCTCGTTGACATCCACCGTAGACATGTTCTGCATATTAAACAAAAAATGTGACAGTTTATATAATTAAATTGAAAATGGTATGAAGTAATTGGCTACAAAAATATGTACTGTCACGAAATCAATCTGGATCGCGGTCGTCCAGGCTAGCTGGCGGTGCGGCCCTCACCTGCTCGGGCCCTCTTCCTCCTACCTCCACGAGAGGACGACCCTCACAGCTATCTCCAGCCCGGGCCTTTTCGCTCCACTCTCTGAGTCGAGCGAGCTCTGCCCGGGCTCGAGGCCTCCTCGTCCTCCTCCTCCTCCGCATGCAGCGGAGGGTTGATTTAACTCCTGGCGGCATATCACGCATATGAAAATTAAAGAATAGTTAGTCAAATAAATAATTTAAATCTTGATAAATAATTAAAATTAAGATATTTTAATACGCACATGTAACCTCGGATATTTATAATATCTAGCGAGAATTATAAATCGACATCCATAATATCTTCGTTTAACGATCCCACGACATCCGGGTCTTCTTGAACCTCATGTTCTTCTTCTTCTTCGACATCCGGGTCTTCAATTGCTTGTAATTCGTCAAGTCCCGACCCAATATCGACTACCATTGTGGTGTTCAGTCGGTGATCTGTGTTGGACCTTCGTAATCATCGGTTGTTGGGTCTAACAATCTGCCTGGCCGACGGACCTTAAACACAACCCACCACGACTTCAAATCTTCCTTAACACTGCCTTTTATAGGTTTTTGGCATGGATAGGGGAGATAATACACCTGCTCTGCCTGGTTTGCGAGAATGAATGGATCGTACCCTTTAAGTCTTGAAGTGTGATTTACCTCAACTAAGCCAATATCATGTTTACGCCGAACGCCATCATATGGATCAAACCACAGACAACGAAATAGAACTCGAGAGCTCTTCTCGCCTTGAATACTAGTTCGATTATCTCTTCGATTATACCGTAATAATCAACCCCATCCTCCCCCTGGCATAAGACACAACTGTTTACTAATCGCAAATCAGGTTTTGACTGCTCATGTGTGGAGCAACGGAATCGAAAACCGTTTATATCGTAACGGTTATGAACTTTCACAGATCTCATGCATCCACGTGACATTTGACGAAGATCATTATGTAAACTAGCATCAATAGCAGCTTGTTTCCAAAACCATGTTAAGAAATTCGGCCGCCCATATCCAGCACCCGTTCGCAAAAGTTGAGTTCTATCACCAGCAGTTGGCTGTCGACTTCCTTTCCATTTGACTCGGACAAATTAGTCTCGTCTGTTGCCAACTCTTGATGTTGTCGAATATATATAACAATCGACAACTCGTTCATCCCGAGATAAGTCTCGGTCGGATGCTTACCTACCGCTTGACCTTGCACTGAAAAATTCTTAGCTCGGTGAACTCTGCGATCGGTGAGCGGTATCTCGGTATCTGAATATTCACATTTTATCTATTGCCAAGTATTTGTTAGTGAAATTAGTAATCTCACGAACATGATATGCCTCGGCTATTGAGCCTTCGACTCGTGCTTTGTTTTTGACACTTGCTCTAACATTTTTTAGTCGACGTTCTATAGGATACATCCACCTATATTGTCTTTGGTCCCCAAGTTGAGCTTCATAAGGTAGATGCGAGGAGATGTTGCATTGGATTGAAAAACCGGGAACATAAATCTTTTCTAACTTGCATACAAGCACGGCGATATCATCCCCAAGCTTCATCATATCATCCTTATTGATCTCCTTAGCATATAATTTTACGTAAAAGAAACTCAATTCACTAAGAGCTCTCCGGACATCTTGGTCGTAACCTCGTAACCACAGCAGTGCGAGATCTCGCATGAATATGTGAAAGTCGTGGCTTTTCATTCCATTTATCTTTCCTTGAGTGATGTTCACGCCACGCCCAAAGTTCGACGCATAAGCATCGGAAACTTTAGACTATTACGAAACCAAAGTAATACCTCCTTCTTCTGCGAGGCTCATTAAGCAATCGCGCACTTTTGGCTTCTTCTTTTCCCCTTCGCCATATTCATTGTCGATTCGATCACATATGTCACGACAATCTCGCCGTGCTTCGCATTATCTTTACTTTTTTCAGCTATATCAAAGTTTGTACCATATATGGCCTCTTTTTTTTCTCTGATGCATCACATCAATGTTGTGCGGCAAAGAAGATCATTTGCATATGGCAAAGCATATATGCAACACTTGTGTGTCAATTATGTGAGATACCGTAATCTTCATAGGCTCCATTCGACCCGGCATCAATTGGGAATGCCATTCCTTTATGAGCATAATACCCACACGACCACGTTTTCTCCTTTTTATTGTGGTGTTCTTACGGAATGCATTTTTACATTTCGAAAAGGATGTCGGTTTCAAAAATGCTCGATGATAGTCGAACCAACTCGGTTTGCCACCAAATCGAAGCTGGAATGCCTCTGTATCATCCAAACACAGGACAACTAAGCCGCCCATGTGTACTCCATCCGGAGAACATATAAAAGCGGAAAATCATGTATTGAGTACATGTAGGCAGCCCTCATACTGAAAGATCATTTGTTTTTCTATCGTATGTCGGACACCCTCTTCCCATAACTCCTTCATTTCGTCAATCAATGGACTCATAAACAAATCAAGATTTTTTCAGATTCTTTGGTCGAGCACGATTAAAGAAAGAAACATGAACTCTTCTTTCATCAGAATTGAAGGCGGGAGGTTCAGAGGAATGCTAAAAACTGGCCAACATGAGTATGATGCAGCCATCATATTGAAAGGCGTAAAGCCATCGATGGCAAGTGCTAGCCGCGTTCCTTGGATCCGCTGCGAACTCCGGATACACCCTATCAAAGTGTTGCCACGCTTCTCCATCACCGGATGAACCATCATACCGGGTCTTACACGGTTACCCTCCTTATGCCACCTCATCTGCTGCGCGGTCTTCTCCGTAATGAAACATCTTTGGAGTCGTTTCTTTAACGGAAAGTACCGCATGATACTTTTCTCGCCACTTTGGTCATTTCTTTTCTCCACAACCGTCGGCGATCTCAATATATCTGGACTCCCACAATGATCACACACATTTTGGCGCCTCATTTTGTAATACAACATGCAATGGTTCGGACAATAGTCTATTTTCTCGTAAGGCATTCCCGGACCGACAAGCGTTTTCTACACTCGTACTAACTTGGGGCATCTTGTGTCCTTCAGAAGCGTCGCTTAAACATCCTAACAACTCATCAAAACAATTGATAGAAGTTATACTTGCATTTGAGCCATCATCCGTGTTACCATAGAGAGCGAGGTCACGGTGGTTTGATCATGCAAAGGCATTTGGAAGACTCTAACGAGGTTAAGAATTCGGTCATAGTGGTAGTTGCTGCTCATCATCAAAATCATAGCCAAAGTCATCCATCATATCTTGCATTACATCAACTTCATCAAATCCTTCGTCGGGAGGAGTAGGGGCGACACGAGCACAACCACTCTCACCGTGATAAACCCAGACGATATAACGGCCTTAAACCCATTTTGCATAAATGCATTCCCATATCATACCGTGTCCCTTTCTACAGTTTCCACACTCCGTACAAGGGCAATGAGCGTCTGGCCGTGTCGGGGTTTGGGGTCGCCTTGAAAGCATTATCAACAAATGCATTGGCCTTCTCATACCATTCATCTGAATGTTGTCCGTTCGATCTCCATCCATCGTACATCCACCTCCTCTCTTCATCCATCGGTCTTGACACGGGAAGCTACACGTTAGGGTTTCAGAAAAGGCTTAGGAAGGCTTCTAAACCCACCCACAGTAGCAGCTTAGGCGATGTTCATTGTGGCATCGATAAAACGAGACAAAATTTGGTGACATAACCCTATAGTTCTCTTAGTGCAGCGATGGCTAAAAAAGTGAAAGCCGACAACGACACTTATGTTATGCACTAGGAGAACTATAGGTTATCTTCAAATTTTATCTCGTTCTATCGATCTGCAATGCAGACACATCTAAGCGACTATCCGTGAGTTATCCTTGGGGCGCCACACATTGGTGTCCTTTGGACAATTCGGGTCATTTGCACACGCAGTAATAGAAATGAGCGAATCACCGCCCAATTTCTTCTGGCGTTGTGTTTTACCCGAATGGGTGACGTCTGACTAGGTTACTAATCGGTTCGAGACTTACAAAATACAATAAAATAGGCATAGCACATAGCAAAGCAAAATTATATCTATAATTAAATAGCAAAGCATTACAATTGCATTACCTAATTTCGCAATTTTATAAATTAGGTAATTTTTAATAATCATTACTTACAAAACTAATTAACTCAATATTATATAAAAATGTATATATAAGTTGCATCTAAAATTAAATGGTAAAACAAAACAATTGCATTATCTAATTTTCAATTTTATAAATTTTATTAATTTTAAATTATTACTAATTACAACACTAATTAAATTTTCGACGGTTTAAGACCGTCGAGACTACACAATGATAATTTAAAAAAAGCGAAGAAACAACACGTACCACCGATGAATGGCGGCGGTTAAACTAGGCTAGACGCGACGGCGGCTCGGCAGCGGACAGTGCAGCGTGGCGGCAGCTGGCGCCTCGGGCGCGGGCGGCGGAGGCGAGGCGAGCGAAGCAGGCGTGGCCTTGGCGGTGGCGGAGCGGCGGCAGTAGCGGCGGCGCGAGGCAGATGGTGGGGGGGCGGCGGCGCTGGCGGCAACTTTCAGCGGCGCTGGCGACATGGGCGGCAGCGGCAGCGGCGGCGGCGAAGCGGCGACTAAGGCGGCGCGGCGCGCCTTGGCGGCGCGGCGGCCTTGGCGATAGCGAGCGAGGAGGCGAGGCGGCGGCGGCGGCGGTGCGGACTCGAGGAAAATTTGCCTAAGTGCGGCGCGAGTTTTTATAACAACTAATCTCGGCGGCTTTTCGGCGTCGTGAAAAATCCTAGCGGACAATTAACCAGCAAAACATGACACGTGGCGACCATAACTATCTCGGACGGCTTAGGGCCGTCGAGATTCTGAGCCGCAACGCGAGACCGTTGGGTATTTGTTTTCTCGGCGGCTAACGGCCGTCGAGATAACTCCGTCTGTCGGCGTCGCTCGACCACGTGTCACATTTTCACGAGCCACGATCTATATCGGCGCCGATGGCCGTCGATATTATTTAAAGGGTGGCGTGGCCCGTTTATTTCCTTTTATATCGGCGGCGAAGCCGTCGAGAAAGATATGTCGATCGGCTCTTGGATTGTCCATATATCGGCGGCTTGTGAAGTATAGCCGTCGAGATAACTCTATTCTGACGGCTTCGTTGACTACCGTCATCAATAATGCTCTGTCTCGACGGCCTTTTATTATGCCGTCGAGAATGTGCTCTATCTCGACGGCTAGTGGCAAATACCCTTCGATGGTCAACATAGCTTACTTAATTTTTATAAAAATTTAAAAATCTTTGGTGCTTCTAAATGGCTAATAATGTTTATGACATGATAATATACTATGAAGAAAATTAGTATGCTCAAATTAAATTTGCAAAGCGGAGTTGCCTATGTAAGTGGTTATATCGGCGAGTATAAGTGAGCGTTCTATAGAGTTTTATGATTTATGGGTCATGGGGATATCAAAATTTTCAAATGATGCACCATTGTGTCGGAAAACCATTGTATATAGATCATTTCAATTGAAATGTAATAAAATATTGCATTTAAAAACATTACAATACAATTTGTTAGTTTTAAATATATATACATTTATTATACCTAACCTAAATTATAAATACAAATTATTTCAAGAATTAGTATGCAAAAAATAACACCTTGCACCATTATATATTTTCCCAAAATTAGGGACTGCATCAAATTTTATTTTTTATTTAAGTTCTTTTTATTTAAATTGCTAAATAAGCAAATCTGGAAATTATGAAAAATATTTACAAAATGAAAAATTCAATGGGCGACCCACGGTTGAGCATTAACTATTTCTCGGCGCCACATTCTAGCCGTCGAGATTGATTCATTATGATGGGCGGCCCATAATCTATTCCTGACGGTGATTGTGAGCCGTCGAGATAGAATCTTCCGCCAGCTAAAAGCGGAAAAACGTCTTGCTGGCCTCGAGGACCTTATCTCGGCGGCTTTTCTATGGCCGTCGATATTAAACCCTTGTGTCGACGGCATTTCCTTGGCCGTCGATATTAAAATCGCCGTGTCGATGGCCTATATCGGCCGTCGAGAAGTTTTCTCGCCGTCGAGATTTGCGCGTTTCTGTAGTGATTAGAATTGTTTTTAACACTACAGATCTCGCACATCTTTACCCTTACGATATACCTCTACATCGGCTAGGAATGATACATTTGAAACCCAGCAGTTTTGGGACCAATCATGAGTAAGTGACCTCTCGATGACTAGTGTAGCCCCATATAGATTACGGATGGATGAGTGGCACGAAGAGTAGTACAATATCGACGGATATATACGCAACATTAGCACATATCCCCAAACAACCCTCATAAGCAGTTCTTACCTAAATTGTCTGAGACGCCACAGGATCATGTCTAGTAAGTTAACTTCTAGAGGCAACCTAAGTCAAGCTCATGGTTTGTATTATATTTTGCTCGAAAATGCATTGATTAAGTCCTTAGTGGTGACAAAAGCAAAACTTTCTTCTAAATGCACCATAGCCTAGCCACACAAGCTCCAACTCCACAACATCGTCACTTGCCTTAGTCAGAAACAACCTCGTGTTCTTAATCAAATTGGCAACACATGCCAAAAATCACACAAGAGCAAGACATGCTTAACCACATATCTGGTACAACGAATTAGCCGAAGTATCCACACATATGGAGAAATACACGCTTTTCTAATGTAAAAGCAACACATACTTTTACTCTAAATTAATTTGATATCTCTCGGTAGATAAGATTAATTATAAGCTCCTGAGAGTACGTGCATGACAAAGAAAACTAGTGAACGATTACCAACCAAAGTGATACCATCATTATCCAACTAAATTGATAATAATCTAGGCTAGAAATGATTATTGGGACATATATTCAAATAAATGGATGGACACATCAAATACGTAAAGCTAGTCTCCCACATAAAATATAGTAAACATAGCAATGCAATTTAATAAACAAAATTCATTTTATTTTTTAAATTGGGTTAAACATGATCAAGGATTCTATATGAATTGCTTTGCTGCCTCTCTCCTTTTAGTCCCGCCATAAAATCTTCTAGACCTTTCAAAGCAAACGATTCTATGCAAAAAACCAATAGAAAGAGCAACAAATAAATAAAATAGTAGAGAAATTTGTTTGAAAAAATAAATAAAAGTCATAAATAGATAGATCTCAATTTTCTAGATTTTTATAGTATCAAATGGTTATTTTTGGACTTGGGATCAAAAATATAATTTTTCTAAGCTTTAACTCATTTATTAATCAATTAAAACAATTTATGAAATTAAATTCATTTTTTAAAAGTCCGGTTCATACCACATCGACTCGTGGGACCCGTCAGCTAGCCTCATGGCCCACAACAAAGCTAACTTAACCGCACATGCTCCTCTCTCACTAACATGTTGGCGCCACTCCACATGTGGACCACACACATCAGCGCACCATCCCGCGCCTGTCTTGAATCTGCTGGCATGTGGGTCCTACCTATCAGTGTCCTAACACTCCTCGGTGACCCTAGCATACAATGGTGCCATGGCCAGCATGGCTATGACTTGTCGGAGTCGACCAATCTTGCGACTCATCGCACTCACGGGCCGACAAGCTACGTGGCCCAAAGCAGTGGCTCAATGACGACTACCTCTAAACTACACCTAACTTCAACCCAATCCAATTTAGGACTAGAGTCGAACTCCACGGGGTCTATGGGTGCTTACCGAGCCCAAGAGCAAGTCCGCAAGATCTCAAACTATTCCGATGACCTCCAATGGCAGTGGCGACACTCGGCTTTGATGGCGACGACTCTCCGTGCTGCTAGCTTTTGCCAAACTGAGACCAATAGCATGATCGTGATGACATAATGGCTCCAAGAACTATTGTCGACGACAAAATTCCTCTTCGGAGTTCGGCGGCTTCGTCTTCCTTGGCCCGAACTAATGGTGACATGACTTCATCAAACCCTAGCACACCTTCCATCTCTTTAAATAGTGTCGCGAAACCCTAGAGCAGCGCGCATGGTGGCGCAACCACCACACCTGTGTCTGGCACGAAGTTGGAGAAGAACCCGACGACGATCGAACGACTAAGGTTTAGCCACGTCGCCCAATGAACACGCATGACTGGCCTGATGAGTGGCATCCAACGTCCCACAATTTGTTCGTGCGCGAGTGGACGATCTAGATTGCGCCACGTAACCTCTGCCTCGCAGAAATAAATAATTTTTTTTCATAAATTTGACTTGATTATATATTTATAAAAAATACCAAATGTCTTTGAAAAAATATGAGAAAGTTTTCAAAAAATATTTGAAGCCTTTGGAACATAGGAAAAATATTATGCACTGTTCACACAAATTAAATTTTCTAATTATGGTTTTTCTCTCTTTATTATTTAGAAAATTATTTTAGGACTATTTTTAATTTTTTTAAAATCATATTTAATTAATTCACATCTATTTAATTTTTAAAAATATTTGAAACAGCAATTTTTTATAATGTTACATTTCCATGTTTTTGGTGTTCGCCACAATGTAATTTATAGATGTGACGGACGATTATGGATGGTAACCGCCTGTTAGTATGAAGACCATAGACGATTATGGCTCGAACCATCTATGATACTATTGTTTTAAACTTGACAAATACTCCCTCCTTCTTTTTTTTTGTTTGAAGCCTTTGACTTTTTGGCACATCTTTGACCATTCGTCTTATTAAAAAATTTAGTGCAAAGATGTAAAAAATAAGACATATTTAAAGTACCTCTATTGATAAAACAAATCACAACAAAATAAATGATATTTACAAAAATAATTTGAATAAGACAAATAGTCAAAGGCGTATCGAAAAGTCAATGGCGTCAAAAGAAAAAGGAGGTAGTACAAAATAATATAAGTTTGGTAAATCGATAAAATCTAGATATAAAATAATTCTAACCTACATGAACCATACAAATTATTTACTAACGAACGTGCATGCACGTAGGAACATAAGCAATTCATAGCTGGCCGGCACTTGTCATTTGTAGACATTTAGCGATTGGTCAGTTCTATATTGCTCGAGCATACCCCTTGGGATCTGCCCTATTTAAAAGGTGATTCGGCCTCTCTTTCACACTTTCCCATGGATCTGCCCTATCCTTATCGTTTGTTGGAACTTGGAAATCAAATCAGAGGAAATATACAACAATTTCTATGGTTCCTAACCTGGCGTTGTCGTCCAACAACATCCGTTCCTAACTAACTAATCTCTATTGGATGACCACTACATCCATTTGCTTTTCTATCAAGCTAAATAAGTAAATAATTCCTCTAAAAATAGAAATTATAAAACTTGATGTAATTTTGATTTATTTTTCAACATTTTCTTAATAGTTTTTATATGGATTGAAGCTTATTTTTATATATAATAAAGTATTAAATAATAAATATGTTTAACAATGTATAATTTTTTATTTTTAAAAATTTTTACATGGTTCGTAAAAAACAAATAGTGTTTCTGATAGTAGCTATGATGGATTTTTTATATCCATGGGACGAAGCTATGATGGATGGAAAAGTTCTGATCTAACTTCATGTATCGTCTATACATGCATGGAAAGGTATATTGTCATGCATAGTTATTGATTAATTTGGTGGCTTTTTTAACATGTATTGATAAAGACTCAATTTTCAGACATACGTAGATAAAAATCCAATAGATTGGTGACTTTTTATGGGTGAAACTATTACCCAATACGGTGTTTGGTATGAGCCTCATGCAGGGGCGTCCCGGGGAATTTAGAGGCCCTGTGCGAAACAATACACAGAGACCTAACTTAATATACCAAAATATAAAACAGCTATATATATATATATATATTAAATTATTAATGTATTACATTATAAATTTTAGCAGTATGGACTAAGTATTGTACCTGCTACATAATCTTCACTTGAAAATCATCATTCTATTAGTGTTCTTTGAAATGAAATCTTCAATGACGTACTCATAATCAATCTTCTCTAGCATGCCACTCTCAAGTGCTATTACAGCCAATGCATTAAGTCTTCCTTGTGTCATTGTAGAACGCAAGTAGGACTTTAATAGCTTCAATTTAGAAAAGCTCAGCTCTGCTAGATGCAAATGATCCACAGGAATGGTCAAGAGAACTCTATATGCAATTATTGCATTGGGAAAATAATCATGCCGCTTCAAAAAATTCAGAATTTCAATAGGACCCATATTATCTGGTGGAATAAAATCTTGGAGAAAACTCAACTCCATGTATAGGTCATTTGCATCAATATCTGATTGTCCATCTCTTTTAAGTGCAGCCTCAAGATGATGACAACATGATTTCAAGCTCTTATTATCCAATGACCGTAATGCATCGGAAGTAAATAAGAAACCAAATATTTTCTAATAACCTTGATACTATTCAAATCTCCTTGTAAGCGAGGAAATAGCTTGATCAACAATAGTGACGGCGTGCTCTCCGCTCAACCACTGCGGATCACACCCCTGTCAGATTTCTATCCTGCTAGCCGATCAGGTCGAGCTCAGTTCGATTCGAGCGTGGAACGCGGCAAGGAGCGACACGTGGTTTACCGAGTTCGGACCCCTCGCGGGTAATAGTCCTACTCCTGCCGAGCCTTAACTCTTTTCCGTGTTGTGGTTGTATGGAATGTGGTTACAGAATGTTTCGAACCCCCTCTCCCTCCTCTCTCCTCCCCTTTTATACAAGTCTTGAGCCGACGGAGAGAGCCGAGGGGTAAGCGAGACAATATGCTCAAGACTGCGATAAGGCGTGTGGGGCGGGACAGAGAGATGAAAACGTGTTGCTCTTTGCGCCAGACGGCGCCTTGCACGCTGCCTCGCAAGTGGCCCGACCGCGAGAACACGCCCGGTGAGACTACGGCGGGGCCACTCGCTTCTTCCGACGCTGGGCGGCGGCTTGAAGATGGCAAACTCTCTCTGCGATCAATTCCGGCTGCGTCATAGTGACGATTGATCGACTGCGAGAGGTCGCGTGGCGGTAATCATCTCTTCATCGTCTATCCGCGCGTAATGTCGCATTGAATGCGCTCGTCGCAGCGGCGGGAGCCTTCGCGAAGACTCCTTCGGGGCGCCTCGCCACATGGGCCCCGCTTCGGCAGTGGGGGGCATTAGAGGCTTCGCCAGCGCTGCCTGGGCACGGTCGCCCGCGATGCGTGGGGCCCAGCTGGACACGCCGAGGGGCTCGCCCACACGCTGGGACCTGGTCGCCCGCCTGACGCGTGGGCCCGCCTCATGCACTCTTGGCCTTCCTTAGGACTCTTCATACCTCGGTATTTATTGCACCGACAGTAGCCCCCGGGTCCACCATGATACGTGAACCGTCGAGCTGATACTCCACTGTTTCTTGTACGGCGGGATACGAATCGTGGGAGGCCCACCTCCTGCGGCGGCCGTACGCCTGATTCTCCACCTGCGCACGATCTTCCTTGGGGAACCGTACCGCTTCTTCACGAAAAACCGAAGTGCACGGAGCAATGATGGTGCCGCGCGCGCGCTGGGACGGAATCCAAACCGTCGCGCTCGCGCCCCTTGCCTATAAATGCTTCGTCCCTTGGCGCCGCGACGAATCCTTCCGCGCGCCAAAGTGCTTTGAGCTGCCTCCTGCTTTCCTTTGCCACCGCCACCAAGTTTCTTCGCTCCTTAGCTCTCGCCACCGCATTTCCGCCATCTTCCAATGGCTCCTAAGCGCAACAAGGGTGGCCGCGGGGACACCGCTCCGGCCGCGCCGCCAGCTGGTCCAGCTTTGCCAGCCTCCGCCGCCGACGAGGAGATGGTGACGCGGCTCCAAGTGTTCGTGCCGCCAGCCTTCGCCCGGTTCCGCGCCGGCACCATGGTGCCAAGCCCCCGCGACGGGGAGATCATTACCTTCACATGGGCGGTGCTGGCGGGGCTCGTTCCGCCATACTCTGAGTTCTTCCTGTGGGTGCTCGCCTTCTATGAGATCCAGGCGGCGCACCTTCCCCCAAATTCCATCGTGATGCTGGCCATCTTTGCCCACCTCTACGAAATGTTCGTGGGGACAATGCCGAATCTCCCGCTCTGGCGCCAGCTCTTCACGCTGCACACGAGCTCGCCCCCGAGCGGGGTTGGGAGCTGCTACTTTACGCGGCGACGTCGCCTTCATCGATCGCGGTCAAGTCCAGCTGGAAGGGTGGGCGCGACAATGGTCAGACGTGGAGGATTCGCCGGCTGCGATGATCTTGCCTTCCCGAGGGTCTGCAGAATCCCCTCGGTGGGGTCTCTGCCGACGACTCGACGGGAATGGAGGTGATGCTAGCGCGCATTGCTGAGCTCCGCCGCAACGGGCTCACCGGAACCCATGTGGCGGCGGACTTTCTGCGGCGCCGCCTCTGCCCGCTTCGCACGAGGGCGCGCGCCGCCTGGCAGTATTATGGCGATGACGATAGAATCCGCGTCGCCCCTGGAGGTGATTGTTCTTCCACTCTTTCGGGTTTTCTTACTCCGCAGAGCGTCCTTTCCTCTTTTTTGATTGCTTGCCAACTCGCGGCTTCTTCTTTTTTTGTGCATCCAGCCGCAGGGAACGTGCCGGAGGATGTGCTCCGACAGTGGCTAGTGGGGCTTTTGTCCGAGCCAGCCGGAGATATTTCTTCGCCCGCCAGCATCCGCCCCCTCTGCGACTGGGACCCACGGAGCGCAACCCGTACTTGCGAGCGCTGCCTCCTATGGAGGTTTCTGGTCTCACGGTCCAAGTGGCCCGGGGACCTCTACAAATCCGCGATCCTCCGTCAACGATCGCGGAAGCTCCTGCGGCCGCTGCTCCTCCCGTTGTGGCGGCCGACTCGACCAGCTCTCGGAAGCGCCACCATCCTCTCCCAAGGCGATGATGACGAGGAGGAGAGGTGAGCCCAAAGGCTCCGCCCTTCAAGTCTGAGCCGCCTCCTTCGGCTGCTTGGCGCCGCCCGCTCCACCGCTTAGCGAGGCTCGGCGACTCTTCCGAACCGGCGCCTCCTGCGCGGCACGGCAGCCCGGCCGCCGTCGCTCCGCTCCCTCTTACTGCGGCACCTTCCGTGCTTGGCGCTTGCTTCGACGGCGCCGGCCGTGGTGACTCCGCTGCCTCCTCTGCCTCCTACAACAGGAGGAGGGGCGGCGGCGCCTGCTCCGCGACCAAGTGGTTTGACACTGCCCCTCTCTTCCTTCGCTTTTAGGGGGCGCCGCTTCAGGTAACTTTCTCTGCGTTCACGTACGTTTCATGTTAGGGTTAGCACGCCAAATGTTTTTCGCATACCTGAACCCTGCTGGTTTTTCTTTGCGGGATAGAGCGGACGCTGGGGCCTCAGGCTCCATCCCGCGATCCGCCACCCGGCAGCGCGGCCCTTCGACGAAAAGTGCCGCGTCGGCTGGAAGGCCTCGAGCCTTTGCCATACCGACACCAACGCCATCTCTGCCATCGCCACCGACGTCGAGCACTCCTTCGAAGCGCTTCGCGCTCTCGCCCACACCTGGGCGGCGCGGGAAAACGCTTTGGCTTCGGTGGAGCGAGCCACCGGCGAGCTGCGGCGGCCCCTTGACTAGGAGACCGCGGCGAGGGAAATGGCGACCAGCTGGCTTCTGGCGGCACAAGCCGCCGCCGCGGCCACCAAAGACGCTGAAGACCTTCGCGGCGGCGACTCTGGCGACTCGGGTCTCGCCGACATCTTTGCGGACCGCCTACCGCGACTTCCGGGGCGTCTGTATCCGCAGGGGTTACCACAGACGCCCACGGAGGAGACGGTACCGCGATATCTTTGGGGCGATGGGTCGCGCAGCCGAAGCCCTGCGCGACCTGCCGGTGGTGATGCGGACGCGGGCAATCGAAGATGGTCGCCACGGGGCCTTTGAAGCAGCGCGGTTCGTCTTGGGCAACTGCCTTGCCCAAAAAGCCGCGTTCGACCTTGACGTCGCCACCGGGGAACCTTCGCACCAGCTGGACCCGGGCGAACAATCCTGGGTTGGGGTCGCCGCCAGCCGCATTTCCATGATGGGCGGCGCTGCTCCGGCAGAAAACGATGATGACGAGGAATAGCTGAACTCCCTTGTTTGTTTCGTCTTGTATATAGAACTTGTCAATGCAAACTTTTACTTTTCTGCTATGAGTCTCGATTAAACTTTTGCGCAAATTCTCACTTGCGAAAAGAAGGATTGAGGCACCCGACCGCAAAAAGCTTTAGACAGAACGTTCTGCTGAAAGTGAGCGCTTTTTCCTTAGGCATCTGGTTACTTCATCCCTTATGGCCTCTCGCAAACCGACCTTGATCGTTGCGTGGCGAGAGCTTAGCTTCCGGAAGTGGTCTAGTCGCTGGTGCCGTCGTTGGCGCATTGCCTAGACCGAGCAGACACACCAGGCTAGAACCCGCCTTCCGTCCGCCTCGCCTCGCCTAGCCGCAAGTTCAAGCGTTCGCCCTTACAACTAAGGGGCCATCAGCCTTAAGTACTTTTTCGCTACCAGCTTTCAACAGAATGTTTTCTAACAGACTTTTGGTAGCGAAAAAGAACGGATGCCCATAGAGAGACAGAACTTATCTTTATTTTGCAGATGGCTTTGTACATCGCAGCCCCCGAGGCTAGCGGGGAAGGAGGAAGACCTCGCCGCTCAGCTCCAAAATGAGGCAAAAAAAAACTCTTAGAACAGCTACCTACGGATAGAACTTCCTCAGGTGCTCAACGTTCCAAATGTTCGCCAATTCGCGACCATCCTCGAATGCGAGCCTGACTGAGCCTAGGCGGGAGACTGAGACCACCTTGAAGGGGCCCTCCCACAGGGGAGACAGCTTGTTGCGGCCTGCCTGTGCCTGAATTCTACGCAGAACGAGGTCGCCCACTGCCAGTGTTCTCTCACACACCCGCCTTGCTTGATAGCGGCGCAGTGCCTGCTGATACCTGGCGGCTCGGATCGCCGCCCTATCTCTGATCTCCTCCAGGAGATTTACTTCATCCTGACGCCGGTCAAGGTCTTCATCTTCGCTGAACGCCGCCACCCTTGGGGACCCGAAGGTGAGCTCCGACGGGAGCACCGCTTCAGAGCCATACACCAGGAAGAAAGGGGTCTCGCCGGTGGCTCTGTTGGGAGTTGTCCGCAGCGCCCACAACACAGTGGAAACTTCTTCCGCCCAGCGCTTGCCACGCTTTTCCTGGCGGTCGAACGCTCTTGTCTTGAGTCCCTTGAGTACCTCCGCGTTTGCCTGCTCCACTTGCCCATTGCTCTTCGGATGTGCAACGGAGGCGAAACACAGCTTGGTGCCCAGCTCTTCGCACCAGTCTTGAAAATCGGCACTTTTGAACAGAGCGCCGTTGTCGGTGATGATCCTGCTTGCGACGCCAAACCGGACGAAGATGCTTTTCATGAACTTTATGGCTGCAGCGGACGTGATCGCCGGGACTGGCGAGGCCTCTACCCACTTGGTGAACTTGTCGATGGCGGCGAGCAGTCGTGTAGCCCCGATGCGCCCGTGGGAGCAGGCCGGATGTCGGCCCCGGACCGCGAACGGCCAGGAGAGCGAAATGGTTTGCAGCGCCTGGGCCGGTCGGTGGATCTGCTTAGCATGAAATTGGCACGCTTCGCATCTCCTCACTAGCTCGAAGGCATCCTGGAGGGCTGTAGGCCAGTAGAAGCCGTGACGGAAGACCTTTCCAACCAACGCCCGACTCTCTGAATGGCTCCCATACTTGCCTCCATGGATCTCAGAGAGGATTGCACTCCCCACTTCCCGAGTGACGCACTTCAGTAGAACTCCGTTTGCGCCCTAGCGATACAGGTCCCCACCTACCAGGGCGTAGCGCTTGGCCTTTGGCGCTATCTTCTCGGCAAGCAGCGTCATCGTCGGGATCACTCCGTCCCGCGGTAGGCTAGGATCAGATCCATCCATCGACCTTCCGGACGAAAGCGCGGCAGCGTTAGCATTGTCGTCGGCGTACTCGCTGGCACTGGTATTTCCGCCTCAACCGCCTCGGCAGTTCTTCCGCATCCTCCCTCCGACTGGGGAGCTGCTGCGGGGACATCGACTGCGTCGAGCATCATGCCGTCCCCACCAGAATTGGGGGCTGCGACAGACGGCCGCGTGAGTCTTTCTTCGAAGACCCCGGTCGGAACAAGTGCCCTCGACGAGGCAATCTGGGATAGCTCATCCGCCATATAGTTGTCGCGGCGAGGGATGTGCGCGAAGCCTAAACCCTCGAAATGCCGCTCCAACGGCGCACCTCCGCCCAGTAGGCCGCCATAGCGGGATCGAACATGTAATTCCTTCCTCGCTGGTTGATGACCGGAGAGTGTCGCTTTGACTTGCGGCCGCCGGATGCCCGGTAAGCCACCACGAGCGGCGAGTAGCCCTTCGTACTCGCGGCGTTGTTGGTAGCGGAACTCCAAAGCACCACCGGTGCGGACGATATCGCCGGTGGGAGACACGGGGCGACACCATTTGACCCCTCCGGTAGGAGCGAGCCGTCAAGAAGAGAGTCCACGGCGAGGGTCTGAGAAGTGCCTTCAACTTCTCGTCCGCCGGAGTCCACTCGTTGATGAACTCCGCGAGCTTGCCCTTTGATGGCCGTTCGGGAGCGAACTTGAGGTCGAACTCTGCGGCTCCATGGCCCACTTAGCGTCTGACCCGTCGCCTCGCGGTTGAAGAGGATCTACCACAAAGGGTACTTGGTCGACCTGTGATTTCGCCCTGGAAGTAGTGGCGCAGACCTCTAGGACGCCGTCGGATGGCGTAGAAACATCTTCTGGTGTTGCGAATACCTTGTTTGGCGTCGTGGAGGACTTTCTTGATGTAGTAATTAGGGTCTTTGAACACCTTCCCTTTCCACCACCGCACTGTGAGACCACTGAGGTTATGCGACATAAAGATCAGCGGCTCGCCGGGTCTAGGGCGACCAAAGACCGCGGGAAGTGAGGTACTTCTTCAGCCCGTCGAATGCCTCCTGCGCCTCCGTGGTCCATTCGAATTGGTTGGTCTTCTTCAGGAGCCTGAGTAGGGGGAGACTTTTATCCCCCAGGCGAGCTATCATGCCCAGGGGAAGTCGACTGACCCACAAGCCTTGCATCTGCCGAAGTTGCGTCGGGGGCTTCATGTTCTCAATTGCCGCCATCTTGTCAGGGTTCGCCTCAATCCCCCTCTGGGAGAAGAGGAATCGGCGGCTTGCTGACCAGAACGGCGAAGACACACTTCTCGGGGTTAAGCTTGATGCGATACTTTCTCGGGTTGGCGAAGGTTTCTTCGGTCGCCGATCAACTCCTCCGCCTTCTTGGACTTCACCACCAGGTCGTCGACGTACACCTCCAAGTTCCGTCCTATTTGGGGGCGGTGAGCGATGTGCATGGCCCTCTGGTAGGTTAGGCCTACATTCTTCAATCCAAACGCCATCCTCGTGTAGCAGTAGACGCCCATGGGTGTCACAAAGGGTATCTTGTCTTCGTCTTCTTCCGCCATGCTAATCTGGTGGTACCGGAGTATGCATCCGAGCCTGTTGCTCGCACCTGCCGTGGAGTCGGCGATGAGGTCGATCTTGAAGCGTGGTGCTGATTCTTGAGCACGCCTGTTGAGGTCGGTGAAGTCGACGCACATCCTCCCCCGCCCGTTGGATTTCTTGACGAGGACGGGGTTCGCGAGCCACCTAGAATGGGCGACGCTCCGAACGACCCCCTTCCGCAAAAGCTTGTCCACCTCCTGGCGGATAACGGCCTGGCGCTCCACCGACTGCTTCCGAACCTTCTTCATAACCGGTCCCGCGCCGAGGAACGTTGCCAACTTATGCTCAATCACCTCCCTGGGGACCCCAGTTATGTCGGACGGTTGCCAAGCAAACACGTCTGCATTAGACTGGAGGAAGGAGAAGCAGCGCCTTCCTATTTGGCGCCGAGAGGCGTCCACCGAACGGTCTTCGCGGGTCGACTTCGCTCGGGGAGATCGCCTTGACTTCAGCAGACGAACCGGGGAGGCACGGATCTTCGCGGAGGAGCTCCGAGTCGAAGCTTCAGCCTTCGGCGCCGATCGCCCCGCCAAAGCGAAGCATCCTTGTCGCGGCGGGCGCCTCAGGGCGTCCACTTTCACGATGATGGGGCCAGCTGGCCCCGGAATCTTCACCACCATGTACGCATAGTGGCAGGCCGCCATGAACTTGGTCAGCGCCGGCCGACCCAGTATGGCGTTATGCACGGAGGTCAAGTCGGCTACCCAATGGAGCATCTCCGTCGCGGAAGTTTTGAGCCTCCGAATGTCACCGGAGGTCGGCGCCCGGAGGGCGGACTCGGCCCGGTGCGATGTCAAGAATGGAAGCGCCGGTCGAAGCTCTGCTGCTTTGGATCTGGGCGCCTTGGTGACTTCGGGCGGATAGGAGGTTGAAGAGCTTCCTCCATCCACCAGCACCGCCCGAGCTTGACATTCCGGACCGTGGGCGCAACCACGATCGGGAGATGACCGGGCGTGATCTGGGTGGGTGATCGGCTGGCCGAATATGATCGGTTGCTCGACCACACGGTACCTTAGCGACCTAACGCTGGAACGCGGCGGCGCACACCTCTCTCATCGCACGCTTAAAACTAGCGTGGGACGGATAGGTGGCCGATCCGCCGTGGATAACGGCGACTTCGCGCTCCGACTGCTGAAAACCAAGCGAAGCCGCTTCCTTGCCCTTGCCGGCTGCGGACGCTGCTGCACGCTCGTGGGCGCGCTTTGTCCACAGAGTTCTTGACGACATGGCAATCAGCCAAGTCGTGGGAATTGTTGCGGTGAATGGCACAGTAAGTCCCTCTGTTCCACTCACCGCGCGGCCGGCCGCTGTCGTCATCGTCGTCGTCGTCGCGCTCGGCGGCCAGGACCTGCCCGGTCTCGGCCGCCTTGCGCTTCTTCTTGTCCCTACCGCCGGGATTTTTCGAGGTCCCGGCGTCGCCGCTGTCAGAAGCTGGCCCTGCCCTGCTGGCCGTGAGCGAGCCTCCGCCTGAAGGGCGCACTTGTGGGCCAAGGTGAAGAGTTCTTCCGTCGTCTTGATCTTGCGGGTGGCCATCTTCTCCTTGACCCTAGGGTCTCGGGCGCCCCTCCTGAAGGCCGTGACAACGGCGTCGATGGAGATGTCAGGAATGGTGTTGCGAACCTGATTGAAGCGCCGGATGTAGTCGCGCAGCGACTCCCCCTTCTTTTGCTCCACATTGTGGAGATCGTCTTCGACTCCGGGCTGCTCGAACTTGCCCTGGAAGTTGGTGATGAAGAGCTCGGAGAGCTCCTTCTACGACCCCACTGACTCCGGTGGTAGGTTCATGAGCCACGAACGGGCTCCGCCGGTGAGGACTGCGGGGAAGTAGTTCGCCAGAACCTTCCTCGACCCTCCAGTCGGCTGCATCACCGTGGTGTAGATCTGCAAAAACTCGTCAGAGTTGGTGGACCCATCGTACTTCTCGATGGCGGCGGGCCGGAACCTCTCCGGCCACTGCACTCGACGCAGCTCCTTGAAAAAGGCGCGGCAACCGACGTAGGGAGCCTCCTGCTCCTGGACACGCCCTTCGTCCCGCCGCGCCCACCGTCCGGACGGCGCCGAAGAGGCGCCGCCCTCTCTGGCGGATGCGGCCCCACGGGAGTCCTCCTGCTGACCCCTGCGTATGACAGCAACAGCGCGGTCGCGCTCTCGGTTGTGCCGCCTGCAGAGCTTGTGGTGCAGGTCTTCTCCGTGTCGCAGATGGCGGCCCTCCAAGTGGGACCGGAGATCCCGCCCACCTGTATGCCTGCCGGCGAACCCGTAGGAGTTGCACAGCTCTGTCGTCTGGCCCGCTCCCTCTCACCAGGAGATTCGTGGGAGGGACGCGGAGGAATCAAAGAGCGGGAGGAAGCGGAAACACCGTGTCGACGGTTGGGATATCGACCCAAGTCAACCAAGGTTCTTCAAAGAGGAGATAGAGAACCGCCGAACGACCACGAGCAGAGGAGGCGGGGTTTTATCTGGTTCAGGCCTCTCGGAGAGATAATAGCCCTCGTCCGGCCTTTCTTTATATCAAAGAAATTACAAGGTGGAACTTCGGCGAGATCGGCAGGTCTCGGCGAGCGGTATCTGAAAATCTATCGGCTAAGGTCCCTCTAGCGCTATAGGGGCCACTGCTTATATAGTCTGAGCAAACCGACCTACCGAGGAATATCGGGCCGGGCTAACTACGAGATAAATGTGAACTCATTACATGCCAAATATAACCTCGGTAGATAAGGTAAACTCCTAGTCTTGGGGATCACGACTCCTTTTCCAATCCAGGAAACCACGTCCGGGTCTTCACGTGGCCGTCAGAGCTCTGTTTGAGTCGGACTCAAGCGAAACCTCGACCATTACGCATCGTGCGGCTAGAGAGCTGTTGGCGGGATGCATATGGGCGAATAGAACCTTCGAGGCTGGGCCACGATAGGGTACATTCGATTGGGCCGTCGGGGAGTGGGCCATGGCAATGGGCGTAATTCAATCCCGACAGCTAGCCCCGAGACTCAAGTGGAAGGACTCACTAGAGTGGGGTCTTCCTCTTGAGACTCAAGTCCTGAAGAGGAAATTTGCTTCTCTGAGGCGTATAACAAGCGGCCGAACAGGTCATGGTTCAATCGAACAAGACTTGTTCGGGACGAAACGAACCGACCGAGGCCGAACAACCCCGTTCGTCGAGCAGAAATAGCGTCTGTCCGGCGCAGGCACTCACCTTCAGCATGAACAACTGGAAAAAATAGCCGTTAGCGGACTCCAAGTAACTTCTTATCATTGCTTGGATGAAAGCAGACGACCGTTTTACCTAGCCGTTGTGGTAAAACTAGCCGTTTTGAGGCGAGGACCGTTCTGAGAGCCACTTATACGGGACTATAAAAGTACCCAAGCTGTCATGCTGCCACCACTACGCTCTCACGCCTTTCCTCTCTAAGCCCTAGCTCCAACCACGCCAAACATCAAGCACCCAAATTCCATCACCAACCCTGTTCGTCCAGCCCTGGGAATCGCTATGGCCAAATTCACAGGAACTAGCTTGACCGAGGAGGACCTGAAGGTCTGGGAGGAAGAGGGCCACATCGACACCGGTAGCTGGAGGCTGCCTGGAGAGGAGGATACTCCGGAGCCGCTCGAGGAGAGTTAAATCGACTTGAGCAGTTCGCCTTTGTTTGGGTTGAGGTCTCCCGAGAGTGACTTCGTCGAGGCCTTCTTGAACATTAGCGGACTGGAGGTGGCGAACCTCAATCCGAACTCCATCCTCTAGATGGCCATCTTCGCACACCGCGTGCGAGGGCTATCTGAGCATCGATCCACCGGTGAAATTGTTCCTTCACTATTACAGTGGCGAGGAGCAGCTCCGCCGCTTCGGCGCTGGGGTGCTACTACCTCAAGCTCCGGGCCTTTAAGACTCAACCTCTTCATTGATCATTTCCACCGAACAGGAATTAACGACTCCATCTGTCGGACAGAGAAGCCAACCGACGCATGGGTGACCGAAGGGTCGGCGCCATCTTGAAGGCGGCGAAGAAGGACGGGAGGTCACCGCGCAGGTGGCGACACTGCCCGCGAGCGTGCTTGTCCGCATGCACAGGTAAATTACTTACCCTCGGCCTATGTTGCTAGACTTGCAATGTTGTTTAAATGCCAGCGTCAGCTTCTCAAAGCAGCAGGAGGACCAGCTGATCCTTGGAGGGATCGCAGAGGAGATCTCCGGGTCTGAGAAGGAGAAGGCGAAGAAGGGCAAGGCTAAGATAGCCACTAAGCCCAAGGTGGCGGCTGAGCCGACGCGGAGCTCACATGCTTGACACGGCGGCCGCCGCCACCGTCGAAGAGACCTTCAAGGGCGACGGAGGCGTGCAAAGCGGACCAAGCGTGTGCAGTCGGCCAGCCCCAAATGAAAGAGACCAAGCCCTCCCTCCTCGCCGAGCAGAGCGACGAAGAGGTAAAGACCATAGCACTCTGGCTTAGGCGTTACACGCAAGCTCACCCTGGCCGTATGGATCGGCTGCAACAGGTCGCCGAGCAGAGGAGGCTCGAAGAAGAAGTTGCACGCAAGGAAAAACTTCTTGCGCCAAGGCGAGAGGAGCTCACTCACGAGGAGCTAAGCTCACACCGCGAGCACCCAAGGGCCAAGGCGGAGAAGCCGCCAAGGAGCCCCCGAGGAAGAGGCGGAAGGTTCGGGCGAAGAAGATCAGGATCAAGCCTTCCACGGCAGGTATGTAGGAATCGATCTTTAGACCTTCCAACCTTCTGACCGCGTTAGACTTAACGATCATCTCTTTTCATCATTTGCCCAAGAAGAGACCGCCACAGACGACGCCGTCGAGGCGCTCGGCGGTCGTTGCTGCCGAGCATCTGCAGCGCGTCCGCAGGCGATGAAATTGGCGAGCCTCAAGGACAAGGCGGCTGCGTGGAACTGCTTGCCCGGGCTCTGATGAGCGGTCGACGCGCTCAAAGGCGCGGTGGAGCGGCTGGAGGCAAAAAGTAGCGGCAGCGGCGCCACGGACTTCAGGCGGCGGTCTGCTGCACGCCGTCGCGAGGGCAGCTCACCGAGGCGGCAGGATTCTCCGGCGGGGTGAAATCCCCCGCCGAGGAGCAAGAAGAAGCCCGGAAAGGTCGAGCAAGTCGTCTGCCGGTGGAAACAACGGCACCACCAGCGGAGTAGCTCCGCCTCGCCAAGACGCGTTGAGGCGGAAGAGGAAAAGGAAGAGGAGAAGGAGCGCGGAGACGAAAGCGCTTCGCCCGTCGCTCCCGCTCCCGAGCAGATGCGCTCCCGCAAGAAGAAGGAGCGAACAAGGCGGCGGTGGCAAAAACGCCCGCCTCATCCCGCCTGACGAAGGGGCCGTGGCCGATGGCCTCGAGGACCGCTGCGTCATGGATCAAGCGCCGACTTGGCAAGGTAAAGAACAAGACCACGCCTAGCTCAGTTGGGTAGTTTCACCGAAAAAACAGCTAACTAGTCTTCTTTCTCAGGTCTTGAAGGACACCATGGAGGAGCTCGAGGACGGCGTCACCATCGAGCGGAGCGCCGTACTGGCGTCCCTCCGAGAGCACCTCCGGACGAGGGAGTCCGAGGCGGGGCCCTCTGCACCAGCCCAAAGTCGAAGCCGGCTGAAGGCGAAGGTGAAGAGGCTCAAAGTCCAACTGGCCGAAGAGAGGCGTTCCTGCGAGTCTCTCCTAGGGGAGGCCGAGGAGCTTTGCGCGCAAGCCATTAAGGCGAGCACTGCGGAGGAGAAGCCGGGCCACACGAAGTGGCTCGAAGAGCAGCTTGATGATGTTTCCCAACGGCGGGACCAGCTTGCGGCGGAAGCCAAGAGACTCAAGGCCCAGCTTGCTAAAGAAGAGCAGACTTCCGCGGGTCTCCAAGCAAAAATCTCAACCCTGTGGGCTTCACAGGGAGAGATCGAAGAGATGCGCGGGATGGCGGTGAGGGCGATCACTGCAGAGAAGAAGGTCAAGGAGCTGGACGAGCAGCTCAAGACGACCGAGCAGCGAGTCAGCCAGAGCGAGGCTCTGACCGATCAGCTGCGCGCCAAGACCGAGGAGGTCGAGGCCATCCGGGCAGAGGGTGCGGCGCAAGCCAAGCGGAGCAAGGAGGAGATCGAACGCCTCCGAGCTGAAGCCCGGGAAGGAATCAAGGCTCAGGGCGAAGTCGTGCGTCTCAAGTTAGAAGTTGAGGAGCTAAAGGAGCAGCTTGCTCCTAAGTAGCACCGCGGCTGTAACCCGAAAGGGCCTTGTACCTGAATCTTTTGAGTAATGTAATAAAGTACTTACCTTTCTTCCCGCAAAAAGAGCAAAGAAAAAGACAAAACGAGCGAAACTAAGAGAAAAGCGGCGGCGCTAAGAAGTTTAAGAAAACCGGAGGCGCTTTGCCTAACTCCCACCCCGTTGTGCGGTTGCTCGAGAACCTAAGTTTGCGAACCCGAACAGGTGCACAAGAGAAAGAGCGACACCCTAGCCCCCGGTACGGACGATGCTCGAGAACCTAAGCTTGCGAACTCGAGCACGTGCGTAGAGAGATAGAGCGACACCCGTACCTTGCTTGATTTGTTCCATAGTCTGCTCGTTGACGTACGTTAGGCAATTCCGAGGGTAACCGAACAAGGAGAGTGCCTCTGCCGCGGGGGGCTTACGAGAGCAGACCTTACCAAGTGGTCGTGCCGAGCAGTAAGTGCCTCTGCCGCGGAGGGCTTACGAGAGCAGACTTAGCCGCAAGGTGGAAAGGCCGTGTTACGCAACCCTGAGTTTAGGAACTTATCAAAACTAGATACGGGCAGGGAAAGATCCTGAAAAGTGCGGAGCCAAGAGTTCGCAAGGCCGGGCAGCCATCAAGTGTTACCAGAGAAAGTAGTCTGAGAAGACAAGTAGTGAAAAGGGCATAGAGGCCGCGAGGATTCACTGAGAATTGGATTGAACTTTATATGGTGCCCGAGGGACTTGGACGAACTAAGGCGCGAAGTTTAACAAAAAGCGCAGAGGCTAAGCAAACAAAGAGGACCTACACAAAGAACTTACGAAGCTGGTCGATGTTCCAAGTGCTGGTCAGCTCTCTCCCGTCCTCCATTGCCAGCGAACAGCCCGGCGCGGCGTAAGAAAGCGACCGTGAATGGGCCCTCCCAGCGTGGAGTTAACTTGTTGGCATTGGACAAGTTCTGGACACGGCGCAGAACGAGGTCGCCCGCCTTCAAAGCCCATGGTCGAACTGACTTGGCAGCGTGTCGACGAAGATCTTCTTTGGTAGCGTGCCATTCGACTTGTGCCCGGTCGCGGCGTGCCTTGAGGAGATCGAGATCGAGTAGGCGCTTGCTCGTCGTCAACTAAGTTGACCAAGCTCATCGAGGCGAACCGAGTACTATTTAGTGGCGGGATGGCTTCGCACCGTGAGACCGGTTGGAAAGGAGTTTCCCGGTTGCTCGGTGGCCAGTAGTCGAATCGCCGGAGGGCGGAAGGAACCGTCGACCCGAACTTTGTTGTGCTCGCGGAGAGCAAGCAAACACCCGCCGTTTGATACCTCGGACGATCTGTCCGTTAGCTCGCTCGATCGCTCCATTGCTCGTGGATGTGCCATGAGGCGTAAACGCACTTTGGTGCCCAAATGCCCTTGATATTCTGGAATAGCTCACTTAAGGCGGGTACCGTTATCCGTGATCAGCTTGTGGGGGATCCCGAAGCGCGTGACCACGTTGCTTTTGAAAAAGCGCACAACCGTTTTGGCGTGAAGAGACGACACAGGCTCTGCCTCAATCCACTTTGTGAAAGTGTCTATGGCGACGAGCAGGTGTGTATAGCCCTTGTACCCCTTAGGGAATGGGCCGAGCAGATCCAGACCCCATGTGGAGAAAGGCCAAGATGGGGGAATTGTTTGGAGCTCTTGGGCGGGCTTGTGTGCCTTCCGGGCGTGAAATTGGCAAGCCTTGCACTTAGTCACGATGTCCCGGGCATCTTGTAACGCGGTGAGCCAATAATAGCCCATGCGAAACGCTTTGCCGACCAGAGTTCTGAAGGAGGCGTGGTTGCCGCAGGCACCCTCATGTATGTCCCTAAGAAGGAACACACCCTCCTGTTGCGAGATGCACTTGGATAGAACTCCCAGAGCACCTTGATGGTAAAGGATGCCATCCACAAGCTTGTATGGAGCAAGACGCCTTATGGCCGGGAACGCCGCTTCGGCCGTCGTCGCAGTGGTCCCATCTGCAAGGTACGGACAAATGGCGTTGTCGATCCGGCACTTTCGATAACGGAGACAGCACCACATCGCGATGCCTCGTCCGGAGGCGTGATTGAGGGCTTGTAAAGGTGCTCGGCGAGCACCCTGCGGAAGCGAGGTTCGCGTGAGGATCAAACTTGGATAGCTGGTCGGCCGAAGTTGTCCTTCACAGGCACGAAGAGCACCTCGAAAAATCGAAAATGCCGCTCCAACTTCCTCACCTCAACCAGGTATCGCGCCATTGAGTCATCGTAGCACTGATACTCCTTGTTAACCTGATTGATGACCAGCTGTGAATCTCCCTTCATAGTTAGCCGTTGGACACCAAGCGACTTGCACGCTCTTAGTCCCGCGAGGAGGGCATCGTACTCTGCAGCGTTATTAGTCGCCGCAAAGTGTAGTTGGATAGAATACTGGAGTTGTTCTCCTTGAGGGGAGATGAGAACAAAACCAGCCCCCGAGTTTCCAGTGTGCGAGCCGTAAAAAAACATGGTCCAAGGGGGTTCATCAGGTTGCTCGGGAGCTTCCTAGGATTTGGGCGGGCAAGTCCATTCAGCGATAAAGTCAGCTAGGACCTGTGACTTAATAGCGATTCGGCGACAAATAACAGATCAAACTCGCTAGTTCCATTGCCCACTTAGCTATCGTCCGCTAGATTCCTTGTTCGTAGGATTTCTCCCGGAGGAGCGTGGTGGGACCAGATTTGATGTGCCCGGAAGTAGTGGCGAAGCTTCTGAAGGACATGAGCAAAGGCGTAGAATAGCACGGACCTCGTGGTAGCGCTCCTTTGATCCGTGAAGTACCTCGCTCACGTAATAGATTGGTCGCTGTATGCCTTCCCTTTCGACCGTCAAGACCGCGCTCACCGCTTGTGGCGTGCAACCTAGGTACAACAGGAGCTGCTCGCCATGCCGCGGGGTAGTTAGGACGGGAGGATTGGACAGGTATCGCTTCAGATCTTGAAAGGATCTATCGGCTTCTTCTGTCCATTCGAAACCATTGTGCTTGCGCAGAGCCTTAAAGAAGGGCAGCCCGCGTTCGCCTTGACGGGAAATAAACCTGCTTAGAGCAGCCATCCGCCCAGTGAGGCTCTGTACTTCCTTTACGGTAGTTGGAGCCTGCATATTTTCAATGGCCTCGATTTTTTCAGAGTTGGCAAAAATACCTTACGAACCAATAACATAACCGAGCAACATTCCAGATCGAACACCAAAGGTACACTTCTCTGGATTTAATTTTATTCGATGTCTGGTGAGATTACGAAAAGTCTCGGCCAGGTCTTTTACATGATCTGGAGCAAACTTGCTCTTTACAACTATGTAAATCGACATAGACCTCGAGTGTTTTTCCGCATTGCTCGGGAAAGTCTTCTCCATTAAGCTATTTGGAACATGGCACCGACATTCTTGAGACCAAAAGACATGGTCGTATAGCGAAAGTGCGAAGGGGTGATGAAGGCGATCTTCTCTTCATTCCCGGGGGAGATGCTTATTTGGTGGTAACCGGAGTAAGCATCTAAAAAACTCAGGAGCTGGGCATCCGCAATCGCATCGACTAGCTGGTCAATACGAGGCAGCCGGAAATTGTCCTTAGGACAAGCAGCATTCAGATCTGTGTGATCGACACACATCCTCCACTTGCGCCTTTCTTCTTTACAATGACGGGGTTGGCTAACCACTCGGTGTGATCAACCTCGCGGATGAACCCGGCGTGAGCGGCTTGCTGTCGATCTTTGATGATCCCTATTTGAATTCTCAAAAGCGACGAAGCGCGAAGGCTTTTGTCGGCGGACAGCCAGTTTGTGCTCGATAACCTCCCTTGGGACTCCGGGCATATCAGACGGCTCCCAGGCAAACACGTCTGCATTAGCTCGGAGGAAGGCAATGAGCTCGCTTTCCTATTTGGGGTCCAAATTGGCCTCAAGTGAAGCTATCTTGGAAGTATCATCAAGGGACGCTGAACTTCCTTGGTTTCTCCCCCTGGTGAAGGAGACCCTAGAGCGTCTGAGACTTGGTCTGCGGAACTTCGGGACATGGCGGAAGCTGGTCGATCGAGGCGGGATCGCCGTCGCAATCCAAAGCAGCTTTGTAGTTGTCCTTGACCGTGATCACACCGTTGGGACCCGGTATCTTCACGCGATGGTAAGCGTGGTAGGACACGGCCATAAACTTACCAAGAGATGGCCTGCCCAAGATCGCGTTGTACGTGGATGGGAAGTCGACCACGTCGAAAGTGATCAACTCTGTCCGGAAGTTGCTTGGGTTGCCGAAGGTAACTGGCAGGATAACCTGCCCCAACGGCTTGACGGCTTCTCCCGGAACAATCCCGTAGAAGGGCATTGCAACTTCCTTCAGCTTAGAACGAGGAATCTGCATCTCGTCCAAGACCTTAGCAGAAAGCAAATCCAAAGCGCTTCCGCCGTCTACTAAAACACGACCAACTCTTGCGTTCGCGATGGTGGGCGACCACCGATGGGGCCGCCGAGGCTTGGTCATCGGTGGGGCAATCCTCTGAGAGAAGGAGATGGGGACCTCGGTCCACTTCATCGACTCAGGTGAGGTTTGGCCTTTTCAGCGTTGTGGACCTCCGAGCGGCTTCCTTGAGGCTGCGTCGAGAGGTGTAAGCCGAGAGCCGCCGAAGATGACGGCGATGTGGTTCACGGGTTCTTGATATTCATCATCATCTTCCGATCACCATCATCGGTTTGGCGCTTGGCCTTCACCGCATCACCTTGTTGAGGCGGGGTGGGCATTGGGCCCTTGCCGTTGTAGAAATCTTGAGCTTTGCGGCCCAAGTTCTGCAATGGCGTATGTCGTGCCGTAATCTTTGGTGGAACTTGCAAAATCGGTCGCTTGAACCTTTCTTGCCTTGTCGCCTCCTGGCGTGCTTTTTGCCCTTGTAGTTATTGTTGGGCTATACGCCCATCCTTGGGAGAGTGCGCGATCCATACCGCGACGGTATTGTTCGCATCACCTTTATTCTTCTTCTTCAGGACTTCTTGTCACCGGGGTTTCTTTGCTCTTCTTCTTCTCATCCACACCAGGTTAGTAGGCGGCTCGCCTTGTCAAGCGTCTTTTATCTTGAACACGCTCTGCAGCGTTGGCATAGCGGTCCATTGAACACAGTCGTTGGCGGTCCAGGTCTCATTGATCTCGAGATCCTGGGTGAGCCGCTCGTCGCGGACTCCGTTTTTGAAGGCGCGGACAACAGATTCATCCGAGATGTTCGGGATTGTGTTGCGGATCTTAATGAAACGCTTCACAAAGTTGCGGAGGGTCTCCCCGTTCATCTGGATCATCTGGTGCAGATCATCCTCCTTGCCCAGACGCGCGTAATGACTCGGAAATTAGCGATCAGAGCGTCACAAAGCTGGTTTCATGAGTGATGGAACCCTCCTGGCGATTGAACGACCACGTCCGGCGGCGCCCTCAAGGACGGTCGGGAGGTAATTAGCCATAACGAGCTCGTCACCCCGCCGCCATGATGGCCGTGGCGTGAATGGAAAGAAATTCCTCCGGTTACGAGTCCCATTGTACCTCTCCATGTGACCGGGCTTGAACTTTGAGGGCCATCGGACGACCGGCTCGTCCAGAAAAAGCCCCGCAGCCCAAGGCATACGACCGCCACCTTCCCGCAGAACCTAGTCTTGAGAAGGCGTTGGTCTGTTGCGGCGGAGGAACTCCTCTTGAAGCAGGATGATTCGGCTGGAGAAACTCTCTCGAGACAACCCTGGCGCTCCTTCCTCGTGGTCGCGACGACGCGCTCCTCTCGAGGGGACCGTCCGTGGTCATCGCGTCGCGCTTGCCCTGTTGTCGCGATGACTACGAAGACTTCGGCGAAGCGACGGCGACCACGGGTAGCTGCTCGTGGGCGATGATCCTTCGACGGCGACGAGAGGTCACGCGATCGATCGAGCTGTCGAGAACCATTCCAGGCGGTTTGGGCTGCTTGTTGCTGAAGGAGTTGTTGACGTCTCCTAGAGACTTTAGGCCTTCAGCCAATCGTTCTAGGTTAGAAGCAACAGCATCGCCCATACGGGCGAGGTCGGCCTGGTTGGTGGATCTGATCACCGAAGCCATGGCCGCGAGTCGTTCCGACTACGCTCTGGGGTTCTCGGGACCCCGAGGCATCCGCGTTCTGCCCGACCGGAGTCCGGTTGCGCGGGGAACTAACCCGGACAGGAGAAACTTCTGCCGAGGGACTTGGCGAGGGCACGCAAGGTGGGTCGCGACGCGGTCGCTTGCACCGATCGCGGAACCGTGCCACAGTCTGGTTGATAGAATCGTCGAGGTTGCGGCGAATGACGTCTTGCTCGCGAGCAGCCAACGCAGCCTCGTCTTGATGCCGAGCAGAGTTAACTTGCCCGACCTCGGCGGCCGCCACAGCCCGTGCAGGATCCTCAGAGGTTCCTACATCGGCCATGTTAATGCTGCGGGGGCCATGCGAAGGTATGCTAGATGGTGTCATCGCTGTGTCGCCACAGGTGGAATCCACCGACATAGCCTTGGAATCCGATAGATCTAAACCGTCGTAAAGATCATCGGTTCCGTAGTCATCGTCAATGACGGGAGTGCGATCTGAGGCTATCTCTGCCATATAGGCGGAGACATCTGCCTCGGATGCGGGAAGCGTTCGAGATCGAGCAGATCGTCTGAATCGACGAGGATGAAACATCACGCCCTCCGAGTCGTAGCTCTCGGGAAGTATCTCAGATCGGCGACGGAGTTCGACATGCTCGATCTGCGTGTCCCCACGGTCGGCGCCATTTGTCGACGGTTGGGATATCGACCCAAGTCAACCAAGGTTCTTCAAAGAGGAGATAGGAGACACGAACAACCACTTAACAAACAACGAACAGCAGACGGGGGTTTTATCCTAGTTCAGCCTCTCGAGAGATAATAGCCCTACGTCCAGCCTTTCTTTATATCAAAGAGAATTACAAGGTGGAATTCGGCGAGATCAGCAGGTCTCGGCGAGCAGTATGCGAAAATCTATCGGCTAAGGTCCCTCTAAACGCTATAGGGGCCCTGCTTATATAGTACGGAGCAAACCGACCTACCGAGGAATATCGGGCCGGGCTAACTACGAGATCGTAACGAACTCAGTACATGCCAAATATAACCTACGGTAGATAAGGTAAACTCCTAGTCTTGGGGATCACGACTCCTATTCCAATCCGGGAAACCACGTCCGGGTCTTCACGTAGCCGTGCAGAGCTCTGTTTGAGTCGGACTCAAACAGGAAACCTCGACCATTACGCATCGTGCCAGCTAGAGAGCTGTTCGGCAGGATGCATATGGGCCAGATAGAACCTTCCAGGGAGCTGGGCCCTAGTAGGCTGTTCGATTGGGCCGTCAGGGAGTGGGCCATGGCAATGGGCCGTAATTCAATCCCGACACACGGTTCCGCGCCGCGACTTGCCCCTACCGCATGGGCAGCATCCACGATGCGGCCAAGCCCGCCAGCCACGGCGCCGACGGAGAGTTCGGAGTTACCGGAACCGGCGGGTTGTCCAGCAGGGCCCTGGCCGCATGGAGGTTTTGTGCCGAGTGCACTCCTCCAAGGCCGACGCCGCTTAGCCAGATCGGGACGGCCGCCGCGGCTGATCCACCGCCATTGCCGCAGCCGAGCCTTGCGCGGCGCGGCTCTAGCGGCCGCTTCGTCCATCGCGGATCGCGATCCGCCATCACCGCCTGGAGAGAGGTCGAAGAACTCGAACTTGATGCTAGCGCCCCCTACCTAGCGCGCCACTGACGGCATGCTCTCCGCTCAACCACTACGGATCACACCCCTGTCAGATTTCTATCCTGCTAGCCGATCATATCGAGCTCAGTTCGATTCGAGCGTGGAACGCGGCAAGGAGCGACACACAGGGTTTACCCAGGTTCGGACCCCCTCGCGGGTAATAGTCCTACTCCTGCCGAGCCTTAGCTCTTTTCCGTGTTGTGGTTGTATGGAATGTGGTTACAGAATGTTTCGAACCCCCTCTCCCTCCTCTCTCCTCCCCTTTTATACAAGCCTTGAGCTGGCGGAGAGAGCCGAGGGGTAAGCGTCAAGACGCTTAGTACACTGATAAGACGTGTGGGGACGGGGCGAGAGACGAAAGCGTGATGCTCTTGCGCGACGGCGCCGCCTGCGCTGCCTCGCAAGTGGCTTCGACCCGCAGAACACGCCCGGTGAGGCTGGGCGGGGCCAACCGCCCTTCTGACGCGGGCGGCCAGCTTGAAGATGGCAAACTCTCTCTCTGCCGGTCAATTCCGCTGCGCCCAAGGATGTGATTGATCGACTGCAGAGGTCATCGTGGCGATAATCATCTCTTCATCCGACTATCCGCGTAATGTCGCATTGAATGCGCTCGTCTTCGCAGCAGGGGAGCCTTCGCCGAAGACTTTTTCGGACGCCTCGCCACATGGGCCCCGCCGGCAGTGGGGGGCATTAGAGGCTTCGCCCCATGCGCTGGGCTCGGTCGCCACCGACGTGGGGCCCGCTGACACGCCGAGGGGCTCGCCCACACGCGGGGCACTGGTCGCCCGCTTTGACGCGTGGGGCCCTCACCCGGCACTCTGAGGGGCTCGCGCCACGACTGGGGCACTGGTCGCCCGCCGACGCGTGGGGCCCGCTAGACACGCCGAGGGGCTCGACCACATCTTTGGGGCACAGTCGCCCACCGACGTGTGGGGCCCTCGCCCGGCGCTCTGAGGGGCTCGCCACGCCATTGGAGCCCTGGTCGTCCGCCTGACGCGTGGGGCCCGCTGGACACGCCGAGGGGCTCGCCCACACGCTGGGGCTTGGTCGCCCGCCTGACGCGTGGAGCCCGCCTCATGCGCTCTTGGCCTTCCTTAGGACTCTTCATACCCCGGTATTTATTGCACCGACAAATAGGTATAAAATAGTTGATTCTAAATGATTCCTCTTCAGATTGTGTGGCTACATTTGTGTCATCTGGATTTTCATCAAAATGTCTCTTTCTTTTAATTTGCCGCTTTTTGGGGAATATTGCACCTATATCCATGTCAAGCGCAATTTCTTTGGTTGCCTCCAAGGCATTTAAGAAACCAGTTTCCCTATACTGATTGAAAAAAGAAATCAGCCCCTGCACTTTCTCAATGGCAACATCAATAAGCATATCCTTTGACTGCAAGTCTTTACTTACTAAATTAACAGCATATAATATGTCACACCAAATGACTATTGCCACTATAAATTCAAACTCTCCAAGTCCATTAGTTGCTAAAGATTTAGCCTCACTGCTTGTCAATGGATCATTAACACTATCAGATACTTGAAGTAGAGCCTCCTGAATATTTGCACACTGAAACCTGATGGCTTTAACACTTTCAACACGACTCTCCCAACGAGTAGCTGAAACTAACTTGAGAGTCAATCCTGTTATGTTATCTTTCAGAATTTGCCATTTCTTAGTGGAATTAGCAAAAATTGTGTAGATGCGTTGGATGATCCCAAAAAACCTTTAACTTTACCACAAGTCTTGGCCATATCACAAAGTGTTAAATTAAGGCTATGGCAACCACAAGCAGAATAGAAAGCTCTAGGATTTATATCCAAAAGTCTCTTTTGTACCCCTTGCTGTTTTTCTTTCATATTTGATCCATTATCATAACCTTGTCCTCTCACATTATCTATATCAAGAACAAGATGCTTTAGTTCTTCCTCTAGCACATCAGAAAGTCCTTACCCTGTTGTATCATTTACCTCCAAGAATCCTATAAAAGATTTCTCAATGCGAACAGGACATGAAGATGAATCCACATACCTTATAATTAAAGACATTTGTTCTTGATGGCTTACATCAGGGGTACAATCAAGTATAACAGAGAAGTACTTTGCTTGCTTTATTTTCTTAATTATTTCAGACTTAATAGCGGAACCAAGCAAATGTATCAACTCGTTTTGGACTGTAGGACCAAGATAATGAACCCGAGTTTCATCATTTGTAATGCGACGAACATGCTCCTGAATAACTGGATCAAATTCAGACAACATTTCTACCAAACCTAAAAAATTTCCATTGCTATCTTCATATAGTTTGCTATTATGACCACAAAATGCTAGATTATGTTTGGCAAGAAATCTTACAATGGCCACTATTCTGAATAGAACTTTTCTCCAATGCTCCTTCTCTTTCTCAAGTTGTCTCTGAGCAGCTTTATCAATAGTTTGATCCTTTTGCAATCTATTACGCAACTCATACCAAGTGCTCATATTCAGAACATGATCTGCACTTGTTTCATGCTCTCTAAGCCTTTCACTAAGATGTGTCCAATCATTAAACCCATCATTTGCCAACTGGCCTTTTCGATGCCCTTTTGTGAATACTTTACAACAAAAGCAAAATATTCTGTCGAGTTCTTTGGAATACACAAGCCAATCTCTATCGTACTGCTCTCCATTTGATAGAATTCTAATATAAAATAAAACCTTCTAGAAAATATATCCTTAGGACCTTTCTTAATTGATAAGTCTCTTTTAGGACCCTTTTGTGCTAAGATGTCAACCTGTTTAGGATCTAGGGAATCCCAATACCTTGGATCGAATATGTCAAGCTGAAAAGAAGCATCAAAGCTAGTGTCATCGATGCTAACAGGAACTTGATCAACAATATTTTCAGTCTCTGTCTCACCATCATTGGAAATAATGTTCTTTATCTCTGTCTCAACATCATTAGGATCATTGGCGATTTCTGTATCATGTGCAATGCCTTGATAAAAAACCTGATAATTGGGAGGACAATCTTGTGGTTCTTTAATAATAAACCTCTCCATAGCCCCTTTCTGAGATTGAGTTAATTCCTCTATTCTCTGTTTCTTTTTACGCTTTTGATGGCCAGAATCATATTTTCTAACTCGATTTGAAGAAGACATGGTTTGCTAGTTGCAACAATTAAACAATGGATCAATTAAACATACATACGCAAAAAACGAATAACAAAAATAGGTCTTAGATGGGATTATGGGAATTTACCTATCTATCTATGGACCGTGGACGGAGACGGAACTAGTTAATTACCGGGCACTAGGGTAGCCAGTGAGGCCAAAGACTCAAGATGGGACAGCGATCGCAGAGCGAGGCGTCTCGGGAATTTGGGGAAATCTTCAATCTTCTCTAGCAGCCAGTGAGGCGCAAAGCCTTGAGGACGACACGCCCGGCGTCGCTGTCACCTGGTCATGAGCTCTGAGGATCGAGCATCGCCGATCGCCGATCGGGAATCAGAACCGCGAGGCCGAGGCGCGAGCGTGTCGGTGTCGTGACTCCTGAGTCCTGAGTCGAATCCTCGAAGGATCAAAGGAAAGGAGCAGCCGAGCAGGCCATTTTGGGCCTGATTACATTGCTTGGGCTGTATTACTTTGTTGAATAAAACCTCTTATGTGTGTGTATATATATGGACCTTAATTAAACTTGGGGCCCTTGATTTTGGGGGCCTGTCGGTCGCGACACCCCGCACGGGCCAAAAACATACAATGGAGACGGAATCGTTAATTACGGGCACTAGGGTAGCCAGTAGGCCCACTCAGCAGACAGTGATCGCCAGCAAGTCGTCTGGGGAATTTGGGGAAATCTTCAATCTTCTCTAGCAGCCAGCAGGGCGCAGGGAGACGACGCGCCGGCGCCGACGCGGTCACGCGGTCGCGGGCTACAGGATCAGGCATTGGCCAATCGCCGATCGGGAATCAGAAGCCAAGGTGCGAGCGTGTCGGTGTCGTGACTCCTGAGTCCTGAGTCGAAGCCTCGAAGGATCAAAGGAAAGGAGCAGCCGAGCAGGCCGTTTTGGGCCTGATTACATTGCTTGGGCTGTATTACTTTGTTGAATAAAACCTCTTATGTGTGTGTATATATATAGACCTTAATTAAACTTGGGGGCCCTGTGCGGTCGCACAGCCCGCACGGGCCAAAAAATGCCCCTGGCCTCATGAAGAGGCAGAGACTCATACTTGCAGTCGTTGGTACTTGGACCTTAGTTCAAGCTTTTTTATTTACCCTTCCGTACGCTAAAAAGCAAGGCCATTTTGTATCCTTAAACCTATAACCATCTTTTGGCCAACCTAGCCTCATCTGCTCCTCTGTACTAATAAGGGACAGTGCAGGGGTATTGAAGTGTTGTCGGTCGACTAAGCCTTTTGGTCTTATCTTAGTTCATGACTAGCTCTCTTTGGACGAACCTTGCTAAGGAAACTTGATTTTCTAAGAAAATTGGAATTCTCACCGATGTTTTCATTACTCAAACCAACACTCTCACTTCCCGCTTCGTCGACTCTCACTTTCTTGTTTGTTTTCTCTAATTAAGACTGCTATTGTCGCAACCCCGGCTTCATCGGGATCCACTCACAATCCATTGCTAGTCCCAGAGATCAATGCTAGCAACTTGTGAGCGACAGTTTGTTGAACATCATCACACAATCACAAATAACTAAGAGAAATTATATATTATGCAAAAGTAATTGTTACACAACTACTTATTACAGTAATTTGATTAAAGATGACATATTGTCGATAGTATATCAGAGTGCGGAAATTCAAATATGCAGCGGAAAAAGTATGATGATGCTCTAATCCGACCCTTGAGCGCCAGCTAATCCTCCTCGAAGTCCGGGACAAGATCCTCCTGATCCTGAAGATAGACCGAATCTAATCCTTCTCCTGAATACAAATTTATCCGTGGTTTGTATAGTGAGTACATGGCTACCGAGCAAGAGTCCTTATAATTGATGCAAGGATAACAACAAGAATAGGGTGGCTATTTTGCATAAACACCTACACTAGTCAATATTAATTAAAGTGTTGTGAAAACATTTGTCGAACAATTAATAAAGATGAATAGATTTCCAAGATAACAAACAGAGCTCGACTTCGAAAGCTCCTCTGCAAAACTGCACAAGCCTCAAATACTCAAAACCAAAACCATCCCATCAGATTATTAGATACACATGAGACTACCATGTACGGCCTACCTCCCCTCCCATAACCGTGGGAACGGCTATCATGATAGTTTTAATTCTGCAGAGTGTAGCACACTTTACCCATATGCCGAGTGGTACTTTTGCGTCTTAACTCTTCTTTAGGAGCCTAGACCAAATAACAATACAAGACGGTTCATTAATTTCTTCTATTAACACCGATACCCCTCTAGGGTTTAGACACTCGGGTCCCCTCTTGAGCCAATGGACTGCAGCCCGATCTTTTCAAAGTGAAGTGTGTTAACAGTTTTTCCTAACTACTAAGTCAGGACTAGCACATGTTGGCCGACATGCTAATGCTAGCACTTATGGTTACGCTTGTATGGTTTGGCTGGATTGGCACAAGTCAAGAGTCCTTAGACTAAGGTGACTATCTCCACAACAATCCTCATTCCATAAAACCACCCGATTTGCCATCTTTAATCAACACACGCCACACAGGTTTTAGTTGATTAGGTTATTAAGTAACTCGGCACCTCCAAATATACCAAGTCAAAGATTAATAAATGATGAACCTAATCAACTACCAACCCACGAACACTAGCAACTAAGCACAAGCATAGGCTAGAAAAATAAATAAGGCAGCAATAAATGGCTAATTCACAGGGTCAACGACGCAGTGTGAATATAATAGATTTCTACCCTTCCCATCAATTATGCATGAGAAAAATAAATAAAAACAATAAAAGGGTGAGTTTTGCAACCTAGAAAGCAAGATGCACGCTATCTTGTCTTGATAGTACTTCGGGTCTTGGGGATCCTCCTTCGAACGGCTCTTGAATCTTTTCGAACAGCGCGAACACGGACGATCTACTCGTAAAACGGGATGCAAATAAAACACTAGACAATGTATTTTAATAAAAATATTGAATAAGCTATGGCCGATGATGCCTTGGTCTTTCAATCATGCATCGGATTTTAACAAACTCACTCCGAAATATTTTCTCTTCGCTGGCGTTGCTGAACGCTCGCTCGGCAGAGTCGGCGACGACTGCACGCAAAACGAGACGCTCGCAATTAGGCAACTGCAAAGGGAGTTTCGAAAAATACGAGATTAATACAGTAGGTAGTGTGGATCAACCGGAATTCAACAAAATTGGTTGGGATGGAATCCGACTTACGGTCTAGGAGAAATAAATTTGTTGAGTATGGCTCGTGGAGGAACCGTGCATATGGGAATGTGGCAGTTGAAAATCAAATAGGGGAAAAACTCCTGACCTCCTCATCCTCTTCACACACACGAATTAGAGTGAGGGAGAGAGAGAAGGGGACAGGAGAGAGATGGCGGCGGCCATAGGGGAGAAGGGAGCATGAATCCATTGAATTCCTTCGTCCCCAGCCTGCAATGTATGATTGGGTTGTAATTGAACGTTCAATACATATTCGGAAAAAAGGTACGACTGAAATTTAATTTCTAATTACACGTTCAAATACATTTTTCTGTTCTAACTTATTTCTAAACCCATATAAAAAATATTACATTTAATCTCTAATTATTTTGATTTCACAATTTCCATTTAATATTTCTAAACCCATATTTAATAAAAATACAGTAAAACATTTTATTTTAAAAACCGACAGATTTTTTTAATAAATCCGTATTTATGTAACATGGCATTGTGGGCCGCGGTGCCTAGCCCTAGGCGCCCTGGGCCATGGCGCCTAGTCCAGGACGCCGTCGGGGTTAGCGCTTACATGGGCCTTGGCGCGCTCCACTGTAGCGTCAAGGGGTATTTTTGTATTTGAAAAAATTGGATGGCATTTTTAGAATTTCGATATTTTTTTTTGGGTAAACAGTGAAAAAATTCGGGAGAAGGAGATGGCGGCGGCATGGGCGGCGCTCGATGGGGACAAAGCGGCGGTTTAGGCGGGCGGGCGGCAAGACGGGCCGAGCCGGCTGGGCGGCGGCGGCGGGGACAGCGAGGCATGGCGGCGGCGACGGCGGCGCGGCACAAGGAGGCATGCGGTGGAGTCTGCAGCGGCGGCAGAGGCAAAACTCAGCGCCCGGCACAGAGGGGCTGCTCGGGTGCTGGCAGCGGTGCGGTCCCAGGAGGCGTGGCGGCAACCTGGGAGGTGGCTGGGTGGCGCGGGTCTGTGATTTAGGGCGAGGCGGCGGCGGCTGTGCAAGCGGCTTCGCTCGACTCCAAAGCAAGCGCCCGATGGAATAAAGCGGCGGTGGCTTTCCCCATAGGCGGCAACACGAGGCGGTGGAGGCGCCACGGGCGGCGGCACTGGCAAGCAGCGGCGGCGGCAAGGGGTGGCATGGCATGGCGGCGGCGGCTGGCGATGGCCTGACACTGGCGGCGGCGTCATGGCGGGCGGCGGCGGCTCGAGGATGGGCGGCGGCACTTCATGGGAGCATGGCGGCGACGACGGCTTGGTGAGGGAGCAGGCCAAGGGCGGCGGCTGTGGATGGGTTTGGGGAGATTGGGAGAAATTGCTGGGGTTTGCAGATACTTATATGCGGAGGACAGCATTGGAGGTGCGGAGGACAGCATTGGAGGTGGGAGGGTGACGGCTTGGTCTGTGGATGTGATCTGATTGGGGTAGGGTTTTGCATGGTATTTATATGAGGTCGGGTTGTGGACATGGGATTGGGCTTAGGGCCAAAATTGATTTGAAGTTAGAGATAGAGCCCAATTGGGCTAATCGGTGAATCCGGTTACTTTGGGGTGGGATTCGGTGTTGTAATGTGTTGTCTCGGGATGGAGGTCGGGTGCAAGAGATGATGAGATGCGTCAAGGGATCGACGACATCCGCGGTGCCCGATGCAGATCAAAGGTGGTCTTTGGTGAGCTACGGGTTGGATGGTGGCGCTGCCTCGACCTAAGGAGACAGAGGCGGGGTTTCGAAGGATGTCGACCAAAAGGGGTGAAGTCTGACCGGTCAGGGTTGCAAGGGAGATCGATCGGGTTTAGGTTTTCGATCAATGGGGATAAAGGGAAAAGGTAGTGGAAAGATGGAGGAGTGGTTTGCTTGCGACTGACCTAGGTGCAAGGAAAAAGGTTCGACCTGGACTGGTCTCGACCGAGTGAAACGACATTTGACCCACTAGGGTTTCGACAGAGGTTAGTCAAAAATAGGGTCTCGGGTCGATAGATAATGGTTGGAAAATGAAGGGCATGGCTCGACCAAGCGGCAGGGAAAGGTGGATCGATTTGGGTTGAAGTCGAGGAGAGGAAAGGGGAAGGGATCGGTATTAGAGGATGCCAGGGTTTTGATCGGGACAGAAGTTCGGGCGTGTGGCCGAGGAAGATTAGGGTTTTAGGATTTGTCGGTCGAGAGGAGCGGACATTCGACCGGCAAGGGTTATGACAGAGGTCAACCGAAGTTAGGGTTTTGGCCGAGGGAGGGAATGGACGACCAGCTTAATCAGTGGATTTTAGGGTTTCAGCCGAGAGTCGAGCTAGGGTTTCAACTGAGAGAGGAAGTTTTCAAAGGAGACTCGACCAGGGTTTTGGCTCGACCGAGAGGATTTAGGTTTGGTCGGCCAAGTTTACAAGGAATGTCAGTCAGGGTTTAGGGACTTGGTCGACTCAACCGAGAGAGAGACAAAGGTTGGCTCGATCAGGAGATCAGGGTTTCGGTCGAGCTAGGTTTCAATTGAGAGACAAAGTCAGAGTTCCGACCGAGGAACGAATAAAAGCGAGGAGTGAGCTTTTGCATATAAATTTGTAATTTTGTAAATTGTAGTAAGATAAATTCTTATATGTAAATGATTGTTTGAAAATTTAGGGATTTTCATATAGAAAAATAATAGAATTTATTTTAACTAGTTTTCTTTTTAAATAAAAACTTGGGACATTCTAATATTTATTAGGATGTCACGGCTATGGGGCAAGATCATCTAACTTGGGCCATCAAACTACATTAATATTAATAGTATATAACAATTTAGCCATGTGTTAGAAAACCCCTTAACAATTTATGGCCTGTAAGTATACTATATTATGATCATGAATTGAATTCCAAACAAACATGCATACACACACATATATATATTGATCCACATAAAGTGTACATATATATGATCCACGGCGCATGATACATGATATTTATTCAACAAATATGCGGGGCATATATATATGAAGCAATATGCTCTCCTCGATCTTATAGCTAATTATTAGCGAGTTAATTAATTAGTTAGGTATGTCCTTGAAGTGAGGCTTAGCCATGGTCGGAGAAGGATCGTAAGTCCCGTAGTCGTTGGTCGTCTTCACCTGTCTTAGAATCCTTTCATGGACCACCACCAACTCGTCGTCTTCCTGCAGCTGCTGAATGGATTCGTGCATCTCCTGCCACGTACGCACGCATTCACGAACAACATATGACAACTATTAAGAACACATGCATTATCTAACATAAGAGCAACTAATTAATAATCAACTAATGTACAAATATGATTTTCATGAGTGATGACCCACTCATACATGGAAGAGTAACAAATAAATTATAGCAGAAGAAATCTGAAATCTATTATATTTGGGTGAAAGTTTCTGTCCGAATCCGAGATATCCGAGTTATCCGAATTAAATAGACAACATATTTTAAAAAAGTATTTAGACCGTTTTATTAACCTTCATTGCAAAAACAAAATATGAGTTGTATAGGAAAAAACTGTAATGTTTATTTATCTATCCGAGCCAAAAACCTCTATCCGAATACGATCCGTTTTCACCCCTAATTTGCATGCATGCATTTGCTATATATTACCCAGCTTCTTTTGCGTAAGTAATTAATTAGCACTTCCCCTAGGCACAAGTACTATCTCATTAGTGTTCAGATATGTGCAACTCAAATGTTTAAAACTTAGCTATATATAATTAAAATGAAATTACAGTCGTAGACTCATCTCTAAAACGGGCCTCCATAAATTATAATTGTCGATGGCTGGGAACTTTCCCGATGTCAAGCTTATTAATTTCTTGAATTTGGGGATCAAGGCAACCCTTTTTTTGCATGACATGCAGGGCAGCTTCCAAAAACATGCCGATCCATAGGGGATAGTGTGATGGCCCGATGAGTTTATATATTGATTCAAGCCTCCTGCTTGAGAAAATGAGGGATAATATTTCTACTCCAGGTTGTATACAAAACGTGTGTCGACGAGGGGTACACCTTTACACTCGGTTTTGAACAATGTTTATAAGGGAGAGAGACTATGGAGAATTTTGGTTGGCATACCATATATTGATAAGAAAACAGGATATATATGTGAAAAATGATTCGTCCCAAAACTTTTATGGGAATATATAATTGAGCTACCAAAGTTAGGCAAGTCTCAATTAATGATGTGTATAAGCTTTCATTTACATATATGACCGTTTTGTTGATAAGCATGAGGACATGAAACCCGATGGGATATGCCATGGGAAATCATATATATACTTGTTGAGTTTCTAGTACTCTCCTCCCCAGTTGAACATTATGGGTAATGTCTAGGAAACGTTAGCTTGACATGCTTTCAAAATTGACATATACTTATAGCCCCTCGTATATAGTACTCCCTCCGGTCATAAAAGCAAGTCGCCGTTGACTTTTGGACTTGCCTTTGACCATTCGTCTTATTTAAAAAACTACGTAAGTTATCATTTATTTTCTTATGATTTGTTTTATTATTAAAGACACTTTAAACATAATTTATAATTACGCATGTTTGCACTAATTTTTTGAATAAAACGAATGGTTAAAGGCGTGTTCAAAAGTCAACGGCGGCTTGTTTTTGTGACCGAAGGTAATAATATAGATGAGATGGCTGGACCCAAACGTCATAGTGTATATGTGTTATGAGAGTACTGTACATATATAATTTCAAACGCACTACTGATATGCAATGATATGTCATAAGGAATCTGGTGTGAGACTTGTGCCTTGTAGACAAGAATCACACACGTACGTGCTTTCAACACCTATATATTGGTATGGCTTCATGATCGATCGGCACATAGTCGCGGAAAAGTGTCATCGTGATAGGGTCGGATGTTATAATTAAGGGAAATTTTTGGGGACGGGATCCCGTCCATGCGGGATCCGTCCCTGCGCCCAGCGCTCGAGGAGGAAGAAGGGAGGAGGAAGAAGGGAGGAGGAGGAGGAAGGAGGAGCTGACCTCGCCGACCTCGCCGTCGCCGCCGTCGTTCGGGTTAAGGTTAGGGGGGTTTGGGTTCCTCAAGGTTTAGAGGGAGGTCGGGGAGGCGGCGGACCGGCGGTTGGTCGGGGTTGGGTGAGGCGGCGGGGAGGAGGCGGCGCCGAGCTGGGGGGGAGGAGGCGGCTGGGCGGGCGACGGTGAGGGGATCGCGCCGCCCCCCGTCCGTTAGGGGTGGGCGGGGTGGCACGGCGGCGAGGACAGGAGGGCAGAGAGGCCGGGGTGGTGGTGGAGGCGGCGGGGGAGGTGGTGGAGGCGCGTGGAGGCGGCGGAGCGAGGGGGAGGCGGGGCGCGAGTGAGGAGTAGGACACGTGGCGGAGGGGGGAGCTATCCCGTCGGGGGGCGGGTGGGACGGGATCCCGTCCCCAGTCGCCCCCTATAATTAATTTGCCCCTGGTGCTAGGCATAGAACGTGATTATAACATGCCTGTGCATGTTAGATATATGTATATGTGGAACATGGGGTTTGCCCGTGGGTAGAATGAGGTCATGCCCGTGCATGATGGGCCGAGTCGTGTTAGAATTAATGGAACGAGCTTATGTCCGAGGGACTGAGATATATATATGTGACATATATAGACATTGGATGGGTAGGCCATATATATACGTGTGTGTGTTGGTTTCTTGTAGTAAAGCAACTCCTTAATGGTTGTATGAAATCTCTATACCATGATCATCTAGGAAAAACTAGGTTAGATTTGTCAAAATCATGGTCGACATCGTGCTTGATCGCCGACATGGCGACATGACAATAATTATAGTCGGTTTTGTAAATAAATTAATATGGTAATTAGTGGTAGTATTTTGGACATTATCAATGTCCAGATATATTTGTGATCAATGGAGCAACTAAGGAAAGACATCAATATTGTTCAGCTAATTTGATTCTATATATAAAGATAAGATCTAGGCATCTAGCTGTATGCTTATGTCATTACCCACATGACAAGGAAGACCTTGATTCGAATGATTTGTGCTTAACTTGTCAAACAAAACCGTCTGTCCATAGGAAATCAGAGAATGAATAGAAAACACCGTACGTCTGCCTGTTGAAATAAAACTCAGTTTATGCCTATAGTCAACGCGTGCTGCATGTTCTATTGCCGTGCTCCGGAGATGATCAACAGAAGAGAAGAAAGAAAATGGAATTAATTTATTTAAAATTGGAAACACAGTATCAATGCTTTCCTCCATTTTTTTTTTTTTGCATTTGGTTGGTTTTTAATTACGTTGCAATGGCAGAAGAACATGTTGATATATCAATGAATAGACAACACGAAGGAATAAGTACCATTAATCCTTGTTCTTTTCTCAGCAACTTCCTATTCCCATCTGCATCAAACAAACTACAAAAATATCACAACAGAAAACTAACCAACTATAGCGCGCTAAATATATATTTCTCTGACGCGCAAGAACTATTTATACGAATTAACGAAACGAAGAACAGAAAAAGAAAATCATGTATGGACGTACATAACCTAATTAACACAAAGAAGCAATTAACCACATAGACTGATCGAGCTCGCTAACCTGCAGCCATGGAGGAGAGGAAGAGCGTTGCGAAGATGAAAGCGAAGAGGTAGCTCAGGTTCTTGGCCTCCATGGCGCCGGCCGGGCAAGGAGCATGCAGCTAGCTAGCTAGACGTTATGGCGCGCGTTTAATTCTGGCCTTACCTTGAAGAGAGACGGAAGCAGCAGCAGCAGATATGGCAGGAGGAGGAGGAGGAGGAGGAGCCTTTCCTTGGTTTGGACACAAAGGAACCTGCGGATGCGAGCTGTCTGCAAGAACAAAATGGATTGCTGCATATTATATGTGTTAATTGTTCCTCTGGGGCATGATGATGGTGATGTGAATCTCAGTGGAGTCCCTCCCAGCTGCTTGCCTCATCATCCCTCTCTCTCCTGCAGGTGTGTGGTGTTTATTAAAATCTAAAGGCAAGTTTAAAGGGATTGGCCAGAGCTTTCCCTATGGAATTTGGGGGGTCTTGTCATCATTAGGCTTGCTGGTGCAGCCTGTTTAACAAGCCCCATAAGCTAGTACCACTGCCATGCAAGTAGTCCCCCATATTGTTAAATAAATCTACATTGCTGTATTGTGTGTACCATACATGCTTGAAGTGCAACAAAGGTACACGTTTTTTCCTTTCTAGAAAAATCTCAAGAAGCAATCCAAATGTGGTTTTACTGGTCAATTCATTAATTAATTGTTCATCGCTCTTGATGTTGGCAGGTGTGCCACATGAGATTAACTAGAATAACATTTGTAATCTCATGGAAATATGTAACTAATGTTTTTTTTAGAGAATGTGTATATATATTATTTGGGCACAAGAGTACGCGCGTGGTCAATGCTGGTCAGAAACCAAGTGGTTTTTTTACAGATACATATGGGAGTCAGTGGGACAACCACGCACGCAACATGGTAAGCAACAATTATTTACATCAGGTAGAAACCATGATGCCCAGGGTTAAAAGGCTGACTAAGTACCACTTTTCTGGCATGCAGGCATATAATTATTGTACCTCTAATTTTATTTATTTTTCACTGCCCTCTTTCTTCATAGTATACATTACTTTGGAAGTGCACGCAATGATATGTGGAAGAGCACCGTAAGAAAACTACATACACTTGAACAGTCAACATTATGGGCTCTCATATAAAATAACAAAATGGAAGGACTTTACGTAAACAAACAGGTCAAAAGTGATGCTCACCTTGTTAGTGGGGAACTACTTTAATGTCTCGGAATATATATTGCGTTTCTCTAATTTTAGATTAGGGCCAGCCTAGACAAGGACAATTTGAGCTAACTAGTGGAGAATAAAGGAGACCATGCCAGGGATTACAAAACCGCGGTTAACCGGTCGAAAACCACGATTAACCGGTGAACCAGTGGGGGTCGGTTTAGGGAAAACCGGCCGGTTAGGTTTGAATTTAAATCAAATTTGGTTCAAATTTGAAAATCGGTGAAAAATCTGAAAAATTCCATAAAATAGTAAACGTTATTATATGAGTATTGGATGAAACAGAATTTGAAAATTCGAAATATTTATCGTTTTTCGTTTGATATGAATAAAAATAATTAAATAAATAAATGGAGAATATGCCAATATGCCCCATATATGCCTCCTTCGGACTCCTACCCGTGCCGACACTCCTGCATCGAGCGCCTGCCTCCCCACTTTCCCTAGCGCCGTTCTTCTCCTCATCTCCCGAAGCGTCCAACAAGACGGCTAACCGGCGAATCCGTCTGCTAACCGTGAAACCGAAGCGGCTAGCCGGCGGATCCGTGGCTAGTCGGCGAATCGACCTCCGCAGCTGCTAGCCGGAAGATCTGGCGGTTAACCGGTCGGCTTGCACGGTTAGCCGAGGTACGTGATTTGCGGTCGGCGCTGCTGGAAATGGTCATGGTGGGCGAGGCGCCGCGACTAGCCGGAGATCGCCAATGACTAGCCGAGCTAGCCGATTGGCTAGCCGTTTTTGTGGCTCGCCGTGGCCGTGGCACCCCCCTCTTTTATCTTTTATTTTATAAATGCGCATATGGTTTATTTGATAATTGCTTGAATGTTTGTATGGGTTACGTAAAGATTACTATTATGCTTGTATGGATTAGGTAAAGATTAGCGATCCGGTTTGCCTTTATTTGATAAATACTTGTATGCTTTATTTAATAATTACTTGTATGCTTTATTTGATAAATACTTGTATGATTTGATAAATACTTGTATGCTTTATTTGATAAATACTTGTATGCTTTATTACGAAAATATTTTGTGTTGCCATGCAGTGAGACGCTGAACTAATGGCGGATGAATCTAGCGATCCGGTTTGGGAGTATGGTCTAAAAGTGAAAGCGGAGTTTAAATGCAATTTCTGCAAAGAAACCAAAGCGGGAGGTGGCGCAAGCAGATTTAAGCACCACTTGGCCGGTCGTGGCAGCAATGTGAAACCTTGTAAATCAGTCCCTCCTGAGGTGAGGGACTTCTTTCGACGGTACCTGGATAGAACCGCCGAAAAAAAGACCGAGAAAGCTAGAGAGCGGCTTAGATTGGAAGAAGCCGCAGATCGCGAGGAGAGGTGGAGGGCTTGGCAGGAGCAGGGGCACCACATGGGGGTTATGGTAGTGGTGCAGCGGTTGGCGAGGAGCCGGGCACCACATGGGGGGTTATGGTTGGCGGGACACACGGGTGATGTGATGGTGCACCACGCCTGTGTCGCACCCAATGACCTGGGGTTTTGGGAGGCTGATCTTGGTGCTTTGGGAGTGGTAGACAAGGATGGCAGCAGAAGATACACGGAGGTTACAACGAACAAGAGCAATATGAACAGGCCATGGCTGCGTCGAGGATGGAGTCGACTTTGGCGATGGCGAGAGAGAGGTATGAGCATGGCGGTGGAAGTGGGGTGGTGGTCCTGAACTCGAGCCTAAACAAGGGATGTGCTGGCGAATGTTATCGCGATCGGGCTCACAAAGGAAGCTCGACCTATCAATGCCGGTCCCACGGTTCAGCCAAGAATTGACAGCGAGGTTCTCTCTCTCACAGAAGGCAAAAAGGCGAAACGCGTCGCTTGGCATGGGGTGGGCAGATGGTTTCACGCGTCCGCATTCTGGGAGGAAAGCAGATAATCCTTACTTTGTCGCCGCCGTAAGGGAGACACAAAGATTAGGTAAAAAATTTAAAGTTGTTTTTTCTTACTTTATGTACTATTTTTTGCCAACTAATCATATTATGACATATGTTGCTTTTGTAGGAGAGGCGGTGCAATCACCGTCTGGTCGTGATATTGATGGAATATATTTAGACGACGAGGAGACAGAGATCAAAAGAGAGATGGAGGTGTGGAAAAGAGATTGGGGTCACTATGGAGTGACTATAATGTGTGATTCTTGGACGGGGCCTACCGGTATGAGTATCATAAACTTTATGTGTACTGCAACGGCACAACTTACTTCTTCAAATCAGTAGATGCAACGAACCAGACGCAGGACACTAAATTCCTCGTCGAGGTATACTTCGTCTTATTTGTTGTTGTTTTACGTTCTATTACCGTCTATTTGTTGTTGTTTTACTGAACCAATTTGTTGTTGTTTTTCATGCGCATAATACATAAGGTGGTGAAAGAGGTAGGGTGGAGAATGTTGTCCAGATTGTCACGGACAACGGTGCCAACTATAAGGCAGCGTGTTTGAAACTGAGTAAGAAATACATGTCAATCGTTTGGCAGCCCTGTTTGGCTCACACTATCAATCTGATGTTGAAGGATATTGGAGAATTCCCAAAAAATAAAGCAATTATTGATAGTGCAAAGAGGATATGCCGATGGCTGTATAAATCGAGAAAGCTTCATGCTATGATGAAACAAGCCATCGGCGGAGAGTTAGCTAAGTGGAACGAACTAGATTTGGCACCAACTACACTTTCTTAGCGAGCTTTTTAAAGCATAAGAGTGCCTTCATGAGGTGGATGGCAAATGCAGAGTTCCAAGCTACCTCTTCTTGCCGATCTGCATGGACGGACAATATACACATCAAAATTTGTCGAATCTACGTTGGTGGGCTAGAGTTAAAGAGTTTGTGATTCAGTTGAATACTTGTATACTTTTCTTCGTATGGCCGACCAAGACAAGATTCCAACTATATGCAACGTGCTACCAATGTACCATGATGTCCGTGGATGGATGTTGAGAGACATCCAAGAGCCCGATCGACGCACTACTTAACGGTTCTTGATACGTGTTCGTAGATGTGGCGATGACACTTTTATTGGAGCAAGTTAGTACTGAATTGTTTTATTGATTTGTTTTATTAAATTGTTTTATTGAATTGTGTATTTTTTCTATGCATTTGCGGCTTTGAGCCCATCCCTCCACTATAGTAGAGGCACCTCCGACACCATGCTAGCAGATCTCGATGGGCATTTGATAGAATGATGACAGTGTTACCGCTGCCCAAGCATTGGTGGAAGCAGATGTGGAGGAGAAAGGGTGGTTCCTTTCACGATGATCGCATATCGATGGCAATACATGAAAAAATTAACCCATGTAATTATGATTTGCGATCTACCATGATATAATAGTGGTGGAGCAGACTGTTAATCAATGTATGTTGTTACGTGTAGGTCAATGGTGGAGCATGTTTGGCACGGACACGCCAACGCTTCAAATGCTTGCCAAAAAGATTGTGAGCAGTCATGTGCCTCTAGTGGATGTGAGAGAAATTGGAGCACCTTCGCTTTCATTCACACGAGGCCCCGTAACAAACTTGGATATAACAAGCTGCACAAGCTTGTTTTTGTTTGTTACAACTCAAGACTTCGTCTTGAGCGGGTCAAAACTCAGACGAGGGATGTAGAATATGATCCTGCAGACCAACTCTTACATCTTTCAATTACACGCACGAACAGCCCAATGTTCGATTGGTTGGAGAATGGAAGGTATGTTTGTTATTTTTGTTCAGCCCAATTCTAGCACAGGTCATGAAAATCTAATTTGCATGGTATGTTTGTTATTTTTGTTGTAGGTCAAATTCCACTCCAGTTTTAGATGAGGACAGCACTGACACTGACAACCCACTGCCATCAACATTTGTTGTTAACCTAGAAGACCCCGCCACTATCCAAGAAAAGACCAAGGGCAGAAGTGTGGACGAGTGGGCTGAACAGAATGTGGGAGACACTCACATTGGTAAGAGAAAGACTCGCTTGCCTCCTCCTATCAAGCGTTTATCGAAGAGGACGAAGGGGAAGAGGCCATCCACGAAAGAAGATTATGAAGAGGATAGTGATGCAAGCGAGGAAGAAATTGCAAAAAGTCCCACGTATCAAGAATCAAACGACAGTTCATCCTCAGATAATGGGGAGGATGATGATGGGGATGATGACGGAGATGGCGGTGATGGTGAGGGTGGGGGTGGCGGTGATGACGATGGTGGGGGTGGCTTGCAACCTGTGACCAAATTGTACCCACAAGGTTTACAGCCTATCTCACAGGGAGCCACTAGGCCCAGGCCATCCACGTCTAGAAGGGGCAAGCAAGACAACCCGCAAGACTAGGAGAGCTCAAGCTCTACGAGTGGTACTTATACGGGTTATAATTTGTTTCCTCCGCCATATCCTCAACCAATTAATCAACATATGAGGAAAGTATATGAATGGGAAATGCCAGATTATTATGCAACTCTATATCAAAGTTGGCAAGCCACTGCTTGGACCACAGGTCAAAGTTGGAAAGATTTTAAAATAGACTTAATGAACCACCATGGTCTAATAGTCATGTCCACAGAGGAGTTGCAAAGCATACACGAATCGGACTTCAATATTTTAGATATTAGATACAACTTACAATGGTAATATTCTGTTCCCGTTGTATACTTACATATATTCCTTTATAATATGCATGTGTAATTTTTTTATGTCTCATTTGTAGGTGTCGGTGTGCCACTGCCTCCCTCCATTCATCATTCCTGATTAATACGCTTGAGGTAAGCTTTTGATAAAAAGTTCAAGGTATGACATCTTGAGTTGTGACTTGTGAACTATGTATGAAATAATAAGATGGTGGTTATATAATATATGCTATGAAATATGTAAATTATGTTTCTTTGTCTGCTGAGTGGATGACCAAATTATAGGGGAGGTGCTGTCGAAATTTTGTAGAAATAAAGAACTTAGTGGCAATTCTTCTATTTTTTCTATAATGTTTTTATGTCCCTAGTGCCAAATTAGTGCTAAATTGATATTTGTATGTCCCTATAATTTTTCCGACAGTAAAATTAGTTCCAAACTATAGACAAATTGACATTTGTATGTCCCTATAATTTTTCCTATTTTGTCTATAATTTTTTCAAATTATAGACAAATTATAGCAATTCTTCTATTTTTCTATAATTTTTGTATGTCCCTAGTGCCAAATTAGTGCTAAATTGACATTTGTATGTCCCTATAATTTTTTCGACAGTAAAATTAGTTTCAAATTATAGACAAATTGACATTTGTATGTCCCTATAATTTTTCCTATTTTTAAATTGATTTTTCAATTTTTTCTCTAATTTTTCTATTGTCATCTAAACCAGGACGGTTAGCCGACTAACGGTCGGCTAACTGTAAAACCGAAGCGGTTAACCGGCGGGCCATTTTTGAATATGAATTTGAATCTGTCGGTTTTTCCGCGAAATTTTCCGGTTAACCCCGAAAACCGGTCGGTTAGCCGAACCGGACCCCTTACGGTTTTTGCAATCGGCTCGGTTTTGTAAACCCTGGACCATGCATATGCATGCATGAACATTTTCTCTTAAACATGTCTAGAATGTTAATTATACAGCCTTGGGTAATACTGATATATATATGTGCTAATTATTTATCTTTTTTATACTACTCGAGCTGAATCTAATCGACTAGTTCAAATTATGACGGGCATATTATTCATTTGGTAATGTCCGTATGTACACAGTGCATGCACGTATAATATATGAAGAAACGCTTGCACGAGGAATGGGTAATCTATCTAGTGATCACATATATATTCAAATGGCAAGACGCAGGCAGTGGCGGAGCTGGTGAATTTTGACGTCTAGGGCCACTATGACCAGGGATTTTTATTTCGGTAGAACAAAATTTTCGTTCCTCAGCGAAAAGACCGAAATCCGCGAAATTCGAAAATTTCGTTCGAAATTTCGGTCAAATGACACTCAAATTCAAACAAATTTGTCTAAATTTTGATCAAATTTGTCTAAACGACTGTATCCAACATATAGCACCAAATGGCAACATCAAACATCTATTCCACAATCAATTGGAGGGGATTTGGAGCAGGGCATGAAGGGGATACCTGGACGCACCCGTCGGTGCTCTCCTAGCACCGTCGCCGCCGCTATCTGCTCAAAGAGGTCTCCGCAGCTGCCGCCGTGGCCTTCGGAGAAGGGAGGGCACGGGAGGAGAGAGGTGGGGAGGAGAGAGGTGGGGAGAAGAGGGGGAGCCGCCGCCGGGGTGGACGCGCTGAGTTGAGCCGCCGTCGGGGTGGAAGAACCGCGCCGCCGGGGTGGAGGAACCGCGCTGCCGGGGTGGAGACATGGGGGTGGAGGAGGCGCGCTGGGGGAGGGTCCGTCAGGGTGGAGGCGGCTCCGGGGTGGAGGCACGACGTTGCCCGTCACCGGCAACAGAGGAACCGCTGCCATTTTTGCAAATTTGGGGTAAGAGGAGGCTCACAGCTCGCCGCCGCCGCGCCATGCATGCAGCCTCTTGGTTGTCATGTTGGGCGGCCTGGCCTCGCCCTCGCCGCTCGTCGCTGGCCTCGCCACTCGCCCGGCCTCGGCGCCTCATGACTCGCCCGGCTCGGCGGCCTCCCGCTAGCGCTCTCCGCTAGGGCGCTAGGGTTTGGTGAGGAGGGGTGGATGTGGAGCCGTGGAGGACTGAGGCGGGCGAACAGATGGAGACGGGCGATAGACGACGAGTCACGAGTGAATGCGCAAGGGGAACGAAGGCATCGCTAGCTGCCTGGCTCGCTGCGGGCCTGTGCACTTGCTGCTTGCTGGTGCTGGGCCATCAACTAGGGCCAGCCCATAGTACCCAGGTTGGGCCACAAAAATTTAAGGGGGTATAAGGGAGTTTTTGGGCCACGCCTAGGGCCACGGCCCTAGTGGCCCTAGGCCCAAATCCGCCCCTGGACGCAGGAATGATTCAGATGAAATTATAGCATATATATACCGGCGGGTCTGATCTGTGGATGATGACCTGTCTCTTCAGAGAATTATACTCTCAGTTTTGTTCGTCATGGACGAAAAGAATAATTAATGTTGTTTTTCTGAAAGAGGGGCAGGAGAACTGCCGTCCTATTTCATTGATACGCAGGAGAAAAAATAATAAAAACCCATGCAAACATGGGGTACAACCGCAGCGCTCCGCTGCAACTCTGGACAGAACCAGACACAACACTGGCCACCGCCGGGAACACCACGTAAAGAGGAAAAAGAAGGGAAACAGCCCCCCGCTGCCACCTAGGCCAACGGCTGAAAAGGAAGGAGAGATACAGGAGAGGGAGTAGAGGAAACACCACCAACACTCACACAGCGACGAAACGACTCCTAGAGCAGCAAACCCGGCGGAAACCCATAGCGCAAGACGGCAATCACGACGCCTCCAACAAGGTAGCAACGGGAAGAACCCGCCGCCGTTGCAAGACCGCTAGGGTTTTCACCCAAAGCAGGGAATGGTCTGAAAGGTGATGCCTCCAACGAGGGAACGACACCAAAGATGATGCCAACACCAGGCCAAAAGGACGGGGCTTTCGCCCAAGACCTGCCCTACTAGCGCACAAGGCGGAGGCCGCCGAAGGTCGATAGCACCAGAAGAACCAAGCCGTCGGCCGAAGACGCAGAGTTGGAAAACGAGCACGAACGCTGTCTCCTGACGCGGAAGAAGCCGCCCACGCCACCCGACACCTCGGAGAAGGGGAGTGTCAAACGACGGGACGGATCGGGCCAGAGGCGAGAACGGGATCTTTGCCGAAGAAAGGCCACCAGCCAACGCCGCCGGAAAGGGGCCACCACGTCTGGTGGCCTGCGCACGGGAAGCGAAGGAGACCAGACACCTCGCCACCCAGGCGTCGCAAGCCGAACCCCGCCACTAATCCGAAAGACGCCAACCTAACCACCGAGCACCTCGCAGGGAGGAGAGGGCAAGGAGGCGAGGACGGGACAAGGCTAGAGATAGGGGTCGCCGCGCCGCCAAAGGACGGGCAACGGCCCACCACGTCCCCACGGGAGGAGCCGAGGAGACGCGGACACACGCCTGAGAGCCACTCGCTCCGCCCACCGACCAAGTGCAAGCGGACCCCCAAGCGGCCTCCATCGAGACGGGCTCAGGGGGAGGGGGAAGAAGGGGAAGATGCCAATGCCGAGCTCCGCCAAGCTATGAGGCCACCGGACCCACAACCCTGGAGCACGCCCACTCCGACCGCTCCGGCCAACACACCACCAGATCCGGGCCTCCTGCCCATGGATCCAGTCTCACACAGAGCGGTCCCCCCGGAGCGGTCTCCGCCGAGACGGGCCCAAGAGGAGGAGAAGAAGGAAGAAGAGGGAAACCCAGCGCTGAACTCCACCACAATGTGCGAAGGTGAGGACACAAGCAAGATGAGGGGAGCCTCCACCACGACCAAGACCGAAGGGGAGGTCACCGACCGCTGAGATGATCTAGATGAACGGCTAGATCTAGGAAAGAGGTGGCCACCGAGGGAAAGGAGGGAGGGCAAGGGTGCCGCCGACGAAGTGGGAGGCCAGGGAGACCCTCCACCGACCAGATCTAGGGAGGATGTGACCACCGGCGCTGCCGGCCGACCAGGTTCCGCGAAGAACGCCACCCGGTTGCCACCACCGCCGGGCATCGCCAGCCGCCAATGCCAGTCGCCGCCGAGCTGGTTACGGTCATCGTCGTCGAGCTCATGGGGGCACATGGAGCATCACAGACCGCCGGAGCCCACCACCAGCCGGCAGCTGGGTGCTAGTGGCCACCCGCGCCCGGGCTCGCCATCGAAGGGGAGGAGGAGGGCACGACGCCATACCCCCGCGCAGGACCGCAAGTGGAGGCAGATCTGGCGGACCGGCGCCACACCATGGCCCCGGCGATGAAAGAGCACGTCCAAGGCTGTAGCCGGCGAGGAAGAGGCGCAGAGGGGAAGCAGTGCCTTGGCGCCGGAGAAGAGGCAGAGGCTGCTGGGCGGCGGACGGCCGGTGCGGCGCCGAAGTGGAGGAGGCCGGGCGCCGGATGGCAGAGGCAATGGGCGGTGCTGGCGGCGCTGGCGAGGACGGCCGGGCGGCGTCTCGGCGCCGCCGGCGCGGGCGAGGACGGCGACAGTGGATCTGGCGCCGGGAGGACACCGTGGATCTAGCGAGATGGCGGCAGTGGATATGGCGCATGGGCGCGGCGCCCATCAAGAATTGGCGCCCGGCGGCACGGCGAGGACAGTGGATCTGGCGTCGGGAGGCGAGACGGGGCGACGCGGCGGCGGGCGGGCTGTGGCGGCGGCTAGCGGGGAGGCACGACAGTGCGGAGGAGGTCGGGCGGCGGATCTGGCGCCGGGAGGTCGCCGCCACCGCCGGCGCCGTCTCCGCGATGGAGGAAGGGAGGACAAGGGGAGGAGGGAAGAGGGGAGGCTAGGCCGCCGCCGCCGGTCGGCCGCCGGCGGCGGCGCTTAGGGCTTGGGAGTGGTTGAGCAGCGGCAAGATGTCGCCCGAGCCGCCCGGCGGAGAGCGACGTGAGGGCCGTTTTTTTGAATGTCGATTGTCGTTCTTTGAACGGCAAGGATACCCATGCATATGCACTAAATTTTCTTATTTGCCTTTAGTTAGTTTTATCATAACAGCGAAACAGCAGCAGATCCATGGCCGATATGATCGTACCAAACCCTAACCCATCTCGGTCGTTGATCTTAATCTGCAGATGGGGGATGAATTGCCACTTCGCCAGACAGCAAGCTAGCGATCGATGATATGAATCTAGTACACTACAGGACAGACATCTTTCGACGATTACTCAACGACCACTACCCAACACTTGGGATAAAAGCATTACTCTCGACGACAAAGGCTAGACCGTCGAGTACTGAAAGTACTCTCGACAACCTAACAACGACCGTCAAAAGATTGATCGAAAGCTAGCTTCATGCATCTAGCGAAGCACAAACACGTGAGGACGTCAAGAGAGGTCCTTCATTGGGCCAAGCCAGGCCCGTGCCTGAGGGGGGGCGAGCGGGGCCATCGCCCTGGGCCCCCCAAACCCAGGGGCCCCACTCCACCGTGGCGGCACAGCGATGGATGCTGGCGTCTAGATGTATTGGTGCTGGGCTGCTGGCGACGATCAAAGTGCTGAGGCGTCAGGCGGCCAGACAAATCAACGATTAAGCATAGCCCAATAGCCAATACACACATCGCCCCATATGTAGATGACCACCGTCCATCGATTGATCCAAGCCGTTCAATGAGTGAGATGGCCGATGGCCGTTCGTTGTCCCTCATCCGAACTATAAAGCCAAAGCCAAATTACATGGTTCATCTAATCGTTTGGTCTTCCAATCATTCCCAATTCCCGTGAGGCCACGATTCCCATATCCCATCACGGGGTTGCAGCATGGGCACATCGTCAATTTGCCATCAATATCATAGCACTGGAGCAGTTCATCGTCCATGAATTTCAGGAGCTGAATATGTGAATCACGCACACCTACTGTCGTCCTCCTGATCTACGGTCCATCCATCGAGGTAGCTGATCTCGTCTTTTTAAACAAAAAAATTGATTCATTTTCCTATTGATAATTAATTATTTATCTTTACTCTCATCGACCGTAGGTCTACAGCCTTGTTCAACGGTGGTTAGTGGTTATTGGACTCATAGTAGATTCAATCTATCATAGGTTTCCTAGTTGCTAATCTACTTTGGATTATTCGCCACACGTAAGTTGTCAGGTGATTAACTAGTTTTGATTAATTATTAGATTGTGGACATTTATAAGATGATCTCTACAAAATGTTTGAGGTCATCTTACTTCTATACTTTTATTTTTGTTTAGCAATATAATTTCTATAATACATTGAATATTGTCTTTTTAGTTGATATATAGTAGTATAATTTTTTTAATACTTATGTTAAGGATCTCCGTTTATAATTTCGCCCCGGACCCTTAAAAAACTCAAGAACGGCCCTGGCCCAAGCCAAGCGCGCGTCCATGACCCCGTAACATGCTGCCGAGAGAGATGACAAGAGATTAAAAAAAAAGTCGCGTCCTTTATGATTAATTAATAATGTAACGCCGGCACATTGACTTGAAGGTGTAAGTTGGGTTTGTGCATTCGACCGCGGTTGTGGGTTCAAGCGGCGCTGCTCTCCGATTGGGAGGCTCCCTTCTCTGTTCCTATTTCTGTGGGCGAAGTCGCAAGGGCCAAGAAGAACCGTGCACAAGCTGAAGCCTTGTTGATGCGTGAGTTGGCAGTGAGTTCTTCGTTTTATGTCCTCTGTTAGCATAGCAGCCTCCCCAAAACTGCAGTTTCTTGTTGATTTCCATGGAGGAAGACGATAGGGTGTTAGTGGGATGAGCAAGAAACAAGCAAAAGATGGTGTCTTGAGCCAAGACAGATCGAAGCTAGAGTCTCGCCATTGATCCTATTCTACATATTCGTTGAGCATTTCTTTTCTTATCGTGCTCAAGGGATAGATTTTTTGGGCGCCAATTAGTTCTTGTTTCCATGGACATGGAGCAAGGAGGTGGAGTGATGGCGAGCAAGAACCCTACCAAAACCCTCTCCGCCCTTCTCCTCCTACTCGTCTTCTTCCTCCTGTGCTCTCCCACCTGCTCTCAGTCGCTCCATTCGGAGCCCATGTCTGAGGGGTCCCCGCCACCCTCGCCGCCACCTCCACCGCCGCAGTCCAGGATTCCTCACGCGCAAGCCGGCTGCGCCGCATCGCGCTGGGCGTCCTCTTCGGCTCGCTCACCGGCTTCCTTCTGTCCCTCGCCTTCCTCTACGCCATTCGCATCGCCATCCTCCACGCCAAGAACGCGGCCGCAATCATCAAGGGGCCTGTCTCCTTCACCCCGCAAATCTCGCCCAAGAACCTCCGGTGCGCGCTGCCCTCTGCCCAGCCGCTGGCCCATGGCCCCAACGGGAAGTACTACAAACTAGCTCTGGACAACGACCTCACCGTCGCCGTTAAGCTGCTCGATGCTTCCATTCAGGTTGTGCACATCCCGGATGGTGGCGACTGGTGAGCTCTTCCTCCATGGCCTTCAGGTTGGTCTTGAAGCTCCTCCGCAGCGCGAGCTCGCCCCAGACCCAGGAGCCGATCGAACTCTCCTCCCACAATTAGGGCTGGTTAATTCGTGGATCATTACTCGCTCGACAGACACCTTCGATTAGGCCAAGCCAGCATCGCCGATATGATGTCGGTTGGAGACTTGGATGAGCGAGTGGCACTCAAATGCAACGCCTCTGATCATAGTTGACATCGCTAATTAAATTACGTATAGAGAGAACAGAGAGAGCAGTATGTTTAGAGTTTGGAGTTTGAACTCGCTCATAGTCCACATCACATCTATAAAAATATGGCGGCCACGTTAAATTGGACTGCGATGAAAAGATTACCATTGAACTTCGGTACGACATTAGCATGACATCTTTAAAGAATAACCAGGGAACGTTAAGAAATACTCCCTCCTTTCCATTCTACGAGACCTATTTTGATTTCAAAAAAGTAAAACTTTATCAATTTTGATCAACAATTAGTTAAATTATATGCATCTTTAGTGAATGAAAGTTATATCAACATGTTTGCGTTTCAAATTACGATGAATATAATGTAATATTATAGCAATCAACAATATATCTTTATCTTTACCTCTTTACCTAATAATAAAGAGAATAGAGTCTCCGTCTTCCGTTTTCTTGGTCCGTCGTCCGTCTCAGTCCGAGCCAAGTATCTCTTTCTCCTTACCCCTCGCGCAGGCTCGCGGCCTCCCCCTTGCCCGAAACCCTAGCCGCCCCCGCCCCTGCCAGGCCGCCCCCGCCCCCGTATCTCGGCTCTCTCTCGCTAAACCCTCTCCCTCCCTCTCCCTCATCTGAACCATCTCCGTTTTAACTGGTCGCCGCCTCCGCCCCCGGCTGCCTCTACGATCCCGCCTCTCTCTCCTCCTCGCCGCGCGCCGCCGCCGCCGCCATGGCCCCGGGGCTCTATTCCGACATCGGCAAGAAGACCAGAGGTACCCCGCCGTCCCGCTCCCGCCCTCGATCCCGCGTCCGGCGGAGCAATGCCTCGTGGGACGCGGAGGCGGCGGTGGCGGCGTTCCGGCGGGCGCGGGGCGCGCTGGGGCCGTGGGCCGCGCCAGCGTACGTGGCCGCGCACGCGCTCACGCTCGCGCTCTGCCCGCCCGACGTCATCTTCTTCGAGGGCGGCACCGCGCTCGTCTTCGGGTTCCTCCCTGGCGTCGCCTGCGTCTTCTCCGCCAAGGTCCTCAGCGCCTCGCTCTCCTTCTGGATCGGCAGGTCCAGACACCCCCTTCCGCCACCCTTCTACTCCCTTGCCTTCCTGTGTTCTTGGATCGAAAGCAAAGAGATCTACGAGTGTTTTTTTTTCCGTGCACGCAATGCCAAAATTTCGAGGGGAACTCTGCTCGCGTCGCCGATCAACAGGGTGATGACAAGAATTGCGAGAAGAAAAATAGATTGGAACCATGGATTTTGCCTTTTGGAGAGAGAGAGAGAGAGGGAGAGAGAAAAGATGACATTTTTGTCTATTTCGCTGCCGATTTTCACTTGCCATATTTCACATGACTTGAACTGGTTACTCTTTATTTTTGTGATGCTAGCAGGCACAAGGTATAAATGCTGAGTTGGGACTTGGTGCAACCATAGATATTGCAATTGACTCTCATGCTGAAAAGGCAGAAAAGGAGATTGTTTCTTGTTCTTCTGAAAAAAACCTTATTGGACATTGTGGACCATTCCTCTCAAAACTCTGCAGGAACCTGACTTTGCTACAAAAGGTTTTTAGTATACCATGTTTCCTGTATTTTTTAAATATTTAATTCCATTGTTTTCAGTCATTTCCCCTTCTTTTGATGTAGTTCCCATAGTTACACGCTTCGGCAATGCTTGCTCTTTGCAGACTAATGATTATTGATGCTGAATTCTGGTAAGCAATCGTATTTCACACGATTGCCTATCTTTTGGGCATTATAATCCTTTATGAGCATTTTGTGATGCCATTCAATTTTCCAAATCTTAAACTTCTAGCAAAGCAAATCTTCAAATCCTATTTACTGTTGCTGAAAGTGCACCTTCTGAAATCGTCCGATCCAACTGCACTATAGCCCTTGGCGACTTAGCGGTTCGTTTTCCAAACCTCTTAGAACCCTGTACGGAGTACATCTATGCCAGATTGCGTGATCCATCGGCGTCTGTGAGGAAGAATGCTGTCCTGGTCATTTCTCATCTCATATTAATTGACATGATGAAGGTCTTTCGCTCTGTACCTTCTATTTTTGTTCAAACATCTTTGTCCCACTGTGCTTTCTGCCACTATTCAAACACCTTTGCAAAACTTTTACAGGTTAAAGGTTATATCAATGAAATGGCAGTAAGGATAGAGGATGAATATGAGAGGATCTCAAGCCTTGCAAAACTCTTCTTTAATGAGTTGTCAAAGAAAGGTACATCAAAAATTGTGTAAATCACATTAATTGATTTAACTTGAATTCAAATAGTGCTGTTTGCTTTTATCTTTTTTTTTTTACTTAACTTCGACTCTTCTTAAGGAAGCAATCCAATTTATAATCTTCTTCCGGATATCCTGGGAAGACTCTGCAATCAACACCTCAAGGAAGAAACATTTTACAACATTATGCAGTTTTTAATTAGCTCTATTAAGAAGGTGATTATCCCCCCTTTTTTCCCACTATTAGCATGCTTTGCCTTTTATTTCTAAGTAATTCTGTCCTGTCCTATATGTGATGTCAGGACAAATAAATGGAAGCTCTTGTGGATAAGCCCATGAATAACGTGTTTAGGTAAAACAACTAATTTTGCTCAAAAATAAGTAAAACAACTAATAGCTATCTAGGTCTGCAGTTTAAGAGACAACATGCAATTTTAATCAAAGAAAGAACAGGAATCAGATAATTTCTTTTTAATTTGATAAATGGCAGACTTGAAATGATGAATGTGATTTTCAAATGTAAAACATTCTTATTCTTACTGATAATTGATTGTAAGCTTCAGGAGGCAGCTGATAGTTCTCAACCGGAGTTATGACTACAGAACGATCAACAATTGTTGCCCCCTACAGATGGGTAACCAAAACATCAGATACTATATCTCAGACAAAATGTATAATGAAACAAAAAGTAGAACGATCCTAATGCGACTATGCAAAAAAGTCTGAGGCAAGAAATTAGTTGTGGGAACATGAACGTACTGAGAGAAGCACAGCAGTGTCTGCTCCTTGTGAGTCTTTAAATGTCACATAAGCAAGCTGTGACCATTCAGATCACTAATGGAAGTTATCTTTGCATTTCAACATATGCTATGTCCCCAGAGAAAGAGAAGAACTCTGTAATCTCCCTTTTTGAAGCACTCAACGAAATGTTGCTAACTTTTACTGTCTTCACCTGCAAAATAATATCAACAAGAGCAATGGGATGAGATAGTTCATGTGGCTTAATTCATATTGGTTGATTTCTCCCGTTGCAACGAATAGCAATATATGCATCTTAATTTATATTGATCGATTTCTCCCATTGCAACGCATGGGCATTTTTGCTAGTAATAATAAAGAGAATAGAGTTTCCGTCTTCCCGTTTCTTCGTCCGTCACTTCGTTAAAATTACCCACCAATGCCACCGCTTTCACCAGCACCGTCGGATCGCGCGCTGGCCTGATCCAACGGCTCCGGCTGCCCGCGCCCCCCAACCCCAAACCCTAGCCAGCCATCCCACGCGAGGCGCCTCCGCCCCACCTCGGCCCTGCCCCTGCTCGCCGCTCCGTCCCCACGCCTCCTGTCGCTCTCCCATGCCGCCGCCGCCGTGCCCTCTCTCTCCCCCGCTGGTTCCACCTCCCCTCCTTGCCTCTCCTCTCCAACGACCTAGCGGCGGCGGCGGCGAGGCGGCGACCTGGCGCAGCAGCGACCTGGAGCAGCAGCGGTGGCGGCGACGGTGATTCGGCGACCTGGTGGCTGGCGCGGCGGCGGCGAATCGGCTACCTGGTGGCGGCGGCTCTCGCTCCTCCTGGATGGCTCCCTCCTCCGGGACGGCAGCAGCTGCTCCAGGCTACTCCACCGTGACGCTCTCCCCGGCGGGCATCAACTACGAGGGTAAGCAAACCCACCCACACACCCACCCGCACTCGCTCGGCGCGCGCTCTTCTTCTCCTTCTCCTATCCAGGAACTCATTTTTTTTTCAGATGATGTTCTTGCTATAGAAATGTGTCTTGGTACAACTCAATATGATTTTGAAAAGTTTTAAAATTATCGCAAGATTTAATTTTTGTTTTGAGAACCTTTGGGTCAGTGTTCATGACTGGTACCGCAAAAAGATCCTCGTTTTGGAGAAGGATAAGAAAATGCGGTTTCTGTTCGTGTGATTCCTCGCCATACGTGTGGGGTTTTAGTTGTTTCGCTGCTAAGATTTGGCGAAGCTGAGCCTGCCTGTGGCTGCTTGTTCCGCAGTGGTGGCGCTGATGGCCATCAAGACGGAGCTGCAGGACCCCTACAACGTCCTCGACAACTGGGACATCAACTCCGTCGATCCCTGCAGCTGGAGGATGGTCACGTGCTCCGCCGACGGCTACGTCTCCGCGCTGTAAGTTCTTCCTTTGTTCATGCTGATTGGCTTCTGGTGCGAGCACTGGCAGTGGCTACATAGGTGGGGCTGATCTTCTCCGGTGATCTGTGCTCGCAGAGGACTGCCCAGCCAAAGCTTGTCTCATGTCTGGCAAATTATCGCCCGGCATCGGGAACCTCACCAGGCTGCAATCTGTGTAAGCTCAGTGGTCTCGTGTTGTTTGCTTTTACCATTCGGAAGATTGGGCAGCATAACAATTTCTTGAAATCGATTTCTATGGGCTCGTCTCAGACAAAAGATTTGAATTGTTTACTCCATTATTATTATTTTTTGACAGGCTATTACAGAACAATGCAATTTCTGGTCCTATTCCTGGTACCATAGGCAGGCTGGGGATGCTACAGACGCTTGACATGTCAGACAATGAGCTTGCTGGGAGTATCCCAGCTTCACTTGGTGATCTCAAGAACCTCAACTATCTGTAAGATTTCTTTCCTTAGTTCTTGATTGCTTTGTCCTCTTGCTATATCTGCCGATTCACTTTTATGAAATTTTTTTGGTTCATTTGTTGCTACCCAGGAAATTGGACAACAACAGCTTATCTGGAGTCCTCCCTGATTCACTAGCCACCATTAATGGTCTTGCTCTTGTGTATGTTCTGTTGATCCCATTTTGTTATTCTTCTTTTTTCCTTTTTCATTGGTGTATATTGTAATAATCGGCTTGCGATGTCTTGTTCTATAGAGATCTTTCATTCAACAATCTCAGCGGTCCTTTGCCAAAGATTTCTGCAAGAACTTTCAAGTAATTAATTAAGATTATCCCCTTTTACCTTGGCTATCCTATTATAATTCCCCTTTGAACACTCTGTATTATTACTTCTTTCACCAGCATCGCTGGAAACCCAATGATCTGTGGAGTCAAGTCTGGAGATAATTGCTCTTCTGTGTCATTGGACCCACTTTCTTATCCACCGGATGACCTAAAAAGTGAGATTGCTGTTCATTGTGCAGCTTTGGGAAATATGCTACCATGATAGAAATATCGTTATTTTTTCTTATGTGTGCTATTCATATTCATCTCATTTTCCTCAGCTCAGCCACAACAAGGCATGGCAAGGCAAGGAGCCACCGAATTGCTATAATCTGTGGAGCAACTGTTGGTTCAGTAGCATTTGTCTCTATTGCTGTTGGTATGCTTCTTTGGTGGCGACATAGGCGTAATCAACATATCTTCTTTGATGTAAACGGTAATATTCTTTTTGATGCTGTGCTTATGCAATCATACTAGCATGAACTGGATTTTGATGGCACAAATTGGTGTCTCTGTTCAGCTTTTCTTTCTAAAAAAACATCTTGATATTTGAGCTGTATTTTATAAGTGTTCACTTGGACAGAGATAGAACAATGTTGTATAAATTTGGTTGGTGCCTTCGACATTTGCTTTGGACTAGCTGCAAGCATTATGATAGCATTCAGTGATCTGCCTAATGAGCTGTATATTCTCCTAAAAATTGAACATAAATAGAGGCACCCGGTAATCCTTTCTGTGGGACAGTACCATTGACATGCATTCAGTATTTCATTTCTGTATAACTTCAAGTGGTACCATATGTGATTAATTTTTCTCAATTCAGTAAAAAAAAAGTTACGATTTGAACTGTATAGAGTTCTAGGTATAAAACTCTACACAGTCTAGAGACTTGTTAGCAATCAAAATTTTTCCATACCTGGTGGGTTTGTTTTATGCTACTTGTATGCCAAGTTGCCATGCATTTCATGGTTCGTTTATTCTTAACTTTCGGTTTTTGCCAAGTCTGTAAGTACAATTCAGTTCATTAAAGTTGCACAGTAATGTGTCCTAATATCACAAAACCACTTTACAAGGACATGAGTACATGACTTGAATGAATGATTGATCTGAGCGGCTGAGCCATGCCTCAAGGATCAATATGCTGCCGTGACTGAGATCACAACTTGTGGGTTTTTTCCCTAGATTTTAGGTGAAAAAACGAACGCGAAGCTGATGGAGGTCACGCACAAGGCCTACTTCGACGTAGAGATCGACGCCAAGCACGTAGGTATGTGGTGAACCCTATCTCTAGCTGTATATTATATGTAGTGACGAAGATTAAGGAAATTATCGATAGAATCATTGCCTAGCTATTTTTCCGACAATTAGTTGTGTTGTAGATAGGTAGATGTCTGGTTGTGGCATATAGAAAGATACCTTGGCTTATGATTGTCAAATTTTGGCACTAACATGAGGTCAATTCCGTTGTGTCACCTGGTATTATTTATGCTTATGTATAAACCTTTGTATCAAGTTTCAATAAATATTTTTGGTGTGCAGCTCCATTGCCAACTCAACAGAAATAGTTTTGAAGTTTATGTACAGCCATATCCGTTCTATACCTGTCAGGCGTACAAGTTCTTTTCATCTACAAGGAAGCTTTTTGTGGAGACCGAGAAGTTCAACAGATCAAGAATAGTTTAACATTGTCCTTGAGGACATGTACCAACTTAATGACCTAGGGATTTTTTATCCAGGAGCACGTGTACCAAGTTTCTAAAATTTTTTGTTGCGAAACATATGTACCAAGTTAATGCATTAGGAGTTTTTATTGTGATGAATTTTATTTCTCTCATTGCAACGCACGAGCATATTTAATCTGGTTGGAAAGGTACTAGACTCCCTACCTTTTAATTAATGAAAATATCAAACAATTTTATGTTACAATATTTTTTCCCTTCATTCATGAGCCATTTTTCCAGGCAAACTCTTCCATTACAACTAGATTATGTATCAGATCCGGTCTGTTTCTATAAAGTTATATTTTTCTTGAACAAACAAGAAATTTTGATCATGTGATTTATCTTCCCTTTTAGAGTTTACACACACATGTCACATCTTTTGTTATCTGATTCCATGGATCATTAGGTAATTCCATGGATCATTTGGTATATTAGGTACATCAATATGATATGATTATTTATACTTTTGAGTTTTGATCAAGTAATTTTAGAAAAAGTAAACATGCATTGAGGCTTGATATTAATATTTTCTTGTGATGTTTCACCTTTTAGGAATTAGTTTTGAGAGTAAAGAAACAATTAGTTTATCTAGGATATGTGAAGCTATACAGATGCCCTTTTGCCGTCTCATATATCATAAGTTGATTTGCTATTATGCCTATGGCTCTGAATTCCTCTACCACTCAATTCTTTGATTAAATTGGAACAATGCTTATGGGGCTAGGGTCTTTAGACCATGATCAGGGGCTAGGGCGTGCGTGAATTTTTATTTCTTCCGTTGCAACGCACGGGCTTTTTGCTAGTAATAACTAATAAGAGAAAGTAGCAGTCAAAGTCTGTCCCCAATGACTTTTTTTTTTTTTGAAAGAGGGGCAGGAGAACTGCCGTCCTATTTCATTGAATAGAAGGAGAAAATAAAATACAAAACCCGTGCAAACACGGGGTACAACCACAAGACTCATTGCAACCTGGCGAAGCCAGACACACCCTCGGCCACTGCCGGGACCACCAACTACAGAGGGGAAAGAAGAAATGCAGCCACACTGCTGCCACCAAGGCCAAAGGCCGAAGAGGAGAGAGATACAAAAGGGAGAAGGGGAAACACCACCAACACTCACACAACGACGAGCGACTCCTGAAGCAGTAGACCCAGCGAAAACCAATGCGCGAAACGGTGATCACGACGCCTCCAACAAGGTAGCGACGCAGAGGTAGTATAAAATGACTTTTTACAAGTCAAAATACGCCTTATAAAATGAAAAGGAGGAAGTATATTGATTAACTTTGACAAAATACATACGAAACATAGTGAATCATGATGAATCTTGAGAAAATAGTTGAATCTTGGGAAAGGTAATGACAAAACTTGAAGAAAGACTAAAGAACTTCGGTAAGTTGTTGATGAACCCAGAGAACGCAGTGAAATTTAGATACCTACTAATGTAACCTAGGAAAAGTACGGATGAAGACAATATACTAATGAAACTTGACGAAAGAACCAATGGAAGTTGGCTATCTACTTACGAAACTTGATGACGAAAGCGTTTTCCATTTGACCTTCTGGTGCAAATAAGAAATGTTCACGAGAACAAACACAAAGTTCAAGTGGCAAAAAAAAGTTTTGCACGTACAATACTAAGGTTTCATGTGAAAAATCGGGAATGGACCTCCCGATGCAAAAAGTTACATGAGAACAAACATAGAGTTCATCAGAGAAAACCATGTTTCACACGTACATTATTAAAATTCCATGCGAAAAGGGGGTTCACCCTCTTCTTAACCCTCTTCTTCTCTAGATCCGACGAGCCCCATGTCGTGCTCATGGAATCTGGGCGCCAAACTAACAAATCGCTCACCATCCTCACTGGAGATAGAGGTAAAGAGAGAAAACGTGGGGGATAGAGAGAGGAAGAGATGGTAGATGAGGTTGCACTTGGACATAAGCGGCAACACCGTGACTAGCCCTAGCTAGCAAGACAGCCAGCCTCCCCTTTTGTACTGCATCCGAGGGGCCATATTGCTGCATAATGTTGAAGCCACCGAGATGAAATAAAAAGAGCGGCATGAGCATGTCCCCACTTTATTTTTCTTTCCTTTTCTTTTCTCCACTCATATATGCAGAGAGAAGTAAGGGTCTATATTTAAACCCGTCCCATCGGGTCCCAACTGACCTAACAACTAGGTGAAGGTCGGGTTGGGTCCCTAGTTACATTCAGGTCGGGTTTGGGTCTACCCTTTCCCTGACATGACTGGACCCAACCCTAGATTTAGATTTCCATCCTACAACTGACCGAATCCTAGCACTACTTCGGTGCTTCCCCAATTACCACCCCACTAACAATCTCCTTACTAGCATGTTCCCTCACTTCCTCCCGTGAGCTCTCTCACTCTTAGATAGGTCATCATCGTTCTCCTTCTTAGCTCGGTGGTCGAGGTCCCCCTCCTTAGTCCCACATGTTCGTGGCAACGGCTAGATTTTTGGACGGCCGGCTCATCTGCTCCTCTTCTCCATACATGGCGTCGGCGATGGGCAATGGTGGCGGGCGATGGTGGTCTAATCTCGATGGACTGCTCCATTTCTCCTAACCATAGGGTCGACAACAGGCAACAACGACAAGCGTGGTGTCTCTCTCTTCCATGGTGAAAATATTAACTTCCTCTCCCATAAAGGCAACAATGACCATCTCACCGACGTCGACGATGTTAGATCTTGGACTCATCTTGCCTTTCCTCGGGCCGGGGTGGCCCAGGGCCCCACCAAGTTAGATCGGATCCGAAACAGGGTGACTTGTGGGATCCTCAACATGTGTCAGGTTAGGTTGGGCCGTTGGGTCAAGGTGACACCCGGCCCAACTCGACCCATCTAGACCTCTAGAGAGAAGGTGCTAGATGGAAGAGAGCGGGAAGTTTGTTGTGTACGCTGAGGAATTAAAGGGGAGTGGGTGAGGGTCACGCCGCTGTGTGTATGTTGAAAATACAAAAAAAAGGAGTGTGTGTGGGGCACTGAGTGGTGAGTATACTTCCAACGTCCATCGGACAAATCGACATGAGAGTATTCCTAAAAAAATGGAGTGGCAAATTAAATACATATGGACTTATTTTTGTGGAAAAAACTTGTATGCCAATTATTTTGTTGAACACTTCTATTCCATCGCATTGTCACTCTAATCTTGTATAACATCTCATTTCTAGCTTCGCCCCCTCTATATATGTCATCGTCGTTAGGTCTATCAGCTTCAACTATTTGAAAATTCCCCTTAAGCTTAAAATACCCTTTTTCACATTTTGCAGATTTAAACTTTGGAACAATGTATCTTTTACGGTTTAACTCTAAATTGATTTATTCACATTTCTAAAGTTATGTAAAATCATGTTTTAATGTATGTTTTATTTTTATATTTTCTGTATTTTACCACGTTTTCATGAAACATAACACGATTAATTTTAAATAATATGTTACACAAATTTATTTTACTTTTGGAACTTGAATGTACATAAATTTCTGAATCTATAGAAATATGCATCGTAATTTAATTATTTTCCACAATTTTTTTAGGAAGTAAACTTATTTTCCAACATATTAAAAAGACAAACACTTAATTGTCTTTGTAGCTCTCTCATAAATGACCAGTCTGGATTTACCTAGAGGACACCCAATTTGACGGCCTTTACCCAAACGATATTAATTTAGTCTGCCTTTACGCCCACAACACCGTACACGCGAATTTGTTACCTCAGCGACATTTTGGCCATTTTAATTTTTTCCTACCATTTAGCTCCTTTTTCACTACTGAAATGACTATTTTGCCCCTTGCCATACTGTGCTCGATTTGCTCCTCTGTTATTCTCCAAGTTTCTTCGAATTTGCCCCCCAACCCAGGCCGCCACTGCCTCCTTCCCCCTGGCGGCGGCCGCGATAAATATCTATCAAAATTGATAAATATCTATCAAAAATGATGAATTCCTGTAAAAAATGATGAATTCCTATAAGAAATGATAAATTTTGGTAAAAAAATTGATGAATTCCAGTAAAATTTGGTAAATTTTTTTTGGTCAAAATCGATGAATTTCTGTCAAATCTGATGAGTTTCTATCAAAATTGATGAATCTTTGTCAAATTTCATAAATTTCTATAAAAAAGATGAATTTCTATAAAAAAGATGAATTTCTGTCAAATTTGATGAATTTCGACTCTCTTGAATATTATTTTCACACATGAAACCATTTTCTTGTTGCAAATTACTCTAATCAATTACTTAAGACGCATTTGGACTAGCTAGCATGTTAATTAATTTGCTGCTTGTTGACTGGACAATGGGCAAGGGGCAAAAGAGTCATTTCAGTAGTGAAAAGGAGCTAAATGGCAGGAAAAGAAATTAAAATGGCCAAAATGTCGCTAAAGTAACAAATTTGCGCGTACGGTTTCATGGACGTAAAGGCAGACTAAATTAATGTTGTTTGGGTTAAGGCCGTCGAAATGGGTGCCCTCTAGGTAAATCTCTCGTCTATAATGGTATAGAAGGGAGAACCTATAAATGAAGTGGCACTAGCCAAGTGTTGGCGCTTTGCTACAAACTAAAAAATAACGATGATCAATATATTTGTCTTAGCATTTGAAAATGTAGTGCCGGGCCTGCAAACTGTCAGCTTCAAATATTCTTATTCCTTAAGAATTTAGCTATACAATGTACTTACCTGCTCGACTGGGTCAGTTAGATATATATGACCTTGGCTTCAACTATATTTTTCATGAATACCACTGCAACATTTCTAAAATATAAATGCATTAAAATAGGAAAAAAATAAATTAATGGAAATTATTCTCGCTAATCAAAAGCTTCTAAAATACAACCGGCAAAATAAAACGAAAAGTATCCTTAATTACGATATATATTTGCACCGGTGGATTAAGAGCGATGGTCAGGATTACAATTAGTTTGTGCATGTGCTTCGTCGCTCACCAACAGAGGCCATGAAATATTGTCCTTTTTAACAATAGAGATTCTAGGATCACTATTATGCTCTCTCATTCTCCTGAAATTTTCGTTAACTCCCCCTCATCCGTTGCTTCTTCCTCCAAGATCCAACAACCTCACAAGTCACCATGTTTGCCTCCAGATCTGCAGCCACTACAAGAGGCGGCAACAGTATCGACGGCAAAAGCCGTCGATATAAATCATCTAACCGTCGGGTTTCCCTAGTATCGACGGCTAGCCGTCGACACAAGGCCGTCGAGTAAAGGTCGTCGAGAGAAACACCTAGTCTCGACGAAGCCGTCGACACAAGAAGTATCGACGGCCATACTTAATGCCGTCGATAAAGACCCCCCAAACGCCGTTTCCGGTATGGTTGGTTCAGTCTCGACGGTCGCTAAATAGTCATCGACACTATATCCTGTGGGTCCCACCGAGCACTACCGTCGGGTGACGTGGGCGAAAGGATTGTATCGACGGCCAATACTAAGCCGTCGACACAGACTCATGTGGGTCCCACCTTGTGGACAGGCAGGACAGTATCGACGGCATATTCCAGGCCGTCGAAACAGCTTCTGTTGCATATTGTAAAAAAATTCACAATTTCCTGCGGCTGTCGAAACCTGAAGCTTTCCGGAGAAGTTCACCTGGAGTTTCATATTTCATGTGATCAAAGCAACGTCAAACATCCCATTTGAATTTAAATTATGTTCATTTGTAATTTAAATTTATGTTTTCCTACTATTCAATAATAGATACCTGCACGCCCGCACCCAATTATTTTCTGAATTTTTGACCACTAAAATTGAAATTCTAAAATTTAAACGGTATTTAGTACATTAATGAAAAGGCTATATATGTTCAATATTCCTCAATTCAAACATTACAAAAATACCTACCTACAAAATTAACAAAATGCAACATTTCTCTAATTTTTATTTCAAAATCACAGCAATTTTCAACAAAGATTAAAATACAAATTAAACAAAATGGAATAGAAAAAAGATTATAAAATAAACTTTCTTGACGTTTCAGTGTGGGCCGTTGTAAGATCAAGCCTCCCATGGGCTTAATGTTTTGGTAATTGATGCCAACTGGGCCTCGAAGAATCGCATCAAGGCTAAGGATGCTATTTGCTAGTTTTTCTATTTTTCTTGTGTGCGTGTCTGCTTCTGGTCCATCCGGCCCATTGATGTCTGCAAGCTCATCTCTCTGATTGTAGGTCCCACTGAGCACAAGTTCCAGTTCATCTGAGTGAGTTCGAGCGGGTTCTAGAGATGCCAGGTGTCCATGGTTCGAGAGAGTTTCTGAGTGGGATAGCTATCCAGGATTCGGGTTTCTTAGCGCCTAAGTCTTCGAAAGTGTCAGGAAGTCTTCGGAAGCCACTTTCCAGCTGTCCAAGGGTTTCTTAGCGCCTAAGTCACCTGGGTTCCCGCCTAAGCCATTTAGAAATAGGTGGTGAAACTTAGTTAGTTGGATAGCCCTTTCTCTTAGCTTTCCGGAATGCCCAAGATCATAAAAAACGGAGTTCGGGAGCAAAAGATATGAATTTTTTGGCAAACTCTGAAATTTTGAACCTCATAGGACGGCGTCCGATAACTTACAGGACGGCGTCCGATGAAGTACAAATTTAGCCAAAACCTGGTCGGACGGGGTCCGATAAACCATCGGACGGCGTCCGACAGAGCACAAATTTTGGCCTAAAACCTGGTCGGACGGGGTCCGATAAACCATCGGACGGCGTCCGACAGAGCACAAATTTTGACCTAAAACCTGGTCGGACGGGGTCCGATAATCCACCGGACGGCGTCCGACAGTGTACGAATTTGGGACCAAATCTAATTGGGCGGCGTCTGATGAGCACCGGACGGGGTCCGACGAATTGATCCGAAACTTGGGAAAACAAATCTAAGCCGTTCATTGTTAGGGTTTCACCTTATGCCTATAAATAGGGGCTTGGAGCATGGGAGAAACTTGAGAGAGCCTAATCTAGCAGCCACCCCTTGCCCTAGCCACCAAGAGAGCTCCTCCCATGGTTCCCATCTCCACTTAGGATTCCATGTGCTTGAGAGATTGAGAGGGAGAAGAAGAGAGGAAGAAGAAGGTGCCCCCTACCTCCTCTCATCCATCCCCAAGGTTTGCCCCTTCTCCCATGGTGTTCTTGCCCTAGTTTCCATGGTGGGAGAGAAGGGGTAGTGGTGAGAGACGGCTCCGATCTTGTGCTCTTGAGACTTCGCCGCCGGAGAGATCGTCGTCACGCCACGAGCTTCATCAACCGAACGACTACATCAACCGTGCCGCAAACCCACCATCCGTTGGTGGTCACCGCCTTGTGTAGGGGTGCATCCTCTCTATCCGTTAGAGTCACAAGTCCGCCGTGTGTCGGTGGTGCCAAGGTGTCCGTGTGTCGGAGCCAAATCCTCCATGTGTTGGGGGTACCTCATGTGTTGAGGTGAAATCCACCGTGTGTCGGTGGTCGGTGCCGTGTGTCGGTGCCGGTGGGGTGTGAGAGCTCTCGCGTGTGAGAGAACTCGCTTCCGTGTGAAGATTTGGAGCTCGCCTACCATGTGTTGGTGAAGAGCTACCACGAGTGGATTGAGGGCTAGGAACGAAAGGGTTCCCACTTCTCTGTGTGAGAAGTTTCCTCAACGCAGACGTAGGTGTTCATATGTTGAGCACCGAACTTCGGGAAACAACTCGGTTTGCGCCTTCTTGTCTCATTCATTTACTTCCGCACATTAACTTGATCGTTTGCATGTGAGTGCCATCGAGCCTCCTAGTGGTCGCTTGTGTCTCATTGTGATCGCTTCCGCAACTAGACTCTAAATCCATCGATAGCTTGGGTTCCTAATTTGACTAATTAAGCAAGCGAATTGAGTGAAATAAAATTTGAAAAGTGCCGATTCACCCCTCCTTTCGGTCTAGGATCCTTACAAGTGGTATCAGAGCTCGGCTCTCTATTTGTGCTTAACCGCATTAGAGATGGCCGACGAGGGTAGTGTCGCTAGTAATCGAATATCTCTGTTCAATGGATCTCACTTTGCTTTCTGGAAAAGACGCATGGCTATTTATCTCTAATCTATGGGCTTAGATGTTTGGAAGGTTGTAGAGTCTCCTCTAGGCTTCACACTTGCGAATGACACAGCTCCCACACCTTAGCAAACTAGATTGTTTGAACTAGATGCTAAAGCTATGTATGCACTATTCTGTGGTTTGAGAATGGATGTGTTCGATAGAGTTAGCAACGTTCTCACTGCACACGATGTTTGGATATCACTTATAGAAATCCACGAGGGAACAGCCTCTGTCAAAGAGGGCAAGTTGGTGGTGGTTAAGGAAAAATTTGATCAATTTAGAATGCTTCCTAATGAGAATGTTAACGAGATGTTTTCTAGGCTTAACTCCATAATCAACGAGCTCAAGGGGCTCGGTTCTTCTCTGTGATGTTGATGTGTGCAGGAAGATGATCAGGGTGCTGCCAAGACAAGAGTACCGTGATATCATCACGTATCTCTCCAACAATGGCGAAGTCGAGAAGCTTGCTCCCACAGCCCTCCTGAGCAAGCTCACGGCTCATAAGATGCTCATCATTGAGCTTGGGGCACCACCTGCACCTGAGAAGAACAAGGTCGTTGCCCTCAAGGCGAGTGGATCCAAGCAGAGTGGCACTAAGACAAGCTCAGCTGAAGATGGTGGAGAGATGACCCTGAGTCAGTTCGAAGCTGGATTTGAGCAACTAGGGTTATTCATGAAGAGTGCTGGAAAGTTCATGAACAACAATGGATATGGGGACAAGAGAAGGTCCGGGAGAAACTCATGTGCATCACTCCGATGCTATGAGTGTCAAGAAAAGGGCCACATAGCTTCAATGTGCCCTCAGAAAGGAAACATCAAGTACAAGGAGAAGGGAAATGATAAGGGTGATGGTGAGAAACTGAAGCACAAGGAAAAAGACAGGAGGAAAAGTTTCTAAAAGTCAGACTTTAAGGGCTTCTCCAAGCAAGGCAAGAGGGTGGCTTTTGTGGGAGAGTGGGTCACAGACGACAGCTCTAGTGACTCTCTAACTTCAGATGATGAGGAGGAGTCAAGTGGTCAAGGATTGGCCGGCATGGCAATCACTCAGGCTGTGCCACCACCGCCAGCCTTCCCTCCAAGATGTCTCACGGCCGTTACCGAGTCTCAAGTGTGGTACTCCGATGATGATGAGTCTGCTTCTTCTACTTCCACTACATCAAAGGCGACATCAACTCCGACTGACATCGCCAAGTGCTTGATGGCCAAGCCAACTGCCAATGAGGTTTGTGACTCTGACTCTGATCCCGATGTTGAGAAGGAAACTGCTTAAGCTTATTTTGCACAAGCACTTGAATTTCTTGAAAAGGAAAGGTCAAGAAGCATGAGACTTCAGGAGCGTCTTAACAATTTGGATGCTAGGTTCAATGATCTTGTGTCTAAGCATAAATCACTAGAAACTGAATATGACATCATGATAGGCACTAGTAATGCTATGACTAAGAAGTCAAGTGCGCTTGAAGAAGAAAATAGGGTTATGAATGAGTCGGTAGAACATCTTCTTACTATAATTCATGAGCTTAGGGCTACTAATAAGCGGCTTGTAGCCGACAATGCTTCCATGATTGGTTTGCCTATCACTCAATCTGTTGATGTTTCTGACTATCATGCTTTGGTTGATGCTTTACCTGCTACCTTGTCTGTTCTTAGTGATGTTGTTGATGATGTTCCTGCTTGTGCCATAATTGTTGCACCACCTAGACTTGATTGCTCTACTTCCTGTGATGATTTGATTGACTTGACCCTGATTGCTTCTAACTCTAGTGGTTCCTCTAACAATGCTCATGATTGTACTCCTGATAATTGCAAATTTGCTTTAGCTGCTAGAGAACTAGCTATTGAGAATGGTGAACTTAGATCTAAACTTGAGAAATTTGATAAAGGACTTGGTAAGTGCTATGAGGGTAGCCTAGCCTTAGATAAGATGCTCAAGGAACAAAGAAAACCTTCCCAAAAGGGTGGCTTGGGTTTTACCCCTGAGAAGCCAAAGGGGAGGAAGAAATCAAGTGTTCCTCGAGCATCTACCAGTAGGCAAGGTTACTATCATGCTCATCCCAAGAAGAGAAGCAACTCTGGGCCTAACAACTTGTACACTAGCAACTTGAACTCTAGGCAACACTTTGGGCATTTCAACACTTGGCAAGGACCTCCTAGGCACTATAATTCCACGACATGGCAAACTAGAAACCAATATGCTTGGCAATATGCTTCTAGGTACAACAATTGGAATGATCCTCCTCCTATGCCATACAACATTTGGCAAGCTCCTCCTCCACCTAACTTCTGGAATGATCCTCCTAGGCAAAACTTTGCTAGGCAAGCTCCACCTAGGAACCAAGCTAGGAACACTCCCAAGCACTCCAAACCCAAACTTCCAAGAGCTCACGCTGAGCTGTATGACCACTACTTGTTTAGGATGAATGACAAGGGTAAGGTAGTTGCTACATATGCTGACTTGAGGGCTGAGAATGAGCATAAGGCACATGTTTGGGTGCCTAAATCTTTGATTGATCGATTTGCTCATGTTGCTTCTAGTTTGAAGGCTAACCCTCGGGGACCTCCTGTGTGGGTCCCTGAGTCACATAAGTGATCTTTTCTCATGACAGATGAACTACCGGAGTGGAGGGTGCCATTGGATCATCGACAGCGGGTGCACCCAACACATGACCGGCAACCCCCGGTTGTTCACCTCAATAGGGGAGGAAGGTAAGATTCCCCCCAAGGTCACTTTTGGAGATGGAAGCAAAAGTAAGGTACTTGGAGTTGGAAAGGTAGCAATCTCTTCAAATCTTTCAATTGACAATGTGCTACTAGTGAAAACTTTGAGCTATAATCTTCTCTCTGTGGCCCAAATATGTGATTTGGGGTTCCATTGTAATTTCTCACCTGAAGGTTTGTTGGTTTTGGACAAAAATGAAAAACTTGTGTTCAAAGGTTTTCGTTTTGAAAACTTGTTTCTTGTGAACTTTAATGAGCCCGCTGCATCTGTCTCGACTTGCCTTGTCGCCAAAGTCTCTCTTGGTTGGCTTTGGCATAGGCGTCTTGGACATGTCGGCATGGAAAATTTGAAGAAACTTTTCAAAAACGAGTTGGTCATTGGGGTGCAAGATGTGACATTCGAAAAAGACAAGCTTTGCAGTGCCTGTCAAGCCAGCAAGCAAGTGGCAAGCTCACATCCTGCCAAGAATGTCATGTCTACATCTCGACCTCTCGAGCTTATACACATGGATCTTTTCGGGCCAACAACCTATGTGAATATTGGGGGAAATCTCTATTGCTTGGTCATTGTTGATGACTTCTCCCGATACACTTGGGTTTTCTTTCTACCTGACAAAACTCCAACTGGAGATGTTTTAAAAAAGTTTGTGAAGAAAGCCCAAAATACTTTTGATTGTACCCTCAAGAAGGTGAGAAGTGACAATGGAACGGAGTTCACTAACACTTCTGTTGAGCTGTTCTGTGATGAACTAGGGATTGATCACCAGTTCTCAGCCACCTACACTCTTCAGCAAAATGGGGTGGATGAGAGGAAAAACAGGACGCTCATTGAGATGGCGAGGACAATGTTAGATGAATACAAGACTTCACATACATTGCTTCGGGTGAAGCGATCAACCTGACTGTCCTTTGCATCAATAGGTCATCTTCACAAGCTCCTGAAGAAGACGTCCTATGAGCTGCTTGTGGGAAGACGACCCAATGTCTTCTACTTCAGGGTTTTTGGCTGCAAGGTTTACATCAAGAAGAAGCGGAAGCACTTGGGCAAGTTTCAGAGCAGAGTGAACACGGGAGTCTTCTTGGGGTACTCAGCCAGAGGGTCATCCTTCAGAGTTTACAATCAAAACAATGGCCAGATTGAGGGGACCTGCGATGTGAAGTTCGATGAGTCAAATGGGAGCCAAGGGGAGCATGAGAACCTGGATGATGTGGATGGTGAGCAGTTGACTAGAGCGGTGGAGGAGATGCCAGCTGGTGATGTGAGGCCAGTAGAGGCTCAGAGGGAGACCGAGGCTGTTCCACCACCTCTCACACGAACCGATGCGAGTCAAGGGAGTCTCACCTCGGCGGACACTCAAGTTTCGATCAGCTCAGAGGCGAGAGACTTGTGAGCGGATGCCGATCGGTCGAGTTGCCACCTCAGTTGATCAAGACCCATCACACCATTGCTCGTGATCATCCAGCTGATCAAGTGATTGGGGACTTGACTCAAGGTGTACAAACAAGGTCAAGGACAGCCAGCATCAGTGAGGTCAGTGCTTTGGCAAACTTCTGTGAGCACACGGCGTTTGTGTCTGAGCTTGAGCCAAAGAAAGTGGAAGAGGCACTGAGTGACCCAGACTGGATCAATGCGATGCACGAGGAGCTGAACAACTTTGAGAGGAACAAAGTCTGGACCTTGGTGAAAAGGCCAAGTGACTGCAACGTGATTGGCACCAAGTGGGTATTCAAGAACAAGCAAGATGAGTTTAGCTTGGTGGTGCGCAACAAGGCTAGACTGGTCGCTCAGGGTTTCACACAGATCGAGGGAGTTGACTGCGGTGACACCTATGTTCCTGTGGCCCGTCTGGATGCTATCAGACTGCTTCTGGCGTTCTCTACGTGCCACAACATCGTCCTCAAACAGATGGATGTGAAGAGTGCCTTCCTCAACGGGTACATTGGAGAGCTAGTGTATGTTGAGCAACCTCCAGGCTTCGAGGACCCGCAGCACCCTGATCATGTGTACAAACTGTCAAAGGCTCTATACGGTCTCAAGCAAGCTCCCAGGGCGTGGTATGAAAGGCTAAGAGATTTTCTCATCTCCAAGGACTTCATAGTTGGAAGAGTTGACTCGACCCTATTCACCAAGGTGGTGAATGGAGATCTGTTCCTCTGCCAGGTCTATGTGGATGACATCATCTTCGGCAGCTCCAATGAGTCTTTGGTCGCAGATTTCAGTGAGATAATGAGCAAGGAATTTGAAATATCAATGATGGGTGAGCTGAACTTCTTCTTGGGTTTTCAAATCAAGCAACTCAAGACCGGGACCTTCATATGCCAAGAGAAGTATATCCACGATCACCTCAAGCGTTTCAACATGAGTGACTGTAAGCTAATCCGGACACCAATGGGAACGAACTGCCACCTCGACCTCAACGAAGAAGGTAAACATGTCGACCAAAAGCTTTACCGTTCCATGATTGGTGCTTTGCTCTATTTGACTGCATCTAGACCGGACATCATGTTTAGTGTGTGCATGTGCGCTAGATTTCAAGCCTCCCCTAGAGAAATGCATTTAACTGCTGTGAAACGAATCTTTCGATACCTGAAACACACACCTAGTATAGGCCTTTGGTTCCCGAAGGGTACGCGATTTGAGCTCCTAGACTATTCAGACTCAGATTATGCCGGGTGCAAGATTGATCACAAGAGCACATTCGGGGCTTGTCATTTCTTGGGTAGGTGTCTTGTGTCTTGGGCGTCAAAGAAACAGAACTCTGTGGCGCTATTTACTGCTGAGGCTGAGTATATAGCGGCAGGGAGTTGCTGTGCATAACTTCTTTACTTGACACAATCACTGTTTGACTTTGGGCTCAAACTTGATCATGTGCATCTCCTATGCGACAACGAGAGCGCGGTGAAGATAGTGTGCAATCCGGTCCAACACTCACGGACCAAGCACATTGATGTCCGTCACCATTTCCTTCGGGATCATGTGGCGAAGGGCGACATTGTGCTTGAACACGTGCGGACGGAGGATCAGCTTGCCGACATCTTTACCAAGCCACTCTATGAGACACGTTTCTGTAAATTGATAAATGAATTGAACATTTTAGACAAGTCAAATATTCCTGAGTCGGTCGTGCGGCTATGTCATTCATTGCAAATCTTTTGAAGCCAGTTTGAGCATTGACGGGCTTTGCCTATTATACTGGATGTTATTCGTTGTCTATATGTTCATCACATGAAAATTGATAGCTATAGCATGTGTTTACCTTATCACTAGCTCAACTTATGTTTAACTCAATATATCATGCAATTGGAAGTCATGAGCATGTGTTAGGAGGGCTATAGCTTCTAGTTTCATTTGATTGCTCTAAACTCTTTGGTTGACCATGTGCTTCTAAGTCTAGATTGTGTTCTTCCATTTTGCACATGTCTTTACTTCGCTAAATTGAGCAATTTTGAGAAAATGTTGAGCCAAAATTTGCAAAATGTACTAAAATATGAATAAGACCATAATTGGTCATATTTGTCTCACCAATGCCTCCTCGATGAGATAGCTTGCCATGGCACAAGGCATGAACTTAGGGGGAGCTTTGGATGACCGAGACGTTCATCTTCAGTGTCATGCTGGGCGGCGTCGCCTATGGTTTGAGACATGGGAAATTTGAGAAAATACAAAGTGGAAAATGTGAAAGTTTTTCAAATGAGCTCAACCAAAATGATTTAGTCTCAAATAGGCTCGGTGATAACATATGTAGCTTGGATTGCATCTTCTAGTGTTGTGGTGCATTATGTGTCCCCTTTAAGTTTTGGAGCAACTCTTGATACTTCTACCTATTGTTCATTCTATACTTGTTTTAGGTCATAATAACTTGAATTACACATCTAACAATTGTGCTCTAGTTGATCTTCTCACATTGTGACCTTGAGATGACTAGAGTTTGAGTGTGGTAGATTTGTGGGCGTGTTTGCACTAGTATAACCTCCAAAGCTCTTAATTTGCTGTTAATCCCATGTTTTGCTACTTTATGGTCATTGATGCCAAAGGGGGAGAAATAATTGCAAATCCATGTTTTGCAAACACATTGGGCATTGTCATGTTTTGGGATGCAAAGGGGGGAGAATTGACTTTGGGTTACAAGTGATATCTAAGGAGATGCTTTGCTCCTGGGATGGAGATTAGGATGGAGATGCTTTGCTCCATGTTGTGATGTGATAGTATTCTCAAGTAGTATGCATTGATTTAGGGGGAGCTTATGTCTATTCTTGCGTTGGCATGAAGCAATGTTTCTGAGCTAACCCATTGTACCAGAGATTGTATTTGTGCTTTGTCATGTTGGATTTGCAGGTATTGTCATCAATTACCAAAAAGGGGAGATTGTAAGATCAAGCCTCCCATGGGCTTAATGTTTTGGTAATTGATGCCAACTGGGCTTCGACGGATCGCATCAAGGCTAAGGATGTTATTTGCTAGTTCTTCTATTTTTCTTCTGTGCGTGTCTACTTCTGGCCCATCCGGCCCATTGATGTCTGCAAGCTCATCTCTCTGATTGTAGGTCCCACTGAGCACAAGTTCCAGTTCATCTGAGTGAGTTCGAGCGGGTTCTAGAGATGCCAGGTGTCCATGGTTCGAGAGAGTTCCTGAGTGGGATAGCTGTCCAAGATTCGGGTTTCTTAGCGCCTAAGTCTTCGAAAGTGTCAGGAAGTCTTCGGAAGCCACTCTCCAGCTGTCCAAGGGTTTCTTAGTGCCTAAGTCACCTGGGTTCCCGCCTAAGCCATTCCAAGTTCCCGCCGAGTCCGCAAGTCATTAAGAATGCTAAAAGTCGAGCCCACGCCTGAGCCGAGAGAGAGAGGTGTCCGAGGGTGCCGGAGAGTGGTTTCTATAGAATTTATGGTCTATCCATTTAGAAATAGGTGGTGAAACTTAGTTAATTGGATAGCCCTTTCTCTTAGCTTTTCGGAATGCCCAAGATCATAAAAAACGGAGTTCGGGAGCAAACGATATGAATTTTTTTGGCAAATTCTGAAATTTTGAACCTCATAGGACGGCGTCCGATAACTTACAGGACGGCGTTCGATGAAGTACAAATTTGGCCAAAACCTGGTCGGACGGGGTCCGATAAACCATTGGACGGCGTCCGACAGAGCATAAATTTTGTCCTAAAACCTGGTCGGACGGGGTCCGATAATCCACCAGACGGCGTCCGACAGTGTACGAATTTGGGACCAAATCTTATCGGACGGCGTCCGATGAGCACCAGACGGGGTCCGACGGATTGATCCGAAACTCGGGAAAACAAATCTGAGCCGTCCATTGTTAGGGTTTCACCTTGTGCCTATAAATAGGGGCTTGGAGCACGGGAGAAACTTGAGAGAGCCTAATCTGGCAGCCACCCCTTGCCCTAGCCACCAAGAGAGCTCCTCCCATGGTTCCCATCTCCACCTAGAGTTCCATGTGCTTGAGAGATTAAGAGGGAGAAGAAGAGAGGAAGAAGAAGGTGCCCCCTACCTCCTCTCATCCATCCCCAAGGTTTGCCCCTTCTCCCATGGTGTTTTTGCCCTAGTTTCCATGGTGGGAGAGAAGGGGTAGTGGTGAGAGACGGTCTCCGATCTTGTGCTCATGAGACTTCGCCGCCGGACAGATCGTCGTCACGCCACGAGCTTCATCAACCGAACGACTACATCAACCATGCCGCAAACCCACAATCCGTTGGTGGTCACCGCCTTGTGTAGGGGTGCATCCTCTCTATCCGTTAGAGTCACAAGTCCGCCGTGTGTCGGTGGTACCAAGGTGTCCGTGTGTCGGAGCCAAATCCTCCATGTGTTGGGCCGTGTGTCGGTGGTCGGTGCCGTGTGTCGGTGCCGGTGGGGTGTGAGAGCTCTCGCGTGTGAGAGAACTCGCTTCCGTGTAAAGGTTTGGAGCTCGCCTACCATGTGTTGGTGAAGAGCTACCACGAGTGGATTGAGGGCTAGGAACGAAAGGGTTCCGACTTCTCTGTGTGAGAAGTTTTCTCAACGGAGACGTTGGTGTTCATGTGTTGAGCACCGAACTTCGGAAAACAACTCGGTTTGCGCCTTCTTGTCTCATTCATTTACTTCCGCACATTAACTTGATCGTTTGCATGTGAGTGCCATCGAGCCTCCTAGTAGTCGCTTGTGTCTCATTGTGATCGCTTCCGCAACTAGACTCTAAATCCATCGATAGCTTGGGTTCCTAATTTGACTAATTAAGCAAGCGAATTGAGTGAAATAAAACTTGAAAAGAGCCGATTCACCCCCCCTCTCGGCCTAGGATCCTTACAGCCGTCGATACTATTCGGCTATGTCGACGGCTTAACAGCGAACCGTCGACACTGATAGACGCCGTCAAGCCACGTGCGGTTGTCGTGGGCCTTTCCCGCATCTAACTCGACGGCTTTTTATGGACCGTCGAGACTGACCCTAGTTTTTAGCTGTATCGACGGCTTTTTTATGGCCGTCGAGACTACGTTACATGTTTCGACTGTTAATGTTTGGCCGTCGAATCAGATTTTGGCAGTCGAATCTATTTTCGTTTCCTGTAGTGAGCGCTATATAGCTACTAACAACTACCAATGCATGGCAGCAATCCAATGGAGCAGCAGGTGGAGCATGAGAGCTATATATATAGATAGCGAGGGCGGGGAGGCAGCGGCACGATGAGCCAACACGTGACACCCCCCTTTGCCATCCTAGCAATGCCTTATCTGTCACCCCTCAATTTTAACTTACCTTTTAGGCTCAATTTTAACTTATCTTTAGGGTCGACGATCCCATGCACAAGCCCCTGGATCAGTACACTAGCGCGGAAGACCAAATAGCCGATACAAGCATACATCGATTAAATAAATTCCTGAATTTTACATCACAGTGTTGCGCCCTTAGGTGACTTTAGTAAGGCGGCCCATACACGCCTTATATTACAAAAGAATAGTTCAGAGTACAGCGGACACAAAAATATTTACCCAAAAGAATTCCTATCGACTACGGTCCATCAGCGACTAGAGCGACCCCTAAGACTCCTTAGGTCCACCATAGTTCTGTCCGTCGTCTTCGTGACACTCGTAGGGATCATCCTCGACTCCATCGACTAAAGACGGTAAGAAGGAGTGGTCAGCGTCATCCAAACGCTGGCTAGTTAACACTTCCCTTAATGCATTTAGTATAGAAGGCTTTATTTGGAGGAGAGGGTTATTTTATTTGCGTAAAGCCAAGTTTTATAAGATTTTTGGAAACAACCTAACTAGCATTAACTAGATCTTGTCTTATTTATATAAATCAGGGGTTTCCATCTTAACCATGCATCCCAAACCCAACTGTCAACCAAACACACCAACCAACTCTCAAATCGACCAACCCTCGACCGTAGACACCACCAACTTAACCAGTCACCATACCAGCTCATACATTCTCAGACATTCTTTCGGTTGCCCCCAACCTTTCCTAGTTCCGCCATCATTCCAGGATTTGGCAATCCTGTTGTGAACAACACATGCCATGGCATGATCACCCCAGCCTAGTAGGGTTGCCAGCCCTCAATAGCCGACCGTCACCCTGGGGATGTGTGGCCATTATCACCCTCGGTGATGGCCAATGCCGGTCCCCTATCGAGACTGGTCCCAGAGGGCCTCCGCAGAGCGCTCACTCCTGGCGATCCAAGACCTATACTCCACGCGATGGCCACGCGTTGTGTTGGAACCATCCCTCATATGGCAGCGCTCTCCGCTACGCATGTTACTCCGCGCTCCTCTTGGGTAAGCCCTAGCTAAACCCATCACTAGGCATCTCATGCCTTAATCATCCCTCTGGATGTCTGTAACATCCCAAATTTTAAAAACCAATTTGGCACGTTAATAATTTCCTAAATTTCATAATTTTAAAATCGCAAATCATTTTAATTCCATCATGGCATATTCATCATAATCGCATGCATCTTTCTTGAGTAAACTTGTGCATTTATAATTTTCAAGACGAAATAATTTTTGGCAAGTTATAATATCTTGTATATTATATTTTCAAAGCCAATCCCAAAGGGAATTATTTGGGAATGTATTAATAATTGTTGGAGAAACAAAACTATATTTTCCCAAAGTAATTAATATGTTTAAAAAGGTTTTGGAAAATAAAAGTGCAATGAGAATCAGAAAAAAATAAAAATACTTTATTTTCCTTCGGCCCAAGTCTCGGCCCGCCTCCCTATTTTCTTCTCTTTTCCTTCTCCCTCCAGCCGAGCCGGCCCGTTCCTTTTTCCCTTCTCCTCTTTTCCTCGCTGGGCCGCGAAAGCCGCGCCAGGCCCAATTCGCCGCTACCGTCTCCCTTCGCCTCTGATCGCCGTGGAGCCACCGACAGGTGGGCCCCATTTGTCAGCGCCTCCTCTCTCCTCTCCCCTGTCTTCTTCTTCGCTGTTCTCCCCCGCGCCTCTGTCGCTTGCGTCTGAAGTCGCCGATCGCAAGCTCGTCTTGCCGCTCAAGTCTCGCAGCTCGAATCAGCGCTACCTCTTCCGGTCGTCCCCTCCGTACCCTATCCTTGCTGCCCTCCCGTCTTGTTCTTTGGCGATCCGAGGCACGTCGCCGGACTTGACCACGGCGTGACGCTAAGGTCGCCGCCGCTCTGCGTCTCACGACTTCGCGTCCCCTCTCTGTCCTTTGCCAGCTGCCAACCACCGCATTGAAGCCCTTTCCGCGCCGCCTATAAATACCGCCGCGGAGCTCCTCTTCCGCCGGAGCCGAGCACGACGACCCACGGCCGTACTGTTCCCGACTTTCCCGAAACACCGAGCACCCTTCTCTAGCATCGCAAAGCCTCCCTCAGCATTTCCCCTCGGTCAATTGAACATCCCCGCCGCCGGAACTCTCCCGCCGGCGACACCGATCTCCTTCCGCCGCCGCTCGCGCCGCCAGCTCGATTCCCCTCGGTAATCTTCGCCGCCGACCCCGTAAATCGCTTTCACTCTCTTTGAGCTTCCTCCCTAGCCGCTTCGCCTCATGGGTAATCCATGAATTCTTGCGTCGCCGTCGCCGAGCCGCCATGATCTCTCTGGTCACCGGTGGTGGAGCCCACTGTCGAGACCAGTGGGCTCATGATGAGCGGTCGAGAGCCTTATTGAAAATGAGCAATGAATGAATGGGCCGTCTTTGGCCCATTAAGTTGACCCACTGCTGAAATCCATTTAAATTTATTTTAAACTCCTTCAAGCTCTCTAAAATTCATAATTAATTTATATTAATTCATAAAAATTTCAAAATAAATTTCTAACATTCAGAAATATTCTTTATTAACTTCTGGACCTTGAAAATATATTCATGCATGCATAAAGAATTAAAATAATTGATTAAATAACCATCCTAAGGCGCATTATTTCATGTGCATATAAAGTGGTCCTATTATTTATTTTAAATAAGGATAAAATAATTTCTAAGTGCTGGACCTAAGAAAACTCATGTAAATGCATGTCATCCATTTAGCATTTATTCTGGATAAATAAATATAGTGGGCATGTCATCATTTCATGCGCATAAATTATTCTTATGATTTTCCCAATTAAAAATGCATGAAAAGCAAGATTTCTGCATTGTTTCTAAAAGCAACAAATCATGAAATGTTTCTTATGTGTGTTGTATTGCCTTGCATGTGCGTGTGCGCGTTTAGAAGGTCAAGGTCCCGAAGACCCGATCGTCGACGTCCCCTTCGCTTTCCCCGGAACCGATCAAGGCAAGTCCCCCTTTGATCATATTGTGAAGCCATTTTCGGTTATTTAGAAAATGTTTATTAGACTCGAAAATATGCATGCTAGTTTAAAAGGTAAATGACGTATTTGTTAGAATTAGTTATTATGCCAATTAGAAAGGTAAGAAATATGGTAGGTGAAACCTAAGGCTAAAATATGAATTGCTCCTACTTAAATTCCTTGTGGTGGTAGGATAAATGCTTAAAATCATTTATCGGAATGATTCAATCATTTGTGTGAAATGAGATATTGTTGAGAAATGTTTGGGAAAGGATGATTTAAAGATAACGCATCGGGGTGATGCTTGATAGGAAATGATTTTCCTCTTACCCCAAAATCTTTCGACTAGGGAGATCTTGTGTCGATGGAGTGCGATGGCACGAGTTTCTTGGGCTAAAATACAAACTCTCCCTAGTCTAAGGACTGCTCATCCTATAATTCCATGAGCGGAGCCATTCTGATGCGACCTCGGCGCCGGAATGGGGCGGACCGATCATTGGCCCTCGTGGTTGATGGTCTTGTGGCAAAACATCGAATGGGTGCGTAGCCTCTCGAGGGTAAAGCGTACCCACTCTGCAGAGTTAAAACTGTCATGATAGCCGTGCTCGCGGTTATGAGCGTGCGATGGGACTAATTATATGGTAGATTCTTCATTTAAAAACCATTTTTGAAAAAGGGTTTTTGAGAAAGGATTTGAGTAAAGGATTTGAGAAAGGTTTTTGAGAAGGATTTCACGTGAGCTGGCAGCCACCGGTGATATTCCGAAATGGGCGACGGCCTATCGGAAAGTGTCACGTGGAAAACCGGAACCAGCAAATTTGAGAAGAGAAGAGAAAAGAAAAGAAGAAAGAATTTTGAGCTAGCAGCCACCGGCGATATTCCGAATTGGGTAACGGCCTATCGGAAAGTGTCGCGAGGTGTAGGACCTAGCAAGTTTTGAGAAGAAAGGAAGAAAAAGAATTTCGTTCTCGCTATGGCACTTTGAGGCCAAGTGGCGAGAACCGTTCTGAAAAGCCCAAAGAAAATATTAAGATTTAAAGTTTTAAAAAGTGCTTTGTCAAAACTAGGTTAAATAAATGCATTTCATAAATAACCCAAGCTCTCCTTGTACTAAACCCACACTTGCATAATTCGGACTTGCGGAGTACAATTTGTACTCACCTCCTTTTCTTCCCCTCTTTTTATAATTTCAACAGTTGGTCCATCCGAGTATGGCCCGCCTTCCGAGGAGGAGGATCCGGACTACGTCGAGGCGTTGTGCGATGAAGATTATGAAGGCTAGGGTTGCGCGTTCCTCTGACCCTCGTGCACGTGGGATGGATAAATATTTAGATATTGTATTAAGCTTGTATCTTCGTGTACTCTGATGTGCGGCCTGCGAGCCGTTGTATTGTGTTTGTACTGGACTATGCTCTGTTGTAATAAATAAAATCGTTAGCCTTTGTTCGTTTACGTATATACGTGTGTACTAGCCATGATCCTTGGGACTAGTACGTGTTTACGCAGGTGGAATCCGATATTGTAAATCGGGTGCCGACAATGTCCAACTAGGGGCAACCCACCAAGCATTCTCTACTTCCACGGTCATCGACCACACCACACTTGGACTATCCCGACCAATCCAATCCACACATACCGACTCCCCACATGTCCATACCCCAAACACAATCAGACGATCATGCATCTATCAGTCCTAACTGTCGTATGTCATGCCACATTGAATGAGAATAATGAATGACCGGTGAATATCGGTTCACCTTTCCGTGGCGATTAGCCAGAAGATTTACTAAGTCTAAGCCAGTCTAAGCAAGTTTTACCCCATTAGGTAGGGTTAAAGTGTTACCAAACTAAACATGACTGTCAAGAGCAATGACAATCAAGGCAGTCATTAAGGCTAGACAGTTCAAGGCAGGCATATATAAATATTACATGATGAACAACTAAGCAGACTACTAAGCATGGATTTAAATAATAAGCAAAATAGTTAACAGAAAACTGAGTAATGAACATGCTTATTAGTGATGTTAATCTGCACTAGGGAAAGTCGTTGTCTCTCCCTAATACGGATCACATCTAAAGAGTAAGTGTTAACTCACCTTGTTCAGGTAGGTGGTCCTCCTCGGCGTCCCCAAATCTCCCATCGGGATAGCCTACGTCTAGTCATACCAACAAACCATAATTACTTATTAATGCAATGGAAAACATGATGCATGCACGATCTAGGTCGAACCCTAGGCATAAATACCTAAGGTGGATTAGTGAACCTACGTTGCGCATGATATGCAATGCATGACACTTGCAATAATAAATAATAATATGCTAATGTGTGTGTGTGTATTAGGCTACTAATCCCCAAAATACGATTTCGTAAAAGGGGGTGGTTTTTCGGCCACACATAAAATGACGACTATTGGAAATTCCACCTACGTACGAGGTAAGGTTTTTCCGGAGTTGACAAAATACTAAGGGTTTCTAATTAAACCAGATGAACCTAGGTTTTAGTTCTTTGTTAACCTATTTTCTAAAAGTCAACTCACAGATAGATTTATTAAAGAAAAAGCTAGCTCTTTAGTTGGGGTTTATTAATAAAGTGCCCTTAAGATTTTATTTTAGTTGAAATGCAATTTTAAATTATTCCAGAATTATTAGGGCATTTATCAATCTAATATTTTCTAAAGGACATTGGTGTCGAAATTATTATTTATAAATTGTCAATAAATACTTTAGAATCAATTTGGCTATTTTTATAAAGAGGAAACTACCTTACTACTAACAGTGCAAAATTTCCCATAACAACGCTGCTTTTTATATTTTTATAAATTCAGAAATGGCATCTAGTATTTATCTAAATTTTTCTAGGATTTTTGGGAGTCTTTAGCTATTTTTAATAATCCAAAAGCTAATTCGGGATATATCTAAATAACAAAATCGCTGGAAAAATGGTTAAATCCCTCGGGCCGGACCAACTCACGAGCGGCCCACGAGGCGAATTCGGTCCACGGCCCATCTCCACGCGCGCGCCCACGCTGACCAGTGCAACGCCGAAGGCGGTTTTCGAGGGGGCGCCAGCGCTACAAGGAGGCGTCCGCAAACGGAGGCGCCACCACTTAATCCGACCGGTGGGTCCAGGGCCCGCTCGTCAGCGACTCAATCTAAAACCCCGTGCACGGAGTGTTATCTGACAGGTGGGTCCCACGTGCAAGTGACTCCCTAGCATGGTCCCGGCACGGATCTCGGCGCAGATCGGACTGTCGTGGCTGATCTCCTACCTCTAGCCGTCGACGTGGCCGGCAAGCGACTTCGAGCGACGCGGCGGCACTACGGGCTAGTTCCGGCCATGTGCGTGTGCGCCCCGACATCAGCGTCTCCTACGAAACCATACGAGGCACGCGTCGAGGCCAGGGGTGGCCGGACGCGGTAGCGAGGCGACGGAGGCGGCACCGAAGGCTCATCGATGACGCGCGAGAGCGCTACTGACCTACCGGCTACAGGACTTGGCGAGGAGCACGTGGAGAGGTCACAGTCTCACAGATGCTTACGGAGCTTAGAGACTGACGCGAGGATGGACAGAGACGGTTGACGGCGAGGCACCCGGTGGCGGCCGAAGCAGGGGCCACGTCGGCACGGCGGCTCTGATGACCTTGCCGGTTTGGAGGAATTGCGTCAGTGTCAGCGAGGTGCGGATTTGGGGAAAGAGGGGAAACCGGCGCCGGCGGGGCAGCTCGAAGCTTTTATAGGCGTGGGTAGAACTTGGGACTCGAGCGTGCGTGCGGCGACGTGGGGACACGAGCCGTGCGGCGACGGGACCAGCGGCGGGCAGAGGTGGCACGCAGCAGCAATGGCAGGCGGCGACGAGACCGGCGAGGCGCGGGCATGATGAGGGGGCGGCGCGTGGCGCGGGACAGCACGGAGCAGAGCAAGTAGAGCATGGTGCTCGCACGACTGAGGCGATAGAGTGGGAGGCTGAGGGTGGGGTCCATATGTCAGAATGAGCTCAAACTTCAAATTCGGCACAAATTTTGAATTTGGCTTTTAATTTTTTTTAAAATGCCCCCAAATTGGGGTGTTACATCATCCCCTGAGATCGCTGCCATGATTCAAGTAGACTGTAATTCATCTACTATTATCTATCTCTGAGAAAAACAATAATCATCCCCTCCTATATTCTATGTTCCAATCTATTATGTGATTGTTCTTCGTTGTCTGCGAATCGCGCACATATAAACAACCTTGGATTACACCTGGTAGCATGGTTGTTTAACATGTTATTAGCACATGGCTATGAAGAATCTCAACACACCGACCTCGTGACTACGTTAACGAACTACATCAAATCGTCCATGCAGGAGGAGAAGAGGGCGACACGCCTACCACCATGCCGCCCATGCAGGGAGAGGGTGAATAAGTGAGGGAAGAGAGAGGGTGGAGAAGTAAGGGAAGAGAGAGGGGGAGGGGTGGCGCAACCCTTTGCCTTTTTAATCTTTTCAGCCACCGCCTATGTGTTGGGGAATCGCATCCTCTGACTTTGCTCGCCAAACTCATAGTGACATTATTTATTGTGACCGTTGGATGGAAAATCAACGCATAGGATTGGCACTAAAATTGCATTGAATAGTGCAACTACATTTTTTTACTGTAGCTTTATACTATTACACATTTACTGTACAGATCGATAAAGCCATTGGCTTCTAATCTGACAGTAGAAATAAGTTGATTGTCATTGATCTACAATATTCTCTGATCTCCTTCAGTGTACTGGTGCCTCCGGTGTCGATGGTGCCCAACGCAAAGATTCCAGATGATTCTCCATTTAGGGTTCCTGACACAAGATTTTATAGCTAGCAATTAGGGTTTGTCTGATAATGGATCAAAATAGGACTAGACCGATGGTGGGCCAATGTTAATCCACGAACAAATCAAATATTCTTTAATTCGGGCTGAGGCGGCGGATCTGGGTGCGGCGGCAAGTCGGGGTTGGAGCCAGGCCTTGCGGGGCTGGGGTCCTTGGATCCATCGGTGTCGTCGAAAATGTTTGCCAGATTCGAGGGGGGATTGACCGAGTTCAAGGGATTTCCTGCAGGATTGCTGGCAGGAGAAGTGGGAGCGGTCGGTGGTCCCCTTTATGCCTTTGCCAGTACCTCCTCCCCCATAGGGTGCTGGCGGTGGCGTTTTACGTATGACATGACTAAGTACCCAGTAACGATTTCTATCCATCCGTATACTATCTGATACCCGTTTTCTATCCGACCACAAATACCCGTAACCGTATCCAACCCAATTTTAAGCTACCCGATATCAAAAAAAATAAATTATGATAGGATATGATATGTGTGGTCGCATGCTGCACCCATACGCCCCGCACATCTGTACCCGGCATTCTGCCTCGCCCGCTTATGCGCTGTTGTTCCTCGTGCACCACGCTCGCCGCACCCAGCCGAACCGTCGCGCATCCACTCCCAGCACCGCCGTGTCCCGAGAGCTCCGGCCAAACCTTGCCGCGCGCCCGTGCACTCGTGCGCCGCCCCTTTGCTCGCCCGAAGCGCCGCCGTGCACCCATATATGCCGCACCCCGATCGAGGCAGTGGCAACGGCGGTGACGGCGGCGGCTAGGGAAAAAAGAGGGAACCCAGTGGCAAAGGAGCCAAGGCCAAACGAAGGGGAGAAAAGAGGGGCATGAGCTGAGCTGCAGTAGGCCAACACCTCGGGCCACCTATGCAGGCCGAAAAAGCAGGATAAGAGGCTGAGCTAGCTGGCCTAGAAAAGAAGAAGAAAAATTAAATAAAAAAAGGCAACATATCCAATGCAAATATTTATTGGGTGTTGATATGCTAGCAGCAGATCTGGGCCATCAAATCCACGAGGAGTGGCCCAGATCTGAAAAGGTGCAAGCCCCTTTCCATTTAAAAAGTTAGGGGGGTTTTCCTGTAAGTGTTTAAGTGAGAAAAGTGGCTTCCACTTATTCAAATCTGGGTCGCTCCTGATGGATCTGATGGTCCAGATCTGTTGTTAGTATGTTAGCACTCAATGGGTATTTGCACTGGATACGTTGCCATTAAAAAATGGGTTGCAGGCTAGAAAAAGAAAAGAAAAGAAGGTTGTGGGCTAGAAAAAAATAAAGATTAGAAGAAAAGGGAAAGAAAATTAGAAAGGGAATAGCCGGGACATGCTAGAAAAATTGCTTGCCCCGTATTTGTCAAATAGGTCCTTAAGTTTCTTAGAAAGTATGAGAAGTTTCCTAGGCTATTGAATTTTACAGAAAGCTCTTGGCATTTGAAAAATTACATGAAATATTCTATGAATTTAAGAATATAGCCAAAACCATCTCAGAATTATGGAAATCGCGCATAATTTTCCTGCACTCTTCTCTTTATGTCATAGTAGACCTAGTCATCCAAGCCTGACCATAATGACAAAAGTAGTTAACGACTCTTAAGGTCATGGAATTAGAGTGAAGAAATTTCCTAATCATGAAAATTTGGTATGCAATGTTTGTGTCACTGGGAAACTGAACACTAGGCCCTCGAAAAAGAAGGTGCGAGAGAAATCCCCGCGTTCCTTGAGCACATTCAACAGTATATTTGCAGTCCCATACAACCTTTGTCTGGCCCATTCGGCTACTTTATGTTGCTCATTGATGCCTCATTGAATTGGTCTAATGTGAGTTTAAACTCTACAAGAAAACCACACATTTGCAAAACTAATCTCACAGATCATAAGAATAAAGAATATCTTCCTTGATCATCAAGTGAAGTCCATCAAAATGGAACATGCTAGTGAATTTACTTCTAAGTCATTCGATGATTATTGCAATGGCATCGAAAATTAAAGTAGGGCACTCCGTACCACATGCCCATACCCAGAACGGACCAGTAGAAGCACAAATGAAAAGAATTAAATTCATTGCACGACCGCTCTTGCAGAATTGTAGCCTACTGAATCTGTGATGGGGACATGTGGTCCTACAAGAAGCGGCATTATTGAATTTTAGACCATCCTCATACAACATCCAATCACCTATGCAATTAGTATAGGGGATCAGACCAAAGATTTTCCATCAAAGAAAATTCAAATGAATGGTGTATGGACTGATACCACCACCACCACAGAGAACATCTATGGGGCCCTTCCGAAAACAGAGCATATATGTTGGTTATGAGGTTATGTCCATAATCAAGTATAGAACCCCATACAGGTAATTCACATACCGCTCGCTTCGCTGAGTGCATCTTTGATAGGGATAGTTTTCTATCATTAAGGAGAGATAAAAAATCAGTACCTGTAGAATGCCGAGAAATAACATGGAAAGCAGCAGGCATTCCCGCGCATGATCCCCATATAGTGGAAGCAAACGAAAAGGTCCAAAAAATCCTTGATTTGCATATCTTAGCAAATGAAGTGTTAGATCATTTTTGTGATTCTTGAGGTGTGATTAAGTCACATGTGTTGCGTGCAACGCACAAGAGAGGCTACATGTGCTGAAGAATTCTAAGGATACCCCTGAAGCTACTCCGAGGCTTCAAAGAAAAAACTTCTCAACCTCAGAGTACTTAGAGGTTTGGAGAAAAAAAAGAGATGAGAGCTTATCACAACCGGTCACGAAAATGCCCCGCAATAAGAAGAATAAGAAGGGGGAGTCAGTTGAGACCTAGCACGGGTGAGCAATCTGGTAGAGAGGCACTTTCAAATTTGCATATACCAGTGTAAGAAAAACGCAGAAGAAGCAGCCAGTAGACATGCAAATAAGCAAGTGGATGTGCAAATCGACAACCATCTAAAGGTCATTGTTCTCGTAATGAGAAATAGTGGTGCAGAGCAAGTGATAATGCATAAAGCACAAGTGCACGAAACACTTCATGAAGGAAGGACCATAAATTTTGTGCACTCTAGGAAAGTAATTAATAGAACGATAGTCAATGTTGACATATACTTTGTAAAGAAGATTACCAAAACAATTGAGCCCAATTAAGAGCTTACATCTCTTTTGATGGAAAAATGGAATAAGACAGTCATCATAGATCTACTCTCACTGAACAAAAGAGAAGTGTTTGACCCTATGTGTCACACACCCCCTCCCCTCCCATGTTCGCCCATTGGGATATAAGCAGGTATTCGCTCGAAAGAGGAATGAGAATAATGAAGTGCATGATTCAAAGCAAGGGTACTAGCACATGGTTTCACTCAGCGCCCGGGCGTTGACTATGATGAAGCCTATTCCCCGAACATAGTGGTATTAACTTTAGATACCTTATCTCCATGATAGTAAATATGAACTTGAAAATTAAATTGATGGATGTTGTAAGAGCATGTATATCAGCCCCTGCATCAATGGGCGGGAAATTCAAACTCCAGGCCTAGCCATGCCTCTCCCAAGTTCCTCCACCACGCGAATTACTGTAGCTACAATAGATAGCGGGCAGCTGATACAGTGGCTGTTGGCCATGCTCTAACAGCTTACATATCTGGTAACCTAGACTCGAAATTATATATGGAGGTACCTGGCGGCATACCCAGAATTGGTAAGAATTTGTATTGCATGAAATTACAAAAGTCCTTGTATCGACTGAAGCAGTCAAGGCGAATGTGGTATAACCGCTTAAGTGAATTTCTAAGTAAGAAAGACTACATAAATAATGTTGATTGTCTATGAATTTTTTTACAATGATCACAAGGTGGATTTTGTATAATCTCTATGTATGTGGATGATTTAAACATCATTGGAAGTCATGATGAAATTAAGACGCAAGGTTCTATTTGAAATAAATGATTTACGGAAAACCGAATACCGCTTGGCTTTTTCCGTTGAGCATATGCTAGATGGAATACTCATATATTAGGCCATCTATATCCAAAAGGTGCTTGAACGATTTGGCCATGAGAAGACGTACACTTCGAGAACCCCAACGGCCAAGACCCAGGAGGTCATTGCAAGATGAATTGGACCCGAATCAACCTAGAGAAGAGGGTAGGACGTAAGGGGGTTTGAATTATCATATTTAAGTGCAACTGGTGCACTCATGTACCTAGCAAACATCACACGGTCCGTCATTACATTCGTCATGAACCTCCTAGCATGGTGCAGTGCAGAGTCCGCTAAAAGACATTGGAAGGGAGTGAAAAACATCCTTCCATTTTATAGGAACAATTAATATATAACATTGGTAGGATATGCAGATGAAAGGTATTTATCAGACCCACACTTCGGTAAATCCCAACAGGCTATATCTTTCAGTGTTGGGGGCTACGGTGTCATAGAAGTCATCAAAACAGACATATGTGTCAACATCGACGAACCATTTTGAAATTATACCATTGTATGAGGCCACACATGAATTTTGTCTGGCTTTGAAGAATGACATTCCACATTTTTCAGCCATGCGGATTAGAAATCGAGCAAAACCCTACTATCAGTTATAGACATATCGCAACATGTGTCGCATAAGTGCAAACCGGATATGTGGAGAGTAACCACTATGCATAAAAACAAGGGTTGTTTAATTTTATGCACATGAAATGCGTAAAGTTGAATTAAATCAATATTCAACACACTAAGGTCCTATTCTTTTGAGCTGATCTGAACGGCTGAACGGCTGAAATGACTGAACTTCTAGAGCTTCTTGAGATAGTCTCGAGATTCGGATCCATTTCGTTTGACTTGCTTTTCAAAGCGTTAGGAGGCACCTTCAAAACAGCGAAAAAACAAGCTCATAAACTCAAATCATATGCCTTTTCAGAACGTAGATAAGTCGTTAAGCCGTTAAGCTGAAAAGAACAGGGCCTAAGGCCCAGTTCGGGTTAAGCTGTTAAGCCGTTAAGCTGAAAAGAACAGGGTCTAAGTCATGTGAGAATGCAACAGACTTATTTACAAAGTCACTTTCTGCATCTACCTCTCAAAGATGTGTGAAAGGAATTGGAATGATAAAACTTCAAATACTTCAAATTAAATATTGAACACGAAGTTCGGGTACCCAATTTGAATAAATGAATGCATGAATTTAAAGAAACGTTGGACAGATCTGTACTCTTTTTATCATAAGTGAGTTTGAAATGAAATTTCTCATGTAAGATTTTTAATGAGGCAAATCCTGACGCACATCATGTGTGTTCTATGTACTCTTTCTTCACATTTTTTTTCCCATTGGATTTTCGTGGAGTTTCTAAGTCATATGCATCACGTGGCAAGATCTAAGAGGGAGTGTTGAGAAACCCTACCCAGGCCACCGTCAACCTTGGGTCGAGCGTGCGCCTAGGGTATTGCCTACTCGTTGGACTAACCGAAGCCTAGCAGACAAGAAAAATTAGGAGAGAAATCCATCTATTATATACATATGAGAAAAGTAATAAATAATGATCCTCTCCTACACCCTATGTTCATTGTGTGATTGTTCTTCGTCGTCTACGATTCATGCACGTATAAACAGTTTTAGATTACACCCGATAGTGTGGGTGTTTAACACTAACAACACTTCACTGGATACTTAACGCCAAAGTGAAGGGTAGTGACATCTACGTGAGAAGCTAACAACACTCCACAAGTGCTTAGTGACATCTCTAAGCAAACCACGTAGGCCTCTGTTAGCTCATGTGCCAATAAAAGGGAATCGCGCGGGGGGAGGAGGCATCTCTAAGCAAATCAGGTAGGTCATAGGCCTCGATCATCAACTTATTGATCTCAATCTTTGCAATGGCATCAGGCCTGGATCAACTCGTCGATCTCGATCTTTGTATCATGTTGAACGTCAAATAATAGAGATGCATAATAAAATACTTAAATTGTGACCCGTGTAATACCAGCAATATGGATGTTAGGGAACCACCCTTTCCAAGGTTGGTTCAGCCTTGGTCTGGACTCTATCTAGAATATTAACACTATATAAAGGAACAAAATATCCCACATAATTGATCTAATTGAACAATAATAAAGCAGTATGTACTTTCCTACATCTATGTTTGCCTACTTTATATATTGTTCTCGTTCTTCATCCAAGCATGCGTAAAAATCGATCACCTTGGACTACAAGAGGTAGCTCCGTTGTCTGACAATGAATTGCCCGTTTGCAATCCATGAATAGATCAACAGACATCCATATTAAATCCAACATTCCTCATCCCCCCCACCCCCCCACCCCACACACAAAATAGGAAATACAAAAAAAAAAAACTGTAGAGAACGGCACGGAAGCATCTAATCTCTTGCCCCCACTACAATAGGAAATACAAAAAAAAAAAAAAAAACTCTGCAGAGAACGCCAGGGAAGCATATGAATGGGAGAGAGATCACAATGCTTAGCCCAGCAATCACACGACGCAAAAAAGTTCACCTAACAATCTTATTTGTACCACGGCTCAAAGCTTTCCAGACATGGTGCATCAATACTGGGCTTAACAATATGACAACCACCAACATTATAACACCCCACGAACAATATACTGCTTATTATTCCTCGACAGAGAAGTCCCAAACAAATCAATCCTCACCACGGGAATCCAGGAAAAGGAAAAAAACATTATTATCCCCACTAGATGAATTAATACTGCGTGATCTACACAACCACACACCACATGACAAACCTAAAAGAGGCATAACAGCAGTAAAAACCATGGTGAGTTAATCATCTCTGACTGGGCTCAACCGTACGCACGTTAGCGCCTGTCATTCCTTCAAGCCTATCCTTCATTATATCTACAAAGTGCCCGACCATTTCATGGAACTGCTTCAAACCAGAAAGCGGCAAGATTATTGACGATCGATCAGCTCCAGCCACCTGCAATTTTGCGAGCAGTAAGTACAGGCCCTTACTCTGCCAGGAGGGTAGAGCTATCAGTTTTACAGGTTGTGGACAAGATTACTGTACCTCGGAAATCCTTAAATAATGGCCCCTGTTGTTGCTGCCCAGGTCAAAGAAGAACCTCTTCTGATCTGCCCTTATCACTTTAGACATGCCCATCCCACTAATATCTTCCTGAGGAGGCAAATCAACCAAGCGTTCAACATCTACCTCCGGTCCTGAAGCTGATTGGCTGCCATGTCCAGCTATAAATCCAGCACCCACATCATCAGAAAGGCCAGGAAGGCGCTCTGGAGGTTCCATGTGTTGCTGATAGATAAAATGTAAGAGGGGTTAAATAATGATGCCTTGTGAGTATAGACTTTTTAAATACAATAATACAACAAAACCTGCTAATTCTATAATACCTGACTTGGGTGATTTGGTATAACATAAAGTCGAGAAGCCTCATTATTTATTTCTAACAGTACATTCCTGAATGCTTCCCAACCTTCTTCACCAGAGCTACCAGCCGGAACAATTATAGTACTACGGTTTCTGTTGACAGATGCCTCTGAAACCTGAACATAAATTTTGTGTCAGCAGCTAAATATCATAGTTATATCACACTATACACAGTAATTTTAGAAACAGACATGGCAAAGAGTAATGTAGGTTGATCAAGATGTTAAGAAAAATATCAGTAATGGCAAAATATGGCTCAATTATCTTGTGCCCATGTTGTGTTTGTGTGTTCTTATTCTTTTGTGTCCTAAGTGAAACTTGCCCTCTATTTATACAGAGCTTTTGTGTCCACCAGTTTGAACTTTCAGTCATTAGTACAGAGCAATAATATCTACTACTCCCTCCGTTCCAAATTGTAGTTCGCTGTTGATTTTTGGATATGCTTTTGACCTTTCGTCTTATTCAAAAAATATATGTAAATATTGTTTATTTTGTTGTGATTTGTTTTATCATTAAACATGCTTTAAACATGACTTATATTTTTTCATGTTTGCACTAATTTTTTGAATAAAACGAATGGTCAAAAATCATGTCCAAAAGTCAACAGTGAACTAAAATTTGGAACGGAGGGAGTACAAAAGTTCTAGATAGAGGAGAGGTTTCACTCAGTGACAAGAAAGCACACATATGACATATGCAAGTCATTCTCCTGGAGCACATTCCCTCCATCATATTATCAGCATTAATGTGTAATAAAATTTGTAAGTATGTCTGTTGGTAACTTATATTGTTGTCCTAATTATGGTTATAACTAATAATTACAAATTCTTGACCTAACTACGGTTATATCATCAAAATATCACAATCAGTTCCACTATATGGTTTCACTCACAGATTTCATATTTGAACTGTTTTTCCAAAACAGTCGCTATCAATTATAAATTTATAATACCGACTCACACGCTCTTTCAGGAACTAACCACAGAATCAGAGTATCAGACCTTTTAAGACCAAAGGATTTTCAAAGAAAGACTACTTAATGTCATAGAATATTTTATATATGCTTTTCCCTATCGTGAGCCCCAATAGGGCTGGAAAAATAGCTCGTGGCTCGCGGCTCGGCTCGGGCTCGGCTCGGCTTGGACAGGCTCGGCTCGGAGGTGCTTCCGAGCTCGAGCCGAGGCCACTTTTGGGGCTCGGGAAAATAGCGAGCCGGCTCGGGCTCGGCTCGTTTCTGACAGAGCTCGGTCTGGCTCGACTCGTTGTCATATTTTGAACGTGAAACGCCTTCGGCTCGTGGCTCGGCTCGGCTCGGCTCGGAGGTTTACCGGGCTCGAGCCAAGCCCACTTTTGGGGCTCGCCAAAATAGCGAGCCGGCTCGGGCTCGGCTCGTTTTTGACCGAGCTCGGCCGAGCCAGGCTCGGCTCGTTTCCACCCCTAAGACCCAACACTTAACAAAAAGAAAAATTACCATGCAAATATTACCCTACACACCTTACATATTTTCTTAAGCATTAATAATGCTACTGACATAATGTATGGAAGACGCTCCAGAAGAAACGCCTTTTTTTGTTTTGTGTGTTCTTATTCTTTTGTGTCCTAAGTAAAACTTGCCCTCTATTTATACAGAGGTTGTGTGTCCACCAGTTCAAACATTCAGTCATTAGTACTTCATACAATTTTGGATAGACTAGACTGCTTGTACATGCAGAAAAATTAATTTAGGATGGATGCAATGAAGAAATATAACAAAAAGAAAACTACTCTCTGGCTTCCAAGTTCCAACTATACAATAGTTTCTATCTAAAGTGAAGGATCATTGGCTTTACAGGCAGCGTATGTAGATGTACATGATATTAAACTCATGTCCACATCCATATTATATTTTCAAGCACACAAGATGGACACGAGACTTACTCTACTCTTTTTTATTGTATTAAGACTATAGTGTCGTAGGAGTGACCATAATAACTAGGCAAATACTCTAAAAAAAAAATTCATGCTGACAATGAAGACAAGCAAGATAAATCATAAGGAGACAAAATACAAAAAAGATAAGAAGTCAACCACAATCATATAAGATAATTAAGAAAAGGTGATGAATTTGAACAAGGGTGGTTATATTTGACAAAAAAAACAGGCCAGCACCAATAAATCAACATAACAAACACTTAGTAATGCTATTGATCGGCCGTTCAACACGATCGGACACTAGCCACGTGGGTGGGCCCCACATGGGATCCTTTACTCATACGCGCATGTCCACTAGTGAGATCATTTCTCTTTCTAGCGCTCGCTGCACATCTCCAGCAGCAATATAGTACTAACTTCAACATCACATATCTGGGATTTCACTTCCAACATCCTGCTTGGTGCATCCTCCCACAACGAGCTCATCTAACAAGCTAGGCGACCATATCTGACGAGCATGACAGGTGGCTCACTGAATCTGAGGAAGACGGTCAAGAGGAGGCACATCATCATTTTTGCCTTGAAACATAGCACATGTATGTGTGAAACATTCGAATTTGCTAATTGAAACATTTTAAATCTCGCGAAATATCTTGCTTTGTATGGGGTGGATGAATCAACTGCTGAACATGTTGTGTTCATCTCCATCGGTTCTTTTGTCATGTTGCAAAGTTCTTTTCCCACTTTACAACTTTTCGCATGTTCCAACACTAGCCGACCATGTTTCATTATGTTTCATTAGTTCTTTTGTCAAAAGTCAAGTTCCATTTGGAATGTTCCAATAGTTCTTTTCGCATGTTCCAATACTGGCGACCATGCATGTTTCACCATGTTTGATAGACATAACATTATGTTTCAACATGCATAATTAAATGTTTCATTAGTACATTCTGTAATGTGCTAATGTTCCACTAATACTATGTGTATATTTGAAACAAATTGCCTACGTTTGGAACAAGCGTCCGATAGTTAAGCAACTATCGGACATCCAATCCATACTTGGACCCATACTTAATAGGAAATACAACCTCTCGCAATTTAGGGCCATTATATGAAGAAAAAGAATCAACATGAACAAAATTTCCTTTATGTTTAAGAATACGTGTGGTGTTAAGTGTTCATTTGTGTAATTTGTTTATATTTGTAAAGATGTTTTAAATTTTCAAGTGAGACTTCATGTTTATAGGCCATGTGATTTGTGTGCAACATCCTTTAGACTTTGAAGTATATGGTGATGGTTTGCAAGGTTCAAGCCTAACCTTAGTTGCGCCAAATCTAGTTAGTCAATATTTGGTTTGTGCAATAGTTGTGAGCCTACCAAACTTTTTCTCAGCACCCAGGGCCACATACGATAGACTCAAGGTGTTTTTGGATCATAGCCAATTTCCCATCAAACCTTGCCCACAATTGGCATGACCAATGAAAGGTTAATAATTCCTCAACAGATGAATTGACAAAGTTTTGGCAAGGAAATGAACTAAGGGTGTGTTTGGTTTGTAGCCCTGGATCACCTTACCAAAATTTGGCCATGCCTTTGCTATTTGGCTACCATTTGGTTCATAGCCAAGATTTGACTTGCCCAAAAAAATTTTTGACACACCTTTCATTTTACACGTAATGCAAGTGCCAAGCACGAGCGGTGAAATCTCAGCTCGAGCGTTGGCAAGCCAACATGAGCGGCATACAAGCATGTGGGGCCTAGAAGCAGATTCACCCAACAGACGCAAACTAACAATTAAAGCATTCTGGTGGATCTCAACAACTAGCCAGTGATTAGATTATTGTTGTGTGATTCAATTAACTTTCCAATTTTCATAACTAATTCAGTTGTGGTCCGAATTATGTGAATCAAAACTATTATTTAATTTAAAATCCTAGGTTACTTCTTTGTAATTTTATATGTTTGGACGAAACAAGTTCATAGTTCGTCTAAAATCCTAAGAGACCATTTTTACTATTTTTAAAATGAATTTATTAATTTATTGAGTTTTTATTTGAATCTAAAAAATTTGTGATTTTTCATAAATCCACTCATATTTGGGAAGCAACCACAAAATACTTACTAGTAACTTTTCGTAACTAATTTGGTTTCCAACCAAACAATAACCATTCACATTCTGCAAATTTTTTGGCTAGCTTAGTAGGCTTCAAACCAAACAATAACCATTGATGCCCTACCAAATTTTGGCTTCAATCCAAACACAACAATTTTGCCAATAATTTGTTTGTGCCCTATGTTTGGTCATGACCAAAATTTGGTTGGGTCACCTAGTGCCACGAAACAGATACACCCTACGATGGCAGGGTGGGTGGGGGGGTGGGTCGGGTAGTAGCAATCCAAACATGCCGAAATCGGTCAACATACCAACAATTGGCAATGCAAGCATTGGTAGGTAGACATTAGCAACAAACCAAACAAGCCATCAACCTTTTGCCAAAACTCCTCACAAACATTGCTCTCAATTTTCTAGTAAAAAAAAGTGTCTTGCCGCAACCACACTTTTTGAAGTTTAGTTGCTGCAAAGTTATATGTTTGGCACAACTAAACATAACCAAGTGTGGCAAGCCACAGTTTCTGTGGTGAGAAATTGGAGTACAACAAATGTGGCAAGTTTTGCAAAAAAAAAAAAAAAAAAAAAATCCTACAATGTGTGGTTCAAGATGCTAAGTGCAGCAAGCCACACCATTGCAACAACCAAACATTGGCTAACTAGATTGTGGGGCAACTCACTTTAAGAATGTTGAGTCAAAGTTGCAAACCAAACAGCTATTACCTATTTACCTGTGTCCTTTGGAATTGTATGATTTCTGGTTTTGCAAGCCTTAAAATCTGACTTTCAGTGTGGAACAATCAATAGATAGCTTTAGCTGCTCAAATATATCACGCCAACTAGCCGTCATGATTAAGACAACTGCATATACATTCAGAGCTCAGCTCAACCTAGCCTTTAAACAATTCAAGAACCTGAAACATTCTATAGAAGGTCAAACAACTTGATTTCCTGAATATATCATCCATATAAGGCACAACGAAATCAGTAACATAATGAGATTATATTTTTTTTTAAGGTAAAGTATTTAGGCTGCATATTGCCAGTTTGCCACACCAAACTAGTATGAGGGTTGGCTAATCAGTAATCAAGCTTTTAATTTTTCCTTTTTCCTTTGAAGTTTGGACCGATAAGTGCTCCATCACAGTATAACTCTACATCTCTACAGCAAATGTGCACATTAATTCAACGCACTAGAAAGTCAAATTCTGTATCACATGGAGTACAAAAAACTGGATGCTGTAAAATAAGATAAAGCAAACCAATGTAACCACAAGTCCGCAACACATAAAACGTATACAATTTTCCATGTATACAAAGTCAACTGTGTGTCTATAATCGAGATATAGGTGCGGTACCCATCTTTACTCGCATCCTCTTGCATTTCCACAGAAGATTCAAGGCAAAATCAATGCACTAGTTATTGCTACAGCTGGTAGCCTTGAAACAACAGAATGCTCCGCAAAATGGAATATTGCCATAACAAGCCAGCATGGACACGGTGTACTATTTTCGGTCAGTTGGAACAAGTTCAATTAATACTAGTAGCCAGCGGTAACAACCAGTAACTGTAATATTGACATTCCCAGAATTGGGGAAACAAAAATCTGAGCAGGACTCGACAAGTCGAGGAAAATACCCCACTTTGGTCCTCCTGCTTTGGGCTCTGGACTCTTTAGGACCTAAACCTTTCCAAAGCCCCAGCTCCCAAGAAACCTCTTAACTTGTGCCTTGGTCAGAAAAGACCCTCTGTCACCGACAGGTGGGTCTATGCTCCATATACCAAAGACACGGACTAAAATGTCATTTTTTAAACCAGCGTGCTTTTTCAGGCCTGGAAGTTGAGCACCTTTTTTATCATATGTAAAAAAAGCTGAGGACCAACGGACCAGTCCAGGAGGACCCAAACAGGAGTTTTCCCTTGCTAAATTTGCACACCAAAATTTCCTGTTCTAGATGCAGAGTTCCCACTTCCAAGTCCTCGAAACATGGCATTTCCCACTATATGCTCCCAATTTGGCGATTCCGCCATACCGAACTCGCACAAAACTGACAAAATTGGAATTTTCGTTCATAGCAATGTAGAGAAATGCTACGTCACCTTGAGGAAACGGCCTCTCTTGTTCTCCCCGATATCGAAGTAGAACACCTGCGCGGGGCGCAAAATTAGCAACGGCGACGGCGAAATTAGCGGCGAAATCGGGGCCAATCGCGGAGAGGCGGGCCCGACCTTGGTGTCGAGGCGGAGCTCCTTGCTGAAGGCGTCGCGCTCGTCGGTGCGGATGTAGTAGTCGAAGAGGTCGAGGAACCAGGCGACGCCGGCGACGGGCACGATGATGGTGGAGCGCGTGGCCGACGTCTTCTCGGAGATCTTGAGGTACCTCCCCCGCGGATTCTCCTTCAGATCGAAGTAGAACAGCTTGTGCTCGAACTGCAGCGTCTTGCTCACGAGCTCCACGTCGCCGCCGACGCCGCCGCCCCCGCCGCCGCCCACCATGACCCCCCCTCCCCCTCCTCCACCTCCACCGCCGCCGCCGCCGTCCATGGCCGCCGCCCCGGACCCGAGCTAGGGTTTTGGGGAGAGAGATTGGGCTGTGATTAGGGTTTGGGTTTTTTTGGGTTTAAACGAGGTCGAGTCCAGGGGGATGTGAGGTTGGAAATCGGATAGATCTCGAGGGGTTACCCGCCGCAAAGGCGGGGCTACCTGTATTGGGAGTGATGCAGTCTCTGATTGGTGGGTCATGTTTAGGTGTGGGACCCACAGGTCGGTGAGGTGGGTTGGGCGTTGGTGGGCGGCGCCCGTGTGCGCGTGTGGTACCTGCGACTGCGGATGCTGACCGCGAGCCCGTGCCGTGGTGACTTGTGATTGGTCAACCGCTCGCGCTGACGTCAGACGGCCAGTGTAAGGTTGGCACGAAATTTGAGAAAACTTCCGTGAAAATTTATGGAAATTATGCGAAAACTACACTGGCAATTTAAGATTTATTTTTTGGGACCGACTACAGTGCAGACGCCTGCATTTTGCGTTTCGTGCAGGCGCCCATTTTTTTCAACATGATTATACAAAAATTTCATTACGATAATACATAAATTTCACCGCACGTAAATCTTGAAAAACGATATAAAAAAGTGAAAAAAACTCCGTAAGTTTATAAAAGCGCACGGCGTCGCGTTTTGCCGAGGAAGAAAACACCGAGCGTCGGCGGTCGGCGTCGTCGGCGGCGAAGATAAGCGGCGTCGCCGAAAGCAATATGCGGCGAAGCGAGAAGCGGCGCCGACGCGACGGCATCACTGCGTCGCGACGCGAGTGCAGAGCAGCGTCCTCGGCGTCGGCGGCAGCGCAGCAGCGGCGGCGGCGGCGCGATGGCGGCGGCGTCGGCAGCGAAGCGTGGCGGCGGCGGCGGCGGCGAGCAGGCACGGCGGCGTCGGCGTCGGCGTCGGCGTCGCGTGCCGCCTCGTTAATGGATATGCATGTCTGGTGAACGTACGTACTGACATGTTTTCCTTCACTGGATTGTATGAACTTTCTTCTCTTGCATGCAGTGATATACAGGCAGCCATGCTACATGCTCGCGCATGCGCCGCAGGACGAGGCAAATGCGAATGCGGCCTACTACCGGCTCGCGTCGAGCGCCTGCACTCGGCCGCGAGCGCAGGCGCCCACAGAGGAGCAAATCCATTATTTTTTATAAGGTATTTTTCCAATTTTTTTTGTGAAGGTGTAGTTTGATTAGAAAAGGTTAGATTTTGTAAATTTTAACAGATAATCAGTTAAATTATACCATATCTAGTATCAAAAGACGTATCTGTTTAAATTTCTTTTCATATAACATTATTTGTATAAATTAATAATATATGGTAAGAGAACTTTAACTATCAAAGTATCTTTTGAGGATTTTTTTCAAATCAAAATACAGACTACATAAAAAAGAAAGTAATTAGTAAGCCGATATATATTTGCAATCGATTGAATTGTACCCCCTCCTTTAGTCTATTTTTATAAGACTTTTTTTTATTTTACACTTAAATTGATAAATCTTTAAAAAGCCAAAATTATCATTACATTCCAATGTAATGAATGAATTTTATTTCAAAGTTAGTTCCAATAGATGAAAAATTAAGAAAAGCACTAGGGGAAGCATAGAAAACCATGCCCGCTCGTATAAGTGGACTTATCCAAAATAAAACATGCCTTATATAGATATACACATGGAGTGCATTAATATATAAACTCTACCTCGAATGCTCCAAAGAGAATATCATCAGTATCTCTACTATTGAAAGTCTATAATAATATATTCCATCCGTTTCGCTATATTTATCTATAGCACACCATGTGCACTAACCAAGAAAGTAGTAGTTTTAAGAAAAAAAAAAACCGTGTGCAAAGACCAACATACCCTATTTAATAGCATGTTCCAGCTAGTTTTCTTCTTACTAAGCATTTAATTGAGGGGTAAAGAATGAAACCATCACAATAACTACATTGTTGATATTTACAATGGACAAACATTATGAAACGTATTTTTCCGAGTCCATAGATAAAAATAGTGAAACGGAGGGAGTAACAATTATTCAGTAATGAATGGTAATAAGCCATTTCACTAAACTATTTATGAGTGATTAATGGTGGTCATTATCACCGCCCCCTTCCTACAAAAGGTGTTAGAATTAGGGATGCAAATGGATCGATCCTAGGGCCATCTTTGACCCTCTATAGTGCATTTGTTTGTATTAAAAAACTTGATTCCGAATCTATTTATTGCAGAAAAATAAACTAGGGAGGGCCAAAGATGACCCTAGGGCCGACCCATTTGCATCCCTAGTTAGAATAAACAAATTCATGAGGTGTTAGAATAAACAAATTCATGTGCCAACCTCGTAGTCATCCAGACATCTCCCCTTCAACTTCCCCCTTCTTTCTTTTAGGAGTTGCCCCTCTCAATTATCTCCATTCTTGTTGCACAATGCCTCTATCGACGTCTCTTCTTCACAACTCCACGCATTTTCCTATCTGCTTACCATTAATGCCACCTCCACCACCGATCAAAATCAACAACATTATGTGACAGTATAGATCATTGTACAACACATGTGCCAACATTATTGTCTATCCATATAACTTTTAGAAGACACTTCAGCAAGAGCCAAAGTGTTTGGTTCAACTTGGCATCCTTGTTCAGAAAGTTTATATCAATAACTTTATAGCATATGTCATTTATAGAAGGAAATGGTAATATTTTGGTCCCAAAAACTACGATCTTGAGCAATATGGCACTCAAACTCGAAAACGAAGTTAATTCAATCATTAAAAAAATGACAAAATAGTCTATTTACAAACATAATGGTGGTTTTGACCGATCAAAGATGATTTACGCGTGTGTTATATTTATTTTTACATAAACAAATTTATGAAATCTAACCTTTATTTTATATTTAATATTTCCATTTATTTTGCGAGCTCATTTTTCCATATTTTACTGTGCCGTACCATTTTTAAAAAATATAGCATTTTTCTAATATGTAGTCTAAAAAATAATAATAAAAATACGAAATGATTGTTTTAAGTTCAAAAAATAATGTGAAGAATTCATGTGGTTAGATAATCATATTAAACTCAAATGCATAGTTTAGTTTGGCTGCCATGAAATATTCTTTTTTAAAATACATGTAGCACTTTGGTCAAACTATCTTTTGACTAGTCAAGCAACAATTTTGGTGTGCTTTCTATTTTGAGGAATAAATTAATTTGGTTTTGAAGTTCAAAGACCAAACAGGTCGATGACCATAGTTAATTAGAGATAAAAACAATACCATTCCTATTTCAAAAATGGCTTATCCATAGATCATTTAGGTGGAGACCTAAGATTATGCCTCATGTCGTGTCTCAGCTTTTTGACCTTTTTCTATAGAGTCCATTGTTGCCAGATGGTCGGCGTGACCGTTCGGTATGTCGCATTCTTTCTAGAGGTTGGGCATAGTGCTTTTGGACCCGCCAGATGAACTGGCGTGATCTCGACGGAACGCTAGACAGCTTTGTCTAGAAGGGGTTCGTTGAACGGTTTGGCATGACCATTCAGGGAGTCGGACAAACTTTTTCTTGTAGGTGTGCTAAATGAGGTCCAATCTCGTCAGATGGTCTAGCATGACCGTCCAGGTGCCAACCGATTTTGTCTAGTAAGGTTTGTTGGGAGTGTCTGCACGGCTGACTAGGCAGTACAGGGTTTCTTCAAGCCAGACGGTCCAATATGTTGAATGTAGTGGTGGGAATCAGGCCGTGCCGTGCTGACCTGGCCCGGGCCCGTCATGCCTCGGGCCGGTGCAAAATGGGCTGGCACGGAGTGCCAAATTCTAGGCCCGGCACGATCCAAAGGCACGGTGGGCAGGCCCAAACACGGCACGTACGGGTGACAAAACAGCAGGAAAAATAATTTTTTATAAATTCATACGTTGCTCAAATATAAAAGTTATCTACATAAAAAATATGCGTATTGAAATTATCTACAACTTTTCTGTTAAACTTAAATTCATACGAGTAACAGAAGACCCCGATAATGGTGAATTACCGAGGACGGTGCGTCGGCCCTAAAGCGGGCAGCGAAGAAAATATTTTTTATAAATTCATACGTTGCTCAAATGTAAAACTTGTCTACATGAAAAAGATGTGTCTTGAAATAATCTACAACTTTTGTATTGAGCAGAAATTCATCTGAGCAATGGGAAAACACGAAAAATACAAATTAACTACTGACTCATGCCTTATTTCGGGCTGTGCCGGCTCAAACACGGCCCAGACAGTCGGGCCGGGCGGCACGTCGTGCCTGGTTTCAAGGCCCTGCCCGGCACCCCATTCAGGCTGGCCCAGCCCAGCCCATCTTTTCCCATGCCATGCCGTGCTTCGGGCCATGCCCGGGCCGGCCCAGGTGGCCTGGTCCAAACTGCCAGCACTAGTTGGATGTCCGCTCTGACCGTGTGGTAGGCACCCAACGTTTATAAGGTTAGCATATTTAAGGCTCGATATTACTGTCGGCTAAGTTGCTACTTCATTTTGAACCACCCCTAAGCCTATTAATGTAAGTGCTACCCGGAATTAGTGTTTGGGATCGAAAAAGGAGCAGAACTGAAAAAAAAAAGAAGAAGAAGAAGAAGAAGAAGAAGAAGAGAGACTGAGGGACAGAGCAGAACTCTGACTTGCATCTACTTGAGACCAGCGAACGAAGAAAGGAGATGGATCTTTGTGTTTGTAGTGTTTGTAGGCTGCCCTCGCACGTCGCACTTTGCCATGTGACTCCAAACGTTGCACCTTCCACACTTGTGATGGATCGATCTATCCATATATCCTTGTGTTTTTTTGCCCCCTCTCATCATCTCATGTGATCCCAATTGCTGCACCACCGATCTCATATCCCATCACCATCACTTCACTCATGCCCCTCCTATGCCTATGCGTGCCCGACGAGCGTCCCATCCCGTTTTTAACAGCGTCACGAGCGCCCATGCATGCATGCATGCACGTAGGCGCCTTGCGCGCGCGCTCGTACGTGTGTTCGTTGGCGCGTCCCTAGGCTCCCTACAAGCACACGCACGGGAGCACGGCCATGACATATTGACATGAGAGTTCAGCAGCAGCAGCAGCAGCAGCAGCAGCAACTCGGCTCGGCTCGCTCTTCTCCTCCAAGATGAGGCGCGGCATCCGCAGCTTCTGCCACGGCGTCGGCTCCACGTCCACGCTGCAGCAGCTCCACATGGCCGCGGGCGGCGGCGGCGGCGACGCCGCGTCGTTCCTCACAGTGCCGTCGTCCGTCGTCGGCTCCTGCGCCGCCGGGAGCGAGGCGACCGCCGGCGAAGCGGCGGCGGCGGTGACCCTGGAGCAGATGATCCTGCAGCTGGACCTGGAGGAGGAGGCGGCGAGGAAGGCGCGGCGCGCGGCGGCGGCGGAGGGGGAGGGGGAGGAGGAGTGCTGCTTCCACCCGCGGCGCATGTCGTGCGTGAGCGGCGGCGCGGACCACGTGCTCCGGTCGGCGCGGGACGCGCTGAGCCAGTACCCGCGCTTTTCCCTCGACGGCCGGGACGCCATGTACCGCGCCTCCTTCAGCAGCTACTACGAGGGCATGGGCCTCGCCGGCGACGGCGCCGGACACCGGAGGGCGTCGGTGTGCTGCGCCGGGATCGGCGGCGGCGGCGGCGGCGTCGCGGGGGCCTACGAGGTGGACGTGGAGCGGACGCTGCGGATGCCGGCGACCGTGGCCGGGGAGAGCGTGGTGTGGTGCAAGCCCGGCGTGGTGGCCAAGCTCATGGGCCTGGAGGCCGTGCCGGTGCCGGTCAGGGGAGGCCGCCGCGCCGGCGCCGCCGGGAGGAGGAAGGCGGTGGGGATCACTGGCGGCGGCGGCGGCGGCAGGAAGCAGAGGCTGAGGAGGATGGGGAAGGAGGAGGAGCTGGCCGAGAAGGAGAGGCTCTTCATGGCGCTGCATGGCTACGACGCTCGCCACGCCGGCGCTCTTCAGGCCGCCGTGGGCCCCAATGTCAGTGGGATTGGCAGGGACGACGGCGATGGCTGGGATCAGTTCCGGTTCCCTTCCTAAATGAGTGGCTGTCAATTCATGCAAGTGCAGTTGTGCGTCTGATACACACACACACACACACACACACACACACACACACACATATATATATATATATATATATATATATATATATATATATATATATATATATATATATATATATATATCTCATCAGCGTAGCACAATCAAATGTTTTTAAAATTTTCTTGTAACATTATAGCAACTAGCTCCATGTTTTCTAAAGAGCGCGCTAGAGTTTATGTTATTTTTACTGCTTGGGGTTAACTTCATTGTAAATTGCGCTAAAGGTACTCAAACTTCTCTTATTATTCATGTTTTCAAGTTCTAGCTCACTTTCTGATCTCTGAACCTCTTAGAGAAGATATATATGCTGTTTCAATTGAAAAGGTTATGCACATTATGTTTTTAACGACCTAGACTATTGTGGCCACTCATTCTACTTAATCAAATGGCCTAGCTAGTTAGTAAACTCTAAATCCTCTAGGGGTTTGTGAATAAATCTGGATTATACAAGTTTTGTGAACGGTTCAGTAATCTCGCTCTTACCCTACAAAAAAGTGTTCTAGACCTTATGATCATGATATATATCTTATTTACGTACGTACTACATGCGTTTGCACTAACATACATATATCCTCAGACCATCTCCAACAGTCCCACCATCCTATCCCCTAAAACACTATTCATATACTCCCTCTATTCCAAAATATAGGGCATATAAATTTTTGGCACGGTCTTCAAAGTATAACTTTGACAGTTAATTTCTTTCAAAATATGTCATTAGCAACTACAAAACTGACATCATATCAAAGTACTTTTAAATACGGATCTAAATATATTACTGTTGACACCCAAATTTGGTAGAAAATCGGATATTCAGAGAAGGCCGAATATGTTGGAATTATTGGGCCAAGTCGGAATTGGGCTTTATCGAAGAAGAAAGAATACATATTCAGAAAACGATGAAGACTTTGGAAGGAATACGATCGGATTAAGGTCGTATCGGTATCGGCTTTGTAAACACTATAAATAGGGTTTTAGGGCTTCATAGAAAGGGATTCAATCTACAACAAACACAAAACCCTTTTCCGAACCCGATCGACTTCGTCGAGAGGCTTCAAATGCAGGTAGAGCTATCTCGATGGGATAATCGATTCTCTCCTTGTAACCCGTGTGCATGGCTGTATCAATTTGATCTCATGTATACAAACCATGTTAGACTGCCTCGGGAGTTACCGATCTTTAACATGTTCTCGCATATTGCACTGTCTCGGTTTAATCGATCTGTAATATATGTTTACCTTGCAATGCCAATTATCAAATGTCTTGCGTGTTTTTCTTTGAATCTGATGTATGCGACTGTCTCGTTAAATCGATCTTGCGTATCTCTTGTTCAGGATCTGGTATGTCCAGATGTTTGCCGATTAGTATTGTGCTACCAATCAGTCTTAAATTGATAAACCGATTTGCTAGTTCATATCGGTCTTGGATTTGAATCTTGTCTTGGCTCGACCAATCTATTCGATCTATTTCTCGGTTTGATCTAGTATTTCGATTTAAAGGCTTAATAATCGATATTAGTAAAAATACCAAAAAGAAACAGATTTATATTTAAATGCTTATTGAATCTATTCGCTCTATCGGTTTATTAGCCGATAGATCTTCTAATCGGATTATTTGGAACCGATTACAAATAACTGATCCGCTAATCGGAAGCCGATTAGGCCTATATTATCGACAATTTTCTCCTTATTGATTTACAGGTCAAATCAATTGGCACGCTTGGTTTGAGTTGCGACGCGATCACTGAATCGACGCTTCTGCACGTGTGTTCACGTTTTCGTGTCAACACACTTTTTGGCACGCCCGGTGGGACCACGACAATCGAATCGGCGAGATGGCGCGACCGATGCGAAGCGGCGATGAGGCGCTCAAACACGTTCTTGAACCAAATGACGTTTGATGAACTGAGCCCAGATCAGGAAAAAGAGATTGAAGATAGGCTCGCGGAAATTCATGAAGAAAACAAGAAGAGAATGTTAACTGGCTATCGGAAAACTCGTAGCGGCCAGATTACCAAAACTTCCATTGGAGATCCACTGTTGACTGGGGACTATTCTGAAATAATAAGAGATCAGATCAACAATTCGGTTTACCGATCGATGCTGGACCAATCATCGGTCTTGGGGCGCATCGTCCAGGATGGAACCAGTGCTGCTTTGCACCACATCATGACTGGACAGGCACCGCAGTGAATCGGAATTTTACGCCGGGGATGAATCCTACTTACGCTCAGCCAGGGGCATCACATGCAGGAACTTCTCAGTCGGCTCTCTCGGTGGCTATCAACCCAACTCCGATTCAAATGCTATCGGGTAATCAGGCTATAGTCCCGGTCCCAGAACCGGTATATCAGCCGATTAACCCTGGATTCAATGGGAATCTAGAGGATATGACCAGAATTTAGTCTGACATGATGAAGCAATGCGGGTTCAACACGCCTAAGATTGCCCCGCATTACACTATGCCGTATCCATCGGCTTTTAACGAAACAGAGTATCCGCATAAATATCGCGTTCCTGATTTTGCAAATGCCAAGTTTAGTGGGAGCGATCACACCTCCACGCGCGAGCATATTGCCAGGTTTCTTGCACTGTGCGGCGAGGCGGCATCTAAAGATACTCTCAAATGCCGGTTATTCCCATTGTCGCTATTGGGATCGGCTTTCAATTGGTTTACATCGCTTCCTCCTAACAGTGTCACCTCATAGCCAGATCTGGAGAAGAAATTCCATGAATACTTTTATTCCGGAGAAAATGAGGCGAGAATTACCGATATCATGATGATCAAGCAGAAATTTGGTGAATCGGTAAATGATTACTTACGCCGGTTCAGAGAGGTGAGGAATCGGTGCTATAGCCTTTCACTGCCCGACAACGAGTTGGCGGAATTGGCTTTCAAGGGCCTACTACCCGTTAATCAGAAAAAGGTGGGTAACCAAGAGTTTGCGGACATATCCCATCTGGCCCATAAGATCGCGCTTTATGAAAGCCGATTTTCAGATAACTCCTACCGGCGGAAGGATTATCGGAACAATAACAACAGCAACAGGAGCAAAGATAAAGCTGTCAATATTGTTGAGACAGAAGATACAGAAAGTTCCGACGACTCTGATACTGATGAGGTCAGTGCTTATGTTGCCGAGTGGGTAACTAACAAGAAGGAATTCGAGTTAGGGTGGATTAAGCCGAAGAGTCCCGAGAAGGGCAAGTATTCTTTTGATACCTCCAAGTGTGATCGGATTTTCGATCATTTGTTGCAGGAAAAACAGATTCGGCTCAAACAGGGACACGTTATTCCACCACTCGAGGAACTAAAGAAGCGCAAGTACTGCAAGTGGCACAATTCCTACTCGCACGCTACCAACGAGTGCAACGTGTTTAAACAAATTGTACAAAAGGCGGTCGAAAACGGACAATTGCGATACCAGGGTAAAAATCCGCAGATCGAAACAGAACCGTTTCCAGTCGGATTTGTTGGGATGGTAGATGCTAAGAGGAAAGCCGATGAACCCGAGAGTTCAAATCGGTTTAAGGTACTCGTTGGACCCAAGAGGATCGTGGTGGAGGAAAAGCCGGAATTACAATTTCGACCATCGAACCGGCGGGGCGCCATAAGAACTGGAGAATGGCGCGAGGTGAAGAGCGGCCAGGATAATAGTCCGATCGTTAAGCCAAAGCCAAAGCCGACCTTTGATCAATTGATGAAGAAATATGATCGGATGGCTAAAGAGGCTCCTCGCAGGGGTGACAAAGTAGATATTCCTGAATCAGTCCATGGAAATTCAGAAGACCAATATTGGGAGATGGAGCATTGGGAGTGCCCTTTTCCGGTATTCTTTGGGAGGAAAGGATGTCATTACCTACTTTGGAGAACTGTCCGATGAACCACGCCTTTGTTCCACCCAAGCGAGTATCGGTAAAAGATCGGCTTGTGTTTCCAAGGAAAGAGGTCGAGGAAAAGCCGATAGATAGAGAAACTAATGTGCATCGGCCTCCCAAGGTACCGCTGCCAAGATGGTGCCCGAAGGGGATCACTAAATCCCAAAAGCGGCGTCTGCAGCGGATGAGGCACGCTGAAGCCAGAGAGGCAGAAGCCGAGAAGTTTAGAGATGCTCTCTTGGAGCAAGTAAAGCCAATGAAACCAACTAGGGGCAAGCAGGAATGGAGGCCAAAGTTGAGATCGGCTGTTATCATTGAAAAGGATTCTGATGAGGCATCTTTTGGCACTAATATGGTTTGTATCCTGCCTCGGGAATTCATGTGCGATTACGAGGAAGAAGTCATGAGTGGTGGTTGGCGCAGAAGATGCTATTTTAAGAAACCGAGAGAATTCCGATTGCATTTGAAGCCACTATTTATAATGGGATACATGAATGGAAAACCGATTTCGAGGATGATGGTGGACAGTGGTGCAACGGTTAATTTGATGCCATATTCTGTGTGCCGCAAAATCGGTAAATCCACGGAGGATTTAGTCAAAACAAATATGGTGTTAAGTGACTTCAACGGAAACCCGACCGAGGCCAAAGGGGTGCTGGTCGTGGAATTGACTGTTGGGAGTAAGACAATCCCGACGGCCTTTTTTGTAATCGAAGGAAGGGGAAATTACAATGTGCTACTGGGAAGAGACTGGATACACGCCAACTGCTGCATACCGTCAACGTTGCATCAGCTTTTGATCCAGTGGATTGGCGAACAAATAGAAGTGGTCAAAGGAGAGTCCCTGACGGCGGAAGCCGATTGCGCCGAAATACATGATAATTTAGAGGCGTTATCGGGAAAACCTCTAGACGTTTGCGATTTTCTCAGTTTTAGCAAGGCCGGCTTCAAGCCAACGACGTTGGAAGCGCAGTCAGTGACTCAAGGACATGAGGGTTTTTTATGGGAACCGCGGCACTAGAGGAAGTAGAGTATAAGATGGGCCAGGGATTTATATCGGCTGATGAACTTGAAAAAGTCGATATAGGATCTGATGGCAAAGAGAGGCCCACTTACATCAGTAAACAGTTGCCGCGGGAATATAAAGATCGGCTTATTCAGATACTCAAGGATCGGGTTGATTGTTTTGCCTGGGAATATCATGAGATGCCTGGTTTAGACCGATCTATAGTTGAACATAGGATTAAGATGAAACACGGATTTCGCCAAGAAAGCGACCACCGAGGAAGATCAGTTGGAAGATTTATGATCAAGTAAAGGCCGAAATTCAAAGATTGTTGGACGCAAAGTTTATTCGGCCGTGCGAATATGCCGATTGGATTTCTAACATTGTGCCAGTGGGGAAAAAGGATTCTGATAAAATTCGGGTGTGCATCGACTTCCGGGATTTGAACAAAGCAACGTATAAGGACGAATACCCAATGCCGATTGCCGATCGTTTGATTGATGCTGCCTCCGGTAATCGGATTATTAGTTTCCTAGATGGCAATGCAGGTTACAATCAGATATTTATGGCCGAAGGAGATGTGAGCAAAACTACGTTCAGATGCCCTGGTTCTATCGGCTTGTTTGAATGGGTCGTAATGACTTTTGGGCTGATCAGTGCTGGGGCTACATATCAGAGAGGGATGAATCTGATTTGCCACGATTTAATCGGTAAACTTGTTGAGATTTATATCGATGATGTGGTAATTAAATCGTGAGGAGGAACAACACTTGGTCGATGTTATAACCGTGTTAGATCGGTTTAGGAAATATGGCATGAAGATGAATCCAAAGAAGTGTGCTTTTGGGGTATCTACCAAGCAAGTTCCTAGGATTTATGGTGCATCGAGAGGATTGAAGTTCACCCCGATCGAGTAAAGGCAATCCTAAACACCAAGCCTCCGGATTCAAAGGTTCGTTTACAAGAGCGATCAAGTAAAATTAATTATTTGAGGAGATTTATTTCAAATTTATCGGAAAGAATTATTCCATTTTCACCGCTGTTCAAGCTAAAAGATTCCGATAAGCACATTTGGGGGCCGGAACAGCAGAAGGCATTTGATGATATCAAAGGTTACTTGGCGAGCCCGCCAGTTCTGGTAGCTCCGAAAGACGGCTTGCCATTTAAGCTCTATTTATCGGTGTCGGAAAAAACACTAGGGGCAGTGTTGGTCCAGGAAGTGGATGGAAAAGAGCACGCAATCTTTTATTTGAGCAGAAAGTTATTGGATCCGGAAACCCGATATACGGTGGTAGAAAGGTATTGTCTTTGCTTGTACTTTGCTTGCACTAAACTGAGACATTATTTGGTGGGTGCTGAATGTAAAGTTGTTTGTCAAACCGATGTCGTCAAGTACATGCTCAATGCTCCAATTATCAAAGGACGACTCGGTAAATAGGCATTTACGCTCGTAGAATTCGATTTGACGTATGAATCTCCGAAAGCCGTCAAGGGGCAGGTGTTAGCCGATTTCATTGCACATCATCAGAGTGTTAATCTGTCAGTTTTATTGCCATGGGTAATGTTCTTTGATGGATCAGTTTGTGAAAGAGGATGTGGAATCGGTATTTTTATTATCTCTCCTGGTGGTGTTCCTTACCGATTTGGCGTCACCATGGATTTTGGGTTGACCAACAATCAAGTTGAGTATGAGGCTTTGATTCATGGATTGGAGTGGTTGATCCAGTGGTGCTATCATTGTGGAAGTATTTGGAGATTCACAGGTTGGTAGTTTTCGGATGATCGGTAAATATGATTGCCACAAGTGAATATCTTGAGAATGTCCGGAAAGGGCCTCGATTTGGCCAAGTATTTCGTTATGTTTACAATTCACCATGTTCCGAGGGAATGTAATTGTGAGGCCGATGATTTAGCTCAAGAAGCATCGGCTATAAATTACCAATCATGGAGTTGGAGATTGTTTCGATTGAAAATCCGGTTCGATAGGATGGCGCGTAAATTATTGGTTATTTGAAAGATCCCGTGGAAAAGCCGATAGGAAGTGAAAAGAAGGGCTCAAAGGTATGTTTCGATTAGTGATGATTATACTATCGGAGTTTTGATGGATTGTTGCTTAGATGCTGAATGAGGAAGACGCTAAGATAGCAATCGGAGAAGTTCATGAAGGATTGTGCGGACGATCAATCGACACATAAGATGAGATGGATTTCAAGCGTGTGGGGTATTTTGGCCAACTATGGTGGAAGATTGTTTCAAATATTACAAAGGTTGCCAAGATTGTCAGAAGTTTGGAAATATTCAGCATGCGCCTGCATCAATGTTACATCCGATCGTAAAACCGTGGCCTTTCAGAGGATGGGGAATTGATATGATCGGAGAGATATTTCCGTCCTCGTCCAAGGGGCATCGGTATATTTTGGTAGCAACAGATTATTTTACCAAATGGGTCGAAGCTGTACCATTGAGGAAGGTAACTGCTACTAAAGCGATCGATTTTGTCAGAGAGCATATAATTTACCGATTTGGTATTCCTCAAACGATCACTACAGATCAGGGATCGGTATTTATGTCAGAAGCATTCCAAGATTATGCCCGAAACCTGGGGATCACAACGATCAATTCTTCGCCATATTATGCTCAAGCTAACGGCCAAGCTGAGTCTTCAAATAAAAGTGCTATAAAACTGATCAAGCGAAAAATCGATGAAAGGCCGCGTGGTTGGCACAATACTTTGGCAGATGCACTATGGGCGTATCGGATTGCTAAACATGGAGCTACGAAGGTCTCGCCATTTGAGTTGGTGTATGGTCAAGAAGCTGTTCTGCCGGTTGAAGCTATCGTCGGATCCACGAGGGTTGAAGAACAGAACAATGTAAAAGCCGATGATTATAAAAATCTGATGGTGGACAAAGCTGGATGATATGATAGCAATTCGGTTAAGAGCTTTAGAGCATATGGAACGAGACAAACAAAGAGTGGCTCGACATTATAACAAGAAGGTTGTACCAAAGCTTTTGAAATGGGAGAACTAGTATGGAAAACGTTTTACCGATTGGTTCAAGGGATCCTAAACACGGAAAATGGTCGCCAAATTGGGAAGGACCGTTCAGAATCAATCGGATCATTCCTCGAAACGCCTATATTTTGGAAACGCTTGAAGGAGAAGTTTTGGTAAAGCCCTTAATGCCAAATATCTAAAGAAGTATTATCCTAGTGTTTGGGTTGGAGCTTGAGTAGATGTTTGCTAAAAGCCGATTCTACATGAATCGCCTAGAGGTCAATTTTAACCAACGCGTTGTTGTTGGGTGAAAGCCGATTCTGGGAGAATCGCCTATAGTGTATTCGACTTATTAAAAGGTTGACTCAAACGCGTTGCGGTGGAGCAAAAGTCGATTATATGAATCGTCTACAGATCTAATTATTATGCAACTTTGCTCATTGCTGTTGAATAAAGGCCGATTCTAAGTGAATCGCCTAGAGACATAGAATGAAAACAGTCTCATAAAATAAAGTTATTACAAAGGCAAGCAGGCCTCGATTGTTTTCGCCCAGCAGGCAGAGTAAAGCATTGTTTTCCGATCGGTACAAATCGATCCATACATAATGTTTGAATATTTGGCTCGTAGGCCAATCAGTCGCAGAATTCATGAATAGCTGCAGCGGCGCTGGTAATGGTATCCCGAATCCGATTGATGATACTGGTGTCCTCTTCAGCAGATCCGGGGATGGTTGGTATTTTCTTCTTCGCCTCCAGCACTGCTAAGCCGCAGGACTTCACCACGCTGTATTGCTCTTTGGTTGCTGACTTAGTTTCTTCGAAATCCGAGCGGGCGAATGCTTCGGCTTTCTTTGCTTTCTCAAGTTCTAGTTCCAAGGATTTAACCCTTGAAACTGCCTTAGAGGCAGCAATCTTTGCCGATTCGGCCTCACGCTTCAGTTGGAGAAGCTTGTCATTCTGAGCGTTGGCGTCCTGGATTAATCCTTTTAGCTCGGCTTCTGCGTCCTTTAACGCTTCTCGTTGATGAAGCCGATCTAATGCTGCGTCAAAATCAGACTTCTGGCCTGAAAGAGATAGCAGTTTTTCAATGGCTGCGACAACTTGCTCGGGGAGGATCTCCTTGATGGAATCAGCTATTTCCCGGATGGCAGGAGGATTGACCAGGAAAGCCGATTCGTTGTTGATCAATTCCCACATTTGCTTGAGTTTTCCCAGAGCGTCTGGAGAAAGACTATTTTTCTTGGACGGTCCGAGGGCAGGAGAATCGATGATAGCAATCGGGGGTGACGACAGACGAATCGGCGAAGACAGGAAGTCAAGCTCGTCATTGAGCCAGTCCATGCTGGACGGGTCGAAGTTGAGCTCGTCGTCTTTCTTGCCGTCGTATCTGATGACCTGCGTGGATACCCATCACTGGCGGGTTCGAGGTTGGAACATATCTTCAAGAGAAGAAATCGATGTTATAAAATCGGTATTTTAAAGTGAGTATTGCCAAAGAGATGTGAGGAGAAACCGATTACATCTTTGGGGTTGAAGGTCGGTGGTGTCTGCGATCTTTGGCGGGAGCTGGGTTCCATCTTTCTTTTGGAAATGGGGAAGTGTCCTGAAAATCGGTATTTTGATAAGAGAAGCCGACTAAAAGATGCAAAATTTGAGGAATCAAGTGCTTCATCAGATCACAGACCGACTCGGTGCTATCGGGACTACGCACCTTTTGGGACCTTGGTTTCTTGCGGGCGTTTCTTCTTGACCACCCTCGCCCTCGGATCTCCTGTTAATTGAAGAATTCAGAATCGGATATCTACAAGAATTATAAATGATAAGCCAATCTTACCTCTTTTCTTAATGGAGTGGAGGCCCTTGTGCGAAATCCGATGCGGACTTGGTCATCAGCGGAGTTGACCATTGCCTCTCCAATGACCATGGCCCTCGGGCGTTTATCTCCACTCTGGAAGAAAGCAAAGGATGAGTTAGTAATCGGAAAAATGCTAGTGTGAGTTGGTAAGCGATGCGGGTTAATGACCTCGCGGTTAGAAGGAGACGCATGATTTTGGGATTTCGTTCTTTCATTTGTATGAATCGACGATGAAGGTCCAGATTCGGAAGAATTTTCTTCTTTTTCGTCATCAGGATCGGAAGAGTTGGAATCATCACTGCTACTTATTTCCGATGCTGATGAAGGCTCGGCCATACTGGCAATCTTTGGCCAATTGGGTCTGCAAGTTTCCTTCTGGCCGGTGACGCGTTCGATTAAGGTTGCAGCCCCACCCTTTGTCGCATAAATATCTTTGGCGACGATTTCCACCGATTATCAAATGCCGATGAGTAATCGCCCACATAATGAATTCGATGGCATCTCGAAGTCCAATTGAGCGGAGACAAAATGCCATAAGTCGATTGAGGGTTCAACTCATCTCTGGCGTTCGGTGACGGTATATAAAGAGATCGTGAATTTCTTGCCCAAGGTTAAACCGCCGAGCTACCACCGCTTTGGATGGTAAAATTCATATGAGGGCTTCTTCAGATGGGTTACGTACTCGATATGGCGAAGAAAATACTCGAGAGATGAATTCTTTGAAAGCTAATAAGGCTCACATACTGTTGTAATTGGAGAATCGGAAAAATGAAGGGATTGGGTACCTGTCTAGTTCAGTGTACGGGTTGAACTGCTCGGCCCCGTATTCCGATTCAGACATGGTATAGAGTGCGACCATGGAATGCGTGTCAGAACCCGGTCTAATTGACCGAATCCTAATTGTGCAAACAGTACTAGTCCCAGAAGATCATGGCTAGCACACACAATTTAACAACAATAATGGTACATTGCCTTGAGTTACATTATTACAACATAGGGGACTAAGCGCCCCACAGAAGTCCTGATTTAATACATCAAGCACGGCACGCAGCCAAGATACTGACGTTACACACATGGTAATGCAGAGCCTAACATGGCACGATTTATTCTAGCAGCTAGACTATTCCACAGCGGAAGCGGCAGGTGACACAACCCTACTCTTCGTCCTCGAAGTCCTCCTCCTCCTCGAAGTCCGGGTCCTCCTCGGATGGCGAGTCGTGGGAGCCTCCTCATTGTTGAAAATTTTGGAAGAGGGAAGGAGAAATAGGGGTGAGTACAAAGGTACTCAAACAAGTCGAGGATATATCTTGATGGGGTTTAGTACAAATGGATGGCTTGGGCGGTTTTATGAAATTGCGATTATTAGCCTAGTTTTGACAAAGCGATTTAGAAACATTGAATCTCCATATTTTCTTTGGGCTTTTCTCAAACGGTTCTCGCCACTTGGCCTCAAAGTGCCATAGCAAGAACAAAATCCTTTCTTCTTTTCTTTTCTCAAAACCGGCTAGGTCCATTCCGCGCGACACTTTCCGATAGGCCGTTACCCATTTCGGAATATCACCGGTGGCCCCTAGCTCAAACGAAATCCTTCTCAAACCTTACTTATCTTAAATCATTTGTTCAAAACCCTTTTCTAAATTGATTTTAAAATGAAGGAGCTACCATATAATCAGTCCCTTGGCGCTTTCAGAATCATGAAAGCACGGCTATCATGACAGTTTTAACTCTGCAGAGTGGGTACGCTTTACCCTCGAGAGGCTACGCACCCAAACGATGTTTCGCCACAAGACCATCAACCACGAGGACCGACGATCGGGCCCGTCCCATACCGGGGCTCGAGGTCGCATCAGTAATGGCTCGATTCATAGGATTATAGGATGGCGGTCCTTAGACTAGGGAGTAGACATTTTAGCCCGATTTACAAAACGGTGCCAAGATTGCACTAATCGCCAAAATATCTCCCTAGTCGGAAAGATTTTGGGGTAAGAGGAAAATCATTTCCTATTAAGCATCACCCTTGATGCGCTATCTTTAAATCATCCTTTCCCAAACATTTCTCAACAATATTCTCATTTCACACAAATGATTGAATCATTCCGCATAAATAATTTTAAGCATTTATCCTACCTCAACAAGGTATTTAAATAAGAGCAATTCATATTTTAGCCTTAGGTTTCACCTACCATATTTCTTACCTTTCTAATTGGCATAATAACTAATTCTAGCAAATACGACATTTATCTTTTAAACTAGCATGCATATTTTCAAGTCTAATAAACATTTGCTAAATAACCAAAAATGGCTTCACAATATGATCAAAGGGGACTTGCCTTGGTTAGAAGACGGGTAGGAGCAACCGGCGACGATGGACGGGTCTAACCACGCGGACAACACATACAACATAATATAAACATCCATCAAACAGGGAAATATTTATATATGATTTTTGTTTTAAAAATCATGCACGAAATAAATATGCATGGAAATGTGATGCATGCACAACTATTTATATTTTTATTAAATCAAGTGTATGCATCAAAATAATATTTTCATCATTTTTCTAAGGTTTTTGAAAATCATTCGTTATTTGCTAGTTAATGCAAAATGATTAGTTTAATTTTTATTGTTATAGGTATTAATATTAATGGAGAGTTATTAAATTTTGGATTATATTTATGTGTGCACTTTGAACTCTGGAAAGCGTATTCTGATCGAATACGTTTCCACTCATCAGAGCCACACACAAAAGCACTAATCTCAAAGCACTTCTTCTTCTACCTCTAGCTAGCCATATGCATGCACACAAGACGCACACGACAACTCCATTGGAGCACACTAGAGCTCGGCTGGCGGCGGTGGCGACCTCCGTTCGACAAACCGATTGCAAAAATGGATTCCTCTCGACTCGGCGCCTCCAAAGGACCCTATAGTGCTGATCCGCCCGTCCACAAGACGACGACGTATTTTTATACATAGTTACTGAGCATGCTCTAAACTAGCTCGCATGGCTTCCATGGAAGCTCTAGCTCAACATGGCACACGCAGGGAGACTACGACCACCCGGGATCATCTTCCCAAGCTCATATGCACCTAGAGATGAGCGAAGCTTACCGGGCGACGGCGAATCGAAAGTGCTACAATGACAACTTCCTTCTTGACTTGGTGTTGCTCAGGCTACTTGACTGCGGTAGGGAAGATGAGAGGAAACAAGTGAGAAACGACGAAGAAATGGTCAAGGATTGGGAATAGAGCAGAGCTTACCGAGGAGAAACACGGCAGCCTTCGGATAAGGAGAAGCAGGAACACGAGCTTTATAGTCGAGAAGAAACCACGCCAGCGTCGGACTTTACTCCGACGGGTGGCACAAAACATGAGGCAGCGTGAAGAAGGCAGTGCTATTGCACAACAATTGCAGCAACACGACGGCGAGGTCGAGGCGCTTGGCGTGGCGTGGTCTCGGTGCACCGACGACGCACGCTGGGTGCAGAGGATTAACTCATAGCGGCAGGCACAGAGGAAAATAATAAAGGAAGAGGTGCGGGTGCAGGCGTGCGTGCAGCGGCGAAAGCGGCGTTGGATGGAGTAACTCTGGCGGCAAATGAGTCACGGTAGAGATAAGCTCAAAGCACGAGAGAAAAGCACGGAGAGGACAGAGGACTTGGACCCAACAGAGAGAAAAGGTGAGAAAGAGGAACGTTTTCTATTTTTTCTAGTTTTGTTTTCTCTTTTCTTCTTTCTAAATAATTATTCAAAGGTCAAATATTAAATAGGTTTTGACAAATTCACATGGGTTTGAAAGCTTCTAAATGCACCCATGAAAATATTTATACCTTTAAAATTAATGACCCAACCCATTTTCAAAACGGTTACATGCAATGATGATGCCATGATGTTTTTCAACACTTAAATAGTTTAATATTTTAATTATGCATTTTAATGAAATTATTAACGTGCCAAATTTGGTTTTGAAAATTTGGGATGTTACAAACCTTCCCTTAAGGAGAATCTCGTCCCGAGATTCGGATTCTTCGAAATAACTCGAACTCGTGCCAAGATCCTCTTCACGCTCCCAAGTGGCTTCGCCTCGAGTGGTTACTCTCATCGAACACGGCAAAACCGAAACATTTTTCTCCGGTTTTTTGCATAGCCACATCCAAAATCTTGACCGGATATTCTTTAAGTGTCAAATCAGTCAGAGGTCCGCTTTGTCCAATGGCAACCGCTCCTCGGGCACACGGAGACATTTCTTTAATTGAGAGACATGGAACACATTGTGCACATCGGATGATACTCAGGCAGTTCAAGCGGTATGCCACCTCACCCCTTCGGGCTAAAATTTGGAAAGGACCAATATATCTTGGAGCTAACTTTCCACTCACACGGAATCTGCGATGCCTTTGAGAGGAGAAACCCGCAGATACACGAAATCACCCTTGGCAAATTTTAGATCACGCCGGCGATTGTCGGCGTAACTTTTCTGCTTAGACTGGGCGCCTTGACCTTTCTTGGATTAACTTCACTTACTTTTCGCCTCTTGCAAGATATCCAAACCAAATACCTTTGTCTCACCGGTTTCTTGCCAAGGTCAGAGGTGTACGACACTTTCTTCCATACAATGCTTCATAGGGTGTCATTTGGATGCTTGGTCGGTGATCGTTATTGTAAGAAAACTCAGCATATGGCAATTGCTTATCCCACTTGTGGGGTTGGCTAGGCACTTGCCCTCAACATATCCTCAAGTATTTGGTTAACTCTTTCGGTCCGCCATCACCGAGGGTGAAAGGCTTGAAATTCAGATGGGTACCAAGCGACTCATGGAGCTTGTCCCGATTTGAGGTGAATTGGGTACCTCGGTCGAGACAATCTTCTTTGGCACCCCATGTAGATGCAGACTATTTTGCTCATGTACAGCTCGACCAACTTGCTTCGGTGTAGGTGGTTGGACAGGATGAAGTGTGCAACTTTAGTGAGACGATCGACGATTACCAGATGGAGTCATAGCGGATTGAGTTTTAGGTAACCCGACAATGAAGTCCATCCCCACTTCTTCCCACTTCCATTCGGGAACCTTGAGCGGTTGCAACAGACCAAAGAGCCTTTGATGCTCGGCCTTCACTCTTTGGCGGATGTCGCAGAGCGACATACTCGGCGATATCTCTTTTCATTCCATCCACCAATAAGTGGTTTTCAGATCAAGATACATCTTGGTACTTCCGGGATGGATAGAAATTGGGCTTTCATGGGCTTCTTTTAGGATGACTTCTTTAAGAGATTTATTGTTTGGTACGAAGATTCTCTTTTAAACCGTAGTACTCCTTCTTCATCCATGGAAAAATCTGGTGCCTTATTCTTTTAAGCTTCTCTTTAATTTCAAGAACTTCATCATCACCTTCTGCGCTTCTTTAATTTGATTCATTAAGGTGGGTTGTAATTCAAGCATATTTATTTGGCCTACCTCAACCATTTCCAAGTTGAGGTCGATAATTCTTTGTATAACTCGGGTTGATCTTCTTTAAGCATGAGATGATTGCAAGCTCGAACGCCGCTTAAGGCATCGGCCACTACATTAGCCTTGCCAGGATGATAATGGATTCCCACATCATAGTCCTTGATTAATTCCAACCATCTTCTTTGTCTTAGATTGAGATCAGGTTGAGTGAATATATATTTGAGACTTTTGTGATCGGTAAATATTTCGGTTACATTGCCAATTAAATAATGCCTCCAGTTTTTAGAGCGTGAACCACGGTGGCTAGCTCAAGATCATGAGTGGGATAATTCGCTCATGAGGTTTGAGTTGTCTTGATGCGTAAGCAACAACTCTCCTTTCTTGCATCAAGACGCCACCTAGGCCTTGCCTAGATGCATCACAAAATACCTCAAAATCCTTATGGACATCAGGCAAGATTAACACCGGAGCGGAAGTTAATAGCCTTTTCAACTCTTGAAAACTAGCTTCACACTTATCATTCCACTCAAATTTATTTTCCTTTTTAAGAAGATTTGTCAAAGGACGGAGATTTTGAAAAATTTTCAATGAACCGACGGTAATATCCCGCCAATCCAAGAAAACTTCTCACTTGCTTCACAGATTTCGGTTGTTTCCACTCAACAACCGCGGTGACTTTTTCCGGGTCCACTGCAACACCTCCGGCTGATATCACATGACCAAGGAAAATCACTTCCTTCATCCAGAACTCGCACTTGCTCAGCTTGGCATACAACTGATTTTCTCTTAACCTCTCCAAAACCTTTCTAAGATGAATTTCATGCTCCTCTTCCGATTTAGAGAAGATTAGAATATCATCGATGAATACCACCACAAACTTGTCCAGAAAATCCATGAACACTTTATTCATTAGATTCATGAAATACGGCGGAGCGTTGGTAAGACCAAACGACATCACCGTGAACTCATAGAGGCCATATCTTGTGGTGAAAGCTGTTTTCGGAATGTCGGTATCTTTAATTTTTATTTGGTGATAACCAGACCTCGGTCGATTTTGAGAAGATACAAGCTCCTTTCATTTGATCAAGCAGATCATCAATTCGGGAAGAGGTATTTATTCTTAATTGTTACTTCATTTAGAGATCGATAATCTATGCACATGCGAGAGATCCGTCTTTCTTTTGATTGAAAATCACGGGTGCTCCCCAAGGAAACACTTGGTCGGATAAATCCTTTTTCTTGCAATTCTTCAATTTGTTTCTTCAATTCAGCCATTAGATTGGCGAGATAGGCGATAAGGTCTTTGGGAGATAGGACCGATGCGGGAACCGGGTTTATCACAAATTCAATTTCCGATCGGGGCATTCCAGCACTCGTCCGGGAACACATCGGGAAATCCTTTACCACGACTATGGTTTTCGGGAAGAGGCCTCCAACTTATTAAGGGTGATTAGATCGGAGGAAAGGATTTGCGATGAATTGGACCTCCGTCCAACACTATTAATTAATTTTTTGTTTTGGTGGCACGATCTATTTGACCTTTATTTTGGTTAACCAATCCATACCCGTAATCACTTCAATTCCTCTTGAGTTTATAACCACCAAGTCCGCCAAGAACTCGGTGTCTTGAATTTTAAGCTTAACCGGGGCACATCAAAGTGGATCTCATGATTTTTCCGGGATTTAATTAACATTGGATTCTTGATTGCATCAGTTTTCAACTCATGATTTTTGACAAAAGATCTTTGAGATGAATGAATCGTTGCACGAGAATCGAAAAAAGCGATGTGAGCATCGCACTTATGAAAAACTTACCCATCACCACATTAGGATCGGCGTGGGCGTCCTCAAGATGGCGTGGTTCACACGCCCACGCCCAACAAAGCAGGAGCAGATCTTGCGGGTTGAAAGTTCCGCGACCCATCCCGGAAGGCGAGTCGCGAGCAAGAAGCTTCCATGAGGCTCGAGAATTCTTATTGGGACACGAGTGGCATAGTGACCCAGCTGGCCGCAAGCAAAGCACTTTATGGTGGAGATATCTTTCTTTTGAGGTGGAGACTTGGGTGCGGCTGGTGGAGGTGGTAGAGGAGCAGGTCGCGATGGACCCACCGAAAAGCGAGGCGAGGAGGATAACATGCCCACGATCACGAGAGCGCTTGATCTTGAAACGAGAACTCCCAGAGGAATGGCTATCCTCATGGGCCCTCTTCTTCTTTCGGGCAGCCAGGCACTGGCGACGCTTTTCCTCTTGTTTAACCGCTCGGGCAAACATTTGCTTGAAAGTGGGGAATTCAGAGGAGTCAATCAAGGCACGTATCTCAGGGTCCATGCCTTTCTTGAAGAAATATATCTTATCAGCATCGCTCCTTACGTCCCTTGGAACATATCGAGCCAAGAGTGTGAATTTGGTGAGGTACTCCTGCAGGGTCATGCTTCCTTGCACAAGGGAGTGGAATTCAATTCTTTTAGCCTCCTTAACACTATCAGGGACATAGTTCTCTTCAAATGCCTCAACGAACTCAGCCCATTCGATAGCATCAGGGTTATCATGGGCTTCACGAACGTCCCACCTGGCAAGAACAACTCCGGTGAGTGATGTGTTGCGAGTGAACACTCTCAACCTCACCACATTGGAACATGATGAGCTTTTTCTCGATCTCCTTTAACCAATCCGCTGCTTCCAGAGAGTCGGCAGAGCCAGCATACTTAGGAGGATTGGCCCTAAGGAAGTCATTGATACGGGAACGATAGGGAGGTGGAGCTGGTATATGAGCAGGAGAGGGAGCTGGGACAGGAGGATGATTCCGCTCTTGAATCAAGTCGCGGATCATCTGGTGTTGCATTTGCATGATTTCTCGGGTGGTGGGTTCTTCAGGAGGTGGTGGAGGAAGATGGTGGTTGGAATCGGCTTGATGTTCGAGAGAGTTTTCGTGGTGGGATGGTTGGGATCTTGGTTGGGAATTTGGTGGAGGATTTGGCAAAGGAGCTGGCGGAGGAACAGGAACAGGAGGAGGTCCTCCAACAGAATGTTGATCCATGCGAACTGAGCGATCTTGCTCACGAGGTTGGTGCGAAGCACTTGCTCGGCTCGGGGCACTTCCATGACCTCGGCCCCGGGCAACATCCCTTCTTCCAGCCACTCGAGCAATCACCATCTGATAGGTAGGAGAGGAACGAGATAAGCATAAGGAGGAATTACGTTTTTCATCCAAAACATGGTTTTAAATATGCAATTTGGCACAATGCACATTCATATTCATAACATAACAATTTTTAGGGTACAAACAGGGGCGCAATACCACAACCTGGTACGTCGGCCCAAATCACGAGCTAACTACCTCACGGGTTACGGACATCTGTGGGACGGCTAATAGGATTGGATCCACAAGGCCCACCATGTAAGCACCAACCAGAGTAGGATGGCTACCACGGTGATCCAGAGAGGAAAATGCCTCATCTCCTCGAGGAAGAGACGGAACTCGCTCGGCTCGGGTCGAGGGCGAGGACTCGGGAAGCACGAGGACTTGGAGCGCGTGAGGAGGACTCGGAGAACGGCGAGGCTCACCGAGCGGCGAGGGCTCATGAGCAGTGAGGGGAGGACTCATGAGCAAATCTCCGACCTTCTCCTCATCGCTTGGTGGAGAAAGCAGTGGCACGGCGGGGACGAGGCGGCAACACCGGCGCTGGCACCAGTGCAGCCTGCTGCACGGCGAAATCTGGCCAGGGACGGCAAGCAGCAGCGAGGCGGCGAATCGGGGGACGCCCTCTTAAAGAGGCGGCCGAATATTTGAAGTGGGGGGACCGCGGCAAAAAGCGCAAAGCGCGGACAAGACCCAAAGCAAAAGAAAAGAAAAGAAAAGGGTGACAACGACCCAAACAAAGGATCTGAGGGCTACAAGCTAGTCCTGGTCGCAATCGGACTCGAGACCAACTCCACGGGTCTTCCCGTCATCATCATCATCGTCGGCATCCACAATGGGTGCCAACCAGACGGTGGTGATCGAACCATCAACGGTATGCCTTGGAGCTCGACAAGAGTGGGAGGCGGAGCTCTCACTCCGGAAGGACCCAGATCCAACTTGAGATCCTTGGGGGTGAGCTCGAAGGAACACAAGGGAAGATCAGCAGGATCCTTAGGCGGGGACGCGGGACTTGTCCCGACCTCCTTCTTCTGCGGGCGCGAGGTCGAAGCAGCAGTAGCAGGAGTCCCGGAGGAAGAAGCGGCATTCCCGCGGAGACGCTGGTTCTCGCGAACCAACTGACGGATTCTTTTGCGAAGCTGGACCTTCTCCACCAAGTGGAAAGAGTCACGCTTTTTAAGTTCGCGGCTCTCCTTCTTGCCTTGCTCCAGCTGGCGGTTGGTGTCATAGACGAGTTCAACTCCGCAAGGCGATGGTGTCTGCGTCGTCCGTGGATTGGACGAGCTCGGCAAGGTGGTACACCGTCGGGTCGCTCACCCTCCGCCGTCTGAGCATGGCTGAACAGCTCGTTAAGCGAGCGAGAGGAAAGTAGCGGCGGGGAGACATCTGACTCACGCGTGAATGATCATGAGTCGGTGTAGAGCAAGTCCGACACGTCTTGGATGGCGTCTCGAGCAATTGACGCGATTAGCGAGTAGCGGAACGGTCCACGAGTAGGCGGTGGACTGCGAAGAAAAACGATGGACGACACCACCCAAAGAAGTCGTCCTTTGCATAAACTAGTGGCCCCATGATACATAGGGTCACGAAACCAAGCGTGCTTTCGACATAAACAACGGTGGCGATCGAAACCTCCATAGCCAAGTCCAAGGGCGACGCGAAAGACGGCATCTACAATTTCAAAAGATTATCGGCAAAAATTGGATTGCGAAGATTATGAATTTATTTAACAATTATTTTCTTTATAAATTATATGGTCTCTAATTCTAGGGCTACGTCCTAAAGCCGATCGGCTCGATACCACTTTTGTCGTAACCGGTCTAATTGATCAATCCTAATTGTGCAAACAGTACTAGTCCCGTAAGATCATGGCTAGCACACACAATTTAACAACAATAATGGTACATTGCCTTGAGTTACATTATTACAACATAGGGGACTAAGCGTCCCACAGAAGTCCTGATTTAATACATCAAGCACGCACGCAGGGCCAAGATCTGCGTTACACACACGGTAATGCAGGAGCCTAACATGGCACGATTTATTCTAGCACTAGACTATTCCACAGCGAAGCGGCAGGCGAGACACAACCCTACTCTTCGTCCTCGAAGTCCTCCTCCTCCTCGAAGTCCGGGTCCTCCTCGGATGGCGAGTCGTGGAACCTCCTCATTGTTGAAAATTTTGGAAGAGGGAAGGAGAAATAGGGGTGAGTACAAAGGTACTCAAACAAGTCGAGGATATATCTTGATGGGGTTTAGTACAAATGGATGGCTTGGGCGGTTTATGAAATTGCGCTTATTAGCCTAGTTTTGACAAAGCGATTTAGAAACATTGAATCTCCATATTTTCTTTGGGCTTTTCTCAAACGGTTCTCGCCACTTGGCCTCAGTGCCATAGCAAGAACAAAATCCTTTCTTCTTTTCTTTTCTCAAAACCGGCTAGGTCCATTCCGCGCGACACTTTCCGATAGGCCGTTACCCATTTCGGAATATCACCGGTGGCCCCTAGCTCAAACGAAATCCTTCTCAAACCTTACTTATCTTAAATCATTTGTTCAAAACCCTTTTTCTAAATTGATTTTAAAATGAAGGAGCTACCATATAATCAGTCCTTGGCAAGGCCAGTAATCATGAAAGCACGGCTATCATGACGATTTTAACTTCTGCGAGTGGGTACGCTTTACCCTCGAGAGGCTACGCACCCAAACGATGTTTCGCCACAAGACCATCAACCACGAGGACCGACGATCGGGCCCGTCCCATACCGGGGCTCGAGGTCGTACTGTAATGGCTCAGTTCATAGGATTATAGGATGAGCAGTCCTTAGACTAGGGGGAGTAGACATTTTAGCCCAGTTTACAAAACCGGTGCCGCACTGCACCAACTGCCAAAATATCTCCCTAGTCGGAAAGATTTTGGGGTAAGAGGAAAATCATTTCCTATTAAGCATCACCCTTGATGCGCTATCTTTAAATCATCCTTTCCCAAACATTTCTCAACAATATTCTCATTTCACACAAATGATTGAATCATTCCGCATAAATAATTTTAAGCATTTATCCTACCTCAACAAGGTATTTAAATAAGAGCAATTCATATTTTAGCCTTAGGTTTCACCTACCATATTTCTTACCTTTCTAATTGGCATAATAACTAATTCTAGCAAATACGACATTTATCTTTTAAACTAGCATGCATATTTTCAAGTCTAATAAACATTTGCTAAATAACCAAAAATGGCTTCACAATATGATCAAAGGGGACTTGCCTTGGTTAGAAGACGGGTAGGAGCAACCGCTGACGATGGGACGGGTCTAACCACGCGGACAACACATACAACATAATATAAACATCCATCAAACAGGGAAATATTTATATATGATTTTTGTTTTAAAAATCATGCACGAAATAAATATGCATGGAAATGTGATGCATGCACAACTATTTATATTTTTATTAAATCAAGTGTATGCATCAAAATAATATTTTCATCATTTTTCTAAGGTTTTTGAAAATCATTCGTTATTTGCTAGTTAATGCAAAATGATTAGTTTAATTTTTATTGTTATAGGTATTAATATTAATAGAGAGTTATTAAATTTTGGATTATATTTATGTGTGCACTTTGAACTCTGGAAAGCGTATTCTGATCGAATACGTTTCCACTCATCAGAGCCACACACAAAAGCACTAATCTCAAAGCACTTCTTCTTCTACCTCTAGCTAGCCATATGCATGCACACAGCACGCACACAGACAACTCCATTGGAGCACACTAGAGCTCGGCTAGCCGGCGGTGGCGACCTCCGTTCGACAAACCGACTGCAAAAATGGATTCCTCTCGACTCAGCGCCTCCAAAGGACCCTATAGCTGCTGATCCGCCGTCCGCGCACGACGTACGTATTTTTATACATAGCTACAGAGCATGCTCTAAACTAGCTCGCATGGCTTCCATGGAAGCTCTAGCTCAACATGGCACACGCAGGGGAGACTACGACCACCCCGGGATCATCTTCCCAAGCTCATATGCACCTAGAGATGAGCAGAAGCTTACCGAAGCGACGGCGAACTGAGTGCTACAGCGACAACTTCCTTCTTGACTTGGTGTTGCTCCAGGCTACTTCGACGCTGCGGTAGGGAAGATGAGAGGAAACAAGTGAGGAAACGACGAAGAAATGGCCGAAGGACAGGGAATAGAGCAGAGCTTACCGAGGAGAAACACGGCAGGCCTTTGGATAAGGAGAAGCGTGAACACGAGCTTTATAGCGAGAAGAAGACGGCCGGCCGGACTTTACTCCGACGGGTGGCACAACATGTGAGGCAGCGAAAGACAGTGCTATTACAACAATTGCAAGCAACAACACGACGGCGAGGTCGGGCGCTTGGCGTGGCGTGGTCTCTGGTGCACCGACGACGCACGCGGGGCTGCAGGGATTAACTCGCAAGCGACGGGCACAGAGGAAAATAATAAAGGAAGAGGTGCCCGGGTGCAGAGCGTGCGTGCGTGCGCAGCGAGCGGCGTTGGATGGAGTAACTCTGGCGGCAATTTGAGTCACGGTAGAGATAAGCTCAAAGCACGAGAAAAGCACGGAGAGGACAGAGGACTTGGACCAACAGAGAGAAAAGGTGAGAAAGAGGAACGTTTTCTATTTTTTCTAGTTTTGTTTTCTCTTTTCTTCTTTCTAAATAATTATTCAAAGGTCAAATATTAAATAGGTTTTGACAAATTCACATGGGTTTGAAAGCTTCTAAATGCACCCATGAAAATATTTATACCTTTAAAAATTAATGACCCAACCCATTTTCAAAACGGTTACATGCAATGATGATGCCATGATGTTTTTCAACACTTAAATAGTTTAATATTTTAATTATGCATTTTAATGAAATTATTAACGTGCCAAATTTGGTTTTGAAAATTTGGGATGTTACAATGCGAGAGGTCATATCCGTTCAAACGTTTCCTGCTGCAGTTCATTGATATCATCTCGCCATATGATCTGCAGGGACGTTCGCTATTGTCGGAGTTTTCCTCATTCGGAAATTCTAAGCTAAAATCCAGTTCTCCGAGAGAGTTGTATATGTGGAGTTTCAAGAACATTCCGACAAACCAGAAAGGACCGCCTAAGTTACCGACTGAATAATCGGCTTTCTTTGAGCAGAGACCTTCCCTGATCTCGTGCATCATCCTGTAGGTGGCTCCTAGCAGGTATTTACTGATTGCTAATTTTTGGCCTGATGCCAATGCTTCTGCTATTCCTTGGTAAACCTTACTAGGGCTCAGAGATTGCCCGTAAAAGAAAAACCGATCGAGCCACATGTTTAGGAAGGCAATGTGCTCTTCACCTTCTACGTCACCGGTTTTCTGGTGAGTACTGATGTATCGTTGCCAGCCGAAGTTTTTCTCGGGGACCAGTTTCAGTGTGGCAGTCAGATCAAAAGCCGATAGCATTTCGCCATCGGGACTTAGACCGGTTAGCATCGCTACATCTAGAAGTGTAGGACTAATGGATCCGGTTGGGAAGAGAAAAGCATTTGCGGTGTCACACCAGAAATAGGCCGATTTGCCATAAGCGGTTCGTCTCTTTGGTGGCGGAAATAAGGAGAGAAGGATGGCATCGGTAATCCCTAATTCGTCCCATTGCTCTTGTTTTTGGCGAAAAACCGAATCACCAATCCTTATATCCTTTAATCGAGCTAGGCCAAGACCTAAATGCCGATTTCCAAGCTCATAACACTAAGCTTATCGGCAAATAAGGAGTCTCGCCACGGAATGGAATATGAAATCGATGGATCTCGATCTCTATTGGCCCCAAAGAGAACAAAGCTTGAATCGAGCATTGAATCGATTACACGAGACATGATGCCGATGGAAAGTTGGAGGAGTTGGCCGCGTGCTGCGCGCTGACTGCTGAGAGCACTGAGAATTTCCGATGCGAGAGACGTGCGCGAGTAGGGAAGTGTGAAAGTGACGGTGAATGGGCGTCTATTTATAGCAGTGGTAAAAACTAGGGTTTTACCGCGCATTTAATGATCTTGTTTCGCCCATATAGTCTGTTGAGCTGACACGTGTTCTCTAAATGGGCCGCAGACAAAGCATCGTGAGGAAAATGTGACAAATCCGATTTCCACTTGAAAGTTTAGCTAATGAGAAGAGCTCATTGCCAAACTTAGGGGCATATGTTGACACCCAAATTTGGTAGAAAATCGGATATTCAGAGAAGGCCGAATATGTTGGAATTATTGGGCCAAGTCGAAATTGGGCTTTATCGAAGAAGAAAGAATACATATTCAGAAAACGATGAAGACTTTGGAAGGAATACGATCGGATTAAGGTCGTATCGGTATCGGCTTTGTAAACACTATAAATAGGGTTTTAGGGCTTCATAGAAAGGGATTCAATCTACAACAAACACAAAACTCTTTTCCGAACCCGATCGACTTCGTCGAGAGGCTTCAAACGCAGGTAGAGCTATCTCGATGGGATAATCGATTCTCTCCTTGTAACCCGTGTGCATGGCTGTATCAATTTGATCTCATGTATACAAACCATGTTAGACTGCCTCGGGAGTTACCGATCTTTAACATGTTCTCGCATATTGCACTGTCTCGGTTTAATCGATCTGTAATATGTGTTTACCTTGCAATGCCAATTATCAAATGTCTTGCGTGTTTTCTTTGAATCGATGTATGCATTGTCTCGTTAAATCGATCTTGCGTATCTCTTGTTCGTGGTCCGTATGTCCAGATGTTTGCCGATTAGTATTGTGCTACCAATCAGTCTTAAATTGATAAACCGATTTGCTAGTTCATATCTGGTCTTGGATTTGAATACTGTCTTGGCCTGACCAATCTATTCGATCTATTTCTCTGGTTTGATCTAGTATTTCGATTTAAAGGCTTAATACTGATATTAGTAAAAATACCAAAAAGAAACAGGATTTATATTTAAATGCTTATTCGAATCTATTCGCTCTATCGGTTTATTAGCCGATAGATCTTCTAATCGGATTATTTGGAACCGATTACAAATAACCTGATCTGGCTAATCTGAGAAGCCGATTAGGCCTATATTACTGACAATTTTCTCCTTATTGATTTACAGGTCAAATCAATTGGCACGCTTGGTTTGAGTTGCGACACGATCACTGAATCGACCCTTCTGCACGTGTGTTCACGTTTTCGTGTCAACAATTACATGCATATACTAAAACATGTACATTTTTATTTAATTATTAGTCAAAGATTCTGAACATTGACTTTTGAAAAAACATACACGCCCTATATTTTAGAACGGAGGGAGTATGATGGAGGGGATGCTCTCAAACGGTATCTGCCCTAATCACCATCTAGCCAGCAACTACCAGCGTATATATCACCAAAATATTGAGAGCATGATTTTAATCTTAGCAAGCAGCACGAAGTGTCAACTAACCAAAGGCTCTAAAGTACAATTAATGGAAGAGAAGCCTTCGTTGAAGATCATGGCGAGGAGCCCATATATAGGACCGTAGGTTGAGACCATGGGCCAGAGAATGTCAGGTGATTTGTGATTTGACCTGTGGTGTGGCCGTGTGGGCAGGTGCTACTCCTCTATGATGGAAGCTCCATTGAGGAAGGGGAATTGCTAGATGGGCTTGAAATGCTTGGAGAATGGTACATACTACATAGAAGCAAAATCACTCATCGGGCCTTACAAGTTACAAGCTACACATGGTATTGGTAGGGTTGCAGCTCCCTCCCCCTACATAATTTTGGAGAGAGCGGAGAGCTTTACAATCTTCATTTTTCAGCGAAAGGCTGATCAATTTGCAGCAGTTTTGAGAGTTGATGTGTTCTAATTAAACGCCTAGTTTTAGAGTTGAAGATTGTAAAACAAGACGGACACATAATCCTACAAGTTTCTTCTATCAACAACACGCATATTTTAGCCTGCATGATGCCAAGCATCACACGCACCAACTGCTTGTAGTTCTCACATAACATATGTGCATGCACTTCGGTCCCTTGTCATCGGCTTCATGGAGCCCACCAAGACCAACCGATGAGGTTAACCAGGGAGGTTGACACTTGACACAAAGATGCATAGTGAGTACAGATGAGCTTTCAATCATCTTTGTCGGTGAGGGAAAAAAAAAGGGCCTGTTAATCTCCCACTCGTTTTTGACGGTTGGATAGATGTGAAAATGGGGCAAAAACAGATGACATTTCAACTTCCAATATTTTCACCAGATGAGACCTTCTGGAACAGGTACTGACAGTGACTTTGTTTACCTTCGTTTTGTTTTTAAGGGATTATTGCTTGGGTCCGATGATTTGATCCGCAGTTTTAAACAACTGAGAACTGATGATTCCATTGCTTCTATATATACTCTCATCTTGTTCTTTTACAAAATTTGATCTGATGATCTCAAAAGGGCACTCTAATTGTCTTAACTCTTAACAGCTCATTTCCTTGAACTATGTGTGGTGTCCCTTTTTCTGTAACCACATTCATGTTTTATCTAAGAGAAACATGTATGCCTTTACTCCCCTGAGGGCTCAAAACTTATTATCCCCCATTCCTGCTGTGGCCACCAACATGTTCATGTTTTTTCTAAGAGAAACAAGTATGTCTTTACTCCCCTGAGGGCTCAGAACGTGCTTGCCAGCGAGAGACAAGGGTGGCAGCAAGATTCTGGGCCATACGTAGGGGAAACAGTGCACTTATGAGCATACGATTCTTATGGCCCAGAGCTCCTATACATCTTATCTCCCCAGATCCATAAAGGGATCCTCTTTATCATGTTGCTGTGCTCAATGAAGAGTTTGATCAGACATATCAGACCTGGCAATCTGCATGCAAAAAAAAAAAATTACGTCAAAAAAAAACATGTGTTCTTTAATGGTAAAATTAAAAACGGTAAACTGAACTTTTAGAATGAGGGGTAAACAAATTTCAGCACTGTGGGTGGCTTTTGAACCTCAATGTCTATAGTGGACTCTGAACAGTTCATTTCTCTCGTGGTTGGACAGCAAAAGCGTACTTGAAGATGCCATTCCTTGGTTATTAAGGATGGAGACAAGCCAAATCTCTCCAAAGGAGAGATGGGCCATTGGTTTATTAGACCACAGTTGGTCACCGCCTAGTGCCTCGCCGGTGAAACTTCCCTGTTGAGACCCACATATCAACACAATCATGTATGGTCCTTGCGTATATTGCCTCACTGGAAGAGACTTCTTTTTTTCCCTCGTAGGATACCTGACTGCACCTAAGAAAAAACGTCTTGTATTGTAAGACAATCTTAGCAGCTTCAATTCTACTCTAGAATCCACGCAAGGCACGGAAATGTACAGTGGTGACTCGCTATTTCTGCGTGTAAGTGTATATACAAGACTGCATTTTGCAATCACAGTAATTGAAGAAAAGACTCTTTTTCTACTGACTACTAGAGCTGTTTAACCACGGAGGAATCTCCAGTGGTCGACATGCAATTATACCATGTATTGTCCAAAAGGCACAAGCAAAAGTACACTTTTACATGCATGTACTATGGACGTACCTGGTCATGTGCAAAGGCTGGGAACCTCAGAGTATCTCATGAATGAAGCAAGACAAGAACGTACTGGTAGCTCCTGCTGACTTGATCATACTGGTCAGATAAAAGCACGGAAATTAACCGGGAACAGTTCTGCTGCTGGTATGAAAGTATTGGATAAATAGCATAGCCTTTTGTTTTGAGCGATGATCACAAAGATGGATTAGAATCCAACAATTTCAGGAGCAGACCAACCTTTTGCTTCTCTGAAAAGCTCAGCATGGCACATGGTAGGTGCGCTTTACAATGACAGCAGGACGGGAATGATTTCTTTTGCCAAACACACATCCACCCATTAAATATTGTCGTCATACGTCATAGAATACAAATCTATCATGGGCTTTGTCATACTTAATCACCATCACCTCCCCCCCGCAGAGAGAGAGAGAGAGAGAGAGAGAGAGAGTCCCAAGTGTGTGCATATGCTTTGGTTCGTCAGCTTTCTTACATCGAGGGTTAGCTCAAGTTGTCTAATTGATTCTGTGGCTGCAGAAATAGTTATGGAGGCGGCATCCATTGTGGATTGTACTATCAACACTCCAAATGTTGAAACCAACAGGAGTACTTGGACATCCTGACGTAGAGTTCTTAATAGTTGTGTCGGTTGGGCACTGTCATCTTTGATGGTGACAGATATAGGCACAGAAACTATCTTGAAGATGAAAAGGGCTAGTTGAGGACTTGAGGTATTGCAAAGTTTCTTCTCTTTCAATGCTTCAAAGCTTGCTCACAAAATGCTTCAAAGCCTTATTTTGCACTTGAATTACTCTGCAAGAAGAAGCAATGTATTCTTTCCTTTATCTTGCTTCAATGATCGTTCCATTCTATCTTACTTAAGAAATGGAGTAGTTGGAGGTCTTGAAGTAGAACTGAGTAACTGACCTTTTCTCAAGAAGTGATAGAGACCCAGGAACTCCAAGAAGGATTTAAGCGGTGTATGGGCTTTCTAAAGGCAGCTCTCGCATCCAACATTTTCCTTGCTCTTGCACTCTGACCAAGTATGGAAGGGCAGGTACGAACTACAAATATCTCCTCGTTTTTCTGTAGTTGTGGCCTTTTAAATTTTCTTCGCATCGTTTTTTCTGTATCCTTCTCAAGTACAACTGCAACAAAACACTTGGTCAGAAATTGATTAGAATATCATAGCAAAGTCTTGGATGTCAGTTACGTGTGGTATGGTTGGGCTTGCTGAATCAGTCCAAGTTGATGTGTGTCTGACTTCAACAAAACATCATTTTTTTCCGCTTAATCCTAAGCTTCATTCCAAACTGGCAGGCAGACTCATCACCAAAGAAGGAAATAGGAGCAACAGGATAGGAATCAACAATACTTATTTCTGGTCATAGCTTGCATAGCACCATTCATGGATAAGCAATCTAGAAAAACCATGCAGGGTCTGCCAGATGCACTGTCATCCCTCGTGGGGTTCAACAAATACCTCACACCCCGTTGGATTGAATCAGTGTCTCACATCATCAAGGAGTTGTCACCAACCAAGACAAAGATGAAAGTACTGGTTGAGAATGCTCAAAATATTGGCCATGATGATACAGAAGCAGATACTGAAGTTGCAAAGATTCAAGGTACGCCAATTCTAATTCTATCCTCAAAAGTTTGAAGTCTAAATTTCTGGAAATTTCTTCACTTTGTGTTTGTCATATGATAGATGAATTGGTTTTGCTGAATGCTCAACTGCAGCAGATAGCACTGCAGAGGAGAGAGGCATTAAACAACTATTTGGATGTAAAAGGTTGAACTTTGTTCTCAAATTACTATTATAAATTCGTTTGTATTTGGATTGTTAAAATTCAAGAAAAAATTCAGTAGACTTTTATGCTTGTTGCCACGACTTATTCCCCAGGAAATATAAGGGTGTTCTGTCGTATAAGACCTTTTCACCATGAAGAAAGTTACAGTTCCAGAGCACTGTTCACCCTGAATGAGAGTAATATTTTTCTAAATGTTGCTGAAACCAAGAGAAAGCAATACAAGTTTGATAAGGTTTTCAACCAATGCTCAACACAAGGTATTGCATTAGATTTACCTTTAATAGGATTTGTATTTTGTTCACTGAATCATTTGGATGAAATTTGTGTTATGACAAAATTCTTTTCCAGGGGACGTATTTTCCGAAGTTAAACCAGTGATAAAATCTGCTTTAGATGGATATAACGCTTGCATATTTGCCTATGGTCAGACAGGGAGTGGCAAAACATATACCATGGTAAGATTCACTCCATCTAGCATATGTCTGTTGGTTCCATGCATAAAAGCATAAATAAAAAGTCAAAACTCAAACACCCCAGACAGACTGAAAATACAAATGATCAATCCTTATCATTATCATATGGATTAGGAAGGCAAACCTACAAATATGGGTGTCATACCACGTGGGATTCAAGCACTGTTTGATCAAGCTTCAGAGAGCAACATCAGATTTTTGTTCACTTTTAGTATGCTTGAGATATATATGGGGAATCTACGAGATCTGCTAGTTCCAGGAAGCAAGACCAAGGTGTTTAAGGACGTGCCAAGGTAATTTTCTATAACTGTTGAAATGATTCTCTTATTGAACAAATAAGATTCTTTTACAGTCCATGATTTATTTCATAAATAGCAAAAGAAACAGAATTGATTGGGTGCTGTACTGTGCTTGTTCAACGAAGTATACAGGCGCTATGCAGGCGTGCAGCCAACAAATGAATGTTACCACAACGTTTAGAGCATGTAAATACCACATCATGCATAGAAAACCAATCGTAGAGAATCCAAGTTTGAATATTTACGCCTTTCAAGGATCTAAATGGAAATAGAATCTTGTAATCATCTGCTCGAGATGTGAATTGCTTCTAGGTTATTCATGTATTTTTGGACACTGCAGGTCAACTAGCTTCTATATGTCTGTGCAGTGCACACACTTTTTTCTTTTTTTTAAAGCAAATAATTAATTAACTGCATGCCAACATACAGCCTTTCAATTAAAACAGATCCTGATGGGGGTATCGAGATTGAAAATCTAGTGGCAGTTACTGTGAATAATTTTCAAGAAGTGAAAAAATTATATGAGGTGGGGACCCGTCTTAGATCTACAGCTTCTACTATGGCTAATTCTACATCAAGCAGATCTCACTGGTAACAATTTTATCTTTTTTGAAGAAAAGCACTAGCTATTTTTTATAACAATTGAGCATCAAATCATTGTTGCATTGCACTGGGCTCAAGGAAGCCCTGAATCTGAAGTAGATGACAATTGGCAAATGCTTACTGAAACCTATTATGCTTAGATAAGAAAAATGGCTGCTTGCAGGAACAAAACACCATTGAATAATTGCTATCCTGAAGATTTATACTTCTCTTTATTCATTTATACAACAGTTTAATTCGCATTTCATTGACCTCCTTCAATGCGCATGAGAGAAAGAAAGCAAGAAACAAATTATGGATGATTGATCTAGGCGGAAGTGAAAGACTTGTAAAGACAAAAGCAACTGGGAAAAGGCTCAAGGAAGGCAAAGCCATAAATTTGTCATTATCAGCCCTAGGGGATGTGATTGATGCACTACAAACTAAAAAAGCCCATGTTCCTTACAGGTAAGTGAAACCCATCATGCATTCATGTGTGGCATTTGGTGCGATAGATTACAATTTTGTACATATGTTTTAGTGAAATGATATCCTTTCACCTTTTCAATTTCACAGAAATAGTAAGCTTACACAAGTTCTGAGAGATTCTCTAGGTAAATAGTGTCTCACCTTTTGTAAAGGCAGTTTGTTGCTTTCTTGTTCTACGAACCCAGCTTTACTGTATGCTGTAGCTCACATTGGTGTGTATTCATGTTACCAGGGTGTGAATCCAAGACGTTGATGCTTGTCCACATTAGCCCAAACGAAGAAGATTTGTGTGAGACAATATGTACGTTGGGTTTTGCAACAAGAGTGAGAAGCATTCACCTAGAAAATGAAGAATCGCCAGTAAGATTTCGAAATTACCACCAATATGATATATTCAATGAAAAACTATGACAATAATTTGCTATAAGCCAATCGGAATAGTTTAAATAGGCAAAGCTAGCACCATCACATCTTAGTGACAAGTCATGGAAAGGCAAATCGTAAAGCAATATGAGGTTCCCTAAAATCTTCCAAAATTAACGAATGGCCCAGAAATTATCTCAGGAGTGTGTTTTCAAGCAAACTGAAAGTACCCATTTTTTAAAAAATGTAGATTTGACAATGTACTCTTTGCTACTAAAATATAATATTTTGATCTCAAACAGGAAGCGAAAGCAAGGAAGGAGCATTTATTGAAAGGGTTAGACCAGAAGGTCAATGATTTGGAACAAGAATGTGAAGATCTCAGGCTAAAAATAAAGAAGCTCGAGGAGACAATGGAGCATTTAAAAGGACCTCAGCCATCTGTCAGCACAAATTTTGTCATTTCACATACATCCACTGAAGAGCTGAGAACTGACATTTCAAAGAATGTAAAGGGCTCAAAGAATCGAAGAGAAGTTCCTTCTAAGTTAGCTAGCTTCATGAAGCCAACTGCTTCTAGCCAACGCAGGATAGGCTTAAATAACAACATTCCCACTAGTAAAAGGCCGCCAGTGCAACCAAACAGAAGGACTTCCTCAGTTTATGCTGAATCTGTAAGGCTGCCGGTGAAAGCTGCCACTTGGCAGTCAGAATGCAGCTCTGAATGCAGCATCTCCATGACAAGTGACATGAATTGGACACCAAGCATTCAAGACGAGACTGAATGTAGCCAAGATGCATCAGAATTTGAGATTAAACAGGTGATTTTCTCAGAACATGAGAAACCATCACAAGGTCAAGTAATTTCCTTCAAAGAATGTCAACTAATGGAATCAGGGAATATGCAGAACAAAACTGAAGAAACAAACATTATAGACATTGAGAATTGGCTCCACCAACAAATCATTGAAAATACTGTCATATGTCAAAGTGAAAGGGTGCTAACCATTCCTGAAGTAAATGAAGAAACTTACAAACCTAGTATTTCTACAACAGCGAAGATGGAACGCATTAAAGGTTGCAATCAGGTACAGGATGAAGAAAGCAGCCTAGCCCTTCACCCCCCACCACATAATGTAGAGGATATCAAGCTAGCCAAGGTTGTTAATCAATTTATAACAACACAGTCATCCAGCCCAACATCAATAGAATTCTGCAGCAATGACAAAATGAAGGAGCATAAAGATGAAAGTATTGCATACTACGGAAGGTCCAGAATATCGCTACAGGAAGAGTTGGATGGTTGCATGCTAGAGCAACCATACAAGGAATTAAAAGCTGGTCCAAGTACACAACTAGAGATTAGGTTCCATGGTGAGAAGCACAACATAGGTAATGTTCTGTCTACATTGGATAATCCACTTCCTGCAATGGTATTGTAGTCTTTTTCCTGAAAAAGTATCCTAGGCAATAAGCATAGCTGAAATAAATTCAGTCCAGAGAACATGCAGGTAGTTAATCATTTTATGACATATGTATGCACATGCAATCCTGGACATTTTACTCTATTATTCTGCTTCATAGTAAACCATAAAACCTAGCAAAGTTTAGACTTCGTTTTTTATTGTCCCAAACTTCCAACAGGTAATTGAAGAATGAAGACATATTAAGCAATAGAATTACTTCCTAGAGTGAAAGTAGAATAAGCACTGAATATTTTTTAGCAAAAATAAGCTCCGAATTTAAACTTCATTACATAGAAACTGAAGTTATGGATGCTAATCAAGAGACATTCACACTAACATGAGTCTACATGATTGTAAAGTAAGAAACATTGTCTGCAAAATCATTCCTTAAATTTAATAGGAATACACTTTATGAAGTAGTTAATAAAATAAACGTGGTGTCACTCTAGAAACATACATAGTCTTTGCTCCAGTATCATACTATAATATATAAAAAACCATATAGCCAGCATAAAAAATATAGCAATTCATTCATGGTAGTGGTTATGACAAGTATTTACTGGCTTGAACCAATGTACATATAACCCCTGTTCTAGAAGCTCTATATATTATTCTCAAAAAAAGACGTTTTATATATTTACTGATTTTACTGATCTCTACAGGGAAGTTAATAAAATCCTTTCAAGCTCTTCGAACAGCGTGGATAGGTGCTCTTCTAGGACTAGGCACTGTGAGCCTTGGATTAGAAAACGACTTCTTTCATAGCTTGATGCTCTAGAGTAACTAATCAGTAAGACAGTAATCACATCAATTTAACAGGTAGTACTCAATTTTATGAGTGGCTAATTCTTGAAAGCAACATGTTGAATGTATATATTGGGTCATTGTGGCACGTTGAAATATATACTGCCAGTTTTCAACAGTGGCAGGTGAATTGTTGATCTGATGCTGAAATATTTAGTATAATTACATATGTATGCTTTCAGAAAAAAAGAAGAAGAGTCTATTCTAATTCTCATACACTAACTATTGTAGTATATAAACGAAGCTACTGTGCTATATTAATTCTGAGAGATTTTTTTTACATTCATAAGGTGTTTCAGTTAATTTGTGCACCATTAATAAATCACATATTTTGGAACAGCAACCTAAATAGCTGTAATAGAGATAAATGTTAGATAATGCTGAAAAGGGAGCGTACTATTTGTATATATGGTGCAAAGGAGAAGCCTGAAGAAACAACTGTTCCCATACATGTACGTACCAATGCCGAAAGGTCTGGCCCTTTTGGATCCTAAGAACAACAAATCTCTCACGTAAAGGCTAGTCCATTGAGGATCAACTTTTTGAGTTTTTGACCATCTGTATGCGATCAATACCTAATCTCAAGATTCTCTTGACTTCCATGCCTTTTCATTTATTTCGCAGAGCAAATATATTTCACTTGCTGAATGTAACAACATATTCCATCCTTCTTCAATACGAAGCAATTCAAAGAATACAGGACATACCAGCAAACTTCAGTCTACAGCTAGGCATCACCTTCTTTTCCAGAAATTTGGATGGTACATAAAGCATGAGATATCCTCTGTATGCAAGAATTTGTTCACTCATTGTGTGAATACATAATGCCTCAGTTTCACTAAAACTTCAGTTCAGCACACTGGGCCAGTGACCTGAACAATGCTCTTGCTTAGTGACCTTGCCATTCTTCAATGTCATGCAGTACTTCAGGGAGCACAGAAGCATAGCCGATAGATATAATGTTGGTGTTGATCTCACATAATACTTCATATATCTTATCTAAGCAAGGATGAGATCCACCTCTGGACGTGAACTCATGAACCATGCCATCAACTTCAATAGAGCTTGCCCCTGGCATCTTCATTAATCCCCTGTTTTTCATCGCCTTCCGAAGTTTGCTTACACCATCCCATCTCTCCTGTTCTGCATAAATATTAGATAAGAGGATAAAGTTCCCACTGTTGTGAGGCTCAAGTTCAATTAGTTGCAGCAAGGCTTGTTCCCCAAGCTCAGCATCACCATGGGTCCGAGCAGCAGCAAGAAGAGCTCCCCATATTGCTGCATTTGTGTTGAAAGGCATGCCCTGAACTAAATCTTGAGCCTCTGCCAAACAACCCGCACGCCCGAGTAGATCAACCATGCATCCATAATGCTCAATTCGTGGCTTAATACCGTACTGAGAAACCATGGTTTTGAAATACGAGCGACCCATATCAGTCAGTCCAACATGGCTACACGCTGACAGGATTGCAAGAAAAGTGACATCATTTGGTGCTACATTCTCCTTCTCCATGCGTTGAAACATCTCCACGGCTTCTAAACCAAGGCCATGCAATGCAAATCCAGCAATCATCGTCGTCCAAGTCACAACACTCTTCTGCTCCAGGCCCTCAAACACCTCCACTGCCTTCGTAACAAATCCACATTTAACATACATGTCGATGATTGCATTCATCAGTGGAATATGCCAGCGTAAGCTCCTTCTCACTACAAACTCATGCACCCACTCACCCAAATCAACTGCGCGCAGATCCCCGCAAGCCGACAACACCGACAGCAATGCCACCCCATCCGGCTCGATCCCCTCCTCCTGCTGCATCCTCCGGAACACCTTGACCGCCTCCTCAGGCCGCCTCATCTGCGCGTAAGCCCCGATTACTGTCGTCCACGACACCACGTCCCTCTCCGGCATAACATCGAACAGCTGACGCGCGCGGGCCAGGTCCCCGGACTTGACGTAACCAGCGATCATGGCGTTCCAGACGACGCTATCCTTGCAGGGCATCTCGTCAAGCACGCGGCGCGCGGAGGCGACGCGGCCGCAGGAGCAGTACGTCTTGATGAGGCTGGACGACGCGAGCACGTCGGAGGCGAAGCCGGCGCGGAGGAGCAAGGAGTGGAGCTGCGGGACAAGGGTGCCGCGGAGGTGGGGGGCGGAGGCGGCGGCGGCGTTGAGGGACACGGAGGGGTGGACGCGGCGGAGGAGCGGGAGGGCGTGGGCGCGGAGCGGGAGGCGGAGGGCGGCGAGGAGGAGCGCGGAGAGGAGGCGCGGGTGGCGGTGGCCGCCGCGGGGGAGGAGGAAGGCGTGGGCCTGCAGAAGGTGGCGCGGGGAGGCGACCCGGGGGAGGAGGGTGAGCACGCGGTGCAGCGCCGGCGGCAGAGGCGGCGGCGGCGGCGGCATGCGGATGCGGGGCCCAGTGGCTGCCCTGCACTGGCCACTGGGAGCGGGCGTACGCGTTTCTGGCGCGGGGGCCTCGAACTTGGAACTTCGAAGAGACCGAGGAATGTAGGCCAAGGAGGCCCAATACGGCCCGATTTTAGCGTTCGATGGCCCGAAATCGGCCCGGTTAGGGGGCAGTCCATCGTTAGTAGTTTCCGGGGATTAGCATTGAGCAATGGCGTATGTTGTCCTTGACAGCAGAGGGTGCCATCCTTCACATGATAGGTTTACTTTTCCGCTCCTCCGAATACCAGTGTCATTAGGTACGTGAGTTCGACTATTAGAAAAGCCTATTAATATCCAAAACCAGTGTTTTTTTTATTTCGGTGAACCAAAAAATTCGGTGTCCAATGAAAATACCGAAATCCGGGAAATCCAAAAATTTTCGAGCGAAATTTCGGTAAAAAAACTGCAAACTGGGAAGCAAATCTGGGCGAATTTTTTTGAATTTTGGCCGAAATTTGAACGGAATTTCGCCCGAAATTTCGGTTGAGAAAAAACTAGCGCTTGCACAAAAAACTTAAAAATAAAATAGCAACCGTAGCTTTACAAAAATTACAAAAAAACTAGCATCATGTCAAATCCTAAAGAATCCATTTTTCATACTTTAAATTTTCGAAATTCAAAATTCAAAAATTCAAAATTTGAAACACAAATTCAAGTTTAAATTCAAAATTCAAAATTCAAAAAAATTTAAAAAAATTGAAAGTTTGAAAAATGGGTTCTTTAGGATTTTACATGAATTTTGAAATTTGTTTCGTGTAAGTTGGATATGGTACGAAGTGTTAATTGATAAAAAAAAGATCGATGAACAGATACCAGTAAGATCAGTAGCTCTGATGCCATCGCGAATTGATCGCTGGCTGAGCTGGCTCTCCCGCCTTCTCACCAACCTGTCGTGCGCCCAACGTGCGACAGATGCCCAGTCGCGAATTCAAAGTGCGACCGGCGTCTATTTTTGTCTAATTTTCAATCCGACGGGTAATTTTGCATAAACGAATAAAAAAAATATAAAAAAATTAAAAATTCATCCATCGTCAGGAGTTGCCGGGGATTAGCATTGAGCAATGGCGTATGTTGTCCTTGACAGCAGAGGGTGCCGATTAGAAGCCTTCACATGATAGGTTTACTTTTCCGCTCCTCCGAATACCAGTGTCATTAGATACGTGAGTTCGACTATTAGAAAAGCCTATTAATATCTAAAACCAGGGTTTTTTATTTCGGTGAACCAAAAAAATCGGTGTCCAGCGAAAATACCGAAATCCGGGAAATCCAAAAATTTCGGGCGAAATTTCGGTAAAAAAACTGCAAACTGGGAAGCAAATCTGGGCGAATTTTTTTGAATTTTGGCCGAAATTCCGGAATTTCGTCCGAAATTTCGGTTGAGAAAAAACTGGCACTTGCACAAAAAACTTGAAAATAAAATAGCAACCGTAGCTTTACAAAAATTACAAAAAAACTAGCATCATGATTCTTCTAATATGCTGCATAATGTTCTAAAAAACCCCCCTACCAAATCATGAAAATAAGTCATCAAACATTTAACATTCCACAACAATCATGCCATAGTCCTAAAATATTAAAAGTCCATACATAGCCAAAGTGCATAAATAAGTTCATACATAACCATGGTGCATAACTAAGTTCATACATCGCAATAGTCCACACTTAGAGAGATAAATTGATACATAAACATAGTTTATCCATGCACTCAACCATAAATAGAAGTATTTATTTAGCATTCATGGGGTAGTTCACGTCCATTATTTTCGAACTAGGCCTTCTCTTTCTCTTAGCCGGCAAACCTCCTCTTGTGAGGCTGTCCATGGTCACATGTTAGTATGTTACACAATAATAAACATGATGGAAGTTGTTAGCAAATTTACAATAAAAATAACAAAGCAAAATGATGTATAAATAGTAGTTACCATTAGTTTCAGCTTCTTCTTGCTCGCTAGATGAGCTACTACCATCGGACTAGGCATAGGATGGACTATTATGTGGAGACTCACTGTCCATATAATTATCACTCTCCAACTCTTCTTCCTCATCCACCAAAACCCTCTTTCCTTTATCCTTCTTTTGTCTGTGCCTCTTCCTTATCCTAGCACACAATTAATTAAGATTCATGGCGGCCTCATCATCACTGATTTTGTTGAGCCAATCCATAATTGGGTTTGATGGGTCAAACAGTGCAGCATCAATCATCGTGGAGCATGGATCAATATCTTTATCTTTATTGTTGTCTAACTTACCTTGTTTTATGCGTAACTTTAAATTATAGCGCACAAATACAAGTTTATGAAGTTTGCTATAACCTATTTTGTTACGGATCTTGGTATGGACAAAGCAAAGGCACTCCAATTTCTCTCACAATCGCTAGATGATATGCACTATGACACAAGGCGGATAGCATACCTCTGTAGCTCCTTTACTTTCCCCCAAACATTGTCCACCAACAAGTTACAAAGGTAAATTTGTAAGAAATATATTAATTATATAAATGGAATTGAGAAATCAACATAATATTCAAAGTGGCCCAATACAAAGTCAGGTGCTTACTTGCTGTCATACAAAATATCCCTTGACGTGCCATAGTCTCACCAAACTTTCCAGAAAAGGTTCTAAATACCTTAAATTCAGCAAGGGCCTGCAGTCCACTATCGACTGAGTCTTGTATCCTTTCTATTGCCTCTTGAAAAGCTTTAATATAATCAGGATTATCAGCTAGGTGGAGCTGATAGTGTCCTATAGGATCAAGGACAGCAGCTGGATCAAGATTAACAACATGAGTTGTTTGCATCAGAATAAAAGAACAAGACTACATTTACATGGTAATGAAGGATAACATGTATTTTACTTACCGGCAATAACTAAAGTGTTTTTATACATATATCGAACTCTCTTTGTGACTTTTTTCATGTATCTCTTGTCAATTGGCGTGCCCTCACCTAGATAACTTTCCATTTCTTTGATAGCATCCACCATTTTTGCCATGAATTCAGAGAGTGTCCCATCATCTTCATCTGCATATCGTAGGACAATATATAGTGGCCCAAGTGTGTCTAACACAGTCTTGATTGACTCCCATCAAGATGGACTACTCAAGCAGTCCTCGACATAGCCATAATCAGGATCATTGCTCCACTCACTGCTTCTCCAATCCTCGGACACCATCCATTTTCTAAAATTATCTTTTTTTTATCCCAAACACTCCGAAGGAACATGTAGGTAGTCTAAAACCGTGTGGCAACTGGTCTAATTAACTCTTCACCAATCTTTCTCTTCATTTCATGATGCAACCGATTATGATTGTAGAAGAACTTTGCAATAATTTTGACACTTTTCACAACATCATGAACCTCTGAGAAATTTTCTGTGTCCCTCAACAGCAGGTTAATGGTATGAGCAGCACTGGTTGCCACACAATGTGGCCATAATCCACAATGAGAAGTCGACATGCATTTCTATAGTTTGCACCATTGTCGGTGACAATCTGTACGATATACTTATACCCAATCTCATCTACCACCTCCTTTATATTCCCATACAAATAATCTACACAGGGACAATATATCATTTTAGCATTATGCACTTAGCAAATCAGCACGCCTACTAAACAAAATATCGTTTCAGCACTATGAACTTAATGAAAAATCAATATTTGAGAACTTTATCATTACCTGCGTTCTGTGATTCATCACTTGCATTGACAGACTTATGGAAGAAAATGCGACCATTGCAATAGATTATGAAATTGATGATACTCATGGCGGTGGGTCATGTCCATGAATCACACAAGAGAGTGACACCATATATACTCCAATCTTTCTTAAACTGATCCACAATTAACTCTATGTCCTCATAATCTTTATCAAGACAAGGATCATCAATATCATTCCCATTGAACAATTTAACTGTTTGTCCTAATTCCTGAGCCAACCTCATTGCTGCACGAAAATATGGACAATTTGCTTTTATGCATGCAATGTCATTAGCATGGAACCACCTTGTCCAAGCTTGACTAAGCAACTCCATGTTTCCCTTGTTAAAACATTGTCAATCCTAGTCTGGACTTGGATGGGTCTACTAGCAAAAGAACTAGCAGGATCACTTGACCCGCTACCATGCTCATGTGTGGAATCCCTTCTGTGATGATACTGTGTATCTCTTATTGATCTTTCCATTGCCAATCTGAGTTGGTCAGCCTCACTACTAGGAATTGCCTCACCAATTCTCCCTCCACCAATTTCTTCGAACAGTTCATCTTCCAATCTATGTTTCTATTGCCTTCCATCTTGTCTTTTCTTCTTCCCAAATGTGTGTGTTGCCCTCATTACAGTTCGAACCTGACTTAACACCTTCAAGCATGCATGCACATCACCCGGTATACCACCCAAATGCTCTCTAAGACGGGTAGCACCACCAGATAGATAGGTGTGGTTACAAAACCCACACTTGAAGCCTTGTTTATACTTTCTGCCATGATTCCACACATGTTCAATATCTCCATCATTAATATCACCTCGTCCTCCTACAGTTCAAGTAAATCACATTTAAATGGTGCTTCATAATAAATGGTGGTTCACATTAAAAATAAATTTAAATGTTGCTTCATACCAAATAAATCGACGCCAGCTGCTCGAGTGGCATCCACATCAATGGCGTGGTTTGACTACCACCTGTCCCCCCAGTACCACTGCCGGTTGCATTGTTACTTATGTTAGCCCCATTGGTACCACTACCATCATCTCCTGCCATGGCTTATGTTTTTTAAGTGTGCAAAACCTGTAAATAACATTGTCAATGTATTCGTGCTCTCTTTCGAAAATGCCATTGTTACAACCGTACAAGACAAGAGAGTAAAAGCTTCTAAATTCTAAGATTAACAGATCTGATTTGCATTGTGATAGGACGATGTTGCACATTTGCATTTTATAAAAAAACTTAACACAATCATCAAAGTGCACAGCAGTACAACACTTCATGGTGGCATTCATCAATAGCTCTAGTTAGCTCAACAATCATCAATTCATCATCGTATTCTTAGCATAGATGAAGTAATTTAATGAACATATTGTAACATTCATCATTCATCAACAGATCGGTGGCCCTCTCCTCCCTAGCTACCGCTGCAAGCCACCCACAAGAAGAGAGGACTGGAGGAGGCGATATGGGTGCTTACTGCTCGGGCTGGTTGTGGCCTTGTGGGCACCGGCGTCAGTGCTTATTGCTCGGGCTTGGCTGCGCTCCAGGGGGAGGAGGAGAAGCTGCGGTGGAGGGGAAGCCGGGGAGGCGGCGCTCCCGGAGGGAGGAGGACTGGAGGAGATGTGCGGCGCCGGCGCCTGCTGTGGTGGCCACTGGTCGGTGGATGGGACTTGGGAGACGGTGCTCCAGGGAGAGTAGGCAACGCTGTGGTGGCCGGTGGAGGGGAGGCGGCGCGCCAGAAGGGAGGAGGCTGGAGCCGTCGCCCGTCGACCAAGACGCAAGGGACCGCCGCCTCTGTTCGGGGGAGAAGGATTAACCAGGACCAGCTAGGTTTTTTGACCAGATGGGGTGGAAATTGGGTAGAAATTGGGCCGGTTTGAGCCATATGTCATTTAAATTGGGCCAAAATTTTTTGACCGAAATGGGCCCATTTCGGTTCTGCTTCGGAAATTCCAGATTTCGCAAAATTTCGGTGAAATTTCGACGAAAAAACTCTCTGCCTAAAACACTCCTTTCTTGAATTATATATGAGTTTCAAACTCTCCAAAAGCATCTCCTACAATTTCAATCAAAATTGAGTAATCCAAATTTCAAAATTTATGTAAATTTACACTCTACGTGTTGTCCAAACATATTTATTTTTTGCATTTTCCTTTTGTTTGCTCTTTTCTCATGAGACGTGGTAGGTGTATTAATTTGGTATGATCTGCAGCCGACAATCTCATCACGTCGACGCCATCGCTTTATAAAAGGATCTAATAGACCTAGAGGAGTTGAATAGGCATTTTTTTACTTTTCTTTGTTAAGGGGAGAAATTGGTCAATATCAATCCACAAGAGTAAAAAACACTATTTGGTACAAATCCTAACAAGAACATGTCATAACACCACAAGAGCAACAAATAAAGTAAATGTACCAAGATAAACAAAAAAAAAAGAGAGCAAAAAGTAAAGGAGGTAGGAGCAATTTTTCTCGTGGTTTGAAGCTAAACTCATGTGTCCATGTTGAGGCAAATCTTTTTGCACAAGAACATGCTCCCATTCAAGCCTATTGCCTCATGTCTACTTGGGGTAGTTCTTCACTGCTTTGGCAAGGTGGACTCTCAAACCTTTTACACTGCTTGATGGCTAATGGCTTCCACGGATGCCAATCAAGCTCCATAAACCCATGCCTCTAAACCATCTAGAGGATGAAATCCCAAAAGTAATAAGTCCCAAGTGCCTTGATCGCGTTGGATCAGGAGCTTCACATGATGCACAGCCAACCAAAAAGAGAGACTTAAAAGATGAACCCTAAGCTCCAGTGCTCTCAAAGGCTATGGAGTGGATAGCTCTAACTCTAAGAATGCTCAAAACATCACCTAGCAAGCCTACACAACACTTTAAATAGTCTACATCTTCGAAACTAAACCATTGGGATTGAAAATATCATAGAAACTAGCCATTGGAGCTCCACCAGACTTAATATGGTCCCACTGAACTCAGTCCAATCAGGCAAATCATCGGGTCTTGTTGTGAGCAGAACCTATCCATTGCACCTGAACTATGTACGGTGGACACAAAATAACATGAGTCCAGATTGACTAGACTCCTTAAACAATCCGATCCGCTAGATCTAAGCATGCCCTAGACTCCACCGAGCACAGTCTGATCAGAAGTGTACATACCTAGAACCTAAGACACAGAACTTCGCAGGAGAGGAGGAGGCGCGCCGGGGGAGAGGAGGCGCACCGGGACCGGACAGGACTTATGTTTTTGTACGGGACGAGCAGGACCACCCTAGAATACTGTGGGTGGATGAAGACAACCTGAACGGATGGATCTAATTTTTGTCAACCAAACAAAAAACGACATTGTGCTGGATAGACGGAACCATCCAAAACCCCAAAACCAAACACACCTTAAGTTGTCCGTGAGCATCAGAAAAAGCTCTTTCATTCGCAAGATCCTGTCTTCTGCATGCCACTGTCCACGTCCTCCTCACCCCCACGACGTACTCTAGGATGCGCGGAGTAATGTATAGGTTTGAAACGCTTCCCCTCGTAAAAAGAATCTCGATCGATCAATCCATGATCTACATGCAGCTAGCTAGCAAGCTGAACAGTGAGCACCACGGCGATCGAGCTGAGCCATCACCTGGTCGACACGTAAGCGCGGGTGGGTCGGCGATCGGAGCACATGGCTGCACCACTTACGAAACGTAGCAGATAGCGGATTCATCGGAAGGAAACAATCGGCGAAAGTTTGCGGTGGCCTTCGCCGGAAACGGCAGATCTGATGGGGGCAGCGCCACACATACTGGTTTACCGACCGCCTTACGTGTAAAAATCGTTGTTTTTTTTATCGGCTCACTGTGAAAACCACGGGTAAACGAAAAAAAAAAACGACCGCTAGCTAGCCGCATGGTTAGTTCATGGTTATCAAACTGCTCTAAACTTTGATTCATGGTTCAATGCGACAAACCAAATGCATCTAATCTCACCTCGATTCATTTAGCCCAACATCCCCACACACCCCACCAAGCCACGCTTCAATGATATCCGATGGCACTACTATTTTCAATTTATTTTTTTTTATCAGTTTCAAAAATATACACGCTTTGGCTTATCTTCAGTGATGCGATGGTTCTAGTTGTTTCAATTTATTTTCTTATTTCTGTAAAAATACACACACTTTGGCTTATCAAGCTCTTTTTTTAATCTTGAAAACAAGTCTAACAAAATGAGCATGTATCTCCAAGCCAATTCTAAAAGATTTTGAAGCTTACCTCTTTAGAAAATAAATTTGCCCCACAAGAACATATATAAAACCCTAGTTATATGACAATGCTCTCTCTTTGGAGTGCACCACCATGCACTTTTGCAACATCACTGTATGGTGCACGAGCCTTGCCCCACAGCAAGCGGGTTGGCCAACTAGCCTAGGGGTGCCGATTGTGACTCAACGATGGCTCATGGCCACGGCAACAAACTATGGTTTTGATGTAAATCGTTGGGTACCCTCAAATGACTAGGTTGAAATCCTAGATCCGATATTGAACATTCTTTTTAGAGAGAACCAAATAATGTTTCACTACAGTAGCAAGATAGTGCTTTTGCTACACTATTGTGTCTAGGACTCTAGGACTGGAAAAATAGCTTGCGGTTTGTGGCTCGGCTCAGCTTGAAGGTGCTACCGAGCCTAAGCCGAGCCCACTTTTGGGGCTCGTTAAAATAGCGAGCTGAGCCAGGCTCGGTTCGTTTCTGACCGAGCCTAGACTAGCTCGACTCGGCTCGGCTCGTTGACAGATTTTGAACGTGAAAATGCATTTGGCTCGTGGCTCGGCTCGGCTCGGACAGTCTCGGTCGGAGGTGTTATCGAGCTTGAGCCGTTCATTTTTTACCGAGCTCGACCGAGCCAGGCTTGGCTCGTTTCCACCCCTAATTGTCGTTCACAGACTATGTTCTTCCTCTGTCTCTTCTTCACAACTTATGAAGATTAATTTGCTTTCCTTTAGAGACTTATTGGTAAATTGGGTTATTCTACAATAGTCTAGCTTTTATATCCAAGCAGTGGGGGAAATTGTGGGTTTAGCTGTTCATTTGAGAAATTGCGATGATGAATTACTCTAGGTGTCTTGACGGTGAATTAGAAAATATTTTGCAAAAAACTTTTCATAAATTATTTGATTGCTTTTGAAAAAGATCTAACCTTTTTATGTCATTTACGAAAACTCGGTCCCTATTTTATACAACATATTTCACCACCATAGAAAGCTCTTAAAATGAAAAAATAAGGCTCAGTTCTTTTCAACTTAACGGTTTAACGATTTATCTACGTTTTGAAAACACATATACTTTGAATTTTTTTAGTCTGTTTTTTCGTTGTTTTGAAGGTGGGTCTTAACGCTTTACAAAGCAAGTCAAACGAAATATATCCGAATCTCGAGATCGCCTCGCCGAAAGCTCTCAAGTTCAATATTTCATTGATTCAAACCGATCAAATTGATTCAGATCATTTCAAAAGAATGCGCTTAAATCAAATAAGTAAATACATCAACTAAGATAAGCCAGAGAGATCCTCTCCTTAAAATCATATAACAAACATTCTCGAGATGTTGAAGAGTTTTTAAAGATACCATTGGAAGCTACGCCGCATAATAAAACCTATTGATCCAAGTATATATCCAACCAGGACAGGAGTCGCCTCACTAGAAGAGCACGTGCTAGGTGCAGTAGATGTTTTTGCTGCCCCGACGCCACCCCGGCCCCTACTGCCTGAAGCGACGCCTACCAGCTCTCCTTCTTCGGACGCGCCTTCTTTTCAGCAATTCAGCATGGGACGTGACGGCATGCCCATCAAAGTCCCAACGTGATTTGCTGTCCACAGAGAACAGGTGTGACAGCGAAAGCCCAGCAGCTCTTAAGAACCAAGTAAAATAAAGTGTGAATAAAAAAAAAGTAAAATAAAGTGAGTTAGATTTTCTAAAACATCTAAAATAGCATGAACGAAAGCAGGCTACCTAGCTTGTAAAAGCAAGTTGAAGTAGCTCTTAAAGCTCGGCCTGGCATTCAACGTAGCCAACTAATTCATTCAGCTCGGCTCAATCTTGTTAGCTCGAAAACAAGAAAAACCGTAAAAACAAGTAAGAAGTGCAAGAAAAACGTCGTGCCACCTTCAGCCTGCCTAGCTAGGGCTGTCTATTCTTAATCCTAAGGGTACGATGATTAATTAGAGCATCTCTAGCAGGTTTCCTATACCGTTCTCTAAAACACTATTGCGGACAATCTCAGCCTCTATACCCATCCAGCAGGGTCTATATCTCAGTCTCAGTCTCTATATTTAGAGACTCTCTAGAGAATCTCTCACTACTGGAAATTCCCAATTTCGCGAGGGCCAAAAAATATATACGAGGGCCGACACAATACCCTCGTAATAAGATATCAAATCACGAGGGCAGTCTGCAGCCCTCGTTAAAAAGTATATATTTACAAGGACCTAACATAAGCCCTCGCAAAAAGCAGAAGACGCAGGTTACTCACGAGGGCCAACTTCTGGCCCTCGCGAATAACGGCCCAATGTTGCTAATTCGAGAGGGCTCCCATACGGCCCTCGCGAATAAGGATGCCTCAGCAACTACTAGCGAGGGTCCTACTCCAGCCCTCGTGACTAAAAGGCCTACAAATTGAAAACCAAAAACCTCTGTTAGCCTTAAATCTCCCACACTTTTTTGTCTTACCTAGTTCTTCCGCAGAAACTTGGTTAACTCTGGTATACCGTGAAGGATTCTCCCTCGAATTCGACTCCGAGAGACAAACGACGGAGTCATCATCGGTCCCCGGAGCTATTTATACTAATACCTGCATTGCCTAGCTATTAAAGTGTTTATATCTACAAAATTATTAATATATATGTGATTACAGGGAGCTTCTACAGCTGAATTTATTTGGAACTTTGGCTCCTGAGCTTGATCAGCTTTCTCACATGCAAATAATGTAAGTGGAATGATTTGTGCTGGCTAATTAGCTACTAAGTTAGTATCAGGCGGCCACGTGGTTGTGTGGATCACTCATTCCTTTAATCCTACATACAAAGGACGGATTGAGTACTCTTATTTATTCTTTTTCTTTTGAAGGGATTTTATGTGGAATAATATCAGTGGGAGCAAACCTAAGGATGATGGCAACATCACTTGCTGAAACTATTGTAAGTCGAAATCTGCAGCAGTGCTTAGAAATTTTATCAATAGCATGGTTCAAATCATTTTCCTTCATACCCTTTGTGTTGATACGGTGGTTAAACTTAGACATTTGGTGTACACCTGCAATTGGCTAAAGATAGTTTGCACTATGATACTTTGTTCTACTTTCCATTTTAATATCTGCTTCATAATATAACAGTTTTTTTCAAATAAATGGTTATTTCGCCAGAATGGCCTCTTTGATTTCTTATTGCTTTCATACAGTTGTTTCTGCCCTTATAACGAAAACCACATTATCGATATCCGTAGGCTCTTAAATGGGATTATGGGAACCAATTGACCAGTTCATTTTCAGAGGAGATTGGTTTCCTTCCTAACCTTGATAGGATTCAGATCGATCAGAGGAGATTGGTTTTTTTGTTTATTGTATATAATAGAATTAAGTCCTATATTGTTTATCTAGCTCCATGCCTCATCCTTGTAGTGCACACACTGATTTACTAAAGAAAACAAACAGATGTATTGATTTGAAATGCGTGTGCATACATGTTCTATTAGTTCCTAATGCACGGTTAGAGTTTGGTTTTCTCATTAATAATTCTTTTTAGGAGACATGGTTGAGGTCTCTCCATTTTTTTGTGTTGCTGAATTACATTACCTTGTATATTTTTTATCTCTACTTATGAAAAGAGGCCTTGTACTATTTAAATTTGTGTTACTGAGTTGTCTCATTTAATAATCTTTGCATTTTTGAAATAGGAACATCTTGGGTAGTCGGTGATATGCATCCCTCTGAATCATTGATGGAAGAGAGAATTTGTTCACTTGATTTCTATATTGAAGGTGCTTTATTTTTTCTTTTTGAATTTTCAGTTATTTCAAAACTATTTTTGAATTTGGTAACTTATTCCATCATATAATACTATCTTGAGTAGCTCCTTTTCTTAAGAATTAAGATAGAGGTTATTGATGTGCAATTAAGTTTAAAATAGGTAGTTCACGATGTCTCCCGCATAGTGCATAGTTGAAAGTTCCTATTCGTAATTGTTGGGTTTTCCTCTAATTATGTGTATTGATTACTATAATATTTTCCAATGTCGAACATAGAGTCAGCTTCTGTTGTCACCTAAGACAGACCTGACTTTTGATTTTGCTGCTCTTTACTGATGGTTAGTAATGTAGTGCCTTGTCTATCAATCAATTCATGTGTAAGATTATGTCATAGCCTCCATACTAGCGTGATGTATATTGTATCGATTATTACCTGTTGTGATGGAGGCATATTTTGTCGGATTGGAACTAAGCATAGTTGGAAATGGTGATATCCAGGTTACATGGATAATTATTCAAAGTAAATTGTCTTCACCATATTTAGACATGAATGGATATATTGGAAGTTCTTTATTATGTTTGTACTTCTAAAATAGTTAAAATTTGTTACATGGATAATTATTCAGAGTAAATTGTCGATTGATATATATATATATATATGCTGTGTTGGCTGCAGTTTAAATTTGTTTCAAATTCATATTTAAATTTTTTTTTTTGCTGAATATGCTTATTCGCGAGGGCTAAAGGGCCTCGTAAAAAGCATGAGACACTGACTATTCGCTAGGCCACATAGCCCTCGTGATTAGCAATGGGCACACTATTATTCGAGGGCCAAATAGCCCTCGTGATTAGTCATGAGGAGGCTATTCATGAGGCTATGTGGCCTCGCGAATACCGAGGCCGGCTCGCTGCGCCAGAAACGTGGGCCCCAGATACTTTTCGCGAGGGCTTGGTGACCTCGCGATAAAGTCTGCAGCCGCTTAATCGCGAGCATATTAAAACCTCGCGATTAACTATTCGCGGGCCATGCCTCGTGATCTGCTGTTATTTGCGGAGAGCGGACGCGAGCGCCTATTATTCACGGCGCCCTACCGTGAATAATAAATTGCGGGGCTTCTTCCTTTATCGCGAGGTTTTTAGCGCCGGTATTGAGGATTTCGTGTAGTGTCTATATCTTTTCTGGGATAGGGACTCTGCTGGAGATGATGAAAATATAGGAAACGAATAGTAATTTAGAGAAGGGATATAGAGAACGAAATATAGAGATCTTGCTGGCAAATGCTCGTAACGGCCAGTTCTCTGCATGATGATCAGCCAATCAAGCACGCCTGTCCATCTGCCCGCTGCAGTGTGCAGACGGATGCAGATCGCATACGAGCCGAGGGATCGATCGATCGATCTCGAGCCTGAAAGAATTCCAGATAAGGAGCCCCCTTCCGTCCACATATGCTTGTAGCAATCTGCAACGCCGTGGCAGGCGACACACACACCCACACACAGGCAGAGAGAGAGACATGCGTGCCTTATCTTCTGGCCACAGTGGACAGCGACGGCCGTAGCCGAGGTTTACTGAACTGGAAAACTAAACGACTGATTAATCCATGACCGGTTTCTGCCACCATCCAAAGGCGCGGGTCATCTAGGAGGATTGCGAGAAGAGCCGAAGCTGAGCGTTCGGAGCGTCGAAAAATTCTATTGTTGCGATCCGGATGATACTCAGGGAGCTGGAGATATACAGTGTGCACCTAGTGAATAGTAGTCGACTCACATCAGAGGTTCTTTGTTCTTCATTTGTGCTCTTGGCTAGTTTGAACCGATGGGCAAATAAAAAGAATTGATCAACACATAGGTAAATACGTACAATACAAAGCGTGATGACAGTGTGAATGTGCAAGAGAGCTGGGCAGACTAATTACACACTTACCAACTGGAGAGCCACTTGTGCTAACACCCTGCTTGATTATCTATCCATCCGAGAGAGAGGGCCGGAGTGTCAGTGTCACCACGGCCGGCCTTACATGAGGAGCAGGGGCCAAGATGTAGCCAAGAACAACTTGCCGATCGACGGCGGCCGGTCAAGACATACGCACGCATGACCGGAAGCAGCGATCGAGACGCGCGTCGGCAAGTCATCCTTGGCTGCACCACGGCCCCCGAGCCTAATGCTAGGCCGCCGGCGAGCGATCGCCGCCCCCGCCGCCGCCGTGCGAGCTACCGGCCGGTGACCCCATGGGCCATGCCTGCCATGGCCGATCGAGCTAGCTATCCAGCTTAGCCTCAGCCTAGCTAGCTCGCAGCATGCTAGCTTCGGCAGCAGCCATGGTTAGAGCCTTAGAGGGGAGAGTGGAGGTTAGAGGAGGAGGAGGGGAGCGACCGAGCGAGAGAGATGAGAGAGTGAGAGGACAGAGATGAATGACACTTTGATAGTTTGATCGATGCATGGTGGGCCTTATGTAGATGCATCGTCTCTCTCTCCCCCTCTCATATTCCATCCTATTCAATTTCTCACCGATCGACCTCCCAGAGCAGAGAGAAAGATGATTGAGTCCATTATGAGATCTAGATCATCTCCAGCTAGTACTTCCTTTTTTTTTTGGTTGCCATGATTCATGAACCATTTACCACAGATCCAAACTAGCATCTCTCTTCCCTATCTTCACAGGTTAGGAGCGAATATCTTTGAAGTAACAATCACAAGGATATCGTTTTGATAAGCCAATGATTTTTTTCCGTCTTTCATAATACGATTAACCACCATGTTAACTAATCGATTACGAAAAATTGGATCAGATTTTTTTAGTTCTTTTTTATGCAGTATCTCGACGTGATATGAGCGTGAAAGACGTTCAAGAATCCGTTTTCTTTTTATAAGGACTAAAAACGAATCACTTATTTTTTAGCTTTTTGACCCCATATTGTAGGGTGGATCTCAAAAGATAGGAAAGATCTCCCTCCAAGATCAAAACTTTAAGGAAAAACACATTTTACATGACTGATATATTGTGTCATAAAATTTTAGACCCCATTCTTTTTTGTTTATCTTATTTGACTTATCTCTTTAAGATAGTTTGGAGAGTCCAATCCACTTGGTTTAACTTGTGTTTTAGAACTTTTAGACAAGCCTTTGAGATAAATAAAAGGTATTCGAAAATAATTTTTCAAAATTTAAACAAACATAAAGAAATAGATAGGTAAGTCAAATAAGCCAGATAAGCTGACTAGAACATACCCTTATCATGGTATATCAGAGTGGAGGGCTATTGTTCACGTTGGTGCTTAATAAGTACTCACTCTGTTATGAAATAGTAGCCGTTTTAGACTTATTGTAAGTCAAAATTTTAAAACTTTATCCATAAAGAACTTTTAAATTATTTAGATTAAGAACATAAAATTCATATAGGTAGATTCGTCTTTAAAAGAACTTTCATAATATTATAATTTTTAATACATTATAAATAAATTTTTAATAGATGAATACCGTATCAATGTCCAAAACTACTAGTATTCCATAACCGAGAGAGTGTAAAGCATGTGCAGACGTTAGGCCGAGCGGTGATTAATGAAACTTAACAAGCACCTAAAGATCGTGCATGACACTTTAGTACGTCAAGCGTTGACAGGTCTGGAAAGCACGTAAAGATCATGACATTTTAGTCCAAGAAGCATGGACATGTCTAAATCAATAGAGCTTCTCAAAGGACAAGCATGGCACTGTTGGATGTATATATATCTAATTACGCACACAAAGGTTCGATGGAAAGAAATTCTGACGGAAGAAATTGATACTGTAGCATGGTAGTTTTTCCGAATTTACTATCGGACACTCCATACACTTAATTTCATTGTAGAAGGTAAAAAATGTTAAGTACAACAATAGGTTGAAAGTTAACAAGGGAAGGAAAAAAATTATTCACTTTAGGCCGTCCAGGATTCTATTAATAGTACAAATCTGACCACTCCCCTCCCGGGCGGGCCACGTGGCACTGTTTTTGCCCCGCTGCGGCCACGTCGCTCGGTTTATTTCTGGCCGTTGGATCAAGCGGCCAGGTCAATCCAGCGGCCGACCTCCTCCACCTCAGCCCCACCGCCCCCACTCTCCTCAGATCTCCCCAGCCGCCGCCTGGCCTCCTTTCCAGTCCCATCCCCGTCGCCCGTCGTCCTCCTCGCCTCCTCCGCCTCAGCCCCACCGCCCCCTAGGCTCTAGCTCTAGGCCCGTCCTTCTCCTCCACGAAGCTCTCTTCCGTCTGCTCTGCCACCTTGCCGCGCCCTCCGGCCGCCGGTCCACAGTCCAAGGCCATGGGTGGGGGTGAAAGGAGGATGTTGGCTTCCTTCAACATCTGCAAGGGCAAGGCGGCGCCGTCCCTCCACCCCCGGCCGCTGCAGTTCGTGCCGCTCGATGCAATTCTGATGGTCCGCTCCGGCGTCGGTGGTATTGCGCTGCAGACGACGCCTCCCTTAGTGCCTTAATGGGTATTTCGTGCTTTCGAACATGCAGTCTGCGGCCTACAAGGTGGCGAAGAAGGGGTTCGTGCTGCTCCAGTTCGTGCCCTCGGTGCCGCCCCGTCAATATGATTGGGCTCCCACGCAGGTATCCGGATTTTCGCTGTAATCGTTCAGGTTTGCATTTTAAGTGGTGTTCTTTCATGGTGTTATGTTGCGCACTTGCAAGAAATGTTGATATATATAGATCGGGGATTTAACGGTAGAAGGTTGGTGTTGTGGGTGCATTTGTTTGGAGATTGGGAAACAAATATTAGTACTGCTTCTGTGCTTAGAATGCATGCTTTTTTAAAAAGGAAAAATGTTACTGCTGTTGTTTAGAGCTACCTACTTTTATGCATATAAAAGCTCTATAATTTAGAGCATCCGTCTTTTTGGTACTGCCATGATGGGATGAAGTCACGGGAGTATTTCAGCGTGTGCATCGGTGATCCTTAATTTTTTTATCATGCTCCAATCAGCCATAGCAGATCAACCATTTTTTTTTCCTTTCGCATTGTTAATTAGTATTGTCCTTCGGTAATTGCATAATTCATTGTAGTGTTATTGTGCCACGGATGATTCGTTAATTATGCTATGATGAACATTTTTCTATGCTACATTTTGTCAGGTGGTAATGCTTTCAAAAATATGGAACCATGTGATTTCGTTAGGATTTTTCCATTAGCCAGTTACCTCATCTTTTCCGTATAATTAACCTCCCGGTGGTCATGCTCTGAAAAATATACCACCATGTGAACATTTTCCTATTCTACATTTTGTCTGGTGGTTTTCTTACTTCAATACAAGGCGTTATTTTTGAATCGTATAATGGTGTAGTGCTAGATTGTTTTAATGGCGTGCCTATGCTTTATCCATGGTTATTATATTGATCTTTGTTTAGTTAAGGACAAGATGTTTTCTTACTTCATCTAATGTAGGCTTATATTTTAAATAGTTATTTTTACAATTGATTATTTTATGGCCATAGCATCAGTTCAATGTCTGCATTCATCTCATTCCTTGCGGTAGTGGCGTAATTATGTAAGTAGTTTGGGCGTTCCAGCTTTTGTATTGTACTCATTTATATATACATAAACTACGCTAAAAAATCACACTATGTAAGTAGTTTGGCCGTTCCAGCTTTTTTATTGTACAGATTAACTCATTTATATATACATAAACTACGCTAAAAAATCACACCTCATTTCAATTTAATTACATGTTGCTATTTATAGTGCCTGCATGTTCTTGCCCATGCCGATTAGTTATGTTCACACTGATATGTAAACGTGATAGGTAGCAAAGAAAAATTACAGCCATGTTGCTATGTGTTGGTTCTCTATTTTGCCTTTAAAGAATGCTACTCTCAGCTATTATTTCCTTTATGAGTTTTCCACTATTTACATTTGCAGCCTTACCATTAATATTGTGAGGTTACAAAAATTCTATTACGCTCAGTGCTTCAGTTAATTTGTTGTTGTTGCCATTTTCCAGGCCATAGGACAAATCACTATATGTGGATCAACAGAGCATGGATTGTTATTTTACTTTCAACATGGTAAGTTCACAGTGCATCCTCAGTACACATTTTTTTATATACAGAATAACTGGTGGTAGTTTATGCAAAATCAATGACTTCAGTAATTTATTTTGGATTCATCATGGTCCAATGGATTTTTGCCTACTAGGAGTTACAACACATATTTCAATATTGGCTTTCAAATGAAGTACATGGTTTATTTGAATGTCTTGCATGGAGAGACACCGGAGAATATGGTACGTGGAGTTCAGAAAGCGGTATGAATATTTATTAAATGCCATATATTTTTTTCCACCTTTTACACCTAACTCCTAAGCTATAGCTTCAACATCAAGATTTACCTTCCTAATCTGCATCCTGCCTTGCTGAAGACTCTTGGTCTTGGTAAATAGAACCATTAATTAAATTTATAGGTTCACTACCTATAGGATGTTTATAAGTTATTATAAAGAACAATTAAATTCAAAGAAACACTTGCTTTATACATTATTGTCAGTTTCATAGCTACCGCTGCTGAAATTATCCAAATTGGATCATCAAGGTTTATTTCTTTCTTTATTTGTTATTTCTAGCTTGCTAACCCATATAGATTTTTCTACCAGCTCACCTATGTAACTGAAATGAGTAAAATGCATTCTATTAATAGTTACATTCTCACCCATGGCTCTATTATATTTGATAAATTTTGAAGGTGACCATCTCTTTTTCGGTCTGCTGCAGATTGTTTTGTAGGACTAACGTAACATCGCGATGATTTGATTGGATGAAACATGCTAGAGGCAAAAGGAAGATTTTCCTTTTAGTTTATTCAACCTTTTCCTTGAACTAACCTGTTCTGGATTGTCCTTCAATTTTGCTTTAAGGCAAAAGGAACAACTGATTGGACAGGTAATAGTTTTGTCCTGATTATCACAGTGTGCTTATGTATTGCCTGTTCCAGGTATGTTCATATAGAAAGATGCTTATAGTGATGTTGATTTATATGGACGAAATGTAGACAAAATATATATGAGCATGATATTTGTTGATTAGACAATATATGATTTTTGTGCTCTGCCAAGTATCCCTACATGGGGCAGTTGTCTATGGTAAGTTGTTTGTTTGTTTAAGGCGTCTGTTGAAGGTAAAATCATGTTTTTTTTGTGATGTACTCTCTCTGTTTTTTTTTTTGCTCTAAATGAGATTTTTATAGATAAAAAAAATTGAATGTGTTGACTTAATATTAGAGGATCACATAGTAGTATGATGTTTTCAGTTTCTTAAAATAAAGTTTTCGTTAATAGGTTCAAGTCATTTAGCTAACTTCTTCACTGATTAAATTTTCCTGCCAGTTGTTTTTCCTGTGCCGCAAATTTTATGTGCAAAGTTGTTGGAGGAGGCCCTCCCTTTCAACTTAAAAGCCACCTAAAAGCTACAACTTGAAAATTCTCATTTTGTAGTAATTTCTTTTATGCTTTTTAAGGGTTTATTTAGAAGATGTGCACAGATATTTTTTTTAGTCTTTTCAATCTTTTTTTTCATGGACACTCATCTTTTGTAGCTAAAAGCCAATTGATGTTTAAGCCGGATCAAAGAGGGTTGTAGCTTTTGTTTATGGTTAAACATCATTTTTTTTTCATTTAGGCCTCAATTTAGTTTGTTACACTATTCTGATTGAATGATGCAATATTTTTTTGGTGGTTTTGGGTTGCCCACCGGTGGCTCCAATATTATAGGACCATGTGACCATGTTTATTTAGGTTTGATACGACCTCCTACAACTTCCTAAAATTGTTGCTTATTCCTTTCCATTGATCTGGATGATGCACACCTGTATTAGTATTTGTTCTTGATATATTTTGATTGCCAAAATTATAAAGCAATTTAGTGCTACCTATTTCGTGTTATGCTGTTATATATAGATTAAGAATGATTTAGCATAAGTGATGATCTGTTGATGATTTTATGAATAAATGGGTCTCTAGATGCAACATAGCAATATATGTGTAGATAACGTGTGTACGATAACTGTTGTACTAGGTCCTAAGTTGTTGTTTTTGGGCTTCGATTAATCTTGAGATACACTTTTTGAGCTATCGTCGCATTGTTATGCTCTGCTTGCCAAAATTATGTAATACCACTTTTGCGCTATCTACTATATATTTGTTGTCATCCCACTGATGAACAAGAATAATTTAGCGGAAAGAGTGCTCTGTTTTTGTTCGTTGGAACACATTTATTTTCTTTTTATAACCGTGTTTACATACCGCATGGTACTGCCATAAACAAAATTGGGTTTACATGAGGCGTATTCAGGTCACATTGTTTCTTCATTCTGCTCAAGTTGTTTCTTGAGCTTTTGTACGGTGGGCAGACTAATTGTTTTAGTTATAGAGGTACTATGGCCTTCAAATTTTAGTTTAGAGCTGGTCGACAATTATAAATATGTAATTGGTTGTGTTTAACATTGTTTACATATATGGCATTACTTTTTGTTCTTATGGATACGAAAAGTTAGATGACTATATTTTCTATCGGTTGAATTTGATGGGATATCTACATGTATTTGTTTCCATGTTTGATTGATTTTGTTAAACGTTTGCAAACATATGGTTGACCTATTCTATTTGGTTTAATGACCATCGTTATATTATGTTGTGGTAGTCTTTGAATTTGCTAAAAACATAACTCAGTGTAATGCAAACTCGGCGGGCCATAGGCCCGCCTACTCAACTAGTTGTCTACAAACACCGACAGAAGTGAAAAACGCCCCAGCTAGCTAGGCTACCCTTTATCCATGATGATTGTCCGCCCAAATGCCATCACTCTCGCTAAAAGAATCAGTCGCAGATTTCCTGAACAGATGCCGACAGAAATTTACACAAATCCAACAAAAATAGCCCCGATGAATCTATAGCGACAAAAAAATATCAGTATTTTCATCGGCTATCGACAAAATTATGCATATTTTTATCGGTCTACATGGCCAACAAATTTATCAGCCAAAAGCAGTCAGAAATAAATGCGACATAACCTAGTTGCCATAGCACAGGAGGCGTGACATGCCACGTGCCATCTTGCGCTTTGGGTGCTGATCATTATTTTTTAGGCCGTAGGCCGACAAAACTACTTATTTTATGTTAAAATGAAAATAGAAAATTTTAAAATCCCATAAATACAAAATTTTCGTATGCGTCTAGAAAATTCACATTTAAAAAAAAAATATAAAAAATCATAGACCATAATAGAACCACATACATGCCATCAACATCATCAATTATATTCCATATCTCAATATACTTTTCAGGCTATTATCACAATCATCGCAATGTTTCTCCGCGTGCATTCACACAAAATTACATACAACCATAGAGCCACATACATGGCACCATCATCATAGATAACATTTCACATCGTAGTAGCATGTCCAAGTGACCATCTCTTTAACACATACATGACAATAACACATATAATGACTATAATATCACAACCCATATGATGACATAAAAATAGAAGAGCTCCACATCACATAGACATACAAGTGGTTCACATAAAATCTCCGCATCACATAGAACACAAAAGTGGTTCACATAGCGGCAATGAAGTTCAAGTGGAGAGAGAGAGAGAGAGAGAGAGAGAGAGAGAGAGAGAGAGAGAGAGAGAGAGAGATTTGAACTTTCCGGATTATCAAAACAATGTCTAATACTAGCGTCATCTCCCAAGTTGAGGTATTATCCAGCTGAAAGTGTTACAGAAGCACTACCTGCAACCCCATCTCTAGGTGGGCAATAGGTGCTACAGGAGGTGTCGACCAACCTTGTAGAAACAAAAATGACTTGTACAAGGCTTGCAATGCATATAAATTTTGTGAGAATAAGATGTGAATAAGGAAATACCATATGGGAAGACAGTGAGAATTAGGCGGCGTAGGAGGAAGTGGCATATGTGGAACACTAACTCTTGTCCTGAAGTTAGAAGAAAACATATTCTAAAACAAGACATATGTATGTATCTGAGAAAATGAATTTCTATTTTATTTGACTAAACATAAATGATCAAATTTATTGCATAATTAGCATAAGACTTACCATAATGAACTCAAATGATCAATTATAAATATGTGGTCCAATTTAAAACATATTTATCATATGGGAGTATCTTCTCAAATTTAGGGCTTCAAATGGTCATTTGTAACATCTATGATATGTTTTGACATTCTAGGGTGGCGTGGCGAGCAGCGGGCGGGCAGGCGCGAGTGAGGGGGGTGACGATGGTGTGGGCAAGGGTTTTGGGTGGAGGCTACAACTAGCTAGCTCATGCGGATGGGTGTCTCTTGATTAGCCACGAGCATGTGCGGTTTAGTCATTGGCGGTTGACCTAGCCCGTAGAAAAAATATTGCATTTTCATCGGCCACATACCGATGAATACAAGACATGTGACGCATACCTACACGTGTGGTCGAGGACGCCAGTATTTTCATTGGTTTGCGGCCGACAAAAGCATGCCACATGGCAAACCACGCCTTCATCAACTCTCACTATATGAAACAACTCAAATTTAGACTGCCCAGACACTGTCTCGACGGCCACAAATCAATGGTCAAGTGATCTGACACTCTTGACGGTCGAGCATAAACCGTAAAATGTCCCATGGCTATCTCGACGGCCTTTCTCAGAACCGTCAGGGGCTTGCTGGCTCTAGCAACTGGACTAACGGTTTACCGATAGCCAAGCCTACAGGAGAAAACTCTCAAGAGAAGGGTCTCTCCCGACAGCCTACAGACAAACCGTCGAGAAAGATGCCATGTCTCGAGGGTAGTCCGGAGAAATTGTTCAAAGAGGGTACTCTCGACGGATAGGGTTTACCATCAAGAGTGTGGTTGTCTCGACGGTTTTTGTTGGAACACTGTCAAGATAGAGTGGCATCGGGCTCCTAGGAAGACCCTGACCAGCAAATCTTTCGACGACATACCTTAAGACATCTAGGGAGACCCCGTTTAGAGCCATTATCGGCATCTGTCTCGATGGTCTACTTAAGGCCGTCGAGAAAGACCACGGCATTAACATGTTATACGGCTGGGGACTTGGGCATTTTTGCCCAAGTCACTAGCCGCACTATACTGCCTTCTTCCCACGGCCCACCATCGTCTCCTCGTTGCTCTGCCAACATTGTGTCACCCCGCCGCCTCCCCGTTGTCCTTTGCCACCGCCCATCACTGACGCCTCCTCCATATCGCCGCCCCGTGGCCTTTTCGCCACCCTCCCTGCTATCTTTATTCACCGAAGACGCGCCGCCGCCTCTTCACCGCAGCCCGTCGCCATCTCCCAGACCAGCCGTGTCTTTGCCTCCCCGTTGCCCTAGCGCTGTCACCTCCCCCGTCTCCTCACCTTCGACCACCTCCACCTCCCCTATCCCTTCGGCTAACCCCCTCCACAGTGTCCACCAGTTTCAAATTCTATTATATTCACAAACTATTCTCAAAGTCTAACTAATAGCTCACGCTGCTTTCTTGTAGATCTAAGGACTACATGCCTGAGGTGAGGGCCTCCCTTAGCGCCACCGAGAGTCATCGCGAGATTAAGGCAAAGAGGGAGGAGGAGAAGAAACATCAGGAGGAGGTGCTACAGGTCCTGCAAGCTAGCATGAGGACTGTGAAGGATCGTCGATGGGCAAAGGAGGTGGCTTAGAGGTAGCGCGTGGCTTTCCACGCCAGGATTCTCCATAGAACGACTCACCGATGTACGTAATACCTGTTTAGCACAATATTTCAACCTACACGTGTAAATTGACTGACTTCATTTTTCAATTTCGTAGGCGAGAACGAGCGGTTTCGGTGGCCAAGCAGCCTCTCCTGCGAGGGTTGGAATTGTACGACCATGGGGTACCTTCAACTCCCAGATACGGTTATTTTTTCAAAATCAAGATTTGTGGCAAAAAAAAAAACATGTGCTCATAATCTACGTTTGTACTAGGCTTCCAGCTCTTAGGCTCCGACGACAGCTTGCGTGGATGACGACCAGCACAACGAGGAGGGTTTGGGGATCCAACCACCTAAGACAGGACTACGTGTCCTAGTTCTTGGACGGCACCCCACCGAGTGGGCCTTGAGTTGCGAGGTGGGCTTCTCTCTCTTTCTGACAAATATCTATGTGGATGAAATGTTGTGAGGAATGGATCATGTGTAAGTTGATGGCTATATGTGCCTGTTTTCGTTGATGGCTATTTGGTTGTGTATATGGATTTAGAATGCAATGTGAATGTCATGTGCATGTTTTTAAAGGTTTCATGTGTGTTTTATTTTGATGTCAAGGATACATGGATGTTGCATGTTTGATCATGTCGGAGGTTTAGATAGTATTATTGCATTTTGGGTTTGCACATAACAGGAGTTGTTGCCACAAAATATACTTTTTGTCATTTTCCCAATTATTTTAAAAAAATAACTACTCTCGACACCCGCGAACAAGGCTATTGAGATAGACCCTCCACAGCAACCTCAGGTGGCAAGTAGTCTCAATAGCATCATAGGAGCCATTGAGAGAGCTAGCATTGGGACAGCGACAAGGTGGCGACCTGATTGTGGGTCCCATAAAGCATTCTCAACAACTGAGTATGGATCACCAAGACTACGGGCACTGGTCATTAATTAGCCTCACGGCTGGTGCCATCAGTATTCTCGATCGTTTAGGACAAGCTCGTACTCTCGACGACCGATGATAATAAGCCGTGCGGTCGACGAAAATGAGCCACCCGGCACCTGACCGGCAGGAGGCCCGGTTTTTGGTGGGGAAAAAATTAAATTATTATTATCGGCCTAGGGTTGACGAAAATAGTTTAAAAAAATAGTGGGTGAGCTGAAGCGTTAATTTAGGCCCTTTCTTAACGGTTTAACAGGTTAACGACTTATCTACGTTTTAAAAAGACGTATGTGTTAGTTTCTATATTAATTGTTAGTGTTTGTCGAGAAAAAAGAGAGGGGTTGTTTTTTCGTGCACGAGCTAATCTAGCTGAAGCGGTATGCATGGATTAAAAAATACAGAAGCAGGCCACAAATAGCAAATATGGTGACTCCGTGGCCTCGCGCTATTTCCCCTCGTGGTCGGCTCCCACGGCAACGACTCCCAGCTTGCACCATAAATCTAAAACCTTGTTCTTTTCAACTTAACGGCTTAAAAACTTATCTACGTTTTAAGTTTTTTTAGTCTTTTTTCGCTGTTTTTTTAACGTTTTAAAAAATAAGTCAAATAAAATAGATCCGAATCTCGATACTATCTCAAAAAAACTTTCAGAATTTAATCATTTCAACCGTTTACATCATCTCAAAAGATCATGTCCTAATACGGCGGAGCTGCGAAAAGGGTGATGAGATTGACAAGAATCGGGAATCGGACCCACCATGGAGTCAAAGGCGTGCCAGCCTTCTTTGCCCCATCGCGATGTCTGGGTAGTAGATAATGGGGATTTGACCTCTAGGTTTTCATCGATTTGAGGATTTTTTTTTGGTTAGCCCCTCAAATTTCACAAGTCCAAAAGAAACGTCAGAGAGTGTGACAATGTCGCGATAGCAACTGAAATATTTTTTTAAAAAAAAGCTTCATCGGCTACGCATTAAGCGATGACAAAAACGAAACCCTACTCTTCCTACTAGCCGGTGTACTTCGAATCTCCATCCTCGTGTCACTTATATGGGTCTTGCTCAATATCATCATCTGCAAAAGTGAGTGTGTGCGATGGTATTATTTTTTAATTAATTTTATAATTATAAAAACATTATAGGATAGCTATTAAAAGACGGTAGGATAGCCATTGTAAAATGTTTAGTCACAACTAGTTAGTATTAGTATCTTGTAGGGTAATGTAATGTATAGCTATTGTTATTGTCACTCAGTTAGTATTAGCATAATTTGTATGATAGATCTGAGATATTAGTAGATTTCTGAGGTTACTTATAGCATACACATGGGGTAGATATATGCAGGTTATTTGGGGGCTATGTACACAGTTATTATTTTCGGATTATTCTAGCGCCATTTGTAGGGTACAAATACCTGGTACGTTGAAATGATTTGCGATTGTTTTTCTGAGCAGGAGTAATAGCAGACAAGTTATATTTTCAAATAATATGTGGTGAAGGAGAGATTTTGTATGGTGATACAGGAGTAGATCTGTCTAATTTTCAGATTAGTCACACACTAGGATAGATTGTTCACACTAGGATAGATTGTTATGTGCATCTTACGATGCCAATATTAGTTTACACCATGTAATATGTTTGTTCATATAATTGAAGGAACGGTTCGTTAAATGCAATTATGATTATTTACATGTTTTCTAATTCTCATACTAACCGATACGGACTGAACTGACTAACATAATTATGACATACTATGAATAACTAGTTGTGACGCACCTTGCCAGTTTTTTTTCCAAAATTCTCCAAAGAAGTTACGCAATTTTTACACGTAGGTGGAACTTGCAAAGTAACCATAATAAACCCGGAACATTGCGACCTTTTAAATGTTTTGCATATTTCGTAAACAAGGAGAGTGATTGAATAAACTCATGCAATAATGACATCCTACGAAGAATGCACGTCTCACATGTTGTCAAATTTCTACACATTTTTCTTCGCATCGTAGCAATTTTTTCATGGGCACCAAATGTGCTAACTGCCTATAATAAAAGTATGACACTTGTCGCTTCACACTACAATTCTACATCACAATTTCATTCAACAATGATAACACTTATTACCAATGTTACAAACAATTGTTGTATCGTACCGGGCGCCGTCATTTTTAGGCATTGCCGAAGTGGGAGCTACAAAGAAATTATAAATTAAATTCGTGTTTTTAACTTTTCAACTTTAACATTTTAAAAAATGTTTTGTTTCTTAATTCATTTCAAATAGGCTTTTCCCGCGTAACCAACAGACAGGTAAAAACAACAGGCAAAACCGACCTGCTATTTCGTACGGGGATTTGCCTCGATGGATGGGCAAAAAAACAACAGGCAAAACCCACCCGAAGATATTTCCTATCGTTTCATACGACGGGTTTTGCTTTGGCGAAATTATTCACCATATAGACAGGCGATCGGGGGCTATTTTTGAATTCTAGAAAAAGGAAAAAAAATATTCTCGAAACAAAAATAAATATAAAATGTCAAAAAATTATGTCACAAGGGGTTGGGATTTGGGCTACGACTGCGATGGGTCAAGGAGCAGCCGAGGCCCAACAGGACGCGAGACTGGAGCCCGTGAGCCACGATGGATCACGGATCGCTCGCTATTCTGTTCTTCGGTTTCATGGGCAATGTACCGAACCCAAATCAAACCACCGAAATTTGGGTTTTCATGGGCAATGTACCGAACCGAAACTGAAGTGCCGAAAAAGAAAAAGAACCTGTTGCTCGGTTTCTGTTTTTTTTCCCACATCTGCTGCATTTTCTCTTTGGAATCAGGACATTCTCTTTGGAATCAAAAGAAAATCTACATCTCTTCTTTCTCCATGTCAGGCAAGCGCTCGATCGCACGGTTTGTCAGAAGGAATACATCATTAACACTTACTCCTCCAGTTTAATAATTCATATCGTTTTAGACATAATCTCACATACCAAAGAAGTATTAAATATATCGTAGTATTTCATATGGTCAAATAAATGCTTGTAACTTAGTGGTTGCTCCTACTTTCCAATGAGTTGTATGTCTAGGTTCGAATTTTGATGCTACACTTTATTTATATGCACACCCAACAAATGGTTCTAGAGCCACGTAAAGTTTTGCTTGCAATCAATGCATTCTAGAACGATAGGAATTTTCCAACTAAACACAAAACGCTCCAGCGACAGAAATTATTAAGCGACAGAAATTATCAAACTGGAGGGAGTAAATCCCTATTTATTTTTAGTTACACTTAAATCCCTGTTTATTTTTAGTTACACTTAAATCCATCATTAACACTTAAATCGCAGTGTATCAAAAGCTTCCACTTGCTCTAGCCGTTTGGTCAGGGCAGAGTCATCGGACCAGATCAAACGCGGCAAGAAAAAACAGACCGAAAAGGCACAGGGGAATTTGGCCGAGACGAAAGAGCAAGGGAGAATCTGGCAGAGAGGGATCATCGATGCCATGTCCGGCGAATCACGCGCAGAGCGGGCGGGCGTGGGGGATGCGCCCTCGCGCTCGAATCGAAGCGTGAAATCGCCGAGAAAGAATGTGGCACACCAAGGTTAGGCGCCCGAGTATTCAGGATCACAACTCGGAGTCTCTTTATATGTGCACACCCACCAACCATCCCCCAAAGAGAAGGCAAGCTTTCTTCCTCTTCTTTGAAGAGGAGCAAAAAAAAAAACAGAGAGAAATCGCAACGAAAGAACAGAATCAAGAAGCACCATCGAGCCGTCGAGCGAGTAGCTCGGAGGAGAATGGAGATCCGAATCCCTTCGACTGCTTGCTTCTCAGCAGGAACGCACGCGAAGACAGGGGGGGGCAGAGAATCGCACGAAGACGAGCGCCGCGACGGCTAAGAAGGCGAGGCTGGTTCGGGGGAGCTGGAGCAGTAGGGTTTATAGGTGGGGGATTTATAGGCGGGGCGAAGACACGTGCACCGTCCGATTGGTCCTCGGAGCATCCTGACCGACGATCTTCCGCTGCGGCGTCTCCCTCTTTGGTAAAGGTCGATGCACGCCTCTCTGGGCCTCTTGGGCTCCTCCACTCCTCCAGCCCACCCAGGAATGTCGCTGCTCCGGCCCAGTAGCCCACGAATGAAATGAAGCACGTAAGCGAAACCGATCTGTCGCAACGCGTTGGGGGTGTAAAAGGGTCGGATATCGCCGAAATATTATAGGCAGATTCAGTTCATCGGATATTTAATTTAGGCAGAGCGGATATGAATCTATTCTATATACAATCTATTCTATATACAACGCGAGAGCAGCGCGTTCGTCCGTCCGACACGTGTCCCTTGCTACAGTTCAGAGCGCCACGGCCGTTCGATCGTCAGCGATGGCGAGATCCGGCCGTCCGTTTTATCTCTACATATAATACGATTTTGTTCGCGGGAAAATGAGCAACGCGGGATGCTAGCTCAGTTGGTCGCCGGTGCAACGGTTTACTCCGTTGCCCCAGGTTCGAATCCCAGCCGCAGCGCTGGTTTTTCGCATTTTCCGCTTCCCTCTACTCTCTCCTGTTTTGAACCCCAAACACAACACATACGACAAAATCCTCCTCCAACTCATATTACAATAGTTTTTACTAAATTTAAAAGTAACACATTAAAACACAATATATTTTTAAAGTGTTCGCATGACGTGAAGTCCAACGTGCTCCATTGTACTTGCGTGGATGCCTTGGCTGCCATCTAACCTGACCCGCATATCGGCCTATCCAGGCCTTGTACCTTTCAGGTTATCGTAGCGTAGCGTTTCACTGTAACAAAATTTAAGAGTTTTTTAAAAGGTTTAAATATTCCAAAAATAATTAAAAATAGTTTTAGCATCTTTGAGAGAACTACTAAAAGTCTAAAAAAAATCATTACAAATTATTACACCATATAGACTATATAAAAAACACAAATTTTACTACATTTAAATGTTGTGCTACGCTACATTTAAACGTTGTACTACGCTACGTTAAGCTAAAATGTACAAGGCCCCAGTCTCCTCTCTCTCCACATCAGCATCCAGCCACCAAATAGTTGCAATGTCATGTAAAATCTACCGCAAACTTGGTTTTGACCAATCAAAAGACTAAAATAGGGGCCATTTTGGCTCAAACGCAAAAGTTTAAAGACCAAATTGACACTTTTTCCATTTTCTTACTTTTTAAAAAATATATATATAATAGTTTGATTTGTCATATCCAATTTTTGCCGTATTGGAGATTTGTTTAGAAACTCCAAAACACACGTTAAACAAAGTTGATTTGACCTTGAGGCTATATCGAAGAGCTCTTAAAGTTACCGTACAAGAGTATCATCAATTCAAACCTAACTTAGATTAATTAAACATTATTTATTTACTTTTCATCTTTTCGACCAATACAAGATCGATCTAATTTAGGTATCGTCGGTGATGCTCGAGGGTAGCTTATGGGTTGCACGCACCCCATGGATCTTGTCCGGCAAGCAGCCTCCACGTATCATGACACTGTCTATCGTGTTACTTTTGACAAGTTTGATTATCTTTACATTTTTTTTTCCCCAATCTTGCAAGAGAAGATGACTTGGTGATTCGCATCCCCTACGATTCTGGCGGGAACCAACCACTATCTATAAAGCATTCAGCCACTTCGCCGTCCCTCCATTCCTGGAGCGCATCTTCATCCGCGTAAGCATCTTGGCCGTTCTATGTTCTTCTTCACCTGCGGAGAAAACAATGTTCAAGTGTGATCATCAGCGAGCTTAAAATCATATATAGTTTGAATGCCTACGCGGGAACTTGTGGGGAGCGATTTACGCTCTTGATGCATGCGTTTTTTTATCTGTCCAATGGACTGGTTGGAGATTTGTGTGTGAGCGGTCAGTGGGGGCATCAAAAGTTGTAAATGTCATGAGCTCTGCAACTGATTTTTAAAAAAGTCTTTTATGTCATATTGAGATGTTAAATCGACATTATTAACTCAAGTCACTTCATCTGAAATTTCTTGAAAAAACAGATTTAGGCCCTCTTTGATAGCTTGTTTAGTTTTAGTTTAGTTTTTGTTGGTAAAATTTGACCAACTTTGAAAGTGGTATGAAAAGGCTAAATAAATTATTTAAAAAATATTTTTGAGATCTTTGAGAAAAACACTACAAAGTTATAAAAAATTATTTTCAAAAAATAAAGTGAATGGTGTATATAAAAATAACAAAAGTTGCAATCCCAACAAAAACTAAACTAAAACAAGGTATCAAAGAGGCCCTTAAAGCATCCATATCAGTCACTCCAAAACGTATAGTGATGATGGAGGAAAGAAATATTTTAGATGTATCGTGAGAAAAAAATTTAGAGGAAAGGATTGAGAGAGTAACTAAAGTGAAATGGAGTTGGAGGATGGAGTGACATATACGGATGCTCTACCAAATCGGATTGTTAAAATGTTAAAAGAGTTGTTTTAAATTAAAAAAAAAGCGGGCAAAACAAGATCGAGCCCTACCATGCTCACGCGACTACTCCGCTCTCACAAGTTTACTGAACCTGCAGCTCCCCCGCAGGGCCGCGGGCGTGCGCTGCGGCGGCGGCGACTACTCCTCCGATCCTGACTACGACCCTGTTTTCGAGGACCACAACAGCATCGTTCTCGGCGGTGTGAGGCTCATCAAGGTGGCAAATTTCCGGGCACGGATCATGAAGTCTGCCGCCAGATCCTCTGCATTGGGCCCCCGCCTCGGCGACTCATCGCTCGTCACTCCTGACGAGGACGAAGACGAAGACAAAGAGGGGATCCCGGTGTTAGAATAATTATGGGGTTGGCCCATTTAATTATTTTAATAGAAATTCCAAGAGGCCCATTTAATACTAAACCGTTCGGGAAATTGGGAGGAGAATATCTTAACTTAAATAGTTGGATTGTGGTTCTCCCAATTAGAAAAGCGAGAAAAGAGAAAGGCAGGGCCACACACGCGCGCGAGCCGAGCCGAGTCGAGCTCGAGCTGAGGCGTGACGTGGTGTGAGCGTGACGTGATGTGTCGGGCACGGGCGACCTCTCCCCGAGCCGGGCGACCCCTTCTCGGGCGCGGGCGACCCCTCCTCGGGCACGGGCGACCTCTCCCCGAGCCGGGCGACCCCTCTTCGAGCATGGGCGACCTCACACTGAGCACGGGCGACCTCTCCCCGTAACCGACGACTTAATGGCTGGATTGGTGACGTCCGTTACGTAACTGACGACTTAATGGCCAGATTAATGACGTCCGTTACTAGTGCTTGATGGCGTCCAGGTTCGACGAACCTTCTCTTCCTGGCGCCTATAAAAGCATGAGCACCTCGCCCTGTGTAATAGGCTCTCGCCTTCAAGAGCTCTCTCTCTTCCGCACATTCCATACTTCCATCTGTAGCGCTGCCGTTTTGCATTCCCGCCTCTGTTTCCTTGCGCGTACAAGGAGCGGAGGAAGCAGGCCTCCGGAACCTCGTCCTTCTCGAGATCCTGCTCGGGATAGAAGGCCGATAAGGTTTTTGGGGAGCGTTCTCACGCGACTGCTCGAGTTCTTCGTCCCTATATCGTTGCGAGGAGGCGCCTGTACATCTACACTGCACCGACGTTCGACTGCATCGATCTCTACACTGCATCAACACTTCACTGCAACAACTTGTGATCGTCTACACCAACCGTCATGGCGAACAACAATGAACAAGTCATTGTTCCGCCTGCGCCTGTGCCCGTGGTGGCACCGGCTCAAGGGTATATTCACTTATACCATGCCTTTGTTTGGTTTGTTTCTTGTTCATTAGCCTTTGTGTATGAGATAGATAATTCGTTATTATCTAGTACCTTTGGTTATGAACTTGAAATATTCAATTGGTTAATTATGATTTACCTAATTTTGTGGATTAAGAACTTGAGGAAATTCCTAATTTCTCCAACACCCGGCATATCAGCGGCGGCTGCAGAAGCAGGAGATCGGCGGCGAGCTGCACCTGAAGGCCATCCAGGGGCAGGTCGCGGCGATGTCGAGGGCGTCGCCGGAGGACCACGCCGTCGTGTGCCGGCCGTGGGAGGACGGCAGCTGGAGCCCGGCGGTCGCGAGGTTCCACACCAGGGCAAGCGCGCGTCAGGCCCTGAACTCCCTTGGAGCCTTGCGCTCGTGCGTCATGCTGGAATGAACGATCATGAAAATCAAATGCTCCACCTTTTTTAATAACGGATCTGCTTACTGCTAGTCGCCTGGGTGACAGTTCACTCGCCCAGGCGACAACCTCCGTTGTTTCTGGCGCAGGCAATTTGAGGGGAGGGGGCACTGAGAGGGGGAGAGCACATGCGATCGTCGCATCTTCCTTCTTGCCGATGACCACCACGCCGCCTTCTTCTTTGTCCCCGGTGACCACCACTGCCGTAGCCACCACGAGTTTTCGGGTTAGGATTAGGGTTCAAGTTGGGCATGGGGATTTCCATGCCGCTGGGCTTAGAGGGATGGCCGGGGGAGGCGGTGGCCTAGTCGTTGGTTGGGGATAGAGTGAGGGCGGCGGCGGCGGCGGAAGAGCCGTAGGAGGGGGGTGAAGGCGGTTGAAGGCGCCGACCGGGTTAGGGTGGGTGGGGTGGCACGGCGACAAGAGGGAGTTGGGGGCAGCGTGGCCGGCGGGGCGGTGGCGGCGGCGGGGGGGGGGGGTGGAGGAAGAGGAGGGGCACAAGAGAGAGAGAGAGAGAGAGAGAGACAAGGGAGGGAGGGGATATCTGGGCCATTGGATCAGAAAATCGTCTGGGCACCCCTATGGAGACCCAGGCAACTGTGAGGGAGTCAATCCCTTTTAATAAAAAAAAATTTGTGGAAATTCAGTGGTTTGGTCTCTTATGACTATAATATCGAACTAGTTTTTAGTTTCAAACTATATATATGTACTAATAAAGTAGTGATCGGTGTTTGAAACGTATCGGGGTGTTTGATCGGTGCTAACACCCTAGACCCACACCCCTAGTGAGATCTACTATTGTTCATACTTCAGCGGTTATGAATAACATCGAGATATGTTCACACGGGGAAAAACAAAATTCAAATGGATTAAAGTGAGGCTTGACTGCAATTGTGTCATCGCGATGCTATGCCTTCGCTCAAAAGAGTCCGGTAAAACAACTCCGGCTCAAATGGTGAGCCTAGTAAAAACGAACTACTCCCTCCGGTGTAAAAAAAACTAGTCGTTTTAGACACAATTTAGAATACCAAGACCCCTATAAAAGGCTAGTTGATTCATTAATTGGTAACAATGAATTTATAAAAGCTTTTTCCATAGACCAATAGATGCACCTGTATGCTTCTCTTTTTAGTTTCCCAAAGGTCTCATCTAATTACTACTCTAGATGAAAAGCTAAAACGACAAGTTTTTTGGCACTTTGGATAAAAGGCTAAAACGACTAGTTTTTTTCACACCAGAGGGAGTATGTTTGAAAAATGCGTTTGGGGTGAGACTATCGGAGTCGATGAAATATGAGCAATAAATTACGGAACAATGATCAAGTAAACCTAAAACATTTTCCGTTAGCATGTGAAACATTGTTTACGGAAAAAAAATAGTTTTAACGATTATTTAGGGATGTTTCAAACCAAACAAGCAGTATTTTACACAAGAAAGCAACAAACATGTGCAAAGTGTTAATAAAACATGCATGAAGCAATAATAAAATAAATGATGAAACATAGTGGGAATATGAAACATGGATGGGGTATTAATGAAACCTGGCAAAAGTAATGATAATATATCGTTAACATGATATTCTTGTAGTTATTTAAAAATGTTTCACCTCATACAAGCAAATGTCTCGCAAGACCAAAACCAAGAGCAAACATAATGTTTCACAAATCAAATAAAGTGTCCCATGTATAAGATGTTTCGCCGGATCAGACACTATGATTTGCGAGCGAAAACTCAAAGTTTAATACATATTAAGGGATGGTAATGATGAGGACATCACTGACGAACATACTGTCCCTAACGAGCTTGCTGATAGAGTAGGAAAGCGTCAAAACGGCATGAATCATCATGCCATGCCATTCAAGCGTTCATCAACGAAAGTTCGGCAAGTTAGTTACAAGGTTAAAGAAGTCCCCGACCACTGGGCCCATGTTGAGAGGATGTCGAAGTCGTTGCTGAGTCCGGTTTGGACATCCAGTAGCAGTGCACCTTCAAACGGACGCCCAGATCACATACAACGTCCAAATGAGGCAAATAAGGACTTTACGGAAAGCATACTAGATAAACTTTCCAACGGATCCAGCCACGCCTCCAAATTCAATACGAGTCAACGGCAATCGCGAAAAAAAATTGACAGATAGAAACTTCTCGACGCTGCGTCGTCGTATTTTTTGGCCCAAGGCCCGTGTACCCCTAGGGTTAGGGTTGTGTGCTTTGGTACCTGTTTGGATGCCGTCCCTCTTCTGGCCGCCGCCCTATATAAGTCTCCCGTCGTGCTTCGTTTTAGTTGGGTTTTGTTTAGTTGATTTTGTCATGGTTGTGTGAGATTTCGCCTTATTTTTCTTATGTCGGCTAGACCAACAGAACCAAGTTTCTAAACCTCGGTTGATCTTAATCTATATTCGCAATTGTGATTGCTTATCTTGTGTTATTGCTCGTTCTTCGGTTTGTTTGCAGGAACCATCCTTCGTGGACAGGTCGATTGTGCCTCTGGTTCTGTCGATAACACTCATCGTGGTGGTTTAGCGATTGCCGGGATTTTCAATTCCTTGTGGGGTTGGAAGCCGATTGTTTAGGTCTCCGACCGAATTATCCTCGTCGTCTCTCACCAGAAGAACGGGACCCCACGTCCGCACCCATCAAGTAAAATGTATTGCACCTTCCGCACCTAGCACCTTCCGATGGAAGGCGTGCACATTTACCACCATGTTGTCGCCCCATGACCTCGTTCTCATTATTGTGATCGGTGTTAAGTTCGTCCCCGTCACGACATGAGTTCACATTGGCGTATTTGTCATCGCTTCCCACAAGTTCTCTAGCTGTTGTGGATGGCTAGATTCAATTGAAATGGAATGGAGACATGGAAGTTGGGGGAATGTGTGGAAGTTGGAGAAAGAGAAATATGAGAGATTGGAGGACAGAGATAGAGAGAGAGAGAAGGGAGCTCCCTTCCTCTTCCCCTCTTTGCATGTGCCATGTTGTGTGCAGGACCAAACTAAGGTGGCACATTAGACTCATTTTCACAAGTACAATATAACAAGTCTTTTATGCATTTCCTACAACCCAAATGCATTATGTTAGACAGGATGTTCCAATGGCTTACCATTTTAAATTTTATTTTACTTTCTTATTATTTTGGCACAACCTGATTCTTTCTTTATCCCATTTCAAATATTGTTCTCATTCTCACGCGCGGGGGGAGGGGGGTCGCCCTGGTTGTGTATCTGTCCTTGTGTATAGTTGTATGTGAGAGATGGAGGTCGTGGATGGACCAAGAGGTAGGGTCAGCCATGTCTAATGGGGTCTAGTTTAGGATTTCCACACACTGAAGAAAATAAGATATAAGAGAGGGAAATAAGAATGAATAGTAAAACATAGATGTAAATATTTGATACACAGTGTTTATAGATCATAGATTACGGCACCGTTTGCAATGGCCTTCGAAAGCGATGGAGGGGCAGTATAATTCCGCATGAATATAATTCCGAAACCTTTTCTATATAAAAAAAAAACCGTTGGGTTATATAAATTTACAAATTAGCATTTGTTTGAAATATATGGCTATTCTTGATTTTTTTTTTTTTTTGTTGCGTCGCTACCATGGAGCAAAACTGTCGAAATGATCCCCCGATACAGGTAGTGAAAACACTAATAATCTGTAATGGTAGTTACTCACATCGAGCACACCCACAACCACAAGAACGAACGACAGAATACAGATCACTCGCGGATACTGTTGCATAACATCATAGCGATACATGCTGGATGCTCTCAAGTCTCCTCTCTCAAAACATTAAACATAGCACCATAATGGTGAGCCAAAACATATTCTGGATTAACATAATGATGGTCCAGGAAAGGAACCGGGGAAGAAAAAAGAGAGATAGAGTCAAGGAAGACGTCTTTTCTGCAGAGCTGCTCATAGTTCAGGGAAAATTAGCATCGTCTTCTCCAAGGCGACGACCCTAACTCTTGAGCCCCTGATGGCGGACGATACTAGCTGCTACAGTGCTACTGCTACGTACAGCTACTCGGCGATCCTAACCTTCTTTTTCTTTTTGGATTTCTCTGCCGAAGTTTGGGGCACATCTGAGGTCGTGTTGCTGTCTGCGCCATGAGCTTGAGATCCTTCCGTGGACTTGCCCGACTCTTTTGAGTGCACGAGGCTGCTTTCATCCTTTCTCTTTTTCTTATGTTTGGTTGTTGGCTCTGCGCTCTGTTGGCCGAATGATAGCGCTGAACCTTGGCTGCTGTGATTCTTTGATGCGCCCGTGAACCGAGACATTGTCTTTCTTGAAGAACCTGGAAGACCAGAAAAATGTTTAACAAAAAAATGTTTCTTTACTGGCTGCAGTCACTCCTATATGATAAAAATTGCATCGAAGTAATGAAAGGTATTGCCTGAAAGCATTTAAAAACAAGCGAAATTAGTTGAGTGTAACAGCTAAATGCACAGCAAAATGTTTGGGAAAATCAGTAAATTTTAAGCAGCGCTTTTGGAGTGATGATTGTATAGTGCAGCTATTTTATTATTTTGTACAAGTTAGTTCCGTTGTAACATCCTTGCTCTTCAAATGCCATGGATAAACATTCTTTCACGTATTCGGTAGTTATTACTTAACAAAGCAAAATTTGGTAAATCTAATTAAATCAAAGAGATCGTAATCTAGTAATTTAAACCAGCAAGAAGCTGGATTACCACCTACAAACTTGTACTACCTCCAGTCATAAAAACAAGTCGCCGTTGACTTTTGGACATATCTTTGACCATTCGTCTTATTCAAAATTTTAGTGCAAACATGCATAAATATAAGTCATGATTAAAATACCTTCAATGATAAAACAAATCACAACAAAATAAATGATAACTTACATAGTTTTTTGAATAAGACGAATAGTCAAAGACATGTGCAAAAGCCAATGGCAACTTGTTTTTATGACCGGTGGGAGTATATAGCACTGACAATATAAAGGTGACATTAGTAAAGAAGAAACTGTCACACAAATGAATTACCTGCAGATTTCTTACTGCCAGGAGTACGACTCCCAAAACCTGGCATATCAAATTCTTCAGGTTCAGCATAACGAACCAAGCAAACTCGGCGTGAAATCTTCCCCACTGGAATTTTTTTTTTGTTAGTGACAAAAAATTGCATACAGAAAGCATACATCATGGATAACAGATAAAAAAGGGGAAAGCACTGTTACTTATACTCATAACAAATTGCAAAGATCACTGCCGCCAAATATATATAAAGCGCTATATTTTTTTTTTAGTTATGTCTAAATCATTATTAATTTGACACAGCCGTTTATTTTCTTTACCTAGTTTTTTATGTGCTTGTGTACCTTGTGTTAAAAATGAAAGAGTAAATGTACTGCAGGTTATTGACGCAAACAGTTAGCTTAGAATATTGATTTAATCTCAGGCTATTAGATAGAATATAGCTGTTACACCAAGTTGTTTTCATAATCCAAACACTTGCACTCGAAAACTTACAAAATTGGAAAGCTTTAATTCTAGAACTTTACTAGTTGGAGGACATATGTTCCTGCTAATTGTATGCCATTTAAAACCACAGAGATTTATTGCCTTGGCATTGTTTTGCTTTGATGTTTTAACCCAGAGCTAAAACGTGTGCACTAGCTTTTTAAGACTCAAGACATTTGCAGGTAAGCTACCAAAGAGGAGTGATGTGCCTTTTTTCTTTTTTTCTTTCCTTGAAGATGACAACAGTCAAAATAGTAACATCGCATAGTGCAACAACAAACCAACAGTAAAAATGGACATGGAGAACCAGCCCATCGTTTGTGCCATCAATATGACCCATAAAAACTAACCCAAGAAAACTACAATCGCACAAACACAGTTCATTTCAGTGAAAATCATATTTCAACTAGAAAAAATGGCATATGTGCAATACATAGTACAACTTTTAGCATACCAGCTTTCGTTTCTGATCCTGACGGCAGGAAGACAGTAGCATCTGGCTGCTGAGCAGCAAAGCTGACAAGTTCATATGATTTTCCTGCCAAATGCAGCACATTAGATATAACGGAATTTTGCAAAGTATCAGTAGTTGTTTACTATAATAACTGGACAATAGTAGTTTCAACCAAAGAGAACGAACTACAACTTCTTACTGATGGGTCATGGCCTCATGGGTGAACTGTTAACGATCTAGCTTCAAATCAGGGAGGAGAGTGGGTTATTACATGATGAAGGTGATAAGGAAATTTCGCTTAAATAATCAAACATCTAGTGTTCTCGCAAAGAACGACATCTTCATTTTTCAAAACTAAAGTGGGACATCTTGATTCCAGTTTCTGTTTCAGAGTGTCCATAATAACTAGTGATTTATTGCCTAAACATAAACAAGAAAATTAGGAAAACAGGAAGTTCAGTGCAAACTAAAACTCCAGCTTATACTTGATTTGGTCTATAAAACACTACTGACCATCAAAGTAAATCAGCATTGACTTAACCATAGAAATACAGGTGATTCCATTGATGGAATTAACATTGTTTGTCTTTAGGAATAAAAACAATCTGATCAAAGCTGAACTTTGAATGAATTAACCAAATTAAATTGGTGTCCAAACTATCTTACCAGAACTCTCCAAACTGCCGAAGTTTCCATCGTGGTGTAGCTTAAGAGAAGCTTCTTCACCATGGAAATCAGAAACATCTAACTGCATTATAACTCAAGAGAATATTACATTACGTCTAAACAATACAGTATATTAGCAGCACACCGCAGGCAAATCCATGTTTACCTGGTTTATAGGCCACTGTATTAGCCACAATTCCGTTGAGTCTGTTGGCGAGATGTTGAGCATGGCCTCATCTTTGTTCTCTTTGAATGCTGGTCCAGGCTCATAGCTACAAGGGTTGCAGCAAAGCTCAGATACAAACAACAAGTCACACGGCTTACATATATGAGAGATGCACTGTCAAATAAAAATTAGCCATATGGCATAGCATGTTCATTAAAAATGTGTATCTTTTGAAGCTCCAGCCTCTTGTTCCTCAATTTTGAGGCACATCTGAAACTCGGAACAGGGCTGCAACAACCTAATCACACTATTTCAATGTGTTGGCAGCAGCTGCATATCTACCCAGAAAGCTACTATATTAGGAACAAACATAGTTGAGCTTCATTATAGAAAGATGCTTATGACTTGTGATCAAATCATGGTTATTAATACGTCGTTATAACGACGTATTAATGGTAATACGGTCTGGAGGTGAAATACGATGAAACGTGGTGCAAACAGTTATTTCACGTCCTAAAACGAGCGTATTTGTACGTATTCATGACGTATTGTTGTATTTGGACGTATTTGCTCGTTACAAGACGTACTTTGCAATGCATTGTAAAGTACTTGTGGGCTCAAAGTAGCTGAGCAGGCCCGACATAGTCCAGCTCCACGCACGCAGCAAGCCAGCACCCAGCGAACTCCGCCACTCCACCCAGCTAGGGTTCACTGCAGGCAATGCACCAGCGCCGCCGAGGTGCAGCCAATCCGCGCCGCGCCAGCGCCATAGACAGCCCACCACTCTGCGCCGCGCTGTCGCCACCGGAATCTCCTTTGGCCGCCGCTGTTGGGCCCGAAATCTGAGTTGGTCACCGCTGCCACCAATTTCTCGGGTATATTGCCGCTCCCCCTTATTTGCTCTCTCTTTTCTCTGAAGAGTAAAGCCCGCCCTCTCTCTCTAGTCTCTAGTCTAAATTAGTAGTGAGTAGTCTGAGTCTCTCTCTCTCTCGATCTCTCCCTTAGTCCCTTCCTACCATAATTCACATATAGCAATATGCAAGGGGCAGGGGGCAGGGGTACATGGGAGAATAATGCAAGGTGTATGGTCTCAAATTACATGGAAGAAGACTACAACATCAAGGTACATATGTCATACATATTTGCTCCCATATTCGTTTTACCATCTGCGTATCAAGACGTTATAAAGGTCGTTTTATCGTTATAAAGTCAACAAGGTAGTCAGTCGTATCGTGTTCGTATTACGTATTAATAGCCTTGGATGAAATGCAGTATTTCCTTGCATTAAACACCTAATAAGAACTAAGGACTCAGGTAGCAAAACGCAACAACGAACTGTGCCAAAAGCCCAAAATCATATGCTGCAGCACTCGAAATAGCAAGGCGTTCGAACCATCCTATAGCAACACAAGGCATCGATTCGATTCACCTAGACGACTCTCGATACCGATTACGAGGCTAAGAACTTCTCAGAGCAAACAAGAGAAGGTGGGGATCATACCGAGCCCTCCCCGCCACCTTCTTCACCATCTGCGTGAGGGCGCTCGAAGGGGTGGGGATAAGAAGCTCCGGCTCGAGCGAACTGGATATGGTCAAGGCGTCAGGCTCGAGCTCGGATCGATTATAAACCGAGCTGATTATAAGGCTCGAACTTGAGATCGGTTAGGGTGGGATCGATCTCCGACCGGCCGCCACCCCGCGCCGCCGGACGCACCCCGCAGGCCCGCACCTCCAACCCGCGCGGCCACGCCGTCGGCCGGCGCCACGCAGTGCCACACCCCGCGCCCCCTGGAGCTGGAGGCTGGAGCGGACCGAGCAGCGGAGCTGGAGTGGAGGACTGGAGGCTGGAGCGGTGCCGCCGGCCCGCCCTGCCGATGTGCCGATGTGGAGGGCGTGGAGCCTGGCGGCGGCTGGGGCTGGGGGCAGGGCGGAGGGCGGCAGGGGTCACCTGAGCGTGTACAGAGGAGAGGATTAGTCGAGTACTAGAACCTGTAGAGGTTTGAGGCTGATGGATACCCCAAGCCCGATGGGTACCCAAAACCCGAAATAATTCAGCACAAAACATGGCAAATTACCCAAAGGGGCCGACCGGCTGCACGTGTACGGCGCAGGGGCGGGGCGGCGCGACGTCGGGGAGGTGGAGGAAAGGGGCGGCGAGGCGGCGCCGAGGAGGTGGAGGGGTGGGGCGGCGCCGGGTAGGTGGTGGGGCGGCGCGGCGTCGGGGAGGTGGTGGAGCGGCGCGGCGTCGGGGAGATGGAGGGGCGAGGCGGTGGAGCGGGGCGGCACTGGGGAGGTGGAGGGGCGGGGCGGCGGGAGCCGTGCGTGCGGCGTGCGGAGGGAGGCGGAGGGAGCAAGCCAAGGCAGGGGCGGCGGCTGCTGTGTGGGTTGGTGGGGACTGGGGCTGAGAGTTAGGGTTAGGGATAGGGTTTTCCTATATATATCAAGATAGAAGGCCCACATGTCGTGTAAACCGTGCTTGGCTGGATATAACGCCAAACCTGCGGGCCGAATCGATATTTTCGCACTCCAAACCAAAACCCATCGGCACAATCTGTGACCTATATCCGTACCCGACCCGATCGGTTTTTTTGCCATCCCTAGTTTGAGCCCGTGATTCTTTGCCTATCGGTCGAATGGGCTTATGGGCCCGACGGCCTGTTGGCATGTTGGTTGTCGGCTGTTTATTTGCGTTTTCGAGCTGATGCCGAACGACTTGAGATTGGCTCGAATTTACTTAAGCTCGATCTGATCCCGAACCGACTTGAGCCAATTTCGAACGCCTCATCAAGCCCGAGCTTTTCGTCCACCCCTAAGTGTGGGTTAGGGGCTTGGGGAAAGGGAGCATGGGCGCTGGCTGTCGCAGCAGTAGCGTGGTGAATGAAAGCTTGGGCTTTTGGTTGGGTTTGGGCTACGGGCTTTTGGTTGGGTTTAGCTCAAGTTCCTCTTTTGGTGCCTCACGGGATTTTCACGTTCTCTTATTATATGGATTTTCTATTCTATTTCTTTTGGGAGTCACTTAGAAATATTAGAGATATAGGTAGAGAATAGGGAAAGAAATGGAAATTGTTGGGTTGATTAGCTTCGACAAACCAGATCTTTGGTTCTTTGGGATTTAAAAACTTTTAGATACATAATTAAAGTACTAGTACAATGCCCGTGCTTTGCAACGGACTACAAAGGAATGAAAGAAAAAACATAAATTAAAAAGCAACAATTGTTAATCTTAGTATTGAAAGCAAATTGGATTGAATAAACATGTACATTTTATTTCTTGCATTTCGTAAAAATTTAATGTACATTTCAATTGAGGCGGGACTGAGAACATAAAACATGTATATCCGATTCTTGTATGTCAATTTCATACAAAGCAACTCAACAAAGCAACATGAAGTCTTGCATTGATTCTACCAAGGATGGTCTAGAAATGGGAAAGAATGTCTATGCGGATGGTCCACAGATCCCCTCCTATGCGGACACGCCTGATAGCTGACACGATCCAACTGAAAATCATTGGGGGTGAGCTCGAAGGTGCACATGGAAAGATTAGCAGGATCCTCGGGCTGGGACGCGGGGCTGGTGCCGACATCCTTCTTCTTTGGGCGGGAAGACGAAGCAGCAGGAGTAGGAGTCTCGGAGGAAGAAGCGGCATTCCCCCGGAGACGCTGGTTCTCGCGAACCAACTGACGGATCCTCTTGCGAAGGTGGAAATTCTCCACCAAGTGGTGTGAGTCACGCTTTTTAAGGTCGCGGCTCTCCTTCTTGGCCTGCTCCAACTGGCTCTTGGCGTCGTAGGCGGAGTACAGCTCCCGCAGGGCAATGGTGTACGTGTCGTCCAGGGATTGGACGAGCTCGGCAAGGTGGTACACCGTCGGTCGCTCACCTCGGCCGTCTGGCGTGGATGAACACTCGTTAAGCGAGCGAGAAGGAAAGTAGCGAAGCGGGGAGATGTGCAGCTCACGCGTGAACAGACTGCGGGGGCGGTGTAGAGCAAGTCTGGACACGTCTTGGATGGCGTCGGAGCAGCTGACGCGAGTGGCGAAGTAGCGGAACGGTCCACGGGTAGGCGGTGGACCCGCAGCAAAGATAGTGACGCACACCACCCAGCATGTGCGTCCCTTGCGCAAAGTAGTGGCCCCATGGTACATGGGGTCACCGAAACCAAGCGTGCCCAGCATTAGTAGAGCTGGCGCATGAAACCTTCATAGACAACTCCAAGGGAGGGTGCGAATGACGGCATCTACAATTTTCAAAGATCATCAGTTAAAATGGATTGCGAAGAATAAGAATTTATTTAACAACTATTCCTTTTATAAATAATATGGTCTCTAATTCTAGGGCTACGTTCTAGGGCCAATAAAAACCTGGCTCTGATACCAATTATGTTGGCACCCGATTTACAAGATCGGATTCCACCTGCGTAATCACGTACTAGCCCCAATGATCATGGCTAGTACATACAGTTATACAGAAACGGAACATTGCCAACGATCTGATTATTACAAACGGGAACATAGTCCAGTACAAACACATACAACGGCTCGCAGGCAGCAATTCAGAGTACACGAAGATACAGGCCTAATACAATATCTAGAAACTTATCCATCCAATAGGCACGAGGGCTATAGGAACGCGCAACCCTAATCTTCATAGTCTTCCTCGGAAAACACCTCCTCGTCGTAATCCGGGTCCTCCTCCTCGGACGGCGGGCCATACTCGGATGGACCAGCTGTTGAAATTTTGAAAAGAGAGGGGAGAAAAACGAGGGTGAGTACAAATTGTACTCGCAAGTCAGAAAGTATGCAAATGTGGCTCGGTACAAGGAGAGCTTAGGATATTTTACGGAAATGCATATTTTTGGCAAAGCAATTTAGAAACAATAAATCTTAACATTTTCTTTGGGCTCTTCTCAAACGGTTCTCGCCACTTGGCCTCAGTGCCATAGCGAGAACAAAATCCTTTCTCATTTTCTTTTCTCAAAACGGTTAGGTCCATTCCGCGCGACACTTTCTGGTAGACCGACCCCCAATCCGGAATGTAGCCGGTGGCACCTAACTCAAATGAAGCTGTCGACGGTTGGGATATCGACCCAAGTCAACCAAGGTTCTTCAAAGAGGAGATAGGAGACACGCCGAACAACCACGAACAAAGAACGAACAGAGAGATGGGGTTTTATCCCGGTTCAGCCTCTCGGAGAGATAATAGCCCTCGTCCACCTTTCTTATATATCGAGATGAATACAAGAGATGGCTCGACGAGACGTACAAGTCTCGGCGAGATTATGGTGTACAGGAGGCAATAATACGAAGATCCAGTGCCAGGAGCCCCTCTACACGCCGCAGGGCTTGGTTTATATAATCTGAGCAAACCGATCTACCGAGGGAATATCGGCCGTGCTAACTATGAGATCATAGCGAACTCATACATGCCAAATATCTCCGAGGCGAGATAAGGCATACTCCTAGTCTTGAGGATCACGACTCCTAATCCAATCCGGAAACCAACGTCCGGGTCTTCACGTAGCCGTCGCAGAACTTCTTGTTCGAGTCGGACTCAAACACGATTCCTTGGCTACTACGCACCACGCCACCAGAAGAAGCGTTCGGCAGATGCATATGGGCCGATAGAACCTTCCGTGAGCCGGGCCCCGTAAGTTGTTTGATCGGGCCGTCGTGAGTGGGCCATGGCAATGGGCCGTGATTCAATCCTCGACGGCTAGCCCCGAGACTCAAGTGGAAGGACTCACTAGAGTGGGTCGTCCCTTGAGACTCAAAGTCACGAAGAGGATATTTTTCCTGCTACAAAGACATGTAACAGCGCATCGAAGCAGTCATGGTTCAACCGAACAAGACTTGTTCGAGACCGAACAGAACCGACCAAGATCGAGCAACTCATTGCGTTGAGCAGGAATGACATCCGTCCGAGCAGAGCACTCACCTTCGATCTGAAATCGAAATCCGGTCCCCAGCGCAGAGCTCGTCGTAGGGACAGACGCAGACCGGCGAAGAGTCGCCGGCGAGGCGAATCATCTCCTTGAGGTGAACATCATCAAGAAGGGATTGGATTCTTGGTAGTCAAGAGTTTACCACCGCATCCCAGAAGATCGGATCTTCCGGAGAATGAACATAGCAAGTCGCGAGACGGACTCGTTGCATTGCATCCGTGCATTCGGATGCCTAGGAAAACATGAACGAAATAGAGAATCACCTCTCGGGCTAGAGCTTGCCCGAGGAAACAGAGATTGCGCTCTCGAGCAAACGTTATGCTCATGAGCGAAGGCGATGTGCCTCCAGACGTAGATCGTGTGCTTGGAGCAGACAATACATACGAATGGGAAAGGTGACCCAGTCCCAGAGCGTAGAGCTCGCCAAAGGAACCAAGTAAGGAGATCTAGTCCCCGAGCACGGAGCTCGTCGCGGGGACCAGAAAGTGCGACTAGGCGAAGACGTACCCGGTAGGAACCCGCGCTCCGGGCGAAGAGCTGCCCGGTGCGAGGTGATCCAGCCCCCGAGCACGGAGCTCGTCGCAGGGACCAGATGTGCGCTCCGGGCGAAGAACTGCCCGGTGCGAGGTGAATCACAACCCGATGCAGTCAGAGCCGCAAGAGAACCCGGGCGAAGAACTTTCTGGTATAGCGTTGGTGTAGCCTCGGCGGGTGCGGAACCAGCGCCAGGAGTGCCCGTTGCGATGAGAATCGACTTACGGTGGGCATGCCCGTTGCGATGAGAATCGGCTTATGGTGGGCAGAACTCCATCGGTGGTGCACCGCTTCGGTTAACCGGAGCCGTACAGGTCGTTGCCAGATAAAAAGACATGCTCAGACGCTGGGAGCGCCACGGAGCGAAGACCAACGAGGTTTTGGAAAACTAACGCTAAGGAAAGGAACTGAAAAGCGAAAACGCGTCTGGGGTTGCGAAATTCAGCTCAAGTTCCAATCGACCGAGGAGAGGCGATCCTCGAGGAGCCGCCGAGCGACTCAAGACCACCGAAAGCGGCGCTTGAATCGAGCGAGAGTCGACGAGCGACTTTTTCCCGCAAAAAAGCAAAGAAAAGAAAAGGACTAACAGAAACCGAGAGCAAGGCGAACAGCTAGAGAGTTTTAAGAAAACCGGTAGAATGCTTGGCCTAACTCCGGCCCGCCAGTACGGTGCTCGAGAACACGAGTTTGCGAACTCGAACAGTGCACAAGAGAAAGAGCGACGCCTAGCCCGATGCAGACGATGCATGGAGACTGAACTTGCGACTTCAAGCACGTGCGTAGAGAGTTAGAGCGACACCGTATCTGATCGACTCGTTCGAAGCGCCGTTAACGTAAGTTAGGCGATTCCGAAGGTAACCGAACAAGGAAAGTGCCTCTGCCGCGGAGGGCTTACGAGCGAGCTTTACCAAGTGGTCGTGCCGTGAGCGGTAAGTGCCTCTGCCGCGGAGGGCTTACGAGAGCAGGCTTAGCCGCGAGGCTGGATGCCGTGTTACGCAACTCTGAGTTTAGGAACTTGTTGAAACAAGATACGGACAGGGAAAACCCTTAAGATTGCGGAGCCAAGAGTTCGCAAGACAAGGCGACCATCAAGTGTTACCAGAGAGAAAGAGTAGCCCGAGAAGACAAGTGGTGAGAAGGGCGCGCAGGGGCGCGAGCATTCACCGCTCAATGGGTTGAACTTTACATGGCGGTCAGAGACTTGGACGAACTAAGGCGCGAATTTGAGAAAAAAAGCCGGTTAGGAAACGAAAGACCTACACGAGGAACTTACGAAGGCGATCGATGTTCCAAGTCTTTGGTCGCCTCTCCCGTCATCCTGACCAGCGAACAGCCGGGATCCGGAAGGAATTTTGATCCGATCCCGAGCACGGAGCTCATCGCGGGACAGACGCGCCGGCGAAGAGCGCCGTGCCAAGAGATCCGCCCGAGAGCGGAGCTCGTCGGGAGAGACGCGCCGGCGAAGAGTCGCCGGTGAGAGAGATCCAGCCCGAGCACGAGAGCTCGTGGCGGGACGAGACTTGCGCTGGCGAAGAGCTGCCCGTGAAGAGATCCAGCCCGAAGCGCGAGCTCGTCGCGAGAGACGAACGCCGCGCGAAGAGCGCCGGCGAAGAGATCCGGCCGAAAGCACGGAGCTCGTCGCGAGACGATCAGACGCGCCGGCGCGAAGAGCCGGCGAAGAGATCCGGCCGAGCACGGAGCTCGTGGCGGGATCAGACGAACGCGCGCCCGGCGAAGAGAGCGCCCGGCGAAGAGATCCGGCCGAGCACGGAGCTCGTCGCGGGATCAGACGCGCCCGGCGAAGAGCCGCCGGCTGAAGTGATCCGATCCCGAGCACGGAGCTCGTCGGGGACGACGCGCGCCGGCGAAGAGCCGCCAGCGCGAACCAGATCTCGAAGGCGATCAAGATCGAAGGATCGATCCGATCTGGCGGGGAAGAGACATCCCGCCTTCTGAGTCGTAGTCCTCAGGGAGAATCTCCTGATCGCTGATAGAGTTCGACATGCTCGATCTGCGTATTCCCACGGTCGGCGCCGGCTGTCGACGGTTGAGATATCGATCTCAAGTCGCTAAGGTTCTTTAAGATTGAGATAGAGACACGCCGAACAACCACGAACAACAAATAACAGGAGACGAGTTTTATCCGGTTCAGCCTCTCGGAGAGATAATAGCCCCACGTCCGGCCTTTCTTATATATCGAGATGAATACAAGAGATGGCTCGACGAGACGTACAAGTCTCGGCGAGATTATGGTGTCTGGAGGCAATAATCGAAGATCCAGTGCGAGAGCCCTCTACACGCCGCAGGGCTTGGTTTATATAGTACTGAGCAAACCGATCTCCGAGGGAATATCGGGCCGTGCTAACTATGAGATCATAACGAACTCATACATGCCAAATATCTCCGAGGCGAGATAAGGCATACTCCTAGTCTTGAGGATCACGACTCCTAATCCAATCCGGAAACCAACGTCCGGTCTTCACGTAGCCGCAGTAACTTCTTGTTCGAGTCGGACTCAAACACGATTCCTTGGCCACTACGCACCACGCCACCAGAAGTCGTTTGGGCAGATGCATATGGCGGATAGAACCTTCCAGGAGCCGGGCCTGGTAAGCTGTTTGATCGGGCCGTCAGGGAGTGGGCCATGGCAATGGGCCGTGATTCAATCCCCGACAGAAACCTTTCTCAAAACCTTTACGCATCTCAAATCCTTTGTTTAAAACCCTTTTTCTAAATTGATTTTTAAATGAAGAACTATCATATAATCAGTTCCTTCGCGCGCTCATAACCGCGGGCACGGCTATCATGACAGTTTTAACTCTGCAAAGTGGGTACGCCTTACCCTCGAGAGGCTACGCACCAAGACGATGTTTCGCCACAAGACCGCCAACCACGAGATTTAACGATCGGGCCCGTCCCATACCGGGGCTCGAGGTCGTACTGTTATGGCTCAGTTCATAGGATCATAAGATGAGCAGTCCTTAGACTAGGAGAGGTTTGATATTTTAGCCAAAATTTTAAAACGGTGCCGTACTGCACCAACCGACTAAAATATCTCTCCCTAGTCGGAAGATTTTTGGGGTAAGAGAAAAATCATTTCCTACTAAGCATCACCCTTGATGCACTATCTTTAAATCACCCTTTTCCCAAACATTTCTCAACAATTTTGTCATTTCACACAGTGATTATTTCACTTCGCATAAAGATTTTTAAGCATTTATCCTACCACAACAGAGTATTATAGTATGAGCAATTTATATTTTAGCCTTTGGTTTAATCCTATCATATATCTTACCTTTTCTATTTGGCATAATATCTAATTCTAGTAAATACGGCAATAATCATTTTTAAACTAACATGCACATTTTCAAGTCTAGTAATCATTTTCCAAATAACCGAAAATGGCTTCACGATATGATCGAAGGGGGACTTGCCTTGATCGGTTCCGAGGAAAACGAAGGGGACGTTGTCGATCGGGTCTTCGGGGGCTTAACCTCCTAAATGCGCACACGCATATGTAAAGCAATACAACACACATAAGCAAAATATTTCATGCCTTGTTGTTTTAAGGATAATGCAGAAATCCTAATTTCCATGCATTTTTATTAAAAGAGAGATTATGCCAACTGACCTATGTACACATGAAACGATGCCATTTTTAAGCCATGAATACTTCTAACAAATGCATGCTGCATAGATGGCATGGCAACAAATATTTTCTAAAGTCCAGGGACTTGTAAAGTATTTTCTTTTTACTTAAAAGGAATATGATGACAATTTCTCAAGTGCACACGAAATAATGTAACCCCTAGGTTACTTATTTATCTAGAAATGAATGCTTTATGAATGGCATGCTGACTTATATTTTTCTTAGGTCTAGAAACCTTTAAAGTATTTTCATAAATTTTTACAGGATTTGTACAATGAAGCAGCTATTTTTAACTAAAGATTTTAGGATACCACAAAATGATTTAAACAGAAATCAGAAAAAGAATTAAAAAGAAAAGGGGCCTCTCGTCTTGGGCCGGCTTTGCAGCGCGGCCCAACCAGAGGCACAGCCAAGGCGCTGCGCGGGCGGGAACGAGGCGATTACGCTGTCTGACGGGCGGGTGAAGAGGGGAAAACAGAGGATGCGCTCCTGCGGCGGCGACGGCTCCCACGGCGATGGCGAATCCGGCCACCGGAGGGCGATTGGGTGCGCGGGGAGCTAGACGCGAGCGAGGCGAATGCAATGGTGGTTTAAACACCCCGAGAGGTGGACGTGGTAGGCGGCGCGGCGATCAGTGGCGGTGGCGACCCATGGGCCATACGGCGCCGGCGAGGTTCCCACCCCGAGCTCTCTACCTTGGGTTAAAGGAACAAAAAGTGGACGCGGAATGCTACCTTCGAGCTCGCCAGGACGAAGGGGTGGCAGGGCGACGGGACCACGGCAGCGACAACGGTGCGGACTCCGGGTACGCACGGACCTCAGGGCTCCACTCCTCCGGGCGTGAGCTTCTCCGCAAAGACCTGCGGACCACACCCCAATGGTAAGGTCGGAGCGGAGTGAAGGAGACGGTGTAGGAAAAGAAGAGGGGAAAAACAGCGGCGGAGCGGGGAAACAGCGCCGGCTAGGTGGAAATTGCAATGCGGTGGCGCGAAGCGGTGGAGATGGCGGTGCAGTGCCCCTTTTAAAGGCACGCGGGGTTTGGCCACGCCGGCGCAAATTCCGGGCGGTGGCATGTTGGGCCAGACGGCGGTGTCACGGGTGTGTGACCGGCGATAAGACTGAAGGCGGAGGGAGAAGGGGGGTCCGGGAGGAGGCAAAGGGAACGAGCCAGCGCATGGAGAGGCGAGCCAACGAGGCCCCGGGGAAGGGGGAGAGAGAGAGAGAGCACAGCGGCGGAGCGAACAGAGCAGCAGCGCAGGAAGACAGAGGAGGGGAAGACGCTGACGGAGTGGGCCCACTTGGCAGTGGCGCCAAGCTCGCGGGCGCCAGCGAGCTGGGCTGCAGCGGATTGGGCCGGTGCAGCGACTGCGGCCCAGGCAGAGGAGGAAAGGAGGCGCGGGGGAAAAGAGAAGGAAAAAAGGGGAGTGGGCCGAAACTTGGGCCGAGGTGGAAATAAAGAATTTTCTGTTTTTCCTCTGAAAACTATTTTTGAATAAATTTTAAATACATTAACACTTTAGGGAATATAGTTTTGTTTCTCAAAATTTATTAACACACTTCCAAATAATTCTATTTGGGATTGGCTTTAAGAAAATATAATATTCACATTAAACAAAATATTAAATTTTTCCACCAAGGGCACTACTTAAAATACTTAGAATATAATTTTAATTAAAAACCGTGAATGAGATGAAGATGCCATGATGGTAATAACATTAATAAATGATTTAACATTTTTAAATCATGTATTTTATGAATTTATTAAGAAATTATTAATGTGCCAAATCGGTTTTAAAATTTGGGATGTTATACTTATACTTCAACACTCCCACGCACGTGTAGGCTCCCCCAAGCCTCAAACGTGGAATAGAGTAGGCGACTTATTTAATTGCATCGGTCAGGACTTGAACTCGAGACCTCTGGTTCTGATACCATATTAAGCTGCATGCCCTAACCAGTTCACCCAAAAGCCTAGGCTGATGGGGAAGGAAGGGCAATTCACTTATACTTCACCAGTCTCTATCTCTTTCCTCTCCTTCTCTCCTATACATAAGTAAAAAAAACAAGATAGGCTCCTTATAGCGTGCTGAATTGTCCTCATTGGAGATGCTCTAAGCCACTCGCTGACGCACGTCCGAGTACGAGTGAGCAAGGGATTAAATCACGTTTTTCGCGGTTTCGCGGCGAGGCCCGAAAAAAGCTATAAAAGCTATAGCGGAATATCGCGGAAGCTATTCTATTTAGCGTTTTAATATGAAAATTATATAAACATGAAATGTTTGTATAATATTAGTCAAATCAAACTAGGGTACATACATGTTATATTAACAATACTTGTAATCTAATGTATGTGCATATGATCATAATTAATATGTAAAGTAAATTACCGTGATATATTATTATATAAGTTCATTACAGATAAACTTGATGAAGTGATCATTTATTAGTTCGGTTTTGCTCGCTTCCAAGCTCCTGCATAAGCCAAGCAGCATAGGAGATTTTCCAAGGCGGGAAGCGTATCGTCTGACGTACTGCTGGGGGCAGTCTGTCACTGCATGTGGGCCCCACGTGGGGCCCACCACCCTATGGGCCCACATGTAGTGACAGTACTGCAGAGGGCAGTAAAGTCAGAGGATTCGCTTCCTCCAAGGAGCCTGCATACATGCGCGCGGCTGCCCGGCGTTGATGGTGCGCAGCATTTGTGTTCACAGAATTTTAATACTTCGCATAGCGTTTTGCATTAAAAGAAAAGTTATAGCAGAGCTATCGCAAAGTTATAACGGGCTATTTTAATCCTTGCGAGTGAGCCAAGACTCAAAAGCAGCTGGTGACTGCCTGACTGGTGCGGCGGCGCCCCGTCCGTCTCCTACCACACGTGCCGACACGCACGTGCGTCCGTACGTGCCTATTCCGGAATTCGAATCGGACTCGGAATTCGAAACCTGTGCCGGCTTCATTGCCTCTCCTCGCTTCGTGCGTTGCGAATTGCGATCCGATCCCTCGCAGTCGTCGCAGAGTCGCGGTGATCTCACGCTCTCGCTCTCTCTCGCTCTCGCTTCCCCCTTCGCCGGAGAAGAGGAGGGCACGCGGCGGCGGCGGCGATGGAGATCGACCAGGCGGTGCGGGAGGACGGCGCCGACCGGCTGATGCGCGCCAAGTACGAGCGCGCCGTCCGCGCCATCCAGCGAGCCTTCGCGCTCTACCCGTACGTGGCCTCTTCCCTCCCTCGTTTAAAACTCCAAGCTCGCAAATTTGCTCGATGATCTAACCACGAAAATAGATAGACGTCGGCATGTCGCTCGATGATCTCTCCATCTGGTATTAATCGATAAGCTAATCTGCCAATGTATCTTCTGTTATGTCCTTTTTTTCGTTTAAAATTTGATTGTTTTGAATTTCGGCAGAATTATGGGTGCGATTTTCCTTATCTAATCAAGTGCGGCAGAGATGATGGTCGGTATAAAATGTTATATTCACATATAGGATATAAGTAATGATAATAAGTATTCGATTTGACCCCGCATTATCACAGAAGAGAACCGCTACATATTTATATATTGTACCCTTAGCTTCAAACTATCACTGTCCTTATACCTAACCTTTTGTTGGCAATTCTAACTTGTCATGGGCTCATGGCATAACGTGCACGTTTTAGAGCACATCTAGACTGTTTTACAAGTTGCATTAATATTGTTTTTGTGCTTTTCGGTTTCCTTTTTCATTCGATTAGGTAGACATGTAAGTCAATTATCGAAGTCTCATTCCAAGAAATTTGACTTTGCAGGTTCGAGGAAGTTGCCTTCAGTTTTAACGGTGGCAAGGATTCAACTGTAATATACTTAACCTTTTCTGTTCAACACTTTCATTCAGAGAGCTCACACAAAACATATACCAATAGTGTAGTATAAATATTACCATGTAGTATAAAAAATAAAAATCAATCTAAACCGTTAGATTAAAAGGAATGGGTGACTCGTATTCATCAATGTGTATAGTAAAATCTTACTTATTCTAAGCACATTCACTATGTTCAGTAATTTAGTTCTAACAAAGATTATAATGTGATATACCGATACACCATACAGGTACTCCTGCATTTGCTGCGGGCTGGTTACTACCTTCACAAAACAAGTTCAGGCGTCAGAGACCAAATGGATCATACCATCAAGAACTGCCCTATGAGGACCATCTACTTCGAGGACCCCAATGAATTTCCTGAAGTTAGATCCTTTACTTACGACACCGCCTCGACGTAAGAACTCACTAAAATTTTCCCCTTTTTTTGCTTACTTTAGTTTGTTCTTGTTCTTGATGAGCTGAGTGGAAGAATCTGATCGACTTCCATGCCCTGCAGTTACGGTTTGCCATTGGAAACCATCAGGAAAGATTTCAAGTCTGGCCTAGAGGCCATTGTGAAGGAGAAGCCTACCAAAGCAATCTTCCTTGGCACAAGAAACGGCGACCCCAATGCGGTAACTCCCTATTCCAGTGATAAAAACCTTACAAAATGTGCATCATCCGTGCCCATCTTCTCATTGAATTCATCTCCTTAGAGCTAACTGCAATGTGAAATTACAGGTTGGACAAGAAGTGTTCTCTCCTAGTTCACCTGGCTGGCCTCCTTTCATGAGGGTGAATCCCATCCTGGACTGGTCATACAGGTTTGTCTCCTGAATCCTGATCATGTAAATCAAACAGAGAACTTCACCCTTTTTTATTGTTTTTGTTTTCTGGAGTGACAAATCAAATGCTGAATCGAGCATGCTTTTCTCTGACAGGGATGTCTGGTCTTTCCTCTTGACCTGCAAGGTCAAGTACTGCTGCCTTTATGACCAAGGGTATGTTCCTTGAATCCTTGATTTTGGTAGATGTTAGGTTACTTGCTCCCTGTCGTTTAGGGTGCAATTCATCACAGAATCCCAAAAAATAAAAATCAACCTGCCAAACCTTTAGCAAATGGAGACATTTTCCCCTTTGGTTTCTGCATTTCCTCATCCTTGCTCTGGTTTCAGGTACACTTCTATTGGGAGCATACACGACACTGTCCCGAACGAGCAGCTGAGCGACGGCTCAGGCGGGTTCAAGCCGGCGTACATGCTGTCGGATGGAGCGCTTGAGAGGGCTGGAAGAGCGAAGAACATCAACCGTAAAGCGCAGAAGAAATCTGCCCCCAGCAATGGCAGGAACCATGCTAAAACGAGGCGGACGAGCCGCTTGTAGTGAACAACTAAGACGTCATGCCTTGTAAATCTATAGGCGAGTCAAAATCCATCTGACCAATCCTTTTTTTTTTTATGTGTGTTTGTGTGTGTAAAGAAATTGGCAGGAAATGTTAGTGAGTCGTCAATTCAATGTGCCAAATTCGTAGAAGTTACATGTGTGTGCATTGACGAGTATATATTCACCTGCCCTAACTAACGGATCGATGCTTGGGAGTTGGGATATGGGCATCTACTCTATGCCTTATTTTTTTCCCGAGAAACGTGTGCATGCCATGCTAACACAAATCGAACTTCCATAGGAGGATATGCAAGATCATGAGATGTCATCGAGAGTGACCTGCCAGTGTGCTAGAAACATTAATCATCTGGCATTCAACCCCTCTCTTGTTCTAAAGGTCCAACCGCAAAGCCCATGTCGTAGCCATGGTTACGTCTTGGCATAGAGCACTTTTATAATATACATTGACAAATATACTAGGTTGGTAGTATAATTCATATCTGACTATCCATTTAGAGAGTCTACCACATAAAACATATAGTAGCATTGTAAAAAAAATTAAAATACGATCTGAGTCGTTAGATCGAAAGAGACGAACGGTTCATATTTACCGATATAAACTGCAAAATTTCTCTGGTCATAAATCCAACACCTCCATCCCTCTAAATTAAACTTTGTGTTAGATAACCAAACCGTCCGTCACAAAATCTACTTTTGACACATTGCATGCCTAAAAGGAACATCTCTAGCCGCTCATGGATGAAATATCAATATTGAGCACTGATCCACCGTGAAACGTTTTTTTTAAAAAAAAGACCACCGTGAACGCTTTGCATTAGCTAGCAGGACAACCAGAAATCTTACATGAACGGATGAACCCATGTGATAGGTGGAACCTGATCCTCATTTCAGCTAGCCACCATACCGGTTGTTTTCCTTCCATCACACTTGAATGTGACACTTTACATTCAACTACGTGAAATATGAACGATGATATTGCCCTTTTAAAAGAGATTGAGTTGAATTGTTAAGAGTCCAGTTTCGATTACAAGCTGATTCAAAAGGCTGATTCAAAAGGCTGGTCCATTGGGTTCAATTTATTTTTAAAGATATGAGAAGATTGTTTCGAGAAACATACATCTTGTTCTTTTCTGCTAAAAGTAGCTAAATATTATAATTTAAAAGTTATAATTCGAAAGAGGTTTTGGAAAGTAAAAAATATAAAAAAAATAATTTAGGAATTTTAAAAAACTTATGTAAAACTCCATAAAAATAAAAATGACCCTACAAAGTAATTACATCGTTTGACCTGTAAAAATAAAATGATAATTTTTTAACGCTAACATTTAATTCTAATTTAAACCGAAAAGAACGAGGCGTTGAGAAGTGAGAATGTCTACTCGTCATATGCCTGCAAATGTACATGGAAAAGGTAGCACTTATATATTTTTTATAAAAAAAATCCACCAATCTGGATAAACCCTGACGCTCTATATACCGGCTGTTTTATCAGTGGGCTAGCTCTGTATATACCCATTCAATGTAACTCCAATGCCGTCCCTGTCGCAACTTGCAACCCGCAACACGGCCTCCTCAGGAATCCGGTCCGACGTGTCGCCGCTGCACCAACCTCCACGCGGCGAGGCTATAACTTTAGCTTGTGGCTCTCTCAAAACTCCTCTAGTTTATAGATTATCTTGACTCAGATTCATCTAAAAATAATTTTAAGTCAAACCTATTTTCTAGCTCATAGATTTTTTTCGCCATTGATTTGATTTTCATGTTTATCCTATCATTCATTTTTGTTTGGCTATTTTCCTCTTTCGATCCTTATCTCTGATTATCTTGTCTTCGATTGATCTATCCACTCTCGTCAACTATTGACCCGACCTTACTCTTCTCTCGCACCATGTCTCTTTTCTTGTTAACCCGAAACTATCATCACCTTAACCAAGCTTTTGTCTGTCAACTCGCCTTCCCTAGGCTACAACACTTTTCATTCCCGCCTTCCACTACTGGTTCTGTCTCTCCATATCTACCTTTATATAGGTTTCATTTTATCGAGCAATCAAGCTATTGAGGTAACACACAACGAATTGTGCTACCGCAAAAGCCAACATCCAACATCTGCTTCTGGGGATAGTAGGAGCAACTAGAGGTCACTCTAAGAGATGTTTAATTGAATGCTTTGTGCAGTACCTTAAGTGGTCGAGACCACTCAATCCATAGTCTATCTACTAGGCTACCATGCTCAGTCTTCTCAAAATCCTTGTATCTTGGTTCAGACATACTAAAAATGATACGTGTTGCTTTCTTCCATCGATGGCCTTGATCCCTCGTGGCCACTTCCTCCTCCTTCGTCTAAGTAGCATAGCCACCTTCCCTCTGGCCAGGTTTGTTCTCATTTGTTTCTCTGAATGGATCTCTCTCCTCTCGAGTATCCTCCCTCCCTTCCACTGCCATGATCCCTATCCTTTTCAACTTCATCATCAGAGCATCCTCTACTACTGGCTCCTTCAGTTCAACTACAAAAGTACATCATCACACCCCTTTTTCCTATAGAAACTTATCACTGGTGGGTCGGATATAGAACCGTTGTGATAATATTTGCCACTGACGGTTGGGGTAACAAACCGCCAATCATAAAAAATACAACACTAGTGGTTGGAGTAAAGAATCACAAGTAATTACTATTATCATTGGCGGTTCCACTATCGGTTCTAGAACTGCCGATGATAATCTTCGATTATCACTGTCACCTAATCACTTACTGTTAAAAAACCACTAGTGATAGCAGTTCCCAACCGCCAGTGATGAAGTTTTTTTGTAGTAGTGCTCATACCCAACACAACCCCTCCCACTGGCTCCTCCCTATGTAGTTACAACACAACGTTTTCTCCTCTAGATCTGATTTCCCTTCTCTTTTGTATCTGGCACCGGGCACCACCACTCTTCTCACCTTCCATGGTTGTGCAACACCGCCATTGCCTCGGCCTTCTCCCAGCTAGCTAGACGCCTAGACATAAATCATCATTGCCACCTCCCCCTCCTCCTTGTGACCATCGATGGAAAGCTATCCACCTTAGCGATGTTAGTCTCCATATCCAATAGAACAACATCATCAACAACATGCATAAAAACATCCCTTCTCATGCGTATACAAGCAGCAACAAGTACACAAGTCTTATAAGCTAGCTCGAGTTTCAAACGAGCCCAAATTGAACCTATTCTCTAAGGGTGTGTTTGGTTACCTGAATGAGATGGTTCCTGTATAGGATGGTACATAATTTGTGTCCATCCATGTGTTTAGTTGGGTGAACTGTACCAAATCATTCTGAACATGGGATACAAAAAAAATGGAATATTCTCTCAATATGTTGTATGACTTCGTTCGCTTGATTTGATCGAATGACACCGTACGACTTTCTCTGGCAAGCTCTTATTTCTTCTTAATTCATATTTTTTATTTTATAGTATATCAAATTTCAAATTGATTTCAAATTTGAATTCGGTTTATATTTGAATTTATTTTAAATTTTAAATCTGTTTTAAAATTTATTTTTTGAATTTGGAAATACGTTTGAATTTTAAAAATTGATTTGAATTTTAATACTCCTTGAATATTGAATTTAAAATCCAATTTGAGTTCTCAGACTAAAATTTGAATTTATTTTTTGAATTTGGGTTTAATTTAAATTTCAAATCATGTTTTATAACTTGCTTGAATCCTGAATTGAAAATACGACCTGAGTTTTGAATCTAAAATTTAAACTGAATTTAAATTTGATTTGAATTTTGAATTCAAAATTTGATTTTAATTTGAATTTGATTAAAAATCAAATGTTAAATGTAGTTTGAATTTTAAGTCCAATTTAAATATTAAATCCAATTTGAATGTTAAATTTAAAATTTGGTTTGAATGTTGAAGTTAAAATTAAATTTAGTTTAATTTATCAAAAATAAAATCATGCGTAAGGTTAAATTTTCTCAAGATATAAAGTGTTATTTGATGGTATTTGAATACTTGAACCATTTAACGTCATCACATATGAGTACAAAACAAAATCCTGTATAATCCTATTTAACCAACCAATCATCTCACTTGAATCATACCGTACGGAACCATCCCATTCAACTTGTACAATCTCATACAGGTTCAACCTAGTAAAAACAACCAAACACATCCTAACCCGATCTTGTAAAGCGAACCAAATCAGCTCGCTATCCAAACAAGCCCAAGCTAACTCTAGTCTAGTTGTGATTCTCTGCAATTTATTTTACCAATCTACTTATTTACTTATCTTTATTTAAAATTTACTTTTTTCAATCCATCTTTAATCTATCTTGAAAACGTTTCTAAAAACTCTTTAAAACCAAGCCAAATAACGAGAACTCGGCTCTCGCTTTTAAATCCACTCCCAAAAGTCATCGAACTTAAAAAACAAGTGCGATAAATAAATAAGTTAAATAAGATAAGCAGCGTAGAACTGATCAGCCCGCCCCATGGCAGGCCGTGCGCCGGGCGCGATGGGCAGCAAAAACCGCGTAATTGGTTGTAACGGATTAAAAAAAAATCCGGGGAGAAAAAGACGCAACTCAGAAACGGCATCCGAAACGTGCCCGACCTACCCCGTATCCACGACCGAGCGTGCACGACGAGCGCGAGCGAGGCGTCGTCTCGTCCCTCCCCTCCCTCCTCGCCTCGCTGCCCCTTCTTCCAAGCCGAGTCACACCACACCCGCCCAACTCCCTCCTCTCGCCACTCCACGCCCACGCCCGCCTCCCTCCCGCCGCCGCCGCCGCCGCCGCCGCCATCGTCGGAGGGGAAGGGAGGATGGAGATCGACCGGGCGGTGCGGGCCAGCAGCGACCGCCGGCTGCGCACCAAGTACGACAACGCCGTCTACGTCGTCCAGCGAGCCTTCGCGCTCTACCCGTATGCGTCGATCCTTCCCCTCCACTCCCTCCCTCTCTCTCTCCCGGGATGAGATGGATTGGATTCGGTTGGGTTGGGTTGGTGGCGATGTTCGAGCGCCGCAGATGGGCCATTTGAAGGCCGAGATTTCGCGCGGGGGGCGGTGCTTTCCGCGCGCGCGATCGGGCCGGGCCTAGCCGCCGCTGGCGCGTGCAGTGGGGGTCTAGGTTTGGTTTGCTGGTCCGGCGGGGGGAGGGAGGGAGGGGCGGGTGGCTGTAGGCGTGTATCGGCGGAGGCATAGGACCACGGGAAGGTCGAGTTAGATCTCAAATTGCTTGGCGCCCGCTGCGATGTAGTTGCAATGCGTAGTCTGGCTCTGTTTGTGTAGTCGGTTTCATTTCTTTGCACGATTATGTGTGACTGGGGGTGTATTGTGGCAGCTTTGAAAAATTAGCTGGTATTTTATGAACATCAATATGATTTAGGGTGGCTGGCTGGCAGAATAGCACACTTCCATTGATAATCTTGAGTGGTTCGCTCTAGGCTGGATTTCGCAACCACACTCTTTTGTCAATTGCCTTGGACCATTGGTTCATTGGTTGAACTGAATGTGTTTCAAGATGTGTCCTAAAGTAAAGGAAAGTAGGTACATTGCAGTTCAGTCGGTTTTTTTTTTCATTCTTGCACCATTTATGAGGAGCAAATATTCAGGGTATTTTTTCAGGCATTAAGTTGTTGAATAATTTTCTAGTTATCACGAGATACTGTAATGAAGTTTCTTTGATAGCAAAAAAATAAATCAAATAAAACTGCATCCTTACATATAAAAAACCATTGTGTATGCCAAACATCAAATTAAATCCTAACCTGAACCTGTTATTCTAATTAAGAATTTTTAGCTAAGTGTATCTTTGGCTAATCAATTTTGCCTTCTGTTCTGCCATGCATCACGAATAGAGACAAGTAGATGTTTCAAAATGTAAATGAGTTTTTTTTTCCTTTCAGAAGACCCCTTTTGGCGCCTTTATTTGGCCCAAAATTTTGCTTGTGACTGAGGGGTGGAGATTGAGTGCCAAGACTAATTATGTACTCCCTCTATTACAATCTAAATCCCAACATCACTATTTTTGCTTTACAGGTTTGAGGAAATTGCCTTCAGCTTTAATGGTGGGAAGGATTCAACCGTAATATCTTTATGTTCACTTTTGCTCATTCATTTTTTATATGTTAGTGATAGTTAGTATCCCTCTACAAAGTTTGATAAGATACTCCTGTTATGTATCAATAGGTACTCTTGCATTTACTTCGGGCTGGCTACTACCTTTACAAAACAACTTCTGGTGATAGAGCCCAAAATGAATCTGTTCAAAACTGCCCTCTGCGTACCATCTATTTCGAGAGCCCTTGCGCTTTCCCTGAAATTAACTCATTCACTTATGAAACAGTCTCAACGTAAGAACACACTGAGATTTTTGCCCTTTTTATTTGCTACTTTTGAAAACTTGAATGCAAGATCCTTCATTCTATTCTTTCTTCTCCATACCATGCAGTTATGGTTTGCCACTGGAAACTATTCAGTCAGATTTCAAGTCCGGACTAGAAGGTCTACTGAAAGAGAAGCCTACTAAAGCAATCTTCATTGGCACCAGAATTGGTGATCCAAATGCGGTAATTCTCTAGTGCCCTTGTTCTTCACACCCCCATAGACCTATGATATGCAATACTTATAACCATCTTTATTCACAATTATCGATACTTATCAGTATCTCCACACCTGCTAGTAATTAAGTTTCAAATTGTAGGTTGGTCAAGAACAATTCTCTCCTAGTTCACCTGGCTGGCCTCCTTTTATGCGGGTGAATCCTATCTTGGATTGGTCATACAGGTTTTTCTAATGATCATGTAAATAAAGCAATGGTTTCCTTCTCCAGTCTGCTAATTCAGATGCTAAGGAGCATTATTTTCTGTATCAGGGACGTTTGGTCTTTCCTCTTGACATGTAAGGTCAAATACTGCAGCCTTTATGATCAAGGGTAAGTTTTTTATATGCCTTAGGCCTTCAAATGTACAGCTGCCTGCACAATGAATACCTTTTATTACATGCTAGATTTCTATCACCTGTTGTATGTGGGTCATAATATAATCCCCACACCTTTGCTCTAAGAAAAAACCTCTAAAGAGTAAAGAAGGAAGAGCGTGTTGCAGAAGAACTTTACTCTTTCACATTTACATTTTCTCATACTTGTACTGTTTTCAGGTATACTTCCATTGGAAGCATATATGATACTGTTCCAAATGCACTTCTTACTGATTCATCAGCTGGGAAAAGCTTCAGGCCAGCATACATGCTATCAGATGGAAGGCTTGAAAGAGCTGGTAGAACAAAGAAGGCTATTCATAAACCGGAACCAAATTCTGTTTCAAGCAATGGCATGAACAATACTGAGACTGAGCAGATGATTTCACGCTCAGTTTCAATTGTTGTAGTTGGTGATGAAATATTGTGAGTATCTGATACTTATCTAAATATATAATTGTTTAGTGCTCAAGGTCCTTGCACTTGCCATAGCCTTTTCTTGGTCACATCTCTGCAGATTCCTTTTTCTTCTATGAAAGTTTGGACAAATGCTAGAATTATATTGTATTTGCAGTTTGTACACTGCAGAACATTCTATTTGTATGTTTCACTCTTCCAGCTATTTGATACAAAACAGGCATATGTTTTTCTAGACTGGAATGAGTTTTTCAAGTCATGTTTCTGCTCTACTTGACCATTTTTAGCCAGTGCAAGGTCAACCAACCTCCCCAAAGTCCAAAGTACATTGTATCATATAATTTATTTATTTTTGTTGGAGATTTTAGTTTTCTTTTCTTTTTTTACATGTTTCTGTAAAATTCTTTGAATATTCTTTGATTGATAATCGGACATGAATATCTTTGTGGAAAGTCATTATTATTCCCTCCGTTGGAAAATATAAGGCGTGTTAGGACTTTGCACAAGGATTAAGGAGGTGATGAATTTGAGAAAGCAATAAGTAGAAATGACCTACATGCCCTCATATAATTGCCTTGGAAAGATGAGAGAGAGTTCTTTGTATGGGTGCTAATGAATAAATGTAGATGGTTGAGGAGAATAAATAGGGGTATAGTAGGAAACACCTCATTAAGACTAATACGCCTTATATTTTCCAACTGAGTGAGTATTATATATTGTTTTATATAGTCAATTGATATTTTATACATTTTGATGCTTCAGGTTTGGCACAATTGAGGATAAACTTAGTGCAGTGTTGTGCAAGAAGCTTCATGCAATTGGCTGGCGAGTTTCTCATGTGTCCGTTGTTCGCAATGAAGTAAGATATTTCATGGATTGAATCAGTTACATGTCCCACAATCTTGTGTGGAGCTCAAATGACCACAAATAGATTTCTGCATTTTATTGTGAAATATTCTATTGAACTACAAAGTTACCATTTTCCTGTTCTGTAAATATAATTGAACACATACATTATGGCTATGCAGATTGATTCTGTCGCTGAAGAAGTTGAACGTTATAAATCTTCAGATGACATGGTTAGTTTTTGTAGGCTTTCAATTTTATTAAGTTTTTCAAGTTTGTGTAATGGAATTCACATTGTATTTCAGGTATTTCTGTTTGGTGGACTTGGGCCTCTACATTCAGATGTTTCTTTGTCAGGTGTTGCAAAAGCATTTGGAGTTCGCCTGGTGCGTTCATTAAAACTTCCTTGTTGCAGGATCTGTTATCGTTTTCCTTTATGTTTGTTTGTTTTTTTTACATAAATTACTATTGTTCTATTATTTTTTTTGGGTGGTGTATTTGCTGCATCTTGTTTAGTATAACAAAAAAAAACTATTTGTGATTTGATGTATAGGGTTGAACTATCCCAATAAAAACTTCTTAATTCAGCGTAGCCATGAATTATTGTCATACGCTAATGTATACCATGAATTTTTTGGTATCAACTAATGTTTACCATGAATTTGCATAGGCTCCTGATGAAGAGTTTGAAGAATACCTTAGTCATCTCATAGGAAATGATTACACTGGTGATCGAAATGAGGTAAGGTTTCAAATATTAATAAATTTCTTTAGTATCTGTTAATGTGCATGCTTATTCTAGCAAAGTACAAACTGCAGTATTATCATTTAACTCCTTTCTACTTCTCTTCCAGATGGCTTTGTTGCCAGAAGGTATTACTGAATTATTGCATCACAAAACACTGCCGTTGCCATTGGTATGTTCTATTGTTTTGGTTCATTTATTTTAGATCAATACTGAAAATACATGTTTGGTGGTTTTTTCTTTTCTAGTGGCCTAGGTTCCCTAAAATTAACAAGTGATGATGATAACACTGTGGCAGTAATGGTAAAGTGCACATCATTCATTTCAGTTTTGCCGCTGGGTATGCTGGTAGGGTTTGTACCACATTTTGGTGAGGCCAAAGAATCCAGTGGTAAAAATGATATTCAAAGTGGTAAAAAAGAAAATGAAGCACAGACTTAGAAAGGGAATTTTTTCTAGAAAAATACCTATCTTTGCATTTTTAAGTTTGATGAGTATTCCTGAACACGAACCAGGACATCCCATTTGAAAGGATGAGAAGGTGCTTTCCAATAGCTGTCAAGTGCTCAATTTCTCACCTTGCGTAATTTTTTAAAATATGTTGAAGTATTGAACACTATTTTTTGTAACTTGCCTTATAGATAAGTGATTTTCTATGCAGATCAAATGCAAGAATGTGATCATCCTTGCTGCAACTAATGTGAATGAACTGGACATGGAGTGGGATTGTCTTCTAGATACCCAAGAGAGTGATATAATGCGGGCAAAACCTTTTGTGTCAAAACATCTCAGCACTTCGCTCTCAGATGTATGTGTTCACTACTTCACTATCATAATTAGATTTGTGCTTTTCTGATCTGTTTCTGAAGATTATTCTGCAAGTTTTCTCCCAATATGACAGTTTCGAAACTGATCTTCATGGTCCATGTGGACCTTTTAGTATTTTTACCTCTCAACATTTGAAATAGGAAAACAAAAAACTTGGGATGTCTTCGCCTCGGCAACCAATTAATCTCTAATGACAATAAATTTTTTTTCCATGAGTGATTCATTTTGTTTTTCTAAGCAGTCCCCTTTGTTTCATCACCCTTGCTTTGAATATTACCCTACGATTCATGTGGTATCGTCATGGTGATTACATCAGTATAGTGGCACGTTGGATAAACATCACACACTCATGGATTTTTGATACACACTTTTTTTATTTGTCAAACATAAACTTGCTTTGAGTCTTAAGTTAGAGAAATCCCTTAGTATTTATCTAACTTGAACTTGTTGCAACTCGCATGCTTGTTCAGGTGAAATTTGCTCCAGTGGTTGCAAAACTATGCTTAGAGTTTTCTGATGTTTACATAGGTATGACGGATGTGGACTTGAACCTCCAGTATGATTATTCAGTTTTCAGCAAGGGAAATGGTCTTGATGTTTTTGACATGCAGGGTCTTATCGGATCTCTAGAACTGGGCCGTTGGTTGTGAGTCTTATTGGAAAGGTACCAGTTTCAATTATTTGCAGCACACTTCTTTCATTCCACAGAACAGAATAAATATATGTAGAATTCCGTTTGTGCGTTACTACTGGGAAATTTATTATATGGGCTCTTCTAGAAAATAACATTAAAGCATGTAATAATGTATAGTGCTGTACCCTTTTTTATGTTTTAGAGCAAAACAATCTGTAATCATCTACTAATGTGCATACAGATGGAACTGATGACATGAAAACATACTATTGAACCGATGACATGAATACATACTATTGAATCCTCTAGCTTCTTTACTGGAGATGACACGTGAACTGATGCTTTCTGTTAACACCTGATCCTTCGAGTGTTATCTTTAACATAATTCATATATTTCTTTATTTCAGGATAGCCAGAGGGTAGAAGAGGCTGCAGGGAAGTTGACTAGTACATTTGAAGGACATTTTTCCCAAGTTGACAGTTGCAAATGATCTGTCAGAGTACACGCTTTCATATTCCTCCCTATTCTTTTCTGCTGAGAGTTCTGAAATTGTGCAGGATTAGTGATGCGTTTGTGATGTTCTGATGCCCTAATCCAGCAACTGGAATGAACCGCCGTGCGCTACACTGAAGCCCCATATATTATTTAGGAACCATAGAAATTTTGTACTAGAAATTAGAAGTGAGGCTGAACGAATTGAGGGGGTTGTGCCTTCCACCTAATGCAACGATGGTAGCTTGCATTGGTCTACATTTTGACCGGGCTAAGATCTCGTAATTATTTGGTGGAAATCAATTGAAAATTATAATTTTTGGCACGGCCTTATCATTTGATTCAAGTGTCTGCATTTGATCCATGCATTGGAGCTTAAATTGTACTACCTCCGGTCATAAAAACAAGTCGCCGTTGATTTTTAGATATGTCTTTAACCATTCGTCTTATTTAAAAATTTAGTGCAAACATGCATAAATATAAGTATAAGTTGTGCTCAAAGTATCTTTATTGAAAAAAATCATAACAAAATAAACGATAACTTTTATAGTTTTTTAAATAACAACAAAATAAATGATACCTTATATAGTTTTTTAAATAAGACAAATGTTTAAAGACGTGTTTAAAAGTCAACGTCGACTTGTTTTTATGATCGGAGGGTGTAATATTTACGACTCGACTTGTTTTTATGACCGGATGGAGTAATATTTAGGATCGCAGTGATGGCATTCCTTTTTCTTTTTAGCCCTGAATCTATCTGGGCCTTTGCTGATTGCTTATGTGGATACATGAATTTTCACCGTATACATGTTATGTTCCGGTATACTTCTAAAAATGGACATACTTTGAGACAAACCAACAAAATTCGTTACTATTAGGTTGCAAGTTCAAACGCTATAATTTCAACTCGGCATGGTTTCCCTAGGCGAAATCTATGCCCATCTAAGTACTAGGTGGTGGCCTCCTGTACCGCTTAACGCCTACTCGCCTCGACGCAAGGCACCGGGTTCCTGCCCTACATAGGGCCTAGAAAGTTGGTTGAAATAGAAGGCGGTCAACCAACGATTGTGGTCTTAGACAATGATGAGGATATCGTCCACATGGATGTGACCACCACTCCTTCTACTTCTTATACTACGATCGTGACACGTTGGCGATAATTCATCGCATCCACTCTTACGGCTACATCAACATGGCTTCATCGGCCCTCACCTTGGCCAGGTCGACCACACAGTTGGTCTTCTTCACCTTCGGACATGATGCTACGATATCAATCACTCCGACCGCCACCTTGGCATTCAACAAAGGCGCATCTCCACCTCCTCGACGACCTTAGGCCCAAACCCCCATGTTGCTCAAGGCCCAACCAAAGATTAAACCCAATTCGTCGTCCACGAGCCCAGTTCGGCCACTAGGAGCAGTCCAACTTGAAATGATCATAACTCAGTCATACGAAGTCCGTTTTGAACGTTCCTCGTATGCATGGACAAGCCCACGACGGGAGCTTTTCAATGGATCCAGTTTGAGGACCAAATTCTATCAGAATCAACAGGAATCGCGAAATCAAGAGGACGTCAAAATCTGCCGGGTGCTGCGCCACCTCCACTTTGGACCCATGGCCCATGTAACCCTAGGGTTGAGCGCCCCAAACCCTAGCCGTCGCTATATATTCAGTAGCCGTCATTGTTTAGACTCAGGTTTTGTTGTGTTTTGGTTGATCCCGTGTGTGTCCCTCCTCGTGTTCGCGTGTGTCGACTAGACCACCCGTGACGAGAAACAGAACCTCACCCTTTTTTGTGATTTATCAGTTATAAACTTGTTCTTGCTTGCTCTCGATTGCTAGCAGGTTCAAGGATCGATCGTGCCTGACTCGGTTGATCGCCTCGTGTGGTGACTTTGCGATTGTTCGGTTGCTGATCCCGTGGATTGGTAGCGTCATCACTACACCAAATCGATGTATCGTTCCCATCAGAAGATCGGGCCGACCTAGTGCGCATCATTTGGTATCAGAGCGACGGTTGCCTGGTGAGAACATCTATCCTTAGATTTAGATCTGTTCGTGTTCATCCTAGAGTACAAAAAATTGCCCACAAAAAAGATTTGAGTTCGTCGTCACGTCCACTGTCCAAGCCACTTTGTGCTTTCGCAATTTTCGTTTTCAGTTTCGCTTAATTGAATTTGTGTCCATGGTTATAGTCTTGTTGCTGGTTTAGATTTAGTTCTTGGCCTAGTGTGAAGTTCATCCGTTTTGCTGACATCAAACCCGAGCACCGAAGGAATTCGAGTTGAATTAGTTTGCAGTTATTTCGGATCTGTTATTCCAGAGCCAATATCTCCATCATATCTTTTCCGATCTGGATAATTTTATATCCTAAATTGTAGCCCCAAAAATTTTCTAAAACTTTGTCCATTGTGAGAAGTTCTAGAAACTCCGTTTTTCTGCCCAAATTTGCGTTTGACGTGAATCTGTCCATCCTGAGAATTTCTGGACAGTCAGTATTGCGGGACCCATATCTCAACCTTCCTTTATTCAAATTAGGACTTCCATTAGGGATGGCAATCAGACCCGTGGGGGCGGGGGCCCGCGGGTTCTGCACCCGATGGGGGCGGGTTCGGGTGTTGTTTTGCCCCACGGTCCAGCGGGTCGCAGGCGGGGGAATTTAACCCACGGGGCACCCATGGGCCCCCCGAATCAAGCAGACGGCCCAAGAGGCCAAGACCCAAGTGCAGGCAGCCCGACCGCCCTCAGGCCTGAGGCCTCCCCTCATGCCCTAACTCCCTCACTCCCTCAGTGACTCCATCGCACGACTCCCCCTCTGTCCCTCTCGGCCTCTCCGCGTCTCCGGCTCTCCCTCAGTCCCTCGCCTCACACCGCCGGCCGCCTTGCCTCCGATCCCGTCCGCCGCCGCCCACGTTGCCCCTGCGTCCACCTCGCCCCTCGCTGCCTCACTGGTACACCTCACCCCGCCGGTCGCCCCTAACCCTAACTCTCTCAGTCTCTAGACCGCCTCGCCTCCGATCCCGCCCGCCGCCCGCGTCGCCCCTCGCTGGTCCACCTCGCCCTCGCTGGTAGACCTCACGTCGCCCGCCTCGCCTCGCTGGTCCACCGCCCGCCTCCGATCCTCCTGGCACGGCCGCCCGCCCCTCAGAACCTCGGCCAGTAGCTTCCTCGCTGGTCCATCGCCACTCGCTGTCGCCTCAGGTCCACCGCCAAGTTGCTGACCCAGATCCGTCCCCACCTTGCCCGTCAGGTCCCTTGACACCTGCAGAGGTATTATGTGCCCTACCCTCTACCCTCTTGATCTGTTGGTTATTCTTGATTCTTTTGAAGCATTTGATGTCAAACTTCAAATTGTTTTTACAGGAATTGCTTGCTTGATTATGCTAGTGGAGTGGAATATAAATTTTCCTGCTGACTGCTGTGTTATTGCTTTCATAGATCACACTTCACAGTTCACACATTCTCCCTATAAATCATAAACCCGCGGGTCACCCATCGGGTTTCGGGTACCCGACAGGTTCGGGTTTGGTTTTCTGCCCGTATTCAATTTCGGGTTTGGGTCGGGTCTTGGGTTTCGGGTTTCGGGTTCGGGTCGGGTTCTTCTCCACCCGGCAGAAACCGACCCGTTGCCCTCCCTAACTTCCATATATGCAAATTGAACGGTAGAAAAAGATCTACAACTTTGTAGTTGTGAGTTTTTACGTGTGAAGTCGGTAAAACTCTGAAAACTGTGTTAGAAGATCCGCTGTCTTTAGAGATCGAAAATACAGTGTTGCAATTTTATCTGTCGGTGAAAAAAAAAGAAAAAGAAAAAGGCAAGTGCATACAAAGGAGCCGCACAAAAAAAAGAAAGAAAGAAAATTCAGAAGTGTTTGCATATTGTATCCTTTATACTTGGTGTATCCCTCGCTTGCTTGAACTAGTTCTACGAACGAGTTTAGGCCAGCAACTTTGACAAGTACTTTGGAGATTTATTCAGTTTTGTTATTCTGATTTCGATGATTGCATATTCCTTGCTACATATACTAGCCTGTCCAAGCTACACATACTACTAACCAAACAGGGATAGATCTTGCTATCGCTTTACCATATGTGCTCGGATTATCAAGAACCAGCCACCGATTGCACCGCCTGCTTGTGTGGTAAGAACTTATAAGCGCAAGATAAATGTTTGAGTGGGTATGACTTGAGTGACTCCACCACCTTGTAGTTCATAGGAAATATATACTATCTGTGTATTTTTTTTATTTGCTACTAACAATGGCAGGTCACTTCTCTCATCGACATGTGAAGAAGTATGAAGTATTTGTTCCACCTCCTCCCAAAGTTATGTTTGATGACTATGATGCAGAAGATGCTTGACGGCGTGCTCTCCGCTCAACCACTGCGGATCACACCCCTATCAGATTTCTGTCTTGCTAGCCGATCAGCTCGAGCTCAGTTCGATTCGAGCGTAGAACGCGGCAAGGAGCGACACACATAGTTTACTCAGGTTCGGACCCCCTCGCGGGTAACAGTCCTACTCCTGCCGAGCTTTAGCTCTTTTCGTGTTGTGGTTGTGTGGAATGCGATTACAGAATGTTTTCCCCCTCCTCCTCTTTTTCCTTCCCCCTCTCTCCTCTCTCCTCCCCTTTTATACAAGCCTTGAACTGGCGGAGAGAGCCGAGGGGGTAGGCAGTACAGTACGCTTAGTACACTGATAAGACGTGAGGGACGGGACAGGAGAGACGAAAACGTGCTGCTACTGTGCCGAGAGGCGCCGCCTACGCAAACTCCGCAAGTGGCCTTAGACTCATGCGAACACGCCGGTGAGAGAACGAGTGGGACCCTTCTCGCTCCTCCTGACACGGGCGGCCATCTTGACGACGGTGAATTCTCTCTCTGCCGGTCAATTCCGCTGCGCCACAGTGACAGTTGATCAGACCTGCAGAGGTCACTGTGGCGGTAATCATCTCTTCATCTGTCTATCCGCGAGTAATGTCGCATTGAATGCGCCCGTCCTTCGCAGCAGGGGGAGCCTTCGCCCATAAGACTCCTTTTGGGACGCTCCCTGCCACGCGGGCCCCATTTGACAGTGGGGGGCCTTACGCGTGCCGAGGGGCTCGCCCACGCGCTGGAGCCTGGTCGCCCGCCTGACGCGTGGGGCCCTTGCCCGACGCTCTGAGGGGCTCGCCCACGCGCTGGGGCCTGGTCGCTCGCCTGACGCGTGGGACCCGCCGGATGCACTCTTGGCCTTCCTTAGGACCCTTCATATCCCGGTATTTATTGTACCGACAATGCTTATCTCGATTTGAAATATTTGCGACAAGGTAAAATGAAGTAAAAGAGTACTACAAGAAATTCAAATTCTTGTTAAGGCTTAGTGGATTAAATGAATGTGAAGAGGCAATTGAGAATAGATTTTTAAAAGGACTTAATGAGGAAATTCGGGATATGCTCATTTATGAAATATACAGTACTAAGTACTCTTTCTCAATTGTTTAAATGTGCTTGTAGAGATGAAGATATATTTAATGAATCGTTGAATGAATACCTAGCCTCTTTAGATGTACCTATTGTTGCCACTGCTCTTTCAGCTAACACTTTGTAGAAAGAAAAATATTGTCGAGAAAAGAAGGATAAAGAGGAGCACATGAAAGAAGAAAAGATCATTGTTGTGAGCAAAGAGCAAACCATTGAAGTTACACCTACATCAACTGATGAGGCCTTACAAGGTAATGAAAAAGGTGATGCACTTGCTCAATGTAAGAATACTTGTGATGATATGAAATTGTCCACTAGTCATGCTATTGTAGAGCAACCATTAGTGGAACCCGCTGTTGAATTTTCTTTGTCACAAGATGATTTGCTTGCTACTACTTGTGATAAGAAGAGTTGTGTGATAATGCTTCACTTATATCAATACCACAACTATTAAAAGAACATGTGTCTTCTGTTTTAGAAACCAATACTTGTGCTAATAATAGACATGTTCTTCATATTGCAACCGAGGAAAATAGTTAAAATTAATGTCTTCTCTAAGTACTTTAGGTTACATTAAATTCGATGTTTTTTATGACCTAAACAGTTTAGAGTAGAAACTTTATCAACACTCAGATTTGTCATGTTTATATAGAAATAGTTTACATGTTATTGGCAAAAATAATGATAAAGGAGAGTATATGGTGCATCGAGTTTACATTTGTTCCAATATGAATCTAACCTTTGTCGTAAATGAATGTGCCCAATTAGAGGATAATAATTTTTCTAACCATGTCATGCTAAGTTTCTCTAGTTCTGACATAAAAGGTGTTCGTGTTCTTTTGCCCCTTGTTTCTACTAACCTTTTGCAGGAACATGTAAAGGAGTCGAGGATGACTCCAATTCAAAAAGGGGAGAATGATGAGGACATCGTCCACATGGATGCGACCACCACTCCTTCCTCTACTTCTTGCACTACGGTCGTGACACGTTGGCGATAATTCATCGCATCCACTCCTTCGGCTACATCAATATGGCTTTATCGGCCCTCACCTTGGCCAGGTCGACCACATAGTTAGTCTTCTTCACCTTCGGATATGATGCTACGGTATCCATCACTCCGGCCGCCACCTTGGCCGCCACCCATACTTGAAGGCGCATTCAACAAAGGCGCATCTCCACCTCCTCGACGACCTTAGACCCAAACCCCCATGTTGCTCAAGACCCAACCAAAGATTAAACCCAATTCATCATCCACGAGCCCAGTTCGGCCACCAGGAGCAGTCCAACTTGAAATGATCATAACTCAGCCATACGAAGTCCATTTTGGACGTTCTTGGTATGCACGGACAAGCCCACGACGGGAGCTTTCCAATGGATCCAGTTTGAGGACCAAATTCTATCAGAATCAACAGGAATCGCGAAATCAAGAGGACGTCAAAATCTGCCGGGTGCTGCGCCACCTCCACTTTGGGCCCATGGCCCATGTAACCCTAGGTTTGAGCGCCCCAAACCCTAGCCGTCGCTATATATTCAGTAGCCGTCATTATTTAGACTCTGGTTTTGTTGTGTTTTGGTTAATCCCGTGTGTGTCCCTCCTCGTGTTCGCGTGTGTCAGCTAGACCACCCGTGACGAGAAACAGAACCTCACCCTTGTTTCGTAATTTATCAGTTATAAACTTGTTCTTGCTTGTTCTCGATTGCTAGCAGGTTCAAGGATCGATCGTGTCTGACTCGGTTGATTGCCTCGTGTGGTGACTTTGCAATTGTTCGGTTGCTGATCCTGTGGATTGGTAGCGTCGTCACTACACCAAATCGACGTATCGTTCTCATTAGAAGATCGGGCCGACCTAGTGCGCATTAGACAACAACTAGATAGTTCAATATGGTTCTAGGGGTGTTTGGTTGATGACTCGGTGGTTTTAAAGAGCAAACAAATGATTGCAACATAATTGTGTAGAATATATTTTTGGAAAAAAATTTATTCTCTTATATCTTAAACGTGGCATATATTAGTTTTGTTGTCTAGGTAAGCCCTCCTTGCTTGCCTAGCACCTATGATAACTTTAAAATTCAAATAGAAGTTTAAATAAGTCATGCATCAAATCCTAACCATTGATTTAGCTAATATGTTGTTTGATGATACACTGGTGAAATTGAAAATTTGACAATTGGTTTCCACAAAAGCGTATTTTTTTACACTATATGAATACCACGTCATGAATTTTCTTGTTTTCACATAATCTGAATTTTTTATGTGGAATATTTAAAATATATAAAACTATCGTAATTAAATTTTTACCAAAATTAGTTTGTATCGTTTATGGTGCTTTCCCATTTCTCGGGGCCAAATGTCTCATCTTCATTTGAAATTTGTTTGAAACTTTGAATAGAACAACCTGATTTCTATGATTATTTATTGTGTATCGTTTAAGTTTCATAGCTAAAATCATCCATATGGTCATTAAAACACCTCACCTTACTATCCTTAGAGCATCCCCAGCAGCACCTGTTTCCTGTCATGCATCAACTCGCGATTACTGTAGCTCGAGCGGGAATTTCAAATTCAAGACACAGCAGAAGCTCCAACCAGTTGCCAAAATCGCGAAATACTGTAGCCACAGTACTTTACAGGGGTTGATACAAGTGCTGCTGGGGATGCTCTTACGTGGATTGTTCCTTCATACGTTATTATCGATTAGTTGATCTTATCAGCTATGCGCTGATGCCATCGCGAGTTTATTAATCTTATTTCTTTGACCGACAGTCGGGCCTAATTTGTCATTATTCTTTACTCTTTTCTTTTCTTTTTTCCCCTATCACACATTCCTTCTCTTATTTCTACCATTTCCCCTTTGCACACCCTTGTCCCCTTTCCTTCTTTTTTCATCTCTTGTTCCATCACTGCTATGGAAAGGTAGCTTTTGTAGAATGTTGTTGAATTTCCACTATCAAGTATAAACTATTAGGGGATGTCATTGTATTATCCTCTCCTCCCTCTTCCTTAGGGATGGCAATAATACCCACGGGTTCGGGTACCCGACCAGATGGGTCCGAGTATGGGTGTCATTTCTTACCCATGGATTTCCAGGTACGGGTATCTGAAATCAACAGGTATGAACATAGGTTCATATTAAATAACCATCTCCCACTACCATCTCTCCACCTCTATCTGTTTCTCTCCTCTCTGCCTCTCCCAATGCACCACCACCGTTGGCCTCTCTCTCTCTCTCACACACACACACACACACAATGTGCTTCCGCTGCCGCATGAAGTGGAGTGAAGCTCGACCACCTCATTCTCATCTCTCTCTTCTCCACCACCGACCATCGACCAGCCCCCCTAGACTTGCTGGTTCCCTTTTTCTCCTCCTAGCACAAGCAATAGGGCCCCATGGTGTGGATTCGAGCTGCTGGGACGGAGTCAAGGGTGAGCTTTGTTAGCAGCACCCATGGAGACAGATGCAAGTTGCGAGGATACAGTTGGGGGCGAGCTTGGTGGTGATGTCCATGACAATGGGGCGGAGTTTGGGACGATCTTGATGTTCATGGCGGTGTATCTAAGTGGTAGGGTGAAGTTGTGGATAAGCTTGGCGTCGCCGTCCATGGCGGTGGAGCTTAGCGACGCCCACAACGGTGGATCCGAGTGGCTTGGGCTCTTGTCGGAGAGGAGACAGAGATGGAGAAGAGGAATCTCTTGGTGAAGTTTCGGCCGCTAGTGAGAGAAGGGGAATTATGGGGGAAGAGAGAAGAGATGGATAAAGCAACAGAGTGTTGCCTAGCCTAGGCGAGGCAGCTTCGCATAGTGGTATGTAAGCGAGAGACACATCACAGAGTGTTATGTGGTCAATTTTCCTTAATTTGTACCTTGCACTATGGTTAGCAAAATTTAGTTATCCGGATCACACTCGTCTCCCATGGTAGGCCTAAGTAAAAACTTTATATGAATTTAGAAATTTGAATTATTAAATTTGAAACTAACACATAGAATATGAAATATTTTCAAGTTTTGAATCTAAAAAATATAAAATAGATACTCACTACAATGTTAACCAGACCTTTTTAGCGGTTGAAATGTTGAACCTAACTGCTAACCATGATGACTCGTAGACCTTGTTTATTTCAGCTGAAAGTTGTTAAAATTTTTAATCTGAAAAGTTATAATCCTTTGAAAAACATCTTAAAGAGTCCAAAAAATTATGAAAAATTATTTACAAACAAACTATTTAAAATCTCACAAAAATGACTGCAAAATATTACACCATTTGCCTTATACAAAAATAAGAAATTTTAATTTAATTTAATTTAAACTGAAAAAAAGGCCACAAGCAAAAAAAAAAAAAGTTCCTGAGACGACGACCAAAGGAAGTCGATTTTTATGAGTGGCGACGGGTAAATAAGCACGCTTATCTCTTTCATCATTTACTACCGGGTTTATACACTCCACAGGCTCGTAAAGGAAAGTCATCCGTTGGAACGGTAAGGGCCATATACTGAAACAGATAAAATGCAAGGTCCTATATGAAAAAGGAACAGGAAAGAAACACTTTTGAAAATCTGGAGGAGCGCCTACAGGCTACAACCTACTACTCCAAAACCAAAGGACCCAAAACCCCAACGCTCAAATCGAAATCCCGCTCTCTCTCTCTCCCATTCCCTCCTCTTCCTCACTGGTCACTCCCCCATCTCCTCCGCTCCGCCTCAGATCGCAAACCCTAACCCTAGCCGGAGACCACGGGCGGGGCCTCTTCTCCTCCTGCTTCTGCTGCTGGTGGTGGTGGTGGTGGACTGGTGGTGCTCCTCCGCCATGAACAACTTCCACGTATACGAGGCCATCGGCCGCGGCAAGCACTCGGTACCCCGCCACCTCCGCTTCCGTGGCTTCTCTCCCCCATTCCCGCCTCGGATCCGCCGGATCAGGCCGGCCAGGGCTCGAACGCGAGAGGTTTCTGATTATTTTGGTGTTTTTTTTTTCGCCGGTGGTGGTGCGGAAGACGGTGTACAAGGGCCGGAAGAAGAAGACCATCGAGTACTTCGCCGTCAAGAGCGTCGACAAGTCGCAGCGCTCTAAGGTCCTCAACGAGGTGAGCCGGCGTCTCCTCGCTTGAACCTTCACGGTATACGCATCGGCGTGCGATTTTGGGTGTATTTTGAATCGATGGTTCCGCAGAGTTCGTATTGGGCAAGGGGATTAGATACCATGCTTTGGATGATAGTTGGTTGGTTTCATATTGATAAGTGATAGTGGTTTGAAGGGGCAATCGCCCCATAACAAATGTTACTGTAAGTTAGACTGTAGTCTAATAAACTCGCTACACTAGTTGCCATCCTATTTTTTTTCCAAGATAAAGGATCATTCATACTTTGCTAATTTTGAGTTGCTGGTCAAACATTAAGTTTCTGATAATTTTGTGGCAAATGTTTGTTTCTCATATTGAAGGAGTCATGACAAAGATGACGAGTTACATACTTACACATCACACTTGCTAAGGACAATGCTGTCTGGCTTAGATACTAATATACTATTTGGCAGTGCTGTGTTATTAGATCGGATACGTTTCATTATTTTCCCATCTGCATCATTTGTTTTGCTCTTGGAGTGCACATCTTCTTCGAGTGAATGATTGATAGTGAAGGTCAATAAGGTAGATCATGTGTTGCTAAATAGAAGATGGATCTTAAATGCATCAGTTTTAAATTGAGACCATCTTTTAGGAAATGTATGCTCAGATAATATTTTTCAAGAGCTTGCAGAATATTTCTATCCATTAGTGGGTTACTTCTGGAACATTTTGTTATTTCCCCTCATGTGGCACCTGTTTTGCACTTGCTCTGGATGACGTGTCTTTGCATTTTTAAACAAGAATTAAGGTAGATAACATGTTATTGAATAGAAGATCAATCTTAATCGCGCTAGATCTAGATTGAAAGCTTCTTTCAGGAAGTATGCTTATCTATTTTTTTCAATGAGCGTGAGGAATGCTTGTATTGATTAAGTTGTTTAGCAACCCTTTGTGCCAATGATGCTCTTGAACTCAACTTTGCAGGTTCGGATGCTTCATTCTTTAGATCATGCAAATGTCCTGAAGTTTTACTCTTGGTAAGTATAGGTACTAGTAATCTCTTATTGATCTAGTTCATCAGACTGGATGATCTTGCGGGTAACAATGGCAAGTGGTTTTGCAGTATTGTTCAGATTATGCTTCTTGCTCACTTAAATATTTGGCCATCCTAGTGAAAACCATAATTATGTTATGTTTGTCTATCTAGGTATGAAACTTCAGCACATTTTTGGTTAGTATTGGAGTACTGCGTTGGTGGAGACCTCAAGGGTTTGCTTGAACAGGTATTTTGCTTGGGTGTTTTGAGTACCATATGCATTTCTCTAGTTCGGAAAAGGACATACAAGGGATGACATTTAAGTATTTAACAAGTTTGGCCATATGACTGCATGATATGTCAGAGAATTAAGTTTCAGTTGAAAAGATCATTGCATTTAATTTTTTTAGGTGAATGTGGAAAATCTGGTACCATAAATATGCTTCAGATAGAAGTACAGGAGACTTGTTTTCATTAGCTTCTAGGCAAGATCCACCCAAAAAATTACAATATAACTTGCACATTGCTTGCCTCTTTTAGAGAGGAGGGAAATAGTTAGTACAACATGTTTATCTTTGCTATTTATAGTTGGGGAACATGAGAAGAAACGATCACTAAACCACAAGTTCAAACCATGAATGATAAACAGCAACAGTGCAGCACACCCTGCCACCCTGACTTGACAAAAATGATAAAATAAATGTCCATATATTTGGTTAGAATCAACCTGAACTGCCTTCCTTTATGATCAAAGTTCTAACCTTTCCCATCCAATGTTGTAATACTTTTTGTTAGTGCAACCATTTGTGAACTTCTCACTGCTGTTCTGCTTGAAAAAGAATGAGCTCTTACACAACAGAACATTGGGCACTGACAACCAATCTGCAGTTCTGCACTATGCAGAATCTTCAAGAACCACTATATTTACTTGATATCTTGTTTTATTGTTTTTAGTACTATAATATTGTTGTTACCGTTATGACTGGGCCATCTATATATGCTACCTTTTGTTAACATCATCAGCTATTTTTTTGAAATAGTTTTTTTTTTCTGCATGTCAAGCTTCATCGATGAATAGTGGTATTTGAATGTCAAACCTAGACAACATGTGTTAGTAACTGTGGCCCACATAGTTTTTTTGGTATTTATGTTATCAAGATCTATTCAGCAAGTAGATATGCAGAACTTTCATGATATGTAGCATTGGTAAAAACAATTCCTACCCCATTTTTCTGTTTTCCTTGCCTTATATATTGTTTCTCATCCAAGGTGTATGTTTTTGTGCAGGATAAGAAGCTGCCTGAAAATTCTATACATGATCTGGCTTATGATCTTGTTAAAGCTCTCCAGTAAAGTTTCTTGGTAACCATGTTCCATTCTTTCTGTTGCATTATGGGTTGAATCTGATTTATCGAAAACATGTTGGCCGTTAGGTTCTTGCATTCACAAGGAATTATATATTGTGATCTGAAACCATCAAATGTTTTGCTTGATGAATTTGGATGCATGAAGGTACCCTGGACCACTGGAAAATAATTATAATTAATACATTAATAGGAGAGTAGGAAATAGTTTCTTGTAATTAACAATACTCTTTTCCTTCTTGTTCTAGCTATGTGACTTTGGATTAGCCAGGCGTTTAAAAGACATTGAGAAGACTCATCCTGGAGATGTGAGCATACATTTCCTTTTCTTGCGACATTTTATTTCCTCATGTTTTCATTTGCATATGATGATGTTTTCCCTGCTTGAATTCATCTTTGCTTTTAGGTGCCACAACCTATGAGGGGAACACCATGCTATATGGCTCCTGAGTTATTTCGAGAGGGGGGAGTTCACTCATATGCTTCGGATTTCTGGGCACTTGGTTGTGTGTTGTATGAATGTTATGCAGGAAGGCCACCTTTTATGGGTAGCGAATTTACCCAGTTAGTCAAATCTATACTTTCAGATCCTACACCAGTTTTGCCTGATAACCCATCAAGGTCCTTTCAAAATCTGATCAATTGCTTACTCATGAAGGACCCAGCTGAAAGACTACAGTGGTCCGAGCTCTGTCAGCATAACTTTTGGAGGAGTGGTATGCCAATGATTTCTTTACCTCCACAGCCTGCCTTTGACAGCATGGTTGAACTTTCTGCCACCCCATATTTAGCTGAGAGAAATGGGGATAAACCTTCCAGACAGTTGACACCACCCAAACCTCGTGAATACAATGGCCTACGGAAGAAGGATGAAAATTCGGCTAAGGTGTTCACAACCCCTGTTAAGAACGTGCAAAGTGGCAAGAAATCAAGTGCAAAACCTTCTTGTAAGGCTGATGGTCTTAAGGGTGTAAATATCCTCAGGATGTCTCGCATAGCTAAGATGAATTTGCAAAGGGAAAAGGACAAGGAGAATTACAGGCGTCCTCCCACAGAAACATCTGAAAATGAGACTGAAGTTAAGATAGAAAATAATGATATGGAACTTGACTTCGCTGAAAACCAAGAAGGTGATGCACCTGATGATAATGATGGATCAGATAATCATGTATCCACGGCTGAAGAAAAAAATTCGACTCAAGAAACTGATGGAAATGAAGATAATAATCAGGTGGATATGCTCACCGATGAGGGTTCTAGTAAGGTTGATGTCATGATGAAAACTGATCAGAATTGTTCAGAGAATCTTGATGTGGTGGCCACTCCTCCTAGCATTTGTATGAGGAAAGCACAACGTACGAAGATAGCTTCAGGTACTGCAACTGGTTCTGAGCCATCTAACATTTCTGAAGCATTCTGGCATCCCACAGATCTTGCAGTCAAACCAGTTATGCCCAGCAGGAAAGGAGATAAAACTGTAGACACCATTCCTACACTTCCTTTTGAAGCTCTTCCTGCTGCTGATTATATTAAGCTACCAAGGGAACAAATGAATGCTTTCAATAGTCAGATTCTTCAAAGTTTAAGTGGAGCTTTTCAGGTTTCAGAGAAACAGAATATCATCAGATATCTGGAAATTTTGAGCATGAACTCTGAATCTGCAAATATAATCACTAATGGTCCAATAATGTTGCTGCTTATAAAAATGCTTCGACTGTCTAAAACTTCAGTCTTGCGTGTCCAAATTGCTTCACTTATGGGATTGTTAATACGCTACTCCACCGTCCTTGACGTGGAGCTGGCAAGTTCAGGAATTTTTAATGCACTATCAGTTGGTTTAAGGGACAAGCATGATAAACTGAGGAGATTCTGTATGGCAATACTAGGCGAATTACTGTTCTACATTTCTACTCAGTCTGACCAAGATACCGAAGAAATCAATGCCCAAGAATCTCCTTTGAAGGATAATAGGCCTGCAGCTTCTTGGCAGGTCAGTAACTCAAAACGAAGATTATGCTATGCCTGCATATTTATTTGCATGATGGTTGATTTACCCAGACCCATGTTGTATTACCTTATGCAGCTAGAAGATAAATTGCATTTGTAAGATATTGGGCATTAGAAATATGTGATTGCTGGTACTGTTTTTTTGTGGAGCATATTTGCATTGTACACTGGTTATATTCTAGTAGAAATTTCTTGGAGCAAAAAAACACGTTAACTACATAGGCGCCTAGATTTAAATTACATGTTTCCATACATGCCCTTTTGTTTATCCATGTGCCTAGGTCTACCCACACATTTAGGCCTTGTTCTTTTCAGCTTAAAGTTGTTGAAAGTTTTAATATGAAAAAGTTGTAATCCCTTGAGAAAGACCTTAGAGAGCTCAAAAAATTATGAAAAAGATTATTTTAGTAACTTTAAGAACAACTATTTAAAACCCTATAAAAATAACTACAAAGCACTACGGCTCAGTTCTTTTCAGCTTAACAGCTTAACGACTTATCTATGTTTTGAAAATACATATGTTGAGTTTTTTGAGTCCGTTTTTTCGCTGTTTTGAAGGTGGGTTCTAACGCTTTAAAAAGCAAGTCAAACGAAATGTATCCGAATCTCGAGACTATCTCGAGAAGCTCTCGAAGTTCAGTCATTTCAGCCGTTCATCCGTTCATCCGTTCAGATCAGCTCAAAAGAACAGGGCCTACATCTTTTTGCTTGTAAAAGAATAACAATTTTTCATTTCATTTAGTTTAATTTAATTTAAGCTGAAAAGAACAAGGCCTTAGTGTTTACCAATCCTATATAATGGTATAGAAAACCTAAAAAACTGCCCCATATTTTGGCTAACAATATCATCATACGTTGAAATTGCTAACATTTATTCATCAATTTTTATTATTTAGTGCTCACAAGTCCATGAATTCAGGATGTATTTCTTGTTCACTATGCATCTTAAGCCTCTCACACTACAAAGGTTCAACTTTACCTCCACAAAAAAACCTGATCCGATTAACTTAGGGCACTGTTGTTTTTACTGATTTCAGGGAATAATCTTATAATTGATTTCTTTTAATGGCGGTGGCACTGTTTAAACCTGTTTTTCTTAATTCCTGTAATGGTACCTATCTAATATTCATGTGGGTGTCTTAGCTGCTTCCGCTGCAACCCAGCTCTATGTGAACGATTTAGACCTTCATTTACGCATATTAATTGCTCAAGGTTGTCTTGTGTGAAACAATTAGTTTGGTTCATTTTAGCTTGTGGGGTTGGATGTGGGCATGCAGAGTAGATATGCACAAGATGAAGGACCTATCTAAAATTTTCAGCTAAGAAATCAAGTTACCGACTTACTCTATTTTCTGTACTTTAACCTGGCAAGCTGTGCAGGTTCCTAGTGCAGTAATTGCACTGGTGTCATCAATCTTGCGTAAAGGTGAAGATGATCTAGCCCAGCTTTATGCATTACGAACAATTGATAACATCTGTAGCCAAGGCACAGATTGGACATCACGTTTTGCTTCACAAGATGTAATTGGGCACCTGTGCTACATCTATAGAGCAACTGGGAAACAGGAGAATACAAGGCTTATTGCAGGATCTTGTTTGGGACGCTTAGCCCGCTTCAGCTCATCATGTATTCATTTGATATTGGAGAAGCTATTGTTCAAAGATATTGCATGCACACTCGTTAAGGGCAATCCACGTGAGCAGCAGATTAGTCTGAATCTTCTGAACTCGGCATTAGTTAACAGTCATACCATCCCAAACATGAATCGATATATTCTGTCATTAACAGAGGAGAAACAATTAGTCCCTGGACTCATTTCTCTAATAGAACAGGGAAGTGATGTCCTGCGTGGAAAAGCCCTTTTATTCGTTGCTCTCCTTTGCAAAAACAGTCGAAGGTGGCTTCCTCATTTCTTTTGCAATGCAAAATTGCTATCAGCAGTTGATAGATTAGGAAAGGAGAAGGAGGGTTTCATTCATCAATGCACAGAAGCATCTGTACAGTTGGTTGCTTCTGTGGTCCCTGGCATTCTTGACACTGTGTCTAGTGATATCCAACAGGTCATGGGTGGCAAACGTCATGGACCTGTTGCTGCTTTAGCTGGACGTACTCATCCAAAGAGCACAATCCATTTGTTTCCTGTTATCCTTCATCTTCTTGGGAGCACATCCTTCAACCATAGAGTTGTCACAAGCCATGTATTGCTTCAGTTGGCAAATCTTATGAAGATTCTCGAGACACCATTTCAGGTATCATTTATACTAATTGGGCGTGTCCTGAGAAAATACGGAGACTATGTCCATTATACAACTGCACTACAATATATAAAATAAACTTACCTAGTCTTGAATCTTGATGCGGTCTTGCCTCAACGGTCTTTATATGTGTGTTTGTTTAAAGAAATTTTGACCTTGAGCAATTAGTTATGTATAAATTATTGTAATTCCAGGCTCGGGATGATTTCCAAATGACATTATTGCGAGTTCTTGAGGCAGCTACAGAGGAGCCTTCTGTTATACTTCATGAACACAAAATATTCACGAGTCGAATGCTTCCAAGCTTATCTGTCTTATACAAGGGCAATAAAGATGGTGATGCTAGATTCTTGTGTTTGAAGATACTTTCTGATGTGATGATTGTGATCTTCAGTGATTCTTCTTTGACTGCTGATGAGCAAACAATTGCTGACTTGAAAACAATCTCTCAGAAGTATTTTCTCCCGATGTATCCTTCATTTACAGATGATGAAGATCCAATCCCGATATATGCACAGAAACTTCTGGTAATGCTGATGGAACATGATTATATTAAAGTCTCAGATATTCTGAATGAAGCAACAGTAGCCCAGTGCTTTGAATTTTTGCTAGGAGATCTGTCAAATGCAAATGTAAGCAATGTGAAGCTTTGTTATGCTTTGGCATCTGCTCCTGACATGGACACCGATATTCTTTCTCAGCTTCAAGTTGTCAGAAGATTAGGGAATCTACTTGAGTTTGTGACTGCAAAAGATATGGATGATTTTCTTGAACCAACCTTGGAACTTTGCAGAGCTTTCATTATCCGTGGCATCGGCAGCAACAAAAGTGTTGCCCTTTCCAAAGAACCTGCCCTCCTTGTTGACAGTGCCTTCAGCATGAGCATTGCTGTGGATCAACAATCTTGCGTCATGGATATATGTGACTTTGCTGGCAACATGGGTATTTTCCTTGAGCTAGTTGGAAATTCGGACCTACAGATAAGCGATTTGGCATCAGATTGTTTGGTATTGTTACTAAAGGCAGCACCTCGAGAGGCTACAATGGGCTTGTTGACCAATCTTCCGAAACTGAGTGCTGTTCTTGAATTGTTGAAGTATGGCACCTGCCTAAGGCTGACCCGCTTATTATATGGCCTAGCCTTCTCTGGCAGGCAGTATCTAGCTCAAGGAATGATTTTGTCGATATCATTGTCTGCTTTGATGCGAGTAGAAACTCTTGTTTCAGCATTCAAGGGTTCACATGACAGTCTTCTTGCTGACGCTGCTTCATATCTGGGAGCTGAACTGCAGCGCTTACCTCGCTGTGGTTGAGCAGAAACTTGGTCAGACGCAGGTATTCTGTCATTGTGCAGTGATCTCAATACGAGAGGGCCTTGGCCTTGTTCCTTCACTCTGCTTGCACCAAAGAGTGAGCATGGTATCATCATCAGTAGCCACGGTGTTGACCTCAATCAACTACTATTTGCCAGGAAGTGCTGCTGGTACCTTTGCTCGTCGATGTGCAGGATGTTAGTATGTAATCTTTTATATGCGACGTTTGTTGGATCTGATGTACATGTTATTTTTGGCCAAATCTGAAATGCAGCTGAAGGCCAACACCCTTTCTGTATTTCCTTTGCCAATTTTGCTTGGCACCTACGTTTTCATCTTCATGTAATTCTGCAGTGTACTCCATAATCTTGTATACATCATTGCCCTGTCATCTTATTTTAGTTGGCAACTGTTGTAACATAATTGAATTGCAAAATGTCGCCAATCACTGATCATAAGATTCCAGAATATGAACATATATGTAGAGAACATATGGGGTGGAAATCTTTATTAATCATAATCTGTTAGCAATCAATTACAGGTGGGTTCTCATTTATAGGGAAGAGTTTCTTTACCACTAGGTAACCATAAGGGGTAATTCCATACCTATTTTGATTTGGTTTTACCCATAATATTCCAATGCATATGATTAGAAATCACATAGGTTTAGGCAACACTACTTAGGCAAACTACTGTACTATACACATGCCTCACAAAAATATCCACAAAAAACCTAGTGGGAAATAAGAATTGAAGGAAATAGTACATAGTACACACAAGCTGTCTTGTGATATTGCATTGTTAAAGACTACTATAAGGAACTTCAAGAAAACTCATAAGGAAAAATAGGATCATTATGGGCTATCCCTTAGGTACTTGCTCCCCTGAGCCACACCTCTTGAAATCATCTCATCCCTATTTCATGATAATAAGTCTTGAATGTTGAGTTAGGCAAAGCCTTTGTTAACAAATTTGCCAAATTGCCACACGATCTCATTAAGAACTACCTCCATCTCACCACTTTTTTGGAGCTTGTGAGGGCAGAACAGCTTAGGGGCAATATGTTTTGTTATATTGCTCTTAATGTAACCTATTTGCATTTGTGCAACACAATCAACATTATATTTAATGCCACATGACTTCTAGATGTGGTTAACCATCCGACTCAACCAAACACATTTATGCAAGGCTTCATGCAAGGCAATGAACTCAAAATAATTATTGGATGTTGCCGCAAGTGACTCAAAATAATTATTAGATTTCCATGAAATCATTACACCGTCGTACTAGGTAAACAAACCCCGCCTCAGACACTTTGCAGTATGCGGATCAAACATAAATCCTGGATTAGTATATCTCACCATGGTCTTGACTCATTTTTCCTATAAAATAACCTATATAAGACGCGTAGTCGTATGCGGATCAAACATGAATCCCGTATTAATATATCCCACCATGGTCATGGGCTCATTTTTCCTATCGATAACCTAAGATCCTGCATTACTTCTAGGTATCTAAAGACAGTTTTAACCCTGGCTCACTGTTAACGCACTGTCATGCCTAGTACAATTGACAAGATACATAGTGCCCCAATATCACTGAGGTAGAGAACCTTGGTTCCAAAATCTACTCATTTTCTAAGGTCTAAAAGATCTTTGTCCATGTCCAAGTACCTTAATACCATGGGGTTTTTCAGGGGAGTATGTTTTACTCATATTAAACTTCTCTAATACTTTTTACGTATAGGCAATTTGGTGCACAAATATTCCTTTGAAAGATGCTCGAGTTGCAGTCACAAACAAAATATGGTTTTACCCAAACTTTAATCTCAAACTCCGTCACGAAGTGAGCACTTGCCTCACTTATGTCCTCTGTTGTTCCGATAATATTCAAATTACTTGCATACATTAGGATGATACAAAATCCGCTTCAGGATTTCTTTATGAACACACAAGGACAATCATAATTGTTTGTGTATACCTTATTTAGGAGGAATTCACTAAGTCGGTAATATCACATCCTTCGTAACCAGTTTTAACCCATACAATGACTTTTCTAGTTTCATGCTATACATGTTATCTCCTTGATTCGAAATCTTTACCCCCTCAGGAGCTTCATATAGATCCGTGAATCTAGTGACCCATATAAATATGAGCTCACCACATCCATTTGCTACAATTTCTAATCCATACATGCTACAAATGATATTAAGTATCAGAAGATATTTCTTTTGTTTTTTGAAAACAAATGGCATGAGCTCAACCTTATCACTTAAGGAGTGGAAAGCGAGTTACAAAGTGTTAAATTACACGATATTAGAGACTTTTAAGCCTAGTTTCCTTGTCAGCATTGGAAACCGACTCAACAAAGCTAAGGAAAACCTCAACAATCGGCTGATATTGTAGCCTAAAAATTATATTGTTGCTCTCTCGCCATATGGACCAGCAGCCAATGGTGATCACCCCGTCAAGCAATCTCCTTTCTTCTTTGTTCTTCATGCATCTTAGGTCAACCCACCAATCGAGGTCAAAAGATGAAGGCAATACATGGGAATGGATGATTTGGTGCCGATGGAGCCAATTTAGTGTCTTGATCTTGAACTGTCTCTTATGAACGGGCAAGACCAGAAGAGGTGGTTATTCCATTTATGACCGAATAGTAGGTCTCATCATAATCGATGTTCAGTCTCTGTGTAAACCCTTGTGCTGCTAGCCTCACTTTATATCTCACCACCCGGTGGTTCTCATTCCTCTTTTAAACGAACACCTATTTTGCTCCTATAAGGAGCACCTTGGGCGGAGTTATCACTATAAGGCCAAACACTTTCCTTTTATTAAGCGAACACAATCCTGCCTCAATTGTTTCCTTCTATTTAGCCCGATTCGAGCACTTTTGGCACTCTGTCATGGTCTTAGGTTTTGAGCCATACTTTACTCAACAATTTTTTAGGCAAAATACATGTCGACAATAGTAGTCTTCCTTTTAAATAGCTCCCTTTAATTTATACAATTAGTGAAAATTTTCTCATTCATATCCTTCGACTCCGTGATTGTCCAACATGATGCGGTCGATGCCTTTCGATTATCCAGCGCTTATACTTGCGCACCCTTTGCCATTGGGCCCACCATCTTCTGGATTGCGGCCATCTTTAGGATGGTTTTTTTACTTCTGGTTGAATCACTCCACCTGACAAGGGTGATAAGTCTGATTGACCTTCTACTTTTGTGGACGTCTTCATGAACTAGAGTTACATGTAATCAGACTTGTCTCCCTCTTCCAACCAAAAGGGGCCTAAGTCAGAGCGCCAGCTGCTGCTGGGATACCTCTACTCTCTCCGATGCATTGTATGCAGGTAGACCTGATCATGGGAAGGTCGGGCCGACAGTGCATCGGACTGGGCTCGGGCCTCAATCTGGAGCTCGGCCATCAGGCCGGGCCGGGCCTAAGATTTGCGTGATTTTAGCCGTGGTCGGGTCAGGCCGTCGGGCTTCGGGCCAGGCTCGGGCCCAATTTGGAGCCCAGCCCAAAGGCCAACCTGGCCTGACGATTGAACAGGTCTACATGCAAGTATATGCGACTTAACCACACCTGTTGCAAATTTACTATCCGCTGAACTTCCGGTTCAATTTCTTTAGTGAGCGGATCTAAATACTAAATACCCTCGACACTCCAATCTATTTTCTATCAATCCTTTGAGTGGTACATATTATGTCCCACTAAAACTGAAATTTTGTCCTCATCAAATATATAATCGGCAAACCGAGCCTTATAAAGATCCCTAGTCATAGGATTTAGGAATTTAATTGTTGATGAAGATTCAGACCCAACATATACCCCTCAACTTTCGGTGATGGCCCACGGTGGTACGCTTGGGTGGTAAGATTGGTGCGTACACCGCTCCCAAATCTACACAGATGAGAAATACTAGGTTGTTTCCCACACCCTAATTCCATAGGGGAGGTTTATGATATGCAGTTAGTCTAAACTTAATTAATGCAGTCGCATGCAACACCGCATGACCCCAACAACTGACTAGCGGGCTATTGTGTTGCAATAAAGGTCTAACAATCAATTTAATCCTCTCACACAGGGGACCATCTGGTAGCCACATATATTAAAACCATATGATATTTAAATGAGACACATATATCACCCTAAATTCTCTCCAAGAAATTCAGTGATTTATCTTGAACTTTGAGATGAGAGCCCAATTATCAACTTCCCTTTGGCACACGACGTATGCACGAAATCTTCATGTTTCAGGGAATTAGGTATTTTTAAATTGTGACCTATAGAATTCTTAATAATTCTATACATCATACTAAGAGTTGGAGGAGCTAAACTATCATGCCAGATCCTATAATGATATAGGTTTGCTACCTTGATTTGCATCACAAATGAGTTAATGGTTTTATATACGTGTAGTAAAGGCCCGACAAAAAGGAAGGGGCATTCTCAACCACATGTTTGTTGCACCCGTCCTTTAGCATCATAAGCAAAAATGTAGCCCCGCTCTCATAATTAGTCTCAACATAGGACCCGTTCATGCATATGTCTTTAAAGCTAAGCAAAGTGTACTTTTGACTTGGGATATAACATGGCATTCTCGATCGTAATAGTTGTACCCATAGAGAGAGTTATAACGGCTTTTCTAGAGCTAACTATCATTGCATTGCCCCCGACAATGATCATATATTCCCATCCCTTTTCTAAAGGCTATGGAAGTATTTCATCTCCCTTAGTATAGTGTTAGTGGTGCAATTGTCCACCAAACATAACTCATCTTCCATGAGGTCTACACAAGCAAGATTCTATGTTATAATGAATAAGAACATATCAATCACACAACTAAGTAAGATATAATCTTAAACATCACACAAATCAGATATAAGCAAACTTTATATGGATTAAACAGAGTGGCATACCCAACAAATTGTCATGACATAGATCAAGCAACAAGCTGATAAAAATAGCAAAGTTCTTCGAGAAGTAAAACAAGCAAACCACTAAGTACATATATTTTGACTATCAAGATAAATTAAACATCAAGCGGGCTATTGTGTGTTTCCATACGCATTTTGGTCATGAGACTAACGCTCATCTAACTCCATGCCAAGGAGATCCTCTTCCCCATCGGGTTAGGTGCTGGTGTGCTTGGGGTTCTCATCTATGGCCATATCATCACCCTTCTCGTTGGGAGTGACTGTTGGCTCGATGAAATATGCCTCAAACTTGCCTTTTGTGTCGTCCTTTCCTACTGGCTTGGCTTCTGATACAGGTCCACCAAGTGCTTACGTGTGCGGTAGTTGCGAGACCAATGCTCCATGCTTCCGCACATGTAGCATGGCTACGAAGCACTGGGCGACTTGCTTAGGGGCTTCTGTTGGACAACCCCTATTCCCTTTCCTTTATTTTGCATGCCATGACCCTTTAATGACCTTCTTTACTTTCCCATCCTTTCCACGACCTGATCAGTTGTAGCATGCACTTCTGGTGCATCCGACGTCCCTATGGAACATGTATGATGATTCGAAGTTTATCATGTTTCTTTGCCTCGAGGTGAGTAGAGATCAGCTCAAAATGCCTCATAAACTTACGCGGACAATACTAATGCTGGAGTATTATCATATTGCGAAGAAAGGTGCCCAAAGTTTTATTATTCATCTCCTCTTTAGTGATGTTCTTCTCACAAAACTTCCAACTTTGAGATGACCATGTGCAGTGCAGAGTTGTACACAGTGATAGGCTTAATGTCTTGAAAGCGCAATGTGGTCCATTCCCTCTAGGCTTCAGGCGAGAGAATGAACATCTGATTGTTGTACCACTCCCTCAGAAAGTCACACAGAGAAAGCGGATCTTTCTCCATAATGCACTTAGACTTTAGGTCTGGGCGGAGGTGATGACGTATGAAGTGCAACGCTCCATGCCTAAGTGGTTCGGGTACAACCGCTACATCCACTACATGGGGTGCAATGATGGCAACAAGGTAGCGGGCAACCAAGTCGATCTTAGATCCATTGCCCAAGTCATGTAATTGCTCCCATCCAAAGCGAGTTCAACAACCTCCAACTTGTTGACATAATATATATCTACATACAATGTATATAATTTCTTTAGAAAATCATACAAAGTGCATTGCTAAATTAATGCAAGCGATCCAAGCAATTCACAATGTAAACAAGACAACAATCTATTAAACAAATGTATATAAATAAACCAAGATGTCAGAATTCACGAATATTGGTCAATTAACAAAGAAGGATTGATATGTAAAATTCAAAATCACAAACAGATCGACGTATGGGCTCAACTAGGGTTACCCAAACGTTAGTCGCTGCCATTACCCACTTCATGCCATGCCCGCACGCCTACATGTAGACTGAGCCGGGATCATACTGTGTTTCGGGTGGCGTGCTAGGGTTTCACCTAGCCGCTGCCACTGTTATTGTCGGCTGGGCCGTGTTGTCCGCATTGCTACATTGGCCGCACCGTGCTTGCTAGGCTATGACGTGCCTTGCCGGCCACGCACATCGATGCCCTAATGGGCCAAGCCCCAAGACGCATTAGGGTTTCCTCTAGCCATCATTGGCGATGTCTGCTCCTCCTGCCCTCGGTGCATCGGGACTGTCACTGTGTCAACCGTGCCGGGATGTGCCTGATGCCGCTGCGTCGCGTGCTGGGCCACATCGATTGCCGGGTTGCGCCGCGCGCTAGGATGCCGCTATTCAAGGTGTGCGTATGCTCCAGGACATCACCACGCCCAGTGCGCGCCTACGCCGCCTTGCCGAACGTGCGCCCTCACGTAGCTATGCTCTTGCAGCCGTGCCGCTGCACCGTGACCCTACCACGATGGGTACGCCCAACGTCTGGGTCACGCCATGTGTCTGCCGTGGTTACGCTCCATGCTGGGGGTTGACGATGCACCATGGCTACATCTAGGGTTAGGGTTCTTGATGCTACGGGAGGAACAAATCTACTATACATTGCATTCACTAACTTATTGAATTACAGAGTGATATAAAAACGATGTGCTGATTTGATGAGCAAGAAGTGCGGTTTGTGTTGATAACACGTTGTTTTATAATCGAGTCACATGACGTCGTCAATCATCAATTACAAGATTCAACCATAGAGAATATGAACTCGGATGCAGAGAGAACACACAAAGTGGAAATCTTTATTAATCTCAATATGTCAGAGGCTAATTAGGGATGTCTCTCATATTTATAGAGGATAATTTCTTTACTATCAAGAAACCACAAGAGATAATTTCATGTCTATCCTAATTTGATTTTATTCATAATAAAACCTCCAGACTTTGTAACACGTAGAAGTGAGAACAACAAGCAAAGTACTGAAACGTGGTGTTATATCTATAGATTTTTATGCTAACTGTCAATTGGCCTGTTTTAGAATGCATTTCTCATCTTTAGGTGGAAAATCATTAAGCAAAAGTTGTTTGTACCCGGTTAACTCTCTCTCTCTCTCTCTGAACAGTTTTACAATTACTTGAGCCCTCTGATGATCAACAATCAGACATCATGTTCCAATGTTTGGTTTCTACTACATTTCTCTTGTTTTGCACAGCCATCTTGATAGATTCTTCCGTGCTAGCATTTTCACTGGCAAGAGAAAGCAGCCACACTTGATAAGACAAGACAAGGAGTTCGTTTTCATGTTTGCTTGGTGGAAGAAGAGGAGACAACGACTTGGAAGGTGTCTTCTGTCTTCTGGTCTTTTATTATTTTCGTGAGACTTAACTCAAAAAAAAATTATTTTCGTGAGACAGGGAAAGGGCAAGCTCTTTTAATCGGACAAGAGTCTTTGAGATAGAAAAAAGTTATTGAAAACCGTTTGGCTTGTAAAAAGACACAATTTTTTATGTAGGTTTGATCCGGATTAAAACTGTACACGGACTTTTTCCCCGTGCACGTACGGTACGTGTACGTGAACCACGCCTAATATAGAGGAACCGATGCAGGTACATGGCTTGCCTGTACTATTTCCTTTAGAAATTCTTCCCTAAGAACGCCTTGTCGTCCTGATTTTTTTAACAAAAAAAAAAAAACGAAGGCTGTCGATGGTGTCACAAGGATGACGCACTCGGTTTATTGAAGGTTGAAATCGTCGTTGCCAATTTGCGATTGCAACTTGGCTGTAGCAATAATATTTTCAAAGAAATGTATGTTCACTTTCAAAAGAGATGAGTATGTATACAAGAACCGTGTGGTCCATGAAACTGCAACTTGGAAGCTCCAGTAGAAAATTCTGTCACTCGCTCTCTGTGTAAAACACAATGCACAAACCAATGCAAAATTAAGTACACCAGCCACATGATCGTACGTCGTAACTACCCGTCAAGAATTAAGAACCACAAATCATGATTTTGCCGAGCATATGCGTGGCTATACAAATCGTATTTTGGTCTACGAGTTGACCCAGAGAGGCAGATAGCTTTCCACTGTCGTATAAAGATAGCAGCAGCAGCTGCTGCTGCTGCTGCAGCTAACAACAATTAATGGTGCAGACACGGAGCTAGCCCTGAGCTCTGAGCACCGATCTGCAGCTGGCTCGAGGCTCTCTCTTCTGCACGCATCGATAGGCATGGGGAAGATGTGCCTGATCTCGCTGGACGAGGACATGGGCAAGGCGCTGCTCGTCGTCGCCATCGTCGTGCTGCTGCTGCTGCTCGCCTCCGACCAGCCGCCGCCGCGCCGCCGCGCCTACGCCCTCGCCTTCCTCGCCCTCTGAAACCACGAAGCGTAGCCTCCCTCTCTCTCTCTCTCTCTCTGCGTGTTGCTTTGGTAGTTTGGTGAGGTTCTAGCATGCATGCATGCATGAATGCTTCTGTATGATTTCTGCTTGTAGCACTAGTTTATACTATGTGTATTATATATGCTTTTAGAGACAGTCTTGTGCTCATGTGGTGTGTATAACTGTCATCGAGTTTCCAGTTTCGTGAATGGATGGATGTGCGATTCTTGTCTGAATTCCGAACAAACGGATGTGCAGTGAGTGGTCCGTATCTATCCAGTGAAGCTAGATTCTCAGTTATCTACAACTTCATTAAATCATCTATTTATTTACTTATCTTTATTTAAAATCTAAATAATATATTTTTTCAATCCGTTTTTCTATCTTTAAGATATGCCTAAAAATCGCTAAACCAAGTTAAACAATGAGGACCCAGCTCTCCTGTCTATCTCAAAAAGTTTTCAAAGTTAGAAGATAAGTTAGAACTCTCGAGTCTATCTCGAAAAGTTTTCAAAGTTAGAAGATAAGTTAGATAAATAAATAAGTTAAATAAAATAAGTTAGAGAGAACAGACACCATTGTTTATAAAGGTTTTGGTATGGCTTGAGTACGACAGAATCATCGATCGGCATGTGTGATACTCTCTCTCTCTCTCTTTCTCTCTCTCTCTCTCTCTAAAAGTTATCGGAAATCCTATAAACGGCGTAGCCATTTCAATCCTATGGAACATTTTAGATGGAGATAAATAGCCACATCTTCCACTGGGTGAAACCTCACACGCAGCTTGGTGATTGCGAGGGTCAACCTTTGCTGGGCTAATGGCTTCCCTGCGTTAGCCGAGTAGCCTATGCTGTCAACTCTTTTGTAAATATTTCCCATTTTCTTCTTCATGAAATGGATTTGCCATGTTCGCTAAAAAAAAAAACTTTGAACTCCCGCACGCCGGAAATAAACTGTTTCACGTGAAATTCTTGTACTCAAACAAAACCCTGAAGTTCTTGTACGATAAAATCTCCGAAGAATAACATCTGCAGCAGCGATTCACATCAAACGAGTGAGAATTTCCAGACGCTGCGTTTCACAGGAGCAAAATTCCTTTGGTACGATATATATACCCAGACTTTTATCGCCGTTCACGGTTGCATTTATCATATGACGGATCGACAGGCGCCTGTCGATTTTCATTCCGTTGCTGCGACACATAGCATTTTTCTTTCTTTGTTTTTCATGCACATGGATCCTATATGCTGGTTGCATCCAAAACCACTGAACTGCAGAAAGATTGTATACTGTGCTACAACTGTTATGGGGTTATTACATGTACACGCTCCCCCTGAGACTGAATCTTATATCTATACCCAAAAGAACTAAACCCATGTATGCAGTGATACAATCCTGAATGTAGTAGACTCCACCGGTGAAATTTTCCAAGCGCTCACTCTGGTGCGGTTCTACACACCTCACTGGCTCACTGCACATTATTCCTCCTCTTCTAACACTCTGTACTGAATGGTTTTCTTCAAAATTGCAGCATGCTAGAACTCGAGCAAAGCTCGCCGTCAGAAACTTTGACTGGTTACCGCATCTTGCTTGCCTTCTCATGGCGTCTCCAGGCCTCAGCCCAGACATTGGCATCTGCAAGTGCCCGCTCTCTATCGACACCGTTGGGAGCAACCCTGCCTCGTCCTGTGCGATGTGAGCCGCTCCAGAAAGGATCCTTCACTTCTGGCACGAAGTGGTTCATTCGGTCATGTGTTGTCATCTGAGCTCCATGGCCAGTCAAAGTGGTGTCTTGGTTAATCCGATCATCCAGTGCTCTTTGTGCAGAAGGGCCAGCCAGGTTACGACGAGTGGCAGTATTATGCCTGTCATATGTTTGTGATGCTAAATAAGAGAGAGCAGCAGCAACTTCCCTAATGTGAGGACGGTTCTTTGCTTTCTCCTGTAAACACATCGCTGCAATAGCCAAGGCCTGGTACAAACCCCTCTTTGGGACGCGGCCTTGCAACAAAGGATCAACCATGGTTGCAAATCTCCTTTGGTCTTTGAACAACGGACGAGCCTGAAGGCATAACATTCAACATTAACATACCAACATTTTGAGTACTCAAGTAAGAAATACAAAAGAACAGTCCAATTTATGTAGATAACTATACAATTGAAGTAAAACCATCTATTAAATGCAATAGATCCACATAAATACAAATAAAGTATGTAATACGTCATGTTTGCAAATGAAGGATATTTTGGAGGAGCAAAATTAATGTTTATTTCCTGGGCATTAAGAAGTATTCCCTCCGGTCACAAATAATTATTGTTCTGGATATTGAAACGGTCACCAGCTTTAACAACTAATTAATACTGCAAGTTATTTATAAACCACACTAAAATCCAAATATTATAAAAATACTTTTGGAGAAGAATTTACATATTTGATTTTCATGAACCCAATCTAAATATTGTAAAAGATATTTATAGCTAATATTTTAAATTTTGGCTTGCACATATCTCAAATGACAAATATGTGTCCAGAGGGAGTATACAACTAGAAGGTTAGTTAACATGAAAAATTGCTGGTTTCAGATGAGAGCCCACACCCTAGGTGTACATATCTCCAGTACCCAACCCATGCACTGTTATTTACCTGTTACTAGTTAGACCACATCAAACCATTTCTTCAACCTTAACCACATAGCATAATGACATCAACCATAAAGTATAGGGTAAGGGATCTAGATGAACCAATCATCTCTGATATTAGCTATATAACATTTTATATTTAATAATTTTGTACCTCATGATTGTTTCATGACTGGCCTTAGAAATGCAATGTACTATCCATGTTTTGTTTTTCTTTTGTAAAAGTATGATTATTGGACCATTTATCTGTATTCTGAAATTGAAAAACCTACCCATTTGACCAAGTCTTGTTCCTCTGGCGGCAGATTGCTGTCAAGCGCCCTTCGCCCTGTAATTAGCTCAAGGAACACCACACCAAAACTATAAATATCGGACTTAATCGTTAGCTGTCCGGTTGCTAAGTATTCAGGAGCACAATAACCGTGAGTCCCCATGACACGGGTAGTCACATGAGTCTTATCACCTACAGGACCAAGTTTAGCAAGTCCAAAGTCAGACAACTTAGCCTGATACCCTTCACCAAGAAGAATGTTTGATGGCTTAATATCTCGGTAAATAACTGCTGGGTTTGCTTTATCATGAAGGTATTCCAAACCAGCAGCTGCACCAGCAGCTATCTTCATCCGTGTTGTCCAATCTAAAGGTTCTTGATTGGGTGGAAGATCTGCTAACAACATCAGCACACAAGTTTATTAGGGTGTCCGTGTCCAATAGGTTACACAAAAATAGTGTTTAGCGCATTATGAATAACTGTGATGCAAATGGCAGTAAGGAAATGGTGAACTATTACAGCAGAAACAAACAAGAAGATAAATTGACTTGTCAAGGAGCATCGTATTAAACTGCGTAGTGTAATCTAGAAGAGAATAAAAAAACCTAGATAAACAGAGCCAATGCTTAAGAAAATTTGTTCGGTATATTGATATTGTAAACGCTAAGGAGGAAAAATCTCCTTGCAATGTTTCTGTAGTGTGACACTACGACTGACAATCAGACATGTTACTGAAATGTTGTCCCATGACCTATCAATGGGTTCTTAGATAGTCCATCCAAAATTCAAGCATTCCTCCCCTCAATAAAATAAAATAAATTCAAGCATTCCATGCTAGCTTAGCTTTTTATATGAGATGCAGAGAGCAATGGAAATGGAAATGTGAAGTAATTGGATCATATACAATTAGGATCCACTGAATTAAAAAGATTAAATCCCAAACACATTTTCCAAACAAAAAACGAAAGGTGAAATAATATTTTGAGACAAGAAAAAGTAAAACTACTGGAAGTACATAATTAAGATGTTTAGCTTCTTTGCTGAAAAAGATGTTTAGCTTTACAAGAACTAGTTCAATAAAATAGCCCCCTCTTTCCAAACTAACTTTCTCACATTCCAATATGATAAAATATCACTCAACATTCATGTGCTCAAGAACGCGACAGGCGCTTATTCTTCACGTGGAAGAAAGGCAGTTCTTTTAGTTTGAAAGATCAAATTGAGGGAAACCAATCTTCTAAAATTATGACTAACCAAAAGATGGTAAGTTTTCGCTTCATGAGATTGAGGAATCTAGACATATATCAGACGGTTGTGCGCACTCTTAAGAAGCAGAACAGAGTGGGACAGATTTTCTATTTCAATCTACAATTCTGTTTTATTTCCACTGCAAAATTGTGATCAAAACCAACACTTAAATTTGTACAGAATTCCAGAAGTTAGAACAGCTCCTTCCACCATATTCAGGTACTCAGATATGGACAAGTATACAACAATACAAATATGCTGGTATTGAAAATAGAAGGTCTACAGACACAGGTTTGTGTTACTAAAAATTAGCAAACAATTTTTTAGAACATTGTAAACTACACAAAAAATTTCAGGATGCTCGTAATGCTGGCTTAAGGTATTATACATTTTCCAACATAAACTAACCGTGCAAATGGTCTTCTAGTGATCCCAATGGCATATACTCATAAACGAGTAAGCGCTGATGACCCTCAACACAGTACCCAAATAAATTGACTAGATTAGGGTGATGCAAGAGGCTGAGCATGAGAACCTCCACAAGGAATTCCCTGTTCCCCTGAAGCCCATTTAGATCGAGTTGTTTCACTGCAACAACCTGCCACGTTGCAAAGAACAACACTAGATATTATATATATAATTTGTATTAGAATATTTTACTTTCTAATTTCCAACAATCGACATTCACATCGATTTCCATCAAATGAACAAGCTAAATAGTGTCCTTGATGCAGTGTTGTCAAAAATAACTGTTAAACACTTGCAGCATAACTTGAGAACAGAAATATAATCAACGAGAAGTATGGTCTAGAAGTATAACTAGCGAACACAGACCTGCCCATCTTTCAGATATGCTTTGTAAACACAACCAAATCCTCCTCTGCCCAAAAGGTAATCCTGGCTGAAGTTTTTGGTAGCATCCACAAGCTCATGCAGAGTGAAGATCGTTGCTTCATTACTTTCGCCATTTTGTTGGATTCTTTCCATATGTACCGGTCTTTCAGTTTTCAGTGGACAGCTTTCTGGTAACTTTGAACAATTCACTGTTAATGACCAATTTAAAAAGAAAAAAATATGCATCCATGGTTAATGATGATACACCTGAAAAAAGGTGCAACTAGGAAAACGGAAAACAACACTAGTGGCAGATTAGCAATTTTTTGATTGTATCCCTATACCGTCTCTATCTTACCAGCACTCTTCATTCTAGTATTGAATTGCTACATAATTATGATTTTCCCTTTACTAATTATATTTATTCTTGATGAAACTATGCGCACTTAAGGGGCTGTTTGGATCGAGCCCTGCCAGGCAGCTCGCCGGCCAGGCAGCGATCTCAGCCCCAGGCGACCGAAATCGGACGCCTGGGAGCGCTGCCTGGGCCAGGCAGCTCCGGCCGGCTCCCATCCAAACAAGCCCTAAGTCTTACAAACGAGCTTCTAATTATGTAGCCTGGGGTTTAGCTTAATAGAAATTCATCCTTGAAGTGCAAGTCCCCAAAAAAGTAGGTGGGCTTGCGATTAGGAAAAACAAATTTCCCTGATGGTTGTCTCTTGATTAATCCGCATATCTACACCTCGATATCATCCCCCAACTCAACCGAAACAATTACTGAGAACATGACATCATGAGGCTCGGTTCTTTTCCGATCCACAGAATAAAAGTCCCCTCAAATACAAAGCGCATATTTAGTTCCCCAAAGAACATGCCACAAAAGGAAGGACCGTGCATATCAAAACACTTCTACCCTGATTAGCTAAGAGCTTAAGAAGAGGGGAAAAAACCTAGCGCAAGAAAAGGACCCAGCTGCATCATCACCTGAGGTGACTCGATGATCCTCCTCCTCCTCTTCCTCCTGATGGCACCGGAACAAGCACGACATGAGGCCCATCTCATAATCCGACTCAACAACTCGAACCAGCTGAAATTAAGAAGCGGTGCTCCCGATTCTTGGTCGCCTCCTGATGTTTTAGGTCGCCAAGGCAGTAAAGATTGCAGCAATCAAGAAGAAAAAATCGATTTTTTCTCAGCCCCGTCAAGAAAGAAGTAGAGAAAGAAGATGAGGAGAAGAGGGAGAGCCGGAGAGATGGATAGCATCCGGCCAAAAGTCTCCTCCCACGAAAGAAATAATAAGAAAAGGGTTAAACAAAAGCTGAAAGCGAAGAACATTACTCGTAGTAGAGAAGAAGTCGTTATCGATGGGGATGTCGGGGAGTCACTAAATACCTGGTTAATTAACCATTAATACGGGGGGTTAATTTAGAGGAAATTTTCACTCGCGTCCCCAGAAAAGCATTTATTTAAAATTTATACCTCCTAAAAACCGTTAGAATACATGTGTTTTATCCCCAGTTCCTGCCACTTATTATATTTAACTTATTTACTTATCACCTAAATTTGAAAGCTTTCTAACGCGGACTTAGGTTTCTATTATTTGAGTTATTTTTAGATAGTTTTTAGACACACATTCCAAATAAAAAAATTGAAAAAATAAATTATTTATATTTCAAACAAAGATAAGTAAATAAGTAGATAAATCAAATAAGCTTTAGAAAACTGAGTCTTAGTCGACGTATTATTACTATCTATCGAAGATTTCAAAGGTCCATAGGTAGATGAGAACAACACCTTGGTGAATATTCAATTCATGCACAATTGTAGAATTTTTCCAATTATTTTGCGCAAGTACGAAGTTACGTAAGAAGGGATCAAGTTCCAAATTAGACAAGGTTGGGATCATGCCTATTTGGATTGCAACCACAACTTGCTACAACTAACGAGCAACACATATAGGCTATGGGAGACTTGTGTAATGGCGCTGGTGCGACCAACAAAGTGGCGACTAGGGCTTCACTAGCCGCCACCGCCATGCCTTGCCGCTAACGCCGGCCGCCTCTCCATTTCAGCGTGACCCTCGACCTCTTCTCCCGCGCCCATCCTCCTCTCTGCTCCAGCTTGCTGCAGCCAGTTGTGGCGATGGCGGAGCTCTTCGGGTAGGGTGGCGGAGGATGTCGCGCTGCGGAGCTGCTCCTGCAACCGGCGTCCGGGTGGCGGCGATTCGGCGCACGGGAGCTGCTTCCTTGGTGGCGATCTGACGGGGGAAAGCAGATTCGCTCGGTGAGTCCCCTCCCCTTGCTCTTCTCCCCCATATCTGGTTGCTCCGGTTCTCTTGGTTGCTGAGGGGTCTTGTATCGGGGGGTTCGAGGTGACCAAGGGGCTGTCCTTGCACAGCTGCCCACCCTTGGCTTTCCTGATCGGATCTCTGGGCTGGAGAATGGTGGATGCAACGAAGGAAGGGTTGAGGGGAGCTTTGGAGGCGGCCACGGATCTGTCCCAGACGGCGGCCGGTGCTCCTCTAGGGGCGGCGGATGCGGTTAAGGGCAAATCAAAGGATGTGGCAGAACATGGCGATGGCGTCAGGGGCTCGGGTTCGGGTTCAGGCGACCGGGTGGCCGAGATGATGGCACGGCTTCACCTCACAGCGGCGGAGGCGACTGCGGTGGTCTTGGAGGACGAAGATGTGACGGAGCTGGTTGACCCGGTTAGAGCCCTGGTGGGTAAGGTCCTAGTTCCCAGCGCTCTTCACATTCAGACTATTGCTGCGGCCATGAGGCCGTCTTGGGGCAATCCGAAGGGTTTGGTTTTCAACCCAGTGGGAGACAACTTGTTCCTGGCAGAGTTTGGCACAGGGATTGACAAGGATTGGGTGCTAGAGAAGGAGCCATGGGTTGTGGGTAAGCATGCTGTTTTGCTCAAGAAATTTGATGCGGACTTCAAGCCTCTGCAGGTTCGCTTTGATCGGATGGCCATCTGAGCCAGGATCTTTGCACTCCCTTATAGATTGATGAATGCCAACATTGGGGCGGTGATTGCCAAACCTCTGGGCAAGGTTTTGAAGGTAGAGGCTGATGAACGAGGGCGATGTTGGGGGCTTCATGCGTGTGCGAGTGGAGATCTCAGTGGAGATTCCCATCCGACGCTATGTCATAGTATTTTCCCAAAGAGATAACTCACTGGAATCCTTTGAAGTGAAGTATGAACGACTGCCGCTCTACTGCTTCTCTTGTGGGATGTTGGGACATTCCTTCCTGGTTTGCTCGACTCCAGCGGAGCGTGATGAAGACGGCAATCTGCCGTATGTGGCGAAGAGGTTATGTGTGCTTGATGAGGCGGGCAAGAAACCGAGCAGTGCCAAATCTGGCAAAGCTTCCTCATCGGCGAGTGTTAGTGCTTCGGGAGGCTCTGCCAAGGATCACTCTGTTGGATCCGGCAAAGCGAGTGCTCCCAGAAACATCGGTAAGAAGGACCCTTCTCAAGGGGTTTCGGAGATGGAAATGGAAGTCACCTCTCCGATGAAGGCTGGTGGCAGAGCTAGGGGTGGCGCCCGGGGGACTAGAGCTTCCCGCGGACGTGGTCGTGGTCGTGCCTGTGGGCCAGGGAAAGAGCTATTCTCGGAAGATCCTTTGGCTGCAGCCGTGGGACAGAAGAGGAAGTCTGCTAAATCGTTGTGTTCTGGTGACCTGGTGGAGACTCTGACTCCAGAGGCTGGATGCTTGACTTTGGTTCCTGTTTCCAGGGGAAGGCCCCCTTGTCTGAGCCTTTGGAGCTAGAGGGGTCGTTTTTTGATTAGACCAAAAAGCAGAGGGTGGTGCAAGATGGATCGGCGGATCGGGCGGCGGCTGCTATGCAGCCCCGCCAGACGCAATGAGTTTCCTTTGTTGGCACTGTCGCAGTTTGGGGTCGGCTGCGACGGTTGGTGAGCTTCTCTGGTTAGTGAAGACTTTCAGACCTTCCCTCCTCTTTGTTTCGGAGACGAAGATGAGAGAAAATAAAGTGAAGAAGATGATGTGGTCTTTGGGCTTTTCAGGCTCTCTGGGTGTTGATTGTGAAGGCTGTAGTGGTGGCCTTGTGCTCTTTTGGTATGATGCTGTCACGGTATCAGTTCAGGGTTACAATCCCCATTGCATCGATGCAGTAGTGTCTGCTGGGGAGGGTGCTCCATGGCGGGTGACTTTCGTCTACGGGGAGCCGAGACGTGAATCAAGACATATCTTCTGGGACCTGTTTCGTCGGCTTCATGGACAGTGGGCAGGGCCTTGGGTCCGCTGTGGGGATTTCAATGAGGTTCTTTGCTGTGATGAACATCTGGGGTGGCGGGACCGCACCGATGCTCAGATGGAACAATTCAAGAGATGTTTGGATGATTGTGGTCTCATTGACCTGGGCTTCACTGGCCCGAAATTCACCTGGACTAATAGACAGGTTGGCCAAAGCAATATCAAGGTGCGATTGGATCGGGCGATGGCTAACGGGGATTTCATGCACCTTTTTGATGATTGCCGGGTGGAAAATGTGGATACGACCTCTTTGGATCATTATGCGGTCTACATTGCTCTCTTTGATCGGGCTCAGACCCGGTCCGTTGGCCCAGTCAAGCGCGGTTTTCGCTTCGAGGCTGCTTGGATTAGGGCAGACAGCTACAAAGAGGTGGTGGAGAATACCTGGAGTGTGGGGGTGGTGGTTTTTCACCCCTATACTCTACATGGTCGAATCTGCAACATCTGGCCAGTTCGCTTCGAGATTGGAGCAGGTTCTCTTTTGGGTCTGTCCGTAAGCAGATTCAGATTGGGGAGTGTAAATTGAAGAAGTTACGCTCTTCTCCAGTTGTTGATGATCTGCTACGCGAAGAGAGAATGGTTGAGAAAGATCTTTGTGAACTCTTTAAGAGGGAGGAGATCCAGGGATCTCGCGTTGATTGGCTTCGGGAAGGCGATCGAAACAATGCTTTTCTCCATGCGCGGGCCTCGGCCAGGCGCCGAACAAATAGGATTGGCTGTTTAATCAAGGAGGATGGTACCCGATGTACCAGCCATGAAGATCTTTTGCAGGTGGCTGAGGCTTTTTATGCCAAGCTGTTTACCTCAGAACCGTGCACGGCCTTTGAAGAAGTGTTGGATGCTATCCCGGTTAAGGTTGATGCCTCCACCAATGAGGAACTTGGCCAGCCGTACTCTGACGAAGAAATCAAGACGGCTCTTTTCCAGATGGGGCCAACTAAGGCTCCGGGACCTGATGGTTTCCCGGCACTGTTCTACCAGACTCACTGGGATCTTGTTAAGGAGGATGTTTGCAATGCCATCGGGGGGTTTTTATTGGGGAAAGAAATCCCTGAGGGGCTATGTGACTCTGTTATTGTGCTCATCCCTAAGGTAAACAATGCAGATCACCTTGCCAACTTCCGCCCAATCAGTCTGTGTAATGTGTTGTATAAACTTGCTTCAAAAGTTTTGGCTAATAGACTCAAAGTCTTTCTACCATAGATTGTCTCGGAATTTCAAAGTGCCATTGTGCCAGGTAGGCTGATCACGGACTGTGCTCTGGTGGCTTTTGAGTGCTTGCATTCAATTCGGAAACAGCATGTCAAGAAGCCTTTCTTTGCACTCAAGATTGACATGATGAAGGCCTATGACCGAATTGAATGGTCGTACCTTCACGGATGCCTGTTGAAGCTAGCGTTTGCACAATCTTGGATTGATATGGTGATGCGCTGTGTCACGAAGGTGCGATATGCTGTCAGGATTAATCTGGATTTGACGTCACCAGTGATCCCGACTAGGGGACTAAGACAAGGGGACCCTATTAGCCCCTATCTCTTTTTGCTTTGCACTGAGGGGCTCTCTTGTTTGCTTAAGAGAAAGGATGAGGAGGGAGAACTGCTTGGCATCAGAAACAGTAGACATGGTCCTCGAATCTCTCACTTACTCTTCGCAGATGATAGTATTTTCTTTGCCAAAAGTGATGCGAAGAGTCTCAATGCTTTAAAGTCAACGCTGCAATCTTATTGCAATGCTTCGGGCCAGAAAATTAACTTTCACAAGTCCTCCATCTTCTTCGGGACCCATTGCCCGGACTCAGTTAAGAGGGCTATGGAAAATTGCTTCCAGGTCTCCAGCGAGGCCTTACATGATACTTACCTGGGTATGCCCACGGAGATCGGCAAATCAATCACCAGTTCTTTCAAGTCGTTGCCTGATAGAATCTGGAAACGGGTCAATGGTTGGACGGACCGGCCCCTCTCCAGGGCCGGCAAAGAAGTGATGCTCAAATCTGTGGCGCAAGCCATACCCACCTATGTGATGAGTTGCTTTTAGATTCCTGTCGCTGTTTGTGATAGGATGAAGAGGTGTATTGCTGACCATTGGTGGGGCTTTGAAAATGGGAAAAAGAAGATGCACTGGCGCTCGTGGGATTGGCTCTCCACCCCCAAATCTCTCGGGGGCCTTGGCTTCAGGGACTTTGTCCTTTTCAATCAAGCCATGTAGGGCAAACAGTGTTGGCGTCTTCTCACGGAACCAGAATCCTTATGCTCTCGGGTGCTCAAAGGTAGATATTTCCCTGGATCCTCCTTTTGGTGTGCCCCTAATCCTAGAGCTTCTTCCTTTACTTGGCGTAGCATCCTCTTTGGAAGAGAACTGCTGAAGCAAGGGGTGCGTTGGTGTGTGGGTAATGGAAAATCGATCAATGTTCTCTCGGACAATTGGATCCCGGGTCAGACGCCGGGTTTGTTGAAGCCCCTTATTCCCATTCCTGATGGGGCGATGGCGGACTTCTTATGGTTGAGGATGGTAAGACTTGGGACAAGGATCTAGTTCGGACTGTGTTTGAGGAGGAGGTGGCCCTGGAGATCCTGAAATTGCCAATTAGCCAAGAAGGGGAGGATGACTTTGCCTCCTGGCCCTTGGATAAAAGAGGTTTTTACTCTGTTAAGTCGGCTTACAATTTGGCAAGGTCAGCCCGTTTCTTTTCAGCACAGAACACCAATGGCAGGGGTCTTTCCTCGCGTTTGGGCCCGAGTTTTCTCCAATCCTGGAAGGCCTTGTGGAAGATCAACGCGCCCGAAAAGATGAAGATAAATCTGTGGCGTGCTGCGCGTGACTACCTGCCAACAAGCGCCCAACTCAGACGGCGACGCATTCCAGCTAAGCATGGCTGCGTCTTCTGCAATAGAGATGACAACATTGAACACATCTTTCTGTTATGCCCTTTTGCCCGGGCTGTGTGGGATGATCTCAAAGTTAAGCTCGAGCTCAGGTTGTGCAGGGCAGGTCCAAGGAATATGAAGCAATGGATTTTCGACTTTTTGGCCTGTGGATCGAGCACCCAGGGCACTACTCTGGCGGTTGCGTTCTGGCATATTTGGGAGGCCAGGAATGACTCCCTGCACAACAATTCTTCCTGGCATCTGTCTCGGGTTGTTCAAAGGATTCTTGCTTACATGGACTTGATTTTACAACACTGCTCTAAAGATGGCCCTGCCCCCAGGTGTGACGCTTCTTCCATGACACCTTGTTGGAGTCCACCGCCGACGGGAACAATCTCTATTAACTCGGATGCTGCACTCTTCCGATCCTCCTAGACGGGGCTCGGGATTGTGATGTGGAATCACACTGGAGACTGCTTGGTTGCTTGTAATGAACTTCTCCCTGTGTCCACCTCGTTTGATACGGCTGAGGCCCTTGCCATCAGAAGGGCTCTCATGCTCGCCAAGGAGGAAGGCTTCCGGAAGATTATTCTAGCCTCAGACTGTCTCTCTATTGTCCAGCGGATGAATTCTGCTATTCGAGACAGGTCTGGGGTTGGTTCCGTGATAGCCGACATCAAGAAGCTGGCGGCACAATTCTGGAATTGCTCCTTTGTGCATGTTAATCGGCTGGCTAATGCAACAGCCCATACTTTAGCTCGTAACTCGGAGCATCTAGTTAGCACTGTCTACCGTTCTGTAATCCCGGATTGTATCCGTGATATTCTTTGTAATGATGCCCTTTAAGCTATAAAGTGATGCCGTTATCTCAAAAAAAAAAAACTTGCTACAACTAACATTAGGCAAGTGTGGCAAACCACACTTTTGTGGCCAAGAAATTTGGCGTCACACTTGTAACAAAGTTGATCAAAAAATTGAGTTTATGACATGTGGACCAAATGACTAAGAAAGAATGGCAAGTCATAATTGTGCCACAAACCAAACACAACCTAGAAAAATTGTGGCATGACTAAGGTTAGCTTAGACAAGCTTTGGCACAAACCAAACAAGCAAGAATCTTGTTAAGCATGTTTTTGTTTTACATGTCTTATCCAACTTGCATGGTAGATCCAACTTGACAACTTGATTGTATCTTTCTTTTAGATAACTCATTCCTATGTGTTTATAAATACCGACTTGCATCCTTTGGAAAGAAGATGCAGTGGAGTAAAAAATGCACACAAAAAAATGGATCTTGCCCTTTTCCATCGGTGTTTTGCCGCATACATCTCACTCCATTTATCAGCTCTAGCGTGCACTTGAGAGGGGATAGTCACAATGATCCTACACCCAAAATTGACAAATAGGATTTTTGAGAAGCGTCAGGCGCAATTGCTTGATGTTGTTTGCTTTCACGATGTCGACATGCCTACCAATTGGCATCCCAAACCAATAGGGCTGCCTCAGCTCGCGCTATGGTTGGATACCTTCCGTGGCTATCAATCATCTTAAAAGAGAGGCATATCGGTGCCACCACGTTTACTTCGGCATAGGCTGATCTACAATTCAAGCGTCAATCGAGAGCACGACTCTTAATCTTAATTGATAATTTAATCGGCGCCGACATTAGAGCATGTACAACAATCCATCTCAACAGTTCTCTAAACCATCTTATGATGTGAAGGAGAGAGATCATGCATAGACATTTGAGTCATCTCTATAAAGTAAGAGTCGACTCTACACGAAAATTAAGAAACTTTATATGTGAGAAATTTAGCTATAAAAATATACAGTCATCTCTACCATTATATATGTTATCTCTAGCGTTGTCTTTAATTAAATGGCATGATAATAATTAAAGACAATCACTATCTCAACCATTATCTAGTATCTATGCTCTTACCGTCATCTAAGACAAGCCTTTCATACCCCGAGAGTGAGAGGGGGAGAGCTGGTCAAAAAAGTGTGTGAACGTGATTCGCTGTGCTCCATCTCAAACCATCGGCAGTGCCTAACATGCCTGCCAATTGGCATCGCATGCGTTCGTGCGTTGGCAAATCAGGGAGAAAAACTTTCAGGGGGGGTCAATTTTCAGATCAAGACATTGATTTATCTAATCTAATCTAATCTAACCGTGTCCATGCAAACGAGCTGGCATCGCCGTGATAATGACCATTTGGTGCCAGCTTAATCGACTAATCAAGCGATTCACCACCTCTTGTGAATTGCGACGCCAAATCGAGTGCAGAAGACGAGCGTGGCGATGCATCTGGAGCTGCACGGGTGGGCCGAGCGCGATGTGATTGATGCGGATGGGGGTGCGCGTCGCGACGGCGGGTGCTTGTGGGCCGCGACGACCGCGCGACACTGGTGGGCCAATCCGTCACACCACGCACACCAGCCCACGCCGTTTTCACCTTCGCCGGGGCCCACCGGCCAGTAGGACAGCGACGGCCCATTTCCTAGCGGGGAATTTCTTTCCTAGAACGCGTTTAGGTTGCATAGACAAAAAAAAGAGAGGAAAAACAATAATCGTACTGGTATGTGTTGTTGTCTTTAAAAAAAACCAATAATTATACGAGGAAGAATTTTTGTCCTAGGGAAGCTATAAGTAATTCCTGTTGTAATCATACGTGATAATCTGATAAGCTCAACCCAACAGGGTTATCTAATAGAGGAATTGTGGGACAAAATCGAATCGGGATAGATAAGAAATCATCTATTGAGGCTTCTTGATGGCCAAGAAACTCTCCGTTATAAATACTAGTTGAGCATGCGCGCCTGTGGCGCGCCGAGCGCTGGGCGCGCGTGGGCGGAAAAGCCAGCGCCCAGTCTACGATGCGAAACGGCGCGAGTTGAGGAAAAAATAGGGAATACGGCGGGCGCGCGTGTAAGTGCGCAGGGACGCGCGTTAGCGAAAAACAGGAGGAAAAAATACGCGTACGAACATGGGCATGGCGGGCGCGTGAGCAGCCGCGCAAGAATGCGAGAACGACGGGTGTGAGATTCAAACACCTTAGTAAATATAAAAATGAAGTTAAATTCATGATAAATACAGTTAAACAATCCATCGAAGGTTAAAAGAACCTGTGTTGAAAACTTAAAAGATGGACATATTCCTCATAAGCCATCACACCCAACAATGATGAAGCAGTCTTTCTTTATTAGTTCAAAAGAGTGGACATATGGAGACATGGTAGCTGATAAAGAGCCCACAAAAGAAAACTTGAATTGAGAGCTGTACAGTATAGCCTTTTAGCAAGCATGCTTAAAGAGGCACCTCAGAGTTCAGGCACAAAGAAAAGGCGCTATGTATCGAGAAAAAACGATAAGAATCCTTTGGCGACAAAAGTGATGAATTAGCTAATGGCAATGTCATCAATCAAACTCACTTGAAACAAATTGCTATAATTAGGTTAGGGTGATGACAACCAACATTACATTCATAAACATAACCATAAGTTTAACCTAGCCATCTCATAGGAACCTATGTTGTATGTATATTGTATATATAGGCTTCATAGACACATTAAAATCATGCTTCAGCATTGTTCACGTGCTATCTCTGTCTAATGGTTTACCTGTAATAAGAAAGCTAGACATAAGAAAGTTGGACACATGAACCTTTATGATACATACAGCATGCAAGCAGCAACTTGAGCATCATATCAACGATTCAGCATTCTATAGAAGGATTAATAGGGTAAACATTAAAGCTTCCCATTTAGCTACCATAAAAGTAAAGAAAATAGCATGTTCTTAACTTATAAGTGCATTGAACAGGAAAAATAAATCGAATATATTTGCCTAAAGTGCAGGCAGTAATATGCATCAGAGAAAACTGCAAATAGTCATTCTAAAGCTGCTAACTCTGGAAAGCGAAGCTATTATTTTTTGATTCTCTGAAACATAAGCAGTTAAGTTGAAATGGAAACTTTAAAATGGCAACCAAAGTAGCCTTTTCTCAGTTTATTCAATGTTTCAAAGAAACTGAAAGACAACCCACTGCAAAAATAGGCACACTCGTCATGGACTAAGAACTGAATTTAGGAACGACAATAACCATGGCTGATTAAGAGCACTCCATCTTCTTTGATGAAGTGGGACAACTATTGATTAATGAGCATTTTCCATGAACAACAAATAAGTGACTAAAGCATATAAATATCGTGCTTCTCTAAGCACCTATAGTATACAATTATTACAGCCAAAGATGAATGATGAACTATAAATAGTGGGAGTCCAACAAAAACCAGATGGTGTCTTTATCTTTCTCTTAAATTCTATAGGATCTTCTACTGCTTGCTATGTTATGTTGTCATTGAAATCAAGCAACATCCTAATATTTTGCAGTATCTCTGCCAAATGCAAAACCACTAATATACTAACAAAAATAATAGTAATTCATTGAATGGGGGAGAAACTATTAAGCAGTCCTCTGCCTGTATGGTTCCTCTGCCTGTTTTATAAAGTGTTGTAAGCATTCAAGATGCGAAAGCGATTGTTAGTACTAATGTAATAAGCTTTCTTTGACGTGAACTCACAGTGTTTATGTAATGAGGGTCATTTGGCGGAGTAGAATGAAGTTCAGCACTCTGCACATCGACTCCTTATGTGTTTGCTGTGTCTGTTGAGGCGATGATCATTTTATCACCAGGCCTAGGTTGTTCAGTTGGTCCTGCAGCTGAAGTGCTGCCTGCATCAACTAATATTGGTGTGCATGGATTGACAATGTAAGATATAATTGCCTAATAATAAAAAATATTCGGGACGCGCGCTTGATTAATTTTACCCTTTTTCTGTTTTTGGGTTTATGTTTCCTATATTATTTGATGACCTACTCTGTCATCATCAAATGTAAATAGTTTACTGACAGTAGGATGAAATTGTCTATTTGAATGACGCTATAACAATGTCAGACACAATGACCAATATACGTAAAATCTCTTTATTCTCCTAATGGAAATAGAAATCTTTCAATCAAATGAATCAAACATTAAAAACACGCTAGCGTCGTCAAATACAAAATTTTTAAAAAACATTGTTTAAGTTAGTTTCTTGGCGGTGATGACTCAAGTAAATTATTAATTATCTCGATGACAAAAACATTGTTTAAGCTATTTTTTTTGTGGCAGGATAGCTCTGTAAATTTCACATCAACTACACTGACGCATTAAACTATGTGGGAAATGATCCATGGAGAACATCACTGATTATTTTCTAACCATGTTCAACTCATTTACCATTAAGCGAGGGGGCAAGAAATGTGACTGCTGCGTGGTATATACCAAATTACCTTAAGTTGCACAAAAGATAAAAAGATGAGGTAATATACAGGTAACTTACTTGGTCATTAAAATTTGAAAGGCAAAACATTTTATAATGGCAATTCACCATAGAGATACTTTTATGGCACAGCAACGTGCCAAGCACTCTGGCCTATTCATCAGCCCTTGCTAAATTAGTAAATGCCATATAAAAGGAAACAACAGGAACAATGCATCAGTACAGCACATCAACGTATTGATCCAGAACTTCAACATTGATAGACAATATTGATAGAAACAACATGAATAATGCATTAATTCAATTTTTTAATACTGATAGGAAATACATGAGCTTTCTGTAATTGTTATTGCGAAATAATATCACCCTATCTGTATTTTTTGAACGATCTCTGATTTCATCATGATTCTGATGGCTTCTCACGTTCTAATTTAATTGTTCATCATTGTTGTCATGTAGAATACATGTACTAACCTTGACGAAGAACATGTGCATGCTCTAATGGAATGGCCAGAATCCAACGGTATGTAAATGGATATATCTGTCCAGAGAAAAAACTTCCATGGACAACAACGCTGTCTCTGAAATTCTCCGCTCTCTGCAAGGAAAGGCAAGCACATCACACATAGGGAAAAAACCAAAACAAATGAAGATCTAATTGCAGCAGCATATGCAATTACCACTAATAGAAGCTGTAATCCGATCAGGAGAACCGCACGGCCACGCACCATCAAAGCTTAAACAGACCATAATAACCATTGGCAAGAAGCATCATCAAAAACTTACCCAGAAACGAAAAGTATTGAGTTCTTGCCTTCATCCAGCTCAAGCATACAAAGAAAGGAAAATGTAACTATGGAATTGACCTCTAAAAAAATGTAAGCCTCAGCTAAGCTATACAGCCAGAAGTCATAGAGAACAAAACTGTTTCATTAAGAAGATAAAACTGCTGCCAAATTCTTTTGGCACCACCATTACGCTGATCTGAACAGAGATGAACGTTCTTACTTAGCACTGCATATCTGAACCCAAGATCAAGCAGCAGTAATTCCCTAGTAGTTGTTTTTCAGATTCGGTAATCTGAAGCACACAAAGGCGAAACAAATCTTCACCACAATATTGAACTCAAGGTGTGAGGCAAACCAATGAATGTAGACAAAAAGCAAGCCGGCACGGAGAGGGAAATGGGAGACCAGGCCTCGGATCCGGGCAGGACCGGGGCCGCCTTTGCTGAATTTGCCCGGTCGGACAATCTCGTCGTGCACCTCCCCAATCTTGAACTCCGTCCCGTCGTCGAGGCTCTGGATCCGGCATTGCTCCCGGTCGCCGCTCGGATTGGGCACGAGCGAGGGCTTCCCATGGGCGGCGGATCTGGGCTCCTCGACGGCGTCCGCAGGCGCGGGGCGGGGCGGAGGCGAGGAGGGGGGAGAAGGGGAATGGGACGGCGAGCGAGGGAGAGGCGGGGGGAGGCGGAGGCGGAAGCGAGCCGAGAGAGAGAGAGAGAGAGAGAGAGAGAGAGAGAGAGAGATGTAGTGAAGGAGGAGGGCGACCTTGTGCTCAGAGGGAGAGGCGGAGACGGCGGCAGGTGGAGCAGGGCCACGGACGGTCCGTCGCCGATGGAGGCTGCAGGGGGAGGAACAGGAGTGGCGGCGATTCAGGGTGAACGGCGCCGGTGGCGACGTTGAACAGAAGGGAGGAGACACCCAAGGGGCCCGCGTCGGGGAAGAGGCGAAGACCGGCGAGCACAGCCCGGCGGCGGGACCGAGGGGAGAGGAACCGAAGCAGGAGCGTGAGGAATGTGGAATGAGAGGCGGCGGGGAGGGGGGCGCACAGGCAGGGGGACGGGGTGGAGGTGGTGATCGGCAGCCGTAGGGTTACGTGGACCGCGGGTTGATAAACGAAAAGGCTGAGGTTTTTTTTTGGAAAATCGCCTCGCTGGCCGATCATCCTAGCCGGTCGGGCGGTATCGGACGGTTGCGCGAATTCTGGGTGACGTGGCCCTCGCGGGGGAGGAAAAAGCGCCACCTGGCACCCAGGGAACACCTAAACGCATAGTTGTATATTTAAGATAAGAGAAACCCTTTGTAATCGGCTAATGGCATATGAGATTGATGAAGATTTTCACCTCATGTGTTCTCTTTACATCTATATTCATGTACTGTGTGATTGAATATTGTGATTGTTGCTGCTTGACGACTTCTTGCGATACGTTATCAATAATAGATACAAGCGTGAACAGGCATGTCGCTGGGGCGCCACGTGACTGGCCTGCTCGCCCGGGGCCGCCACGACCATCCGATCGCCCGCAGCAGTGAGATCTGGCGGCCCGTTAGATTTTTAGGTATAAAATAATTCCCCCCCAAAGGTCAGTAGCTCACACGTTTCGGTCGGTTGGCTAGCCGCGCCGGAACTCACCGCGGAGACCGTGGTTCGAATCCTGGCCAGGCGCTATTTTTTCCGCTTTTTCCACCTCGTCTGCTGCGCGTTCCTCGACCTCATGGTATGCGTTTGCAGCGCTGCCCATCCGTTTTGCGCCACCTCTGCGGGCGTGTTTTTGGCGCTGCGAGCCACGCGTTTTGCCGCCATCCGCAAGACGCCCGGCCGCCCTCGGTAGCGTCGTGGCGCGCCCAGGCAACTAGTATTATAACAATTCCCACCTATGTTTGGAATTCAAGCCCACAACCTATATCTAGCCCTCACTCTTCCCTAATCCTTCTTCTGCCCCTCTCCCAAAATCCCTAGAGCTCACCACCACCTAGAGCCCATTGATGCCATCAAGCGAGCAGCTTTGCCAACATTGATAGCAACCTGACACCACCACCTCCCTATAGCCCACTCACTTATCATTGCCTCCTTGGAACGATGAGTCCACTATTGCACACCTTTTTGCGTCTTATTGAGGCCTGGGAGAGGGGGCAAGAAGTAGCAAATGTCTCAATGTATACTTCAACGGCAGCCTCCTGCTGCACAGTGCATTCAGATTGGTTCGCTGGCTTGCTGTTACCAGCCACTAAATTCTAGGCGTAATGAGGATAAGGAATGAAGCAAATGAATCAAATATATATAAAATTTTTGTACCCTGCGTCTTCCTCCGATCTGTAAAGATGAATTTCCATACCTTGTTCTTATATGAGTTTCTAGAGTACGATCTAGACTATACTTATTTTCTCAGGTTTTTTTCGCATAGCGAGTAGAGGAATAGTTTATAGTTTTTTTTCCACCTGAACAGGAATCGCTGATCCTACCTAGTTATCCCCCTTCCCTCACCCAAGAATTGCATTTCCGCTCCAGCTTCCCCGTCGTCGACAACCCCCCCCCCCCAATCATAGAGGTCCTCCCTCACCATTCTTCTAGGTTGCGTTGCAGTGCTTGCTCGGTGGTTTTAAGCTGCTCATTAATACATCATTTCTTTGCCCTTCAATTTTTTAGCGATAATTATTGCAGTAGGATAGTGGCTTGGAGGATTTGAAAGGCATTATTGAACTAAGATTTCTCAGGTTTAGCCAAGGCTTAGCTCAAGACCCCACTACTCGACATATTTGGTTTGGTATTGCTACCGCACATTCGGAGTAGGCTTTCTTTCTTGATATATGCTTTTAGGTAGCAAAAAACATAGGCATAGCGTAGCTTATCCTTTTGCACAAAGAAAGAAAGCTATTTCTCTCGGCTTTAGGTTTTAGCTTCCCTTTCATCCAATTGCAGATAAAGCTATTTCTCTCCTTCGATTGTGAGGCCCTCGCCCGCCGGAAGGTCTCTACTGCAACTGAGTTTTAAAGCTTTTACTAAAAAAATCTTTGAGGCAAGTCAAGTAAAGTAGGTATCAATCTGCTTGAAAGCCTGCAGGGTCCAGGAGTATTTTCAGTTAGAATCTAGAGTCAGCCTATTCAGTTCTTAGCCCTTAAGGGTAAGGCAGGGGGTAATATGGTCTGTCCCTGTATTCACATTCCACCTTCAACAAAGTGTTGATTTCCCGTAAAGCTAAGAGTAGGCGCATCAGACAAAATTTCATGACCTTTTTCATGCACAATTTGTGTCCTTGATGAAATCCCTATGGATTTGGGATCACCTTTTCCATGTGGGCATCCATTTCCCTATGGGTTTCTAACCGTGGGAATGGGTCGTAACCAAGGCTCGCAGACAAGCCCTTAGAGGAAAGGGGTGGGGGTAGGGAAAAAAATTATCCCCCCATGGGGATGGAAATAGGGGGAATTGTTCCCTGTCGGTAAAGCGGGAACAAAGACTAGAAAAATTTCCTGCAGACATCTGAATATGCTTCGACACATTAAGTTAAAGCTAATCTTAGTCAATTTGGCCGAAGTATCTAACTCAATCTACTTGGTCCAAGTACCTAATACCCCTCTCTTCCATGTTTGAACCCTGATATTCTCAGTTGTAGGTACTCTTGACTCGTGAGCATCCTTAGGGAGACGCTTTTTTTCTCTTCCCACTTCGTGCGTCTCATCCTTGCTCGGCCTCCTCAATCCTTCCTCTTTCTCCCAGCAACTAAGCAACCGAGAGCCACCTACTTATCCTCCATCATGCTCCTATCACCCACCTTCCTCGACCCGCTTCTACACGGTACAAACGACGTGGATTTGAAACTACGGCAACAACGAAGCATATTGTAGCAACACTGCCCTAAAGGATGAACATGTTGGCCAAGAGCTTTGCAATTGACAATGGCCCTAGATAAGGAGCATGTTGGCGTAGAGGGGTCCATTGTGCCCATGGTGGAGGAGTGCACCATCCCATAAGATCCAACAATTGCAGACATGCAAGCTTCAATGACGATGATGATGGTGCATATGGATCTAGAGATTCGCTATCCCCCCTCTCATAGATTTTCATAATAGGTAGGTATGGCAACTCGTGAAGTCCTTGTCTCCCAACCAAGGATGGGGGCTAGGAATAAGGGAGATTGAGGTCATGCGGATCAAGGATCGGGGGCACTCCATATCGAGGAATGCCCCGTTTCCATTAGAATGGGGCCACAAATAGGGGAAACTTTTTGGTGTGTTCATGCATGCTTGAGACTAACACGTATCTAGCTTTCTTCTCTACTGTTTAAAAGGTATCTTATGGTGAGCAATCAACGATGAATGATGATATCTATTATCAATCCTAACAATTATCCCTTCACCTAATGGTCCAAACATCATAAATGATACATTTTTTAAGACAGCTTGCTGATCGCCAGTGAGGGAAGAGAGAGAATGGGAGACATAGAGTAGAGGAAGGAAGAAAATGATAAGTTAATTCCACATTAAAAATAGATTAAAAAAGGAAATGAAAATGACAAATAGGCTATCTAAGTGGCAAAATAATCCTTTGAGAGCCACATATGTGGAGAAACAAAAAAAATGCAACTTCGTATATCAAAATATGTAGTTTTACATGTTGTGAACCAAAACAGTAACATAACAACTTGAACAACATAGGATACAATTTATTGAAAAATAAATTATTTATGATGATTCCTGTACACTTTCTAGACGAACCGTCGTGGCTCTCACCTATACCCATTTTTGCCTACATTGCACCTACACACAAGTGATTTTGTAGCGTTCCCATTTGATTATCTTGGCCTATTGCCCGACATCGACCGAAAAATCTATAAGGTGGGGACGTTTGAATCGATTTCCATGAAACAAGTTTTGATATTTTTAGGAATAATCGTTTGATTTCCCATTTTGAGGGTCAGCATTTTTCCATCGGTAAATGGCATGGGAAAACCTCACTCGAAATTGATCAAATTTTACTGGAATTTGAAAATGTTCACTCGTTCAAGTAAGGATAGAGATGTTTTTTCTTTTTAAAAAAAAGAGATCTCATTATTCGCTAAGAAGAAAAGAGAGAGGAGAGAACCAATACGAGTACGAGATGACTCGTTTGATGGCTCCTATATTATGCAGTGCCAAATGCTAAAGTGCCAACGGCAAATACTCCCCTTGGATTCGGTGGTTGCTACGCAGCGCGCGTGCGTGCAGCGCATGTGGCCATGTGCGCGAGGCTGAAAAACGGCAGAACTCTCCATTATCCATGCGGTCGTTGCGCGACTGTGGTACGTCTTTTCGGCGGTCGTTGCTGACTTGCCGCGCGAACGCACGGCTGGGGTAGTCTGGTATAGATGACTCTAGTCCTCCTCATAAGGATGCAAATGGGTTGATGCAGCGAGGCAGCTATCCACGATATCCAGCAAACAAGCGTATGTGTCATGTGTGCATTTCCAAATTGCAAGTATGAGTGTGAAACACACCGTTTTAATAATCACATATTAACTCATAGACGGAACCACCCTTAGATTATAAAACCACAATCATTCCATAACTATAAGCTTAAAATCCGAGTAATAAAATTTTTATTGCGTTTATTCAATAACTGTCTCGGTTATAAATATTATTCCTTTACATTAGTCAACAACAATACATATTACAAGGTAATAAAACAAAAATAGATAATACAATTCTTTACACATTTTTCCCTATCTAATTTTCGGAGGCCTTATGATGTCCGAGTCCTTGTCATATCGTTGCCCCGCTCCGCCTGTTCCACGTTGACCTGCAAACAACCAGAGTATGAATTAATTACAATATGAATAATTAATAAAGCTATGAACAACATAATTAGCCAACTAAAATTCAAGTATTATGAAATGAAATCTGTAGGCCGTCAGAATTTCCAGTAGCAAGTTGGTCATCGGGACACCAGGCCGTCCGGGACCAGCCAGTCTCCCTCACTGCTACGTTCTCATCACTCGGCGATTAATACAAACCTGATCTTCTAGAACCGCGTGCCAACCAGCATCTGCCCAGCAGTAGAAGGGGAGCCTAGAGCAGTATATCATAGCAGCAGCCCTTAAAAACACCACACACAGCCACATAGATCAGCACCAAACAGCAGCAAGTAGAGCAGCAAACAGCCAAGTAAGGGCAGCATACACAGCCACACAAGGGCAGCCCTAGAAGACCCATGCTCACCACATACCAGCCAACTTACCCATAGGTTTGCACAGCAGGAAACTACCCAAAAAATGGACTATATAACCAGCAGTAGCAAGCCTTTGGTTAACTTCTTCAGAACCAGACAGCTGCAAGGTAAGTACATCCACAACACAGGTAGAAGGTAGAGGAAGGAGGGAGCTGAAAGGGATAAGGAGGAGGGCCCTTGCTGCTGCTCCAAGCCACCAGGCCGTGGGAAGAAGAGGAGGAGGAAGAGATGATCTAAGCAGCCAAGAGGAACAGTTAGGAGGAGCAGGAGCTAGGAGGCTGCACACTCCCATTTCTGGACATCCCCAAAACAATAAGCCATCTCTAACTAGCTAGAGGACTAAATCCACCTCCTAGCCATTACATCTTCAAGTTAGCAAAGGCACAAAAGAATAGCATCATGTACAGCTATAAGAACCCACATGCAACACCCAAATCAAGCCACCTCCAGCTATGAAACATATATGCATGACCAAATCAAGCTGGATATAACAGTAGAACCGGCATGCAGCATTGATCCACACATGCATATCCATTGCACTGCATTTTGGAGACCAACAATAGGAAATGTAGCATGGCAGGACTTCCTAGTAGCCATATTAGCTAGCCACCAAGTTCACATGCACATGCAAATTTTGTTGTTGCATAAACCCAACTAGGAACCCTAGCTAAGAGCTTAGACAAGGATGATTGGCGGTTGCCGTCGGGAGCCCTCAAAACCTACTCCAGCTTCCCCGTGCCATTTTGATTTCTAGAGCTGCAACCGAGACCATCCAGCCCTTGCATTCTAGCTAAAGCCCCACACCGGCCCCTAGGTTTGATTAATAGCAAGAGTTTACAGCCAAAGAAAAGCATAGCATCTATAATCCATAGGGACCTTCTTAACATCCCAAGCACATTGCAAATCAAGCCAAGCAACCAAGAAAGCAGTAACCAGCACAACATCCAGAGGCTAAAACCAAGCCTCTTTTGCACATGCATGTCACTTGACACATTCAGCACATCGGCAATCAGCGATTTCAAACATCTCCATCTAGCCTAATCACCCTAATAACGCCCAGAGCGTATAAAAGCCCTAATTAAATAAATTCCCCCATACCAGTTCATATTAAGAAGTGCAACACATACTAATCTAGCATACCAAATCAGTAAACCACCAACCTAGAATCTCCTGAAATCATCGCATTCTAATGCTCAGCAAGTAATAAAATCAACATGCAAAGTAAATCAATGTTCCTCCTTAGATTAGGGTTGATGGCAGTAGAGGAATTAGGGATTTGAGGAGCATAGCTAGGAAGGGGAGGTAGTGGCCGCGGGGGAACCGAGGCTCGCCAGCGTGGGCAAGGCCGACGCCACCATGGTGGTTGTCACCGTGCCGCCAGCACCACCGAAGCCACCGCCACCGCTGTGACTACTCCTCCTAGGCGCACGGGGCAAAGGAGTTATGGTAGGGGGCAGCATGGTTCGCCGGGGCAAGCCGTAGATGTGCCGCCGACGCCGCTGAAGTCGTCGCGCCACCGGCGCCGCCAAAGCCGTCGTGCCGTCTCCTACATCGCTGCGGCGGCTGCATCATTGCGGGCGCGCGGGAAAGCAGAGCGAGAGGGGGGAGAGAGGAGCAACAGAGAAGAAGAGTAGGTAGGGTGGCGGAGCTCGCCGGAGAAGGACGGGCTGCCTCCGGCCAAGCACAGCCGCGCCCTAGGTGCCGCCGACGTGTGAGGCTGAAGGATTGGGATGTCGCCTAGAGGGGGGTGAATAGGCGTTACAAATTTTCAACCCTTTAAAGGACAGCGGAAAATAATATTGGATGTTCTGATGTTGATATCGGATAGTCCGATATGGATCTGACTATCTGATATTATATCAGACTATCCGATATCTACAGATTTAGGATTTTTTAGAATCTCGCCCAAATCAAGGATACAACCTGCACCAAAATCAAATCCACAACACAAGAGAGAGTAATAGCACACGATGGTGCTAGCCAAGAGTATAACCACAAATCAAAGTAAATCAAGCTAGAGGGCAAGGGGAGGACCAAGAGTGAAGTGGAGACTTGAAGATTTATTCCCGAAGTTCAGATCCTTGAGGTGATCCTACGTCTCCGTTGAGGTAGGCTCGATCACACTTGAGCCCGGGTCTCTTTCAACCCTTCTCTCACCGAGGTCGCACCAAGACCCCCGGTTTTACTCCTTGATTCCTTCCCTTTCGGAGGCGGAATTGGCCTTCACAAACTCGCACGGCTTACCACACAAAGCACCGGTGGCTCGTGGTTGACTCCTAGCTGTCTAGGAGTCATCAACCTCTAAAAGTAACAAATGCACACAAAGAACGAACTCGGAGATGAACTCAAGTGCTCAAAGATCAACTTCTTCTCACTTAGCACTCACACCCTCTCTCAACTCTTCTCACAAAGAAGATCACTTAGATCTAGAGTGGAGAGGGCAAGAAGCCCTAGGTTGCTTTGAAGTTCTGCTAAAAAATGGTGTGGAAGGCAACCTAGCCCGTGGGGGAAGAGGAAGGCCCTAAATAGCTTCACACAGAAACTAGCCGTTTGAAACTGACAGATATTGGATAGTCCGATGTCAACATCGGATAGTTCCGACATGAAAGTGAGAGAAACTTGGAATAACGGCTATTTTTGAGGTCCTAAAATGATTCCAGAGAGGTTCAAACCAGATACAACACCAAAAGGTTAAATTCATATCAGATAGTCCGATATTAATATCGGAATGTTCCGATATTTTTGCAATTTGAGACAGAGAGGGGTTGTAACATCCCAAATTTTTAAACCCAATTTGGCACGTTAATAAATTCTTAAAATGCATAATTTAAAAATGTTAAGTCATTTAAATATGTTGCATCATGGCATCATCATTGCATGCATTGTAATCAAATTTGGAATGTTGGGAAAACAAAATTATATTTTCCTAAAAGTATTAATATGTTTAAAAAGGTTATTGGAAAATAAAAGTTCAAATGGAAACCAGAAAAATCGAAAAGCATTTTACTTTCCCTCGGCCCAAGCCTCGGCCCACTTCTCTCTTTTCCTTTTTCTTCCCCCCCGCCTCACTCCTTCCCTCTGGTTGGGCCGCCAATGCCGCGCCAGCCCACTCCGGCGCAGCCCAGTTCCTCCCCTTGCCCTGCTCGCTGTGGAGCCACTGCCAGGTGGGCCCGCTCTGTCAGCGTCCCCTTCTTCTTCTCGATCCCCTGTTTTTCCCTCCCCTGCTCACCGGTCGTTGCCGCTGTTCCTCCTCTCTTCCGCTAGCGCATGGGCTCGTTCTTCCATGCGTCGTTCGTCCTGATCGCTTTACCTCGGACCCCTCTTTTTCCCCGCCTCCTCCTGTCTTGTCACCGGTCTCACGCCCGTGATGCCGCCGAGTTCCTCTTCACGCCACCGGCTGGAATTGGCGCCGGCAATGGCCAAACTCGCGTGTCGCGTCCAAAATCCTCGGGCGACGTATGTCTATAAGAAGGGCACTGCTGCCCCTTTTGCTCCTTGCTTTGAGCCACCGCCTTGTTGGATTACCGAGCCGGTGCGTCGTCATTTCTCCCCGCCTCGCAGCCGTTTTCTTCCTCCTCTTCCGTCTCATTGCCTTTCCTCTGACCCGAGCCCTCTTTGGGTTTGGCGCGTAGGTTGTCCAATAGAGCACGCGCCCGGAGGAGTGAAGCCGTGAGGTCCGCAAGCGCCCCGGAGCCAGTGCCTTCGCCGCCATCATTGCCGTGCCGCCTGGCCACCCTTTCTGTCCCGGTGAGCTCACCGAACGATTCGCCTCATTCCTTTGTTTCTCCCGGCCGAGGGTATCGCATGTTAGTGTCCCCCTTTGCCGGCGCCGCAGTGACCGCGTATCGCCGCTGCCATGAGCTGCCGCGCCGCTCGCTCCGTTCACCCCGCGGGGCGTTGAAACCACCGTTGCGTTCGCCTCCTCCACCTCTCTCTCCTCGTAAGCCCAATTGGTCCCCGATGGCCGGAATCGCCGCCGCCGTGTGCACCGTCGCCGCCGCCGGGTGCTCCTCTGTTTTTTCCCCCCTTTGCCTCTGCGTGCCGCCGACATGTGGGACCAGAGGGAGGCCCACCTGTCAGCTCGCCTTGCCCCTCGCCGGCGCTGTGCCGAGCGCGCCTCGCTGGTGGGCCGTGAGCCAAGCCGGCCCGTTACCGAAAAGCCTTCTTTTCCCTTTAATTTCTTTTGCAGTTTCCGATTAACCGTTATTTGGTACCTAAAACATTTGTTCAAAATAGTTAGTGTTTGGTAAAAATTCTGTAAAAGTTGGTGAAAATACTTTGAAAGTTTCTGGACCTAATAAAATTATATATATGCATGTCGTGCATGTAGCATCATTTCTAGTTAAATGAGTAACCTAGTAATGTCATTATTTAATGTGCATTTTAGAGATGGTCATAATATTCCTTTTAAATGAAAATAAAATACTTTACAAGTCCCTGGACCTTTGAAAATGTTGTTGCCATGCCATCCATGCAGCATGTCCTTGTTAGAGGGATTCATGATTTAGGATTTGCATCATTTCATGTGTACTAAAACCATTTCATGGTATCTCCTTTAAATGAAAAATGCATTGAGGTTGCTGCATGTTCTCTTTTCCTAAAACAGCAAGTCATGAAATATTTCTTATGTGTGTTGTATTGCTTTGCATGCATGTGTGTGTGCGCGTTTAGGAGGTCAAGCCCCCGAAGACCCGATCGACGACGTCCCCTTCGTTTTCCCCGGAACCGATCAAGGCAAGTCCCCCTTCGATCATATCATGAAGCCATTTTCGGTTATTTAGAAAATGCTTGCTAGACTTTAAAATATGCATGCTAGTTTAAAAATAATAAATGTCGTATTTACTAGAATTAGATATCATGCCAAATAGAAAAGGTAAGAAAAATATGGTAGGATTAAACCTAAGGCTAAACTATAAATTGCTCATATTTATATACTCGTTGCGGTAGGATAAATGCTTAAAATCATTTATGCGGAATGATTCAATCATTTGTGTGAAATGAGAATATTGTTGAGAAATGTTTGGGAAAATGGTGATTTAAAGGTAGCGCATCAAGGGTGATGCTTAGTAGAAAATGATTTTCCTCTTACCCCAAAATCTTCCGACTAGGGAGAGATATTTTATCGGTTGGTGCGGTGCGGCACCATTTCGAAAACTGGGCTAAAATATCAACTCTCTCCTAGTCTAAGGACTGCTCATCCTATGATCCTATGAACTAAGACATTACAGTACGACCTCGAGCCCCTGTATGGGATGGGCCTGATCGTTGGCCCTCGTGGTTGGCGGTCTTGTGGCGAAACACCGTCTGGGTGCGTAGCCTCTCGAGGGTAAGGCGTACCCACTCTGCAGAGTTAAAACTGTCATGATAGCCATGCTCGAGGTTATGAGCGTTCGAAGGGACTGATTATATGGTAGATTCTTCATTTTAAAACAAATTTAGAAAAGGGTTTTAAACAAAGGATTTGAGATGAGTAAAAGATTTGAGAAGGATTTTGTTTGAGTTAGGTGCCACTGGCGATATTCCGGATTGGGGGTCGGCCTACCGGAAAGTGTCGCGCGGAATGGACCTAACAGTTTTGAGAAAGGAAAATGAGAAAGGATTTTGTTCTTGCTATGGCACTGAGGCCAAGTGGCGAGAACTGTTTGAGAAGAGCCCAAAGAAAATGTTAAGATTTACTGTTTCCAAATTGATTTGCCCAAACTAGGACAATAAATGCATTCCCACAAAAGATCCTAAGCTCTCCTTGTACTAAACCACATTTGCATAATTCCGGACTTGCGAGTACAAATTGTATTCACCCTCCTTCCGAGTATGGCCCACCTTCCGAGGAGGATGACCCGAACTACATCGAGGAGGCGTTTTCCGAGGAAGACTATGAAGATTAGGGTTGCGCGTTCCTATAGCCCTCGTGCCTGTGGGATGGATAAGTTTTTAGATGTTGTATTAGGCCTGTATCTCCGTGTACTCTGATTTGCGGCCTGCGAGCCGTTATATGTGTTTGTACTGGACTATGTTCCCGTTTGTAATAATAAGATCGTTGGCACTGTTCCGTTTCTGTATATCTGTGTGTACTAGCCATGATCCTTGGGACTAGTACGTGTTTACGCAGGTGGAATCCGATCTTGTAAATCGGGTGCCGACAGGGGTCAATCGGACCAAACATCGGATAGTTCCGATCCATATCAGAACATTCCGATCCAACATCAGATAGTCCGATACAGCACACAGCTATTGATGGAAACAGACGTAACTTTTGACTCCGAACTTCAATTTCAGTGATCTTGGGCCCTACGCAAAGCTAAGAACAAGGGCTACACAATACATAAGGTCACACTGCCTAAATACCAAAGGATAGGAGCAGCAACCACAAAGGAAGCCACGAAAGACCTAATACTCTCACTTTCCGACACCACCAACACTCCTCTCTCTCGATCTCTCTCAAAGATTGATCACTTGAGCACCTGAGATATATCTAAGCTATTCAACGTTGCATCCCTCTTAATATTACGGCAATACTTAGACTCAACTTACGAATAAAACCATAAAAGCTTTAGGATAAATCACTTGCCGTCTTCTTTCTTCATTTTGAGGTTCAACGATGTTGTTCGTCTTGAGCACCCTTGATGTATTGCGCATGATGATCTTTACTAAATATTGATAACGTCTTCGACTTGTCAACCTTGACTTGATTCACCTCATGAGACTCTCGTCCTATCCGACTTTGCCTCGATCATCCTCCTCGATGATCATCCCACCAAATCAATCTTGACTTAGTACTCAACTTTTGGTGACATCGTCGTCTTGTTGACCTTGACTTAACCGTCATCCTTCAACGTCCCTTGGTCATAACAAAAACTCATATGACTTAATTATTTTCAAATCACTCGTGAAATACATTAGTCAAAAAGCTCAATAAATATGGATCAATTTGATATTCGTGAGCGATTAAGTGTCCAAGTGTTTCACATAAAGAAGCACGACACAAGTGGAAACACTTGGCACAAGAAAAATCTCTATTAAGTGCATTACAGTAAATATGTGTTTGATCTATATGCACTAAATAGATAAATTAATAATCACAAGTTCACTTAATGATGCACATAGGAATATATTCATGACTTACACATGTGCAAATTCATATTTGAAGCAAGAGAGAAGTTGTGAACCAATCTAGATTAACTTCACTTAATTAAGTGCATGTGTGAATATTCATGGAAAGCTTACATGCACAAGGCCATTTAAACACGGCGAAGTTTGTCTAGTGCATCGATTAAGATGATCCATAATACATGGCAAATAATACAAAAGATCTTGTCGAGTAAGCAACATGTTCATAATATATTTATGCTCAAATAAATACAACAAGATATGACGAGCATAAATCTAATCAACCAATAACATGTGCTTACACAAAAATGGTTGCATACCTTAATTAGCAATCCATTTTATTTGCATAAATGAAATTACAAAAGATAAGCAATCAAGTGTGTTAGTCTCATTGGAATGATTAGCATAAGACGTATCTTTTAAAATGAATGGCTTGTTCACTCGACATATATGATTTTCCTCTAAATAAGATGAGACTAAATCAATCTTGACAATAAACATATTAGTCTCTTACCAATAAACATATTTGAGGTGTGACATTAAATAAGCATTAAACCAAACATTGTCATTAAATGTGTTTGTCATTAATCATCAAAATCACACAAGGTCACTTGCACTTACAGAGGCAGGACGAGGAGCGAGAGAGAAAGAGAGAGAGAGAGAGAGAGAGAGAGAGGTGAGATTTGGGGGCAGTGGGTGAGAAAAGGATAGTTGGGGAGGGCTTCGGCTGGGCCTAGGTGACCAAATTAGGCGGACCAAGGAGCCCAAAAGCTTTTCCTCATTTAAAAGCTTATAAGTAAACCCAATACTAAAACAATAAACATAAAATACAATGAGTGATAATAATAGTATTTCATAAATCCAAAACTTAAGATTAAAAATGAAATAATAGTTTCTGCTCTGTTTCGTAAATAACTCTCTTACTGCTATATACTTTATTATATTCACCCCCTCTAAAAGTCGATTAACGATATTTCAGGATCTAATCTAAATTATCCAATCGAGAGCGATCAACGGGAAAACAGTATTGGGTACTGGATTGAAATAGAAGGCAAGCATTTCTTTGATGTTAGAGTATTTCAGCTTTTATATATTTATTTTTGGCATATGCATCTCTAGCATATATGTATTGCATTTAAGGTTTTATTTAGAAACTAATGTATTAAGCATAATGAAAGTGACGGCTCGATCGATGGAGCGATCGAGTCGGTAGAAACATTATGGTGGGTGAAGGGTGCCCTGGAAAGATATAGAGGTAAGGCGAGGCTCTTCACAAGGTATCATATAAGGACACATCTATCACTCGAATACAGAGCCGTATAAATCCGTATTAACCTTGGTCTCGCGTAGCGGACAGATAAGGTTATCTATTCGGTGGTTACATTCTCCACATTGGGTAAGTAGATACTTAGGAGGTGTGGGTGAGCGTACCCAGGGTGAGCAGACCCATGGTGTCCCCCACCGATGGCACTATACTATGCTAAGAGGTTACTCATTGGCCGGCGTCAGGAATGAGTAAAACGGAAACGGGGACAAGTGATGGAGGATGAGGTTGTGAGTAAGGCACGTCTAAACTTTATCGCCATCACTTGTTCTACGACCGGGTTGGAGATGTAACTTACCGGAATAGCATAAACACTCTGAGTTTCGAATTTATTTGGGGCGACTAGGGGTAAAGTGGTACAAATCTACGTAGGGTAAAATCATGAGTTCATTCCAGTCTCCTGGAATGGAGATTACGGAGGCTAAGTCCAACTCTTATACGAGTGCTAGTAGCTTTTCCTAAATTAAAACTGGACAACTCTTTTTAATAAAATGGTATTTTACTCTAGAAAAGTAGGAAGAAGTGACTGGAGTAGGTATGCCCGGTCTAAAGAAGGTTTTATCTTGATCTACTCAGATTTCAAATGTTGCTATTATTGCTTGTTGAGTACTTTGTGCTCACTCTTGCTATTAAACCCTTGCTTAGATGTGAATCCGGCAGACATCGTGGGCGAAAACCAAGACAACCCTGTCAACGAGGGGCATTACGAGATGGAGCCATATTCTGAGGATATGAGTCTCTTGGAAGACTTTTTGTAGAACCTGTGTGTAACAATAAGTGATGGGTTTCACAATAAAGAAAATCTTAATGGTGCTATGTATGTTTAAAGTAATCAGAGAACTTTATTGTATCGTTAGCACATTCGGTCCTGCGTGGCATCATGGTGTAATAAAGCATGGGACTCTCTTATTATTGTTCTGCTGCATAACTCTGATTTGGGCTCGCATCCTAAGTGGCATTATAGTGGACTATTCGTGTCATGAAGGGGCCATTAGCTTGTGGTAATTGGGAGGGTCATCTCAGAGTGGACTAGCTATTGCCTCTCCACGAGGGTCATATCAGGCTTTACGGCGCTCAAGTATGTAACTCATGCCATACACCTAAGAAAAGCTCGAACGACCTTCAACAAAATGGTACTTGTACCCGAAACCGACACAGGTGGGTATGTAGAGAATACCTAGGGGCACAAGACAACTCCCTCTAAGGAACTCAGCAAAATAGCTAACTTTGGGAGAAGGGGTGCCCCCTCGCAAAAGGGGGTCGCAGTGACCAGGCTCGGGCGACTATTTACCTAAAACACAGGTCTCCGCATAGTCGTAAGACCATGTATGGGGGCTGACTCCTGCCCAATGCCGGAAGGTCAAGGGAGCACACACGCCTCAAGGACATAGTTACTGACCATTCCATATATCGGCAAAACTAAAGATAACTCCATCGCAGAAGTGAATGTATAGCTTTGCTCGATGGCAAGCCTCGCATTGTGTGTGTCGGTCCATTAGAACCATCACATATAAAATTATTATAATTTTTATTGGTGCTTGTTAAGGATGGAACACGTGGTAGGCTCGTTTGTGTTAGAATATATATTTTGTATATTAGAGCAACTTTTTATGGCCCAAAAGAGCATGTTACCTTTCCATATATTCCCATATACAAATAAGAAAGGTTCTCATGTATGCAAACCCTTGCAATCTTTATAATAATATTTTGTCAGAATTATTTCCTCCTTCATGATATCAGAGTAGTTCGTCCTACAAACCCCTCTCAAACCCTCCTCACCCTAGCCAAAATTTTCTCCTCTTGTGGTGCTCTCTCAAACTCTAACTGCCGGCTGGACTCCTTCTGTCGATGCCCACCAATCCAAACCCTAACTGTTGCACCTACTAGTTGCTCCACCTCTTCTTCAACCTACATGTCATATATTCCTCTAGATCGGCGCATCGTCCATATTGCTTTTCTACTCGGCGACCTTCGTTTTGTATCGACATGTTAGTTTCCAGTGAATTCACCAAACAGCGTGCTGCTGCAGCTATGGCATTAGTCCAGGCCATCGCTCTGGCTGTTGAAACCCCTGCTTTTGATCCATATTCTATTGCCAATCAGAGTCGTTTCCCATGTCGCTACTACACAATCCACCCTCAATGCCATCGCGCTAATTGCCTCTTCTCCGACTCTGGCTGTTCCTCCAGTGCCCTTGGATCTGACCGGTGCAATTAATCAACCAGCACGACACCCTTGTTCTAGTCGACGCTTTCGATGACATCGCTGACATCACCGTCGGCCCTACATGCCCAAGTTGTTGCAATTGTGAAAGGAACTTTACGGCCTAGAGGGGGTGAATAGGCAATTTTTAAAATTATTTGGGTTATACTTGATTAAGCAACAAGATTAAGAGTGACCCAATTCTAGATTCTAGTGCTCTATTAAGCGGAAGCAAATTAAACGGCACGGACTAGCAATCTATTTCATCTCATCAAAACAAACAAGCAAAACAAGCGAAAAGTAAATGCAGAAGTAAAGGAGACAAGAGAGGTGACACGGTATTTGTTTCACCGAAGTTCGGAGTCACCACTCCTACTCTCCGTTGAGGCTAGCCCTTGCGCACAAGGACCGGCTTCCTCTTGAGCCACACGTCTCGCTTACTCCCCGGTAGTCGTTCCGCCACTCCGGCGAGGTGGACTCCGTCACCTTCACACCGACTCGAGTGTAGCCACACGCCAAGGCCTACTCCCAAGCCCACACCTCCAAGAAGAACACCGTCTTCAAGAGAAATAAGCCCGAATCGCCTCGATCATGCCAAATCGAAGGACTTCCATAAAGCTCGGTTTGGGGAAAGGTAGGTGGTGGATTGATTGGTGGAGGAATGGCTCTAGAACACCCCTACGATGAATAGATGATGGCTATAGGTGAAGTGGAGCAACAAACCTCAGTGATGGCAGCCTACCCATGTCAATAAATACCCCTAGGAGAGGAGCTAGCCGTTGGAGCTCGGGAAGACTCCAAAAACTAGCTGTTACAGTACCGTCGGACCCGGTTCGATGGCTGCAACAAGGCCTCAAACTCGGCTGACACACACACTATCGGACCCGGTCCGACGGAGCTTTATCGCTAGGACACAAACACTGTCGGACTCGGTCCGGCGGGTCAGACCCGGTCCGACGGAACCGGACTCAGTCCGACCAGCAGCAAAACGCAGGAACTAGGGTTTGAGGTAGGATACCCAGTCCGGTGGCGACCGGACCCCGTCCGATGAACTCAGAAAATACCCGGTTCAGGGGAATTTCAAAGGATTGAGATCTCTAAATATTTTGTGGATGGCTTGAGGTCTAGGGCAAAGAGAGACTTGACATGATCGAAACGAGTAGACCCCTCTTGAAGCATGGGCGACAAAAGAAAAACCTAGCTACTCCTAAACCTACACATGACCTCTTCACTCGCTCGGTCATGCTTAGATTATCTTGAAGCAGCTCAAATGATCGTCGATGCCTCGCTAGGGTTCCATGAAACGTCCAAGAACTCCGTAGTGCAAATGAATACGTCATCAATGCCACTAAAAGAATTAGGGCTCAATGATGCTCACAAATTGTAAGCATCACCTCGCTTGTATCAGTTCTTCTAGACACTCCTCCAACAACTGCAACAAATAGAGGGGTTCTTCCTCGTTGCTCTTAAGTGTTTTGCTCTCGTCGAATATGTGACTCTGATATTCACATCAAAGACGTTGACTGACTCATCTAGACGTTGCAATTCTTACTTGGATCTATGATCGTTTGTTCACCGACCTTCTGGAGCTCGTCATGAATACCACCACCATCGCTCGCTCCGTCTGGGTGGCCCTTGAATTTGAATTTCTTGCCAATAAGGAGACTCATGCTCTTCCCCTTGAGGATGAGTTATGTACGGTCGATCAAGGCGGTCATTCCATCACTGGTTATTGTTGCAAGTTGAAGGGGATGGCTAATGCTCTCAGGGGTCTAGGAGAACTGGTCTTCGATCATACTCTCGTTCTGTAACATCCCAAATTTTAAAACCAATTTGGCACGTTAATAATTTCCTAAATTGCATAATTTTAAAATCGCAAAATAATTATTTCATATTGCATCATGGCATCATCATCAATGCGTGCATTGTATTTAAATTGAAAAATTGATTTAAACCTTTTCTAGCATGCACCCTTGGTGGAAAAATTCAATAATTTGTTTAATGCATTTATTATATTTCATTAAAGCCAAATCCCTTTTTGAATTAATTAGAATTTTGGGAAAGCAAATTTTATTTTTCCTAAGAGTATTAATAGGATTCAAAAGGCTATTTGGAAAATAAAAGTCCATTGAAATCAGATATTCAAAAGTGTTTTATTCTCCCTCGGCCCGAGTCTCGGCCCACCTCTTCTTTCTTTTTTTCCACCTCACCTCTCTTCCTTTGTTGGGCCGACGCAGATCGCAAATTTCACCAGCTCCATGCAGCGCTAGCCCAGCTTCATTCTTCTTGTCTCCCTCGCCTTGTACCAGTGGTCTCACCGCCATGTGGGCCCACCTTGTCCCTCCTCTTCTTCTTCGCTTCCTCTCTCTCCTCGTTCACGGCGGTCGTCGCGTGCTTGGTTCGTGAGTCGCCGCCTCCGTTCGCCTCTATTTCGCGACCTCGTGGGCTCATCCTCCAGCGGTCGTTCATCTCTATCTCCTCCGTACTCTCTTTACTTCCTCTGCCTCTTCCGTCTTGTCGCCGGCCGATCCCGAGGCACGCGTCGCCGGTCTTGGCAACGCCGAGACGCCAAGTCGCCGCAGCTCTGCACCGCGAGACTTTGCGTCCTCTTCTTCGCTTCGTGCTACCGCCAACCCTTCCATTGAAGCCGCCTTGCCACGACGCCTATAAATACCCCGCCACGGCATCTCTCCGCCGGAGCCAAGCACGACGACCCTTTGTTTCGCCAAATCCACCGCTCTCAAGTCTCGGAGTTTCCACTAGCATGACCCGCTTCACCGGTTTTTCCTCCATCAATTGAACCTCCCCGCCATTGAACCTCTCGCCGGTGACACCGATTTCTTCCACCGCCAATCGCGCGCCGCCACATCTCCTCGGTAATCCTGTTGGCGACCCTACCAACCAACTCCTCTCCTCACTACCATCCTTCCTAGCCGCTTTCGCCTCACGGTTAGCTCATAGATTCATTGGCGCCGTCGCCGGAGCCACCTGCTGGCTCGCCTCAGATGGTCGACAAAGGGACCGCCGGTCAGTCATGCTGCGCCTCATCCGCAGCCATGCGATGCCGAAGCCACCTCAGTGGGCCGTTCGCCGAGCCGCCCATCATTTGGCCTCCTCCTCATTTTCATTTCTCAATTTCGCTTAAATCCTTTTGGTACCCTAAGGATCTTGTTAAAAATAGTTAATGCATGGTAAAAATTTTGTAAAAATTATTGAAATTACTTTAAACATTTTCGAACCCTATAAAATTATATATAGGCATGTCATACATATAGAATTCATTTTGATTAATTAAGTTAACCTAGGGGTGTCATCATTTCATGTGAGCATATTCTTGTTCTTTTGCATTTTCTTAAAAGCATTTGCATCAAAATAATTTATTGATGTTTGTTGTATTGTTGCATGTGCGTAAAGCGTTTAGAAGGTCAAGGCCCCGAAGACCCGATCGTCGACGTCCCCTTTGCTTTCCCCGGATCCGATCACGGCAAGTCCCCCTTTGACCATATTGTGAAGACATTTTCGGTTATTTAGAAAATGTTTATTAGACTTGAAAATATGCATGCTAGTTTAAAAGATAAATGCCGTATTTGCTAGAACTAGTTATTATTCCAATTAGAAAGGTAAGGAATATGGTAGGTGAAACCTAAGGCTAAAAGTATGAATTGTTCTTATTTAAATTCCTTGTTGAGGTAGGATAACTGCTTAAAAATCATTTATGCGGAATGATTTAATCATTTGTGTGAAATGAGATATTGTTGAGAAATGTTTGGGAAGGATGATTTAAAGATAGCGCATCAGGGGTGATGCTTGATAGGAAATGATTTTCCTCTTACCCCAAAATCTTTCCGACTAGGGAGATATTGTGTCAATCGGTGCAGTATGGCACCGGGATTTTACTGGGCTAAAATACAAACTCTCCCCTAGTCTAAGGACTGCTCATCCTATAACCCTACGAACGGAGCCATTACAGTACGACCTCGAGCGCCGGAATGGGACGGACCCGATCGTTGGCCCTCGTGGTTGATGGTCTTGTGGCGAAACATCGAATGGGTGCGTAGCCTCTCGAGGGTAAAGCGTACCCACTCTGCAGAGTTAAAACTATCATGATAGCCGTGCTCACGGTTATGAGCGTGCGATGGGACTGGTTATATGGTAGATTCTTCATTTAAAAACCATTTCTGAAAAAGGGTTTTTGAACAAAGGATTTGAGTTGAGTAAAGGATTTGAGAAAGGTTTTGAGAAGGATTTTATGAGCTGGCAGCCACCGGTGATATTCCGAAATGGGCGACGGCCTATCGAAAAGTATCACGCGGAAAACCGGAACTAGCAAATTTGAGAAAAGAAAAGAAGAAAGAATTTTGAGCTAGGGGCCACCGGCGATATTCCGAATTGGGCGACGGCCTATCGGAAAGTGTTGTGCGGAATGGACCTAGCCAGTTTGAGAAAAGAAAAGAAGAAAGAATTTTGTTCTCGCTATGGCACTGAGGCCAAGTGGCGAGAACCGTTTGCGAAGAGCCCAAAGAAAATATTGAGAATTATTGTTTCTAAATTGCTTTGCCAAAACTAGGTTAATAAATGCATTTCCGCAAAAGATCCCAAGCTTTCCTTGTACTAAACCTCATTTGCATAAATTCCGGACTTGCAGAGTACAATTTGTACTCACTCTCCTTTTCTCCTCTCCCTTTTCAAAATTTCTGCAGCCGGTCCATCTGAGTATGGCCCGCCTTCCGAGGAGGAGGACCCGGATTACGTCAAGAGGTTTTTCGATGAAGAGTTTGAAGACTAGGGTTGCGTTCCTCTGACCCTTGTGCACGTGGGATAGATAAGTTTATAGATGTTGTATTAGGCTTGTATCTCCGTGTACTCAATTGCGGCTGCGAGCCGTGTGTGTGCTTGTATCGGACTATGTTCCCGTTTGTGTAATAATATCGTTGGCACTGTTCCGTTTCTGTATATCTGTGTGTACTAGCCATGATCCTTGGGACTAGTATAGGTTTACGCAGGTGGAATCCGATCTTGTAAATCGGGTGCCGACACGTTCTCATCTTCTATGTGGCCTCAATGAAAAGTTTCCCATCATGCAGACTCTTCTTCCAATGCAACAGCCTTTTACGTACGTCCTTCATTGAGGCCAAATCTCTTATACTTCATGAGGATATCACCCGCTTCCGTACTACCGGCTCCTCTTCCACTTCCCTGGTTGCTAACAACACTACTAGACAGCAATGCCCTCCAATGGCAACTCCACCAGCGGCTTCGCTGTTGGCGGTGGCAGGGCCATTCTCAATGTTTTGGGGGTTCCGGGGAGAAACATAAATTGGGGTCCTATATCCTAGTCTATTCCTAAAGTTTCAGTCAACTTTTCAAAAATTGTAAATAGCACCTAATATGTTTGATACATTAAAAGAGAAACATGATACTATAAGTAGCAATTTTTTTAAACGTAGCGACACAATGGGGATTTGTGGTTGTAGCCTGTAGGATGTGGTATTTATCCCACTAATTCCTCCCAAATCACCAACGGAAATGCCATTAAACACAAAATCAATGGCCTCGAAAAGGAGATCGGTGGATTGTGAATCGATTTTGGGGAAGGAAAGTGCATATTGTGGGGAGAAGACGAGCATTCAGCGCACAATCGTTGTAGAGAGAGACGCATCGTTGTTTTCATGTCTTGGCCCTTGAGCTTTGTAATAGTACTACTCCATAGGCACTAGGTCGGGCCCCCAAAAATCATGGGCCCAGGGCAGTCACCCCGATGGCCTTGGGTGGTGGTTGCGTGTTTGGAACCAGTGGTCGTGGCTCCAACAATTATGAGCATGGTGGTCGTCGTGGAGGCAACAATGGATGTGACAATGGTGGCCACTTTACTCCCTTTATCTTTTGTCAACCCATGGATAGGAACCAGATAGGTGTGGCCCCACAATTCTCGCTTGTCTCCTAGGCTCCATGAACCACGGCCTCAGCGACGTTGTCCCCTATACCGTCCTCGGCCACCTGTCACCATGCGTTCACCACTTACCCTGGCGGTGGCCAACCTGTCAGGTGTGGCGTCTTAGGGGTGGTCAGTGCAGCTGACAACCCCTGGCTTTTCCGCCTCCCTTGGTCAAGACGACAATCTATTTCCTAGGGTCGGAAGCTTCCCACAGGAGTTTCTTGCACCATGGCAACAGCAGCACTACACACTGAGCACTGGTTGGGACCAACAGTCCCTTGCCAATGCTTTTAATACTATGACGCCCAGTCCACCACCCTCGACTACTAAACGGTACATGGATTCGGGTGCTACCTCCCATATGACTTCGGACGTTGGTAATCTTTCCGTCCTCTACTCATCACATTCTGATCATCCTTCATCTATCATTATTAGTAATGGGTCTAAATTGCATGTTATCTCTACTGGTTCTCTAACTTTCCCTCTTCCCGTGGTCCACTTTCCCTTAACCATATACTTGTCACCCCTTGCATTATTGAAAATATAGTTTTTATTCGTCGTTTCACCGATGGTAATAATTGTGCTGTCAAATTTGACATGTTTGGCTTCTCCGTGAAGGATCTTCCTACCAAGATCGTGATTGGTTGCTGCAATAGTGGTGGTAATCTTTACTCCTTCCACCCGCCAGCTTCTACCACCCTCGCCCTACCTGTCAGAGTCCGATCGAGTAACAACATGCAAGTCCCAAAAACATACCTTCACCGGACATAGTTCGGTGCCCATTGAACATGGTCCGAAGAGGACGAAACGCTAGGGCCGGAGCCGCCCGGACACCTTCCAGTGAAGATCCAAGATCCAAAATGACCTAGGCATTTTGAACCCCTTTTGATAATACGACAAAAATGGGGCCGATAACCCTAGACTATCTACATGAATCTTCATGCGTTCATCACTCCTTGGTGCTGCCGATATCGCTAGGGTTCCGAGAATACCATGAATATCCTAGTGAATTTTGATGTTTTTTAAATTTCCGTCATCAATAGCAAAACCATACATGATCAAAGCAAAGGGCCAAATATGCTCACAACCACCGCACAAGGTCACCAGTGCGCATCACGAGCTCCACATGGCCAACCAAATAAAATGATATAACACACATTTATTGAAGCAAAACACTTAACACTAAAACACTTTACGCTACAATTATCTAATACGCTAAGTACGCAGCACGCCTTACACACGAAATGCTTTTGTACTATGTACAAGACCGTGCGTATGGAACACAACAACATCTTTTATCTTTTACCAAAATAAAGCGCCAAAAAATAACAAACGAAAATAGAAGAAACACATCTGTCATAACTAATTCTATACTTCTACTCTACTCTAAAAAGGCATGAAATCACTATATCATCACATTAATTATGTATGGTAGCACCATATTTGTCTCATTTACCTCTCGATGCCGTAAGGTTACCGCATAAAGCGAAATCAGAACAACCTATTTAGAAATCCCTGACTTAATAACCTCAGCAATTAGTCTGGCTCTCCAAAATTCCATTCACTCAAAGTGCCATTAATGGCAAAGAATAGGATTAACTCCCAAGCCCAACCGTTACCGCCCAACATTTATGCAACGGAGAATCACCATCAATCCTGCCCCGAGGTAGATCGACCAGGCCGGGGCGTGGTCCAGCCGCGAAGCCCATAAAAGAACAGCGAGAGTGAAAAAAAAAGGGGGGAAATCGCAAAAGTGGCGAAAAAATTAATCAAAAAAAAAACGCAGCAACGGAAACGGAAACCAACACCAACTAACCCCGTGAAAAAACCGGACAGGCGCACGCGAACGCGACCAGACAGCGGTGGGAAAAAAACCGCCAGAAAAAAAACCGCGAGGCAGAGAAAAAAAAGGACACAGAAAACCCCCCGATCTCCACCTCCACCTCCACCACCACCTCCTCCTCCCTCCTCTTCTTCCTCCTCCTCGTCGCGCTCCGACTCCGATCGCTCTCGCTCTCGCTCTCGCTTGTCCGTGAGTGGTGGCCTCCGGATCGCCGCCGACGCGATGGAGCCTCACGCCGCCGCCGACGCAGCTGCAGGAGGGGGAGAGGGGGAGGGCGGCGGTGGCGCGAGCTCCCCCGACACCGGCCTCGAAGGTAGCGGGGCTTGTCTCCTTTCGCTTTGTGGTTAGATCTCCGCGTCCGTACGGAGCTCGGATCTGCGTGGATTGGGTGAATGCGTGGGCGGTTTCCGCAAGTTTTTGTCGTGTTTTGCAGGGCTGATGGGGAGGCTGGGGCTGGGCCGGGACGGCGGCGGCGGCGGCGGCGGGCAGGCGCGGCTGCCGGAGCGGCCGGGCGAGGCGGACTGCCTCTACTACCTCCGCACCGGCTCGTGCGGCTTCGGGGAGCGCTGCCGCTACAACCACCCGCGCGATCGCGGCGGCACTGAGGTGAGGAGCCGCTTCCCGCCCCTCTCGCCCCCTCCATCTCGCGCGCCTCGCGCTTTCCTGATCTGATTTGCCGCGCTCTTTCCTCGCCTGTGATGTTGTCGTGGGCAAATGAGGCAGCTCCGGGTTGATTTGTCGCGTGATCGTGGTAGTGTCAGTGTAACCCGCACTGATGATCCGATCACACAAAGTTAGTTTTTTTGGGGTAATGTAGCTCTTCTGTACCTGGAATCGTGTCTCCTACCCACGGTTTTTTCCTTGATTCCTTGCTTGGGACTGATTAAATGGCAGTAGCAGAGTTTTGATTGTGGTCTGTAGAGCTGAACCTCGATCCCTTCAGTATCCGTTTGGAAGTCGTAGGTTATCAATGCTCCACAGGATGCCTTCCTCTCAGGGTATATTCACCATGCCCGCTAGGCCAATTGTTTCACTTTATTGACTTCCTCAAATGTACTAGTTTGGCTTTATTATCTCCTTTTAAGTTTGCTTGGTTCTACTAAATGCATTTGCCGAGGGCCCAATTATGTGATTTTTATTTAGTCTCAATTTATTTCATTCCATGTCTATCTTATAACATAGAAAGTACTCAAGTATGACATTTGGTCACTCATAGGGCTGAAAGGTTTCTAATAGTTTTGTTGTTGATGGTTCTTATGATTTTTGCTCCGCTTGTGTATATGACTTGCTCCAACAATTGTTGATAGTTTACATTTGCTGCTTTTGTCCTAAATTTTGGTGGATTAGATGCCAGGTCACTTGTTGGATTCCCAAAATATACAATTTTGTGTAATGCTTACTACGCAGCAGTCACAATTTGCATAGTGGGCATGGTTAATTAACCACGTAGAATTACCATGGTGATGATATTGAATTGACAAATGATGTCAATTGCGATGGCTTCTCTAGTTGTCTTGTTTTCGTTAAAGAAAAAAAAATGTACATGACCTGTGGGCCTTACATGCTTTTTTTTTTGCTATATTGTCTAGACAGTAAATACTAACTTTTTTTTGGGTGAGAGGCAAACAGTAAAGCTTCAGTTGAGCTCGTAACATAGCAAAGAGTTCGTGCCTATTTGAATTCTAGGTAACAGTTTTTGCAAGTTTGGATTATGCGGCAAATTACCTGACTGTTATTTTCCAATTCGTAAAAAATGTAGTTTGACGGAGGCGCAAAGAATGCAGTAGCACCAGACTACCCAGAACGATTGGGTCAACCTGCATGTGAGGTACATAAATTGAATAGTTTTCAACTAAAATTTAGTTGCCTTTCGTCCTTTTTTAAAAAAAAGGAGTGTGAGTCAGACATTTGAGCATGTGTGTTGCACCAACTCTTGCACACTCTTTTCAGATGCCCATTTGTCCATTCACTCACTTGCCCGATTACCAGCTCGCAGGGCACACTAATAAAAACAAAGTAATACTTAACTGTGTGCTTGGACTTATTCTTTTGTACTTTTTTACAGTACTATATGAAAACTGGGACTTGCAAATTTGGTTCCAATTGCAAGTATCATCATCCTCAGCAAGATGGACCTGTGCAACCTGTTATGTTAAACAACGGTGGATTCCCCTTACGCTTGGTGTGAAATTCTCTCCTCAAATATTTCTTCTTTAAGTTTTTATAAGGTTTTTTTTCCCTAGCAATCTTTGAAAACTTGTTGATTCAAATAAAACGCAGGGTGAGAAAGAGTGCTCCTATTATATGAAGACTGGCCAATGCATGTTCGGCTCTACATGTAAATTTCATCATCCCGAATTTGGGGGTGTTCCGGTTTCCCCTGGAATATATCCACCATTACAGTCATCATCTGTACCTTCCCCTCATCCATATGCTCCTCTTACAAATTGGCAAATGGGGAGGCTGCCTGCATCTGTAGTTCCTGGATCATACATGCCAGGCTCATACACACCAATGATGCTCACACCTGGAATGGTCCCATTACAAGGATGGAGCCCTTATCCGGTAAGTAATTTGGATTAAATGTTTTATTTTATAAAACAAATAAGAGACATGTAATTGTAAAACGAATTCAGAAAAAGCTCATAGCAAACACCTCGTTTAATAGTATCAAACAAATGAAGAACTTTAATCAGACTAGAAGATGGAAAATGTGCTAATTGTCTTGTAGGTGAGAGCTAAAAGACATTTTCTAAAGTGTTACCTGAAAATACTGGCCGGTGTTTACGAAACAATAAAGGGGAAAAAAATGACATGTGCTGATACACGATGATATGAAGCATTAAAATGAACAAATGAAATGCATTTTGTATCCTAAAAGAGTGGATGCAACATGATAAATATTTTTTCTTGCAAGCTTAACTGTTCTGTGTGGTACAGGCTTCAGTAAACCCTGTGGCATCAGGAGGAGCGCAGCAAACTGTTCAGGCTGGACCGGTGTATGGCATAGGGCACCATGGATCTTCTTCTGCAATTGCTTACGGTGGTCCTTACATGCCTTATTCTTCCTCAACTGGACAACCAAGTAATAATCAACAAGAGCATGTATTCCCTGAGAGGCCAGGGCAGCCTGAGTGTCAGTATTACATGAGGACAGGAGATTGCAAATTTGGAGCTACCTGTAAATATAATCATCCTCGGGACTGGAGTGCACCTAAATCTAATTATTTGTTCAGCCCCCTCTGTCTTCCCCTTCGTCCAGTGAGTAACCTGAACTGAGCTTGTATGTGTTGTATGAACTAGTGCTATTTGTAGTATCATTATGTTTCCTCTGGAATGGATGTAGAACTTCAATATTTTCAGGGATTTGAAACAAAGAAAATCATACTTGTTAAATCCTCCTCTGTGGAAATCAACCTGTGTATGCAATAATAGTTGCTATCCAGATGAGTTACCATCAATTATTAACATCCATATTAATTCCTTTTACATCAATAACCTTATAATTTTTTTTTTAAAAAAAACCTTACAATATTAAAGAGATCACAGACTATATAACTAGTATATACGCATGTAATGATCTGGGGAGTAGCAAGATTCACATATTCAAGATTCTGGGTATTATAGGACCTCAAATTTCACTAGAAAATCTAGCCATGGACTAAAAATCGTCAAGGCACATAAATAGTGTTTTGATTTTGTTAAAACTTAGGTGCTGTTCTTTTCAACTTATTTGCTCATTTGCTTATCCGTTTGGAAAACACAAACGTTTCAGTTTTTCGAGACAATTTTTCTTAAATCTCAAAGGTGGGTCTAAAGACTTTAAAAACAAGTTAAATGAAGTGGGCTATTTGCTTAAAAAACAAAGAGTTTGCTGTTTAAAAAAGTAGATAAGCAAATAAGCAATTAAGTAAATAAGTCAAAAAGAACAGCACCTTACACTAATCTTAAGGGAACTGATGACTTTTGAAAACAAAGTGAATATTTGGTAGTTTAAGGAGGCATTGTGATGTTACCCATTGCTGTCTTATTTGGTTACTTATCATACTATTGGCCAGTCGGACAAGTAATATTAGCTGCCGGTTTTGTAACTTGTGTAGCTCAGGCCTTTTTCAAATAAAGAAATAACATTTGGTCGAAACTTGGGCTTGTATTCAGCAAACCAAATTCTTGAATTGGTGGTGTAGGATCAGTGATTCTGCTACTGATTTGGTGCGGAAGGGCGTGAATTCTCTCATTATTCTTGGTGCTTGGATTCTGTGGAAGCATCGGAACTAATGTGTGTTTAACGGTGAAGTCCCAAATTTGGCTCGTGCTCTGCAGTTTGCTACTGAGGAATGCCAGTTTTGGGTGTTGACCGGGGCTCGAGGGCTCTCCCTCTTGACCGCCCTAGCTCCTAGTGACTAGGTTCCTTTTTTGTCTTGGTCGTCGGGCTCGTTTTTGTATTTCTTAGCCTATTTTGTGTACTTGGGGTTCTTTCCCCTTTTTTTCTCCTTAATATAATGATACGCAGCCCTCCTGCGTGTTCGATAAAAAAACTGTAGTGCTTAGCTGCGCCAACTGTGAAGTTTGTTGTCTTTGTTAATACTTGTTGTGCATCAGTCCATTGAGTTTCCTGCTGCTTGGTGCTTAGAAAAAAAAAATGGTGATTGAAATGTTGTGTAGCCAGTCTTTCCTGTCTAATAAGTGCATGGCATAACTTATTAGAGCATCCAAGATAATCCTTTAGGCATAGATGATAGCCCTATAGCTGTGTTGATGTAATCATCAATTAATCATCAGGTCAGTTAGTAGGCTGTTTGGTTGCCTTCTCTCACGAGCCTGGCCTGTTCGACTCAGCCAGGCTGATGAGATACGGGATGTGTAGACGCAGAGACAGTGTTTGGTTGAGTGTTTAGTAGGCGAATATTTTGAAATTTAATATTTTTGAAATTTATATTGCGAGTGTGGTCTAGTTTTGTTCGAAAAAATGTCAGAAATCCATTTTTATAATCTGTTCGGTAATCAGATATGCTAATAAAAAGATACAAATAAAAAAGGAAAAAAGAAAAACTTACCTGCTACGTGGCAGCCCATGCATGGCTTGATATGGTGACTGACTGTGGCCCCATGTGTAGAACACGATGCCGGTATGCGTTGCATCTTTTGAAACGTCCATTTTCTGTGTTTCTCCAGAGTCAGGCTGCATGAAGAATCTTGCATCCACAGAGCCAGACTCAAAACCAGACGCAGGCAACCAAACATAAAAAAAAGCAAGATTCTGCATCTATAGATGTAAATCTCTGTACATGTGGCTAACCAAACAGCCTATAAAACTATTGAATATTTCTCGTCTCGGTAGGATCCTGTTACAACCCGTCCAGTGGACTGGGTATACTATAGGCGGCATCCTGCCCGCCAGTAGGGATAAGAGGGAAGGGTTGTTGGTTAGTTCAATCGGTTAGCTAAGTGTGGGCCGAGTTTGTTGGTTGTTACCCAGTTGGTTGCGTGAGTAGTGTGAGGGTATAAGAAGGGATACGAATTGTAATCTGGGCACGTTTTGATGCCATAAATTTAAAAGAAGGCGGTGGCTCCGAAAACAGCCAAACCTCATGCGCGTGCTGCCGAGGCGAGTTCTTCGTCCAGCAGCTTGCGATCCGGCCGTCGGCCGGGCACCAGTGCTTACGAGCAAGCTCATCCCGAGTCTGCTCGTAACAATTTGGTATCAAAACTAGGCAATCTTCTCGTCATGGCTTACGAAGATCGGTGCTCGCGACTGTACTGCTTCCATAGGCGGCTCCACGAAGATCGGCGAGATCTCTTGAGTTTCAACCTTGAGGACAAGGTTGCTTCGAAGGGGGGAATAATGTTATGGCCATGGCCCACAGCCATAAACAGTACCATGGTACTGTTCATGCGGTACTGTGGCGCTGGTTGGTTAATTTCCTCCTAGTAGTTAGGGATTAGATTAGATCTCCTAGTAGTTGGTATTAGATTAGATCATTTTGTTAGGGATGATATAAGATTAGTTAGAGGGTAGTTTCTTAGAGCCTAAGTCTTTTATCCCTATAAAAGGGATGGTCATGTATCTTCTTTTGGCATCCAATGAAATGAATCAAAATTGAGAGTAGATCTCATAGGCGGTGGCTCCGATAACAGCCTAGGTGCTAGCTTCGACAACAGCTCGTCTCGCCCGCGTCAAGGGCCGTATCAGATCCTCATTGTTTAAGCTCAGATCAATATCAGCAAAACTTGTCATCTGTCCATTGTACAAGTATCAGCATATGATAATGGATACAACTACAAGTATCAGTCTCCAAATTTTATAGCCAAGTTTTTTAAATGAATCAACACCATATGCTACCTTGGTTCTAGCCTTTCGTTTCTCTCTTTTGTCCAGATGGTTAGTGTATTCTATATTTCAGGATATGTGGGTGACTGACTGTGATTTGAAAGATCCAGCAATGCGCGTAAATTTTACCCAATGGTCCTAAGTATTATATTCTAAAAAAAGTCAAAAGAATTATCTGGTCTTAGCCTTTTTGGTTTCTGTAATTCATTATCCTGCAGAACCTCTAGTTTGTAGTTTTGTGTTTAGTTTGGTTTGAGTTGACACAATACATTATATCATGAATAAGGGAATTAATTATCAGAGAGATATGTGATTGATATGATTAACTTGTATTGCCAGCTTGCCATCACGTGGTATGGCTATTAGAAAACAGAGTGCTCAAGTTGTTTGCTATGTTTTTCTTGCATCACAACACTTGCACCAAAGCACCTAGGAAATTGTTGAGATACCCCCTTTGGCCTTATTGATTTGTATTTACTGCAACTATTTTCTAAATATTGGTACTTTATGTCACAGAATAAGTTTCTTTCCAAAAGGTAGAAACTAGCCATACTTTGTCTTTTCGTGATCAAGACATGCATACTTCAGTAAACTCTATTTTCTTTTCCCTGATCTCCACTTGCCAAGATGACCTTCATAATTTCACTTTTTGAAATGATAATTAATAGGCATATATTTTTGTGCATCTATTCCCATTGTAATGAGATACCGATACAATACTGCCAGATTTGTTTTAATATGCTAGGATGATGTGGATTGCACTTTCACAGTTAGATTGGCTATCTTCTCGTATTTTTCAAAGAAATATATGTCGTTTCTTACCAAGCCTTCTCTGTTATCTCAATATGCAGGGTGCCCAGCCTTGTGCATACTATGCCCAAAATGGATATTGCAGATATGGAGTTGCATGCAAGTATGACCACCCGATGGGAACGTTCAGCTACAGTTCATCTGCTTTGTCCCTCCCTGACATGCCAATTGCTCCCTATCCCCTTGGCTTCTCCATTGCTACGTTGGCTCCATCTTCATCTTCCCAAGATCTAAGGCCAGAATATATTACGGCTAAAGACCCATCAGTCAACCAAGTAGGATCACCAGTGGCAGCATCTGAGCCTGTTGGATCAATCTTCCCGAAAGGGGTTTACCCACCAGACACCATCATGCGTGCTCAGGCAAATACAACAGCTGGTGGTAGTTCAAGCCCTGGTGGTGATCACTGATTTTTCGTGAGCTGAGTGGAGTGATCTCTCAGCACAATTTTTCAATCGCTTGACACAGGTAGAGTTGATTGCCCCCCTTCCCTACCCCTCCCATTCATATAAAATTCTGCTGGTACTGATACTGCAATTTTTCTTGTACTTTGAACATCAGTTTTTGTAGGCCCCTCCAAAGTGAATAAAAAGCTGTGGCCTCTGTAGAGAAGGCTCAGTGAGGGTGGTTTTCTCTGCCATCTCAATAAAATCATTGATAGGTTAAAGGCAAGCTCGATTCACTTGCAATTTTTGTGTTGTTCTGTCATCTCTGAAACGGAAAGGGAAGGTTTTTGAATGTCAGGTTTCAAAGCTCGCATTGGCATGGTCGGGGCTCAGATCCATTCCCTCGGTAAATAATTCTCAGTCAAGGAAATTTTCACAGGCAAAAATTAACTGGGTTTTGCTCCTCCACCTTCCCCTTTTTTTTGGTTCTGTATACTGTCATATATTATATATATCATCAACGGACTTGAGACATTAAATTACATAAGTACATATGTGTCCATACTTGGAGCAAGGCGTGTTGTAATGAACACTGAACGCATAATTTATAGTGAAGCCTTGCTTTTATACCGAAGTCAATTGTAGTGTTGCATTCTGGCCATTTTCTCAGTTTTGAGATGTAGAGTTGTATAAAATTCCTGCGGCATGCTATTGATTTGAATACATTGGAACTATGGAAGAGAAGTTCGTGAGAATATCGCAAAAAATTCAATGAATTTGCATGTACGTATAAATTGTCTCTAAACAAAGTTTGTAAATATAAGCATAGGGTGTACATTGAAGTGTCTGGGTATTTGCAGGTTCACGTTGGCTTAAAACTGGCAAAAGCCATCTATCACAGTAACCTGACTGTTTTAAAACAAATATGCGAGACTGGAAAAGCTTCTAAGTAGCCGGGTCTCCTTTCAGGCTAACAACAATATGCGTCCTTGTAGTATTTGTTGACCTATTGGTTGAATAAACAGTACCGCATGAAAGTGAGGATGGGTGTGTAAATTACTCAGCAAATCTCTTACCTGGATAGGCAAATACTTATCCTAAGAAAGACTTATTGCTATTCTGCGTAAGAATGATTTTAGATCATTGTTACAAGAGCAAGGAGTATAAAGAAATAACATAGAAATTATTTTAGTTAGTAATTACAAAGCAGGTATAAAGAAATGGCATTCACTTTCCGAACATTGCCACCCATTTTAAAAGGGAAAATTCGATATATGCAACTTTAAAATAAACCTGCTAGTAACTCACCAATATCCATCGTGATCAGGGTTTCAATTCTGCAGGATATCGCTCCAGCGGTTCTAAAGCGGGATCGAGAATTTGAAACCGCTTCAAATTCAAATTTGAAATTAAAAATCAATATTGAGTAAAAAAAAATCCTAGAATATTAGACGTGTGTTTTTTAAAAAAAATTCCTAGCCACATCGTGTGCCACGCGATGTTGTTCACTCGCTCTAGTCGCGATGAGCATGCTTTGTGTAACTGAGAATTTCAAATTGGATTTGTGCCTTTGCCGCTTTAAGCCTTGGGGGTTTTGTGCCTTTGCCGCTTCTTGACCACAGGTCGCTAGATATGTGTCTTGAGAGCTAAGAGAATCCACGATAGGTTCTCCACAATCACATTCTCTATAACACAATTCACCACATTTTCTAAAAGATATTCTCCATTTCTAATTTTACCTCGCACTTCACGCTGTATTCTCCAGAACATTCGTTTACCGGCAGGTACCAGCTTCCATGTTCCTAAAAGGTTAAAATGAATAAGATGGAAAAACTCGTAGGGAAAGCTCAGCAGGTCACGGAGCATCTCTAGCAGGTTCTCTAAACCGTTCTCTAAAACACTATTGCGGACAGTCTTAACTTCGATATGCATCTAGCAGTGTCTCTATCTTAGTCTCTGTGATAGTCTCTATATTTAGAGAATCTCTATATCTTTTTAGGGATAGAAACTCTGCTGAAGATGGTGGAAATATAAGGAACGAATAGTGATTTAGAGAAAAGATATAGAGAACGAAATATAAAGATCCTGCTGACAATGCTCTTAGTATGCTATGGTCCATACATATTTCCATCTTTGACCCCAAACGGCCAAACCCGGCCTCTTCCCGGTTTCCTACAAGTATTAGCAACTGTGTCAGCAAAACATGTTTTACCTGCAACCAGGATCGCCTGTAGCCATGACCTGACTGCCTAGCTTTGTGCGGCAGCATTGTGCTTTCGGTCTGGCGTGATTTCGCATCACATTCACAGCACCAAATGTTCAGATCCTCCGAGCAATGTCACGCGGTTTGTACCAAGCACACCCAAGAAGCAACGTATACATGTCTGGATACATGTAGCACGGCAATAGTCTCTTTATAACTTGACTGGCGCCTCTCACACGGCCAACAGGCAACTACACCAGTTACAGCTACAAAATCCAGTTGAGGATGAACACAAGAGGGTAAATTAACTAAAAAAGTTACAGGTGGTGCTCGGGGGGAAGGCTGGCAGTCAGATTGCAGATCAGCGTTTTACCCAGGCACAACTTCAAGTTATTACATCTATGGCTGTTGTGGAGGGTGAGGGTAACTGGTTCCTGCGTAACTCATATAGCTGCTCGGAGCAGGCTGCCCTGCTGCGCTCGTGCTGTAACTTGAGTAGCCACCAGCAGTTGGCTGGGCACCAGGACCACCATAAGCAACCTTATATTGTGTTGAACTGTATGGTGCAGAGGCTATTGATCCTGGGTTGTATTGGTATGGTTTCGGCACACTGTACTGTTCACCATAAGAAGCGTAATGAGCTGTGGCAGGTGTAGAATAATGATATCGGTCGGCAGCAACTCCATATCTATCTGGATAGGAAGGCATTGGTGGAGGAGCATGCTGCCAGGCACCAACAGAAACCACTGGTCTGCGAGGAGCTGAACCAACAGAACCAGTAGGTCTGCGAGCAGCTGAAATGCCGGCAGGTCGAGGCTTCTTTGCAATAGTACGCAGAACTTCAACTGATGGCCTTTTCTCACCCTTGGATTTTAGCTCAGCAACACGCTTTTGGAGAGGTCCAAGTGGACATTCCTTCTGAAGTTTATACTCTTCAACACACTTTATGACAGCCCTCAGCGCAAGTAACTCCCGAGTCTTCGGGTCATCCTGATAATGGATTTTAGGAGTTATAGAACCACCAGTACATTAACTTACAAACATAAATGTAAAACCAGCAAAGTTATTAAAGAAATTATTCAAATACCAAATATAATATTTAATAGTCCAATATTTTGGAAAGAAGAATATGTCCAATATTCTGGAATGAGGCAGTTGAGTGCTACAGCCTACTCATGTGATATATCAGTCACAATCACAGACAACAGAACCAAGTATCACATTTTGAAAATAATTTCCTGTCTGCCTCGAAAGACTTGGCACTAGAAAAGCACAAATTTATTGACATTAAAGACAGACTTACTATAAAAAACTTATAAGAAATGGCTTCTCAAGTAAAACGCGTACGAGATTACTATACTTAGGTAATGCATAATAGTTAATAAGTATTAACATTGCAGCATGATGCATCAAAGTGCACAATCCATAAAGCAAGCGAAAGCAAAAGATTATCTTTAGAGTGAATCAATAAACCCCCAAAGCAACAAGCGTAGTTCGTTAATTATGATCTACTAATAAGCATAGCAAATGCATTGTAAGTACAACATTAGTACATCACACCATGATATATCAACGTGAGCAATCATAGCAAATGCATTGTAAGCAGAACATTAGTACATTACAACATGATATATCAATGTGAGCAATCCTTAAAGCAGGAAAAAAAAAGAAAAGTATCTTTACAGCGAATCAATAAGCTCCCACCAGCAACAAGCAGAGTTCATAGAATGGTGGCCTATTTATTAATAAGCATTAGGCAATCATAAATGTCCCACAAGATAGTGGAAAGAGCATACCTTCAAAGAAACCACATTGGCATCCCCATTATTGTTGATCGAGTCTTTTAGCTCATCTACATATGCTTTCAAGAGAGGAGCAGGAGGAAAGCTCTCAGAAAGCCCAAAAGCTTGTATGAATTGAACTGCATCAATTTGCCTATGTTTATTAACCAGCTCCTCAATAATACCTGCAACCAAACTAGGATCAGAAAACATCATTTCTACAGAATTCTTATGATTTTCACAAACCGGTAAATAAGGTTTTCATTTCATAGAAGGTTGTGGGGTTTAGCAATTAATCATGAATGGCACTAGCTTGGTAAATTAAGGGATGAGAATGCCTAGTGACATTCTGAGTGGATACCAACCTGGTATTCTCTCATCCAAACCAAGAGAGCGACAAAGCACAGCAGTTTGCTTGCGACGAGAGACAGCAACTACGACCTTGCATAGTTCATCTTCGTCAAGCACCGAATCAACATTAAATGTTGTAAGAAGTTGCAGGAATGCCTGTGCTTCCAATGAGTAGCCATTAGAAGCATCTAGGTCAACCTCAGCTAACTTACTCTTCCACTCTTCGGCAATTTCCTTGGCTTGCTCCTTAATTTCAGAGCTCCAAGGTTGGTCGCTATCTGGCTCCTTAATTTCTAAGGATTGTGTTAAAGCTTCCATTAAAACAATACAGCTTCTGCGCTGACCCTGAAGGGTGCTATGTTTATTCCCAGGTGGATTAGTTTGGTCTGATGGAAAGAAACCCTCCAAGGAATCAAGAACAAAGCGAGCGGGGTCAGGTGCACATCTTAGTGCACCAGAAAGTTCATCACGAAGACTAGCAAGCTTTTTCCAATTTTCTGAAAGAAATTTCAGAAGGCCGTTTGTGTCCATCTGCTCACATAGTTGCTTCAACGCAGGACGCGGCTTAACCGCAACAAGTGAAGCTTCCAATGGCTCACCCAACCCATTAGCCAGGGTATTCTCCTCTGGAGCATGAGATGCATTGGTGTTGTTAATTGAGGTTCTTACCTTTTTGTCTTTGCTTCCATTGGCATCAAGTATCTCAGCAAGCTCCACCTTATATTTTTGGCGCGCCTCTGCTAGGGCAGAGACAGCAGCATCCCTAAGTTCCTGAAGCTGGTTAATATAAGCACGCTCTTTTGCAGAAACATTAACCTCTTTCTCTGCAATCAGCCGATGATCTTCAGATTTCTTTTCTTCTATCGCCTTCTGTTTTGCTTCCAATTCATCAAGCTTGCTTCTGTATGACTTCTCAAGATTCAAGAAATTTGCTTTTATATCTTCCCACTGCATACCATTTTGCAATTGTAGGGATGCTTCTGTGTGGGCTTTTAGCTTGCCAAATACTCCAGCAAGCTGTTCTAGCAATGGCATTGTTGTGGACTCAGAACCACCAGAAATTTGAGAAGCAGCTCCCATTGCCATTTTGCAACAAAAACAGCAACAACCTGTAGAAAAAGTCAAAATTAAATCCAAGCTAAGTTTCTGACAGACTGACAAAGGTATTAACCATGAATAAATATTGTCAATTCAAAACAGAAAATGGTAAGAGATAAATAAGTCACAAATAAAAGACAACAAAGCACAAACAAAAGGGCAAATGAAGACATAAAAAAGGACATTCATAAACGATAGGACCCAAAAGAAAAGACTTAAGATCCTGTTCCGCTTCTTTGAGATGTACTCGTACTAAGAATCCAATGGAAAAATCATACGACAAATCTTAACTGATGGTAATCACAATAATAAAAGGTAATAATCATACAACTCCCCTTGGTTCGAACCAATATATTTTCACTTTCATAATTTCTGATTTTGGCAGTGGAGAAAAATAGCATATTTACCACTCTAAAGAATACCATGCCAGGATTTGACACTCCAACGAACTACCAAATACCAATTCATCATATGCCACTTAAGCTATTTAAATTAATTTTCCTCATTTCTATCCCTGTTTACTCATTTCAAATAACCAGACCACCCCTTGACCATCTCCCCCACTCTGGTCAGACGCCGGCACCACCCATGCCCTCCACCCCTCTAAGCTTGCCCTCCTCCATGGTCAAAAATGCTTAACATGCAACCACACAATAGGCTGTGTAAAGAGCTAGCTAGCCTCATTTGACAAAATATTACTATTAAAGAGATCACCAAGACAATCTCAAGCAGCACTGTCCCACTTATATTTAAGTGTACATGTCTAGCAAATGTATTTCTATAAACTAGCTATGATCTTGCGCCCATGGCATGGATTAATTTCATGAGCCTTGAAGACCTTTTTTGGCAAAGCTAATAGGGTTATAGACCTTTGATTGAAGCACGGGTTGATTTAGCAAAATTGGAAAGGTGTTTTTTTTGGCAAAGTTAGTACGTAAGACTCCTGGAGTGTAGGGTTCATTCTGTTAAACCAAAAGGTCCTTTTTTGCAAAGTTTGTAGGTCGGGTGTGGAGCGCAAGTTAATTTTACAAAAAATGGTGTGTGTTCTTTTTTTGCAGAGGCAAAGCTAGCAGGCCGGATGGCTGGTTCTGCGCCACGTAGACAATCCGACAGCAGAGGAAATAAGGGTGGTGTGGCGCAATATAGGGGTGAGGAATTTTAGCACCTTCAGTATATAGTATGACATGATGCCAGCAATTTTTTCCCAGGCATCACCAAATGAGCAAGGACTCAGATAACACTGAACTCAGCAAGTGTCTCTTCCATTGTATTTGTATAATACATCCACAAGGTAAACTAACCATAAAACACCTTTGGGAAGCTGGAATGACACAAAACAAGGACCTTTGATGTCAACAAGTTTTGCAGTTGAAGATAGCTGATTAATTTATATTTTCTTACTTTAAGTGGAGCCTGTTGGCGCAGGGGAGGGTGTGGCTGCGTGGCAGGCGACGATGGCTAGTGATGGTCAAGGGCTAGTTTGGTCTCATTTCATAAATGAGAAAAATATAAAGTGAAAACAAGGAAAATGACACTTTATGTTTTCTTTGTTTGTCAAATGAACAAACTACTCGTTGTCCACCTCACTTGTCTCGAGGCAGCCACTGCTATGCCCCCTCAAGCTTTAGCTGACTCTGCTTATGGTGATAAATTTTAGTTCAAAACTTGCTGACATGACCAAGTGCTGGTTTTGTACTTATTATCGCAGCTTCGCAAAGAGAAAAACGTTGCATGGTTAGTTTATCTCATAGATATGTACAGCTAAAGAGATGCTTGGTGAGAGTAGCCTTTCTAGTTTCGCTTATGCCTGGCAAACAAGTTTGACTGCATCCCTACTTCCCTAATACACAAAAAAAGCCTCTTGTGGTGGTGGTGAGTGACGAATGGTCCGTCACTCATCCTCACTCCAATCAAATATCCACGCCCGACGATTCCCCCTCCACATCTCTGGATCACGCCCATCCCCAACACCCAATCCCAGCCCACCGCCTCTGCCTCACACGCCAAGCCGCCGATCCCACACCCTACCGCAGGCGGCTTCGCTGCCTCCGACGCATGCGCCCTTCCGCAGCCGCAGAGACCCCCGTCGGTTGGATCTAGCCCTGCCACCGCGGAACCGGGAAGACGAGGCCGAGCGGCGCCGCGGCGGGGAGAACGAGAGAAGGAGGAGGCCGAGAGAGAGAAGAAGAAGAGAAGTGAGGGGGAGGTTTGAGGGTTCCGTACCCAGAGCAGAGCTCGGCGCCGGCGCCCGCCGTCGCCGCCTCGCACGAGCTCGATGCCGCTCCGCCGCGCGCGGGTTGGAGGAGGTCGCTCTAGGGCCTGGGATTGCTGGTTGGATTTGGATGCTCTTGCGGTGCCGCGGGGTCGATGGATTCGGGAGGTTAGGGATAGAGCCAGAGCCTTGGGTAGTAACACAGAGCTCTGGCCAACGGGCTGGGCCGGGGAATTCCTCGGGCCGGTGGGAGTACGGACCAGGCCAGAGAGCCCAGACGTGGTTTGTAGGTAGGCATGCGTACCAGGCCAGGTACTAAAAGGTACTCCCTCCGTTCCAAATTATAAGTCACTGTTGACTTTTGAATATATCTTTTGACCATTCGTCTTATTTAAAAAAAATAGTACAAACATGAAAAAATATAAGTCACGTTTAAAGAATTTTTAATAATAAAATAAATCACAACAAAATAAATAATTTTTATATAATTTTTTTGAATAAAACGAATGGTCAAAAGACATGTTCAAAAGTCAACAGTGACTTATAATTTGGAACGGAGGGAGTAGCTATTAAAAAAAGTGCTAGAGCATGTCGCATCTTTGGATGCGTATAGCATTTTCTTCCTACTCTCGTCTCAAACCTCGCTTCTTCCTTCACCTTCGCCGTCTATTGTGTTTTCCTCCACCGTAGTCATCGTACCTTCCTTCTCCTCCACCCTTCTTTCTGGACTTTCTTTGCGCGTCTCCCTCGCCATTGTTGCCGCCTCCGCCACCACCCGTGACCGACGGCGCCTTCGCCGCCTCGCCACACCTCCCACCTCCCTCCCACCGCCTCGCTGGCCCCGTCCAGCTTAATCTCAAAGGAAGGTGCAAATCCAAGTGTTGCCACCCAATCGCCTTCATCAAGGCCTACAGCTCCGATGCCGCCACTAGCACCTCGCCCTCCTCCCCACACGCGCGCGACCAATCGCTGGGTCACTACCTCCCTAGCATCCCTCTATGCCCGTCGGGCAAAAGGGAAGCCTTCACTCGGAACCTGAAAGTTCGACAATGACAGCGAAGACGGTGGCAACGTAGGGAAGAGAGAGGAAGAAGGAGCGCGCGAGCGGGAGGAAGAAGAAGATATAGCGTCGGATGATATATCGTTTTCTAGTTTTTCTCTAAAAAAAACACACCATCCATTTGTCTAGGTAGAGAAGAGAAAGGTTGCGAAGATTTGTAGACACTCTTGATGAAGAGCTAGTGTATAAGGAGCACTTGCTCTCAATGAGCCATGGGACACATGTCATCTTTGACTTGTGTTGTAAAGATGGATTGTTGGAATGGTGAGCGCAATTGTAGCTAGCCACGACGGTGAGCATCGTTGAGCCCTAATTATTTTAGTTGCATTGATGACGTGGATATTTGTGCTAAGGAGTTCTTGGACCTTTCATGGAACCCTAGTAAGGCTTCGGCGAATATTTGAGCTGCTTCAAGATGATCTAAGCATGACTGGGCGAGTGAAGAGGTCATGTGTAGATTTAGTAGTATTTAGGTTTTTACTTTTGCCACCTATGCTTCAAGAGGAGCCTAATTGGTTCGATAATGCCGAGTCTTTCCTTCACTTAAATTCCTAACCTTCTCTTAATACACAAGCTGTTCACAAATAGCTAAAAGATCCTAATGTGTTCAAAATACTTAGCCTTGCTTTGTCAGTGCTCATCGGACTGAATTTGGGTTTGGGTTCTAGTGCTCTCTTCTGTTGCTAGTTGGACCGGGTCCGACCGTTGTTGGACTGGGTCCGACAGTACCTTGTTGTGCCTTGACCGGGTCCGACAGTATGTGTCCCAGCTGTCCTGAGACGTGGTTGCAGCCATCGGACCGAGTCCGACGGGTACTGTAACGGCTAGTTTTTTAAGTTTTTCCGAGCTCCAACAACTAGTTTCTCTCCGGGGGGTATAAATTGAGTTCGGTAGGCAGCCATTTATGAGGTTTGATGCTCCATTTCACCTATTGCCAACATCTACTCATCTTAGGGGTGTTCTAGAGCCTTTCCTCCACCAATTCATCAACTACCTACCTTCCCCCAAACCGAGTTTCATGGAAGTCCTTCGATTTGGCATGATCGAGTCATTTCGGGCTTATTACTCTTGAATACGGTATTCTTCATGGAGGAGTGGGCTTGAGAGTAGGCTTTGGCGTGTGGCTATTCTCGAGTCGGTGTATAGGTGACGGAGTCCACCTCGCCGGAGTGGCAGAACGACTACCGGGAAGTAAATTAGGCATGTGGCTCAAGAGGGAGCCGGTCCTTGTGGGCAAGGGCTAGCCTCAACGGAGAGTAGGAGTTACGACTTCGAACTTCGGTGAAACAAATACCGTATCACTTCTCCTTTGTCTCATTTACTTCCGCATTTATCTTTCGCATGAATCGCTAAATTGCTTGAGTGCTTTGATGGGATGGATTAGGTTGCTAGTGCATGTCGTTTAATTTGTTTCCGTTTGATAGTGCACTAGAACCTATAATTGGATTACTCTTAATCTTATTGCTTAATCAAGTATAACCTAAAAGAAATTAAAAATTGACTATTCACCCCCCTCTAGGCCTTAGAGATCCTTTCAACGACCTATAACCATTAAAGATGCCCTCACGAACAGAAAAACTAAGGATTTAGATCATCATCTCCTACTCTATCCTCCTCATTTCGCTATTACCTACTCCTTGTATCATTCCCTCTAATTTTTTTTTCGCACTTTGCACTGCGCTCTAAAATATTATTTCCTCCACTAGTTACTCTATAGTGTTTTACGATACCTGCTTTTGATGTAGGGCTGAAAAAAAAACCCGTGTCCCGCTGCTCAGCTCGAGCTCAACTCGTCTCGTCTCAGCTCGAAGCTGAAAACAAGCCCGAGCCGAGCCTATGTGTGTGGCTTGAGAATTAGGCGAGGCGGCTTAGCTCAGCTCGAGGCTCAATGAGCCAATTTAGCTCGGCCAAACAGTGCCTAGGACCAGTGATTGTTGGTGTGAAAATTTTGTGCTATGTGGTAATTCCTTGCTTGGTTGCTTCTTGTTTTTAGATGAGATGGTTAGCTGCCAAGCTCGGCGAGCCAACATTGTAGTTCGCAGGAGTAACCGAGACAAGCCCAACCTAGTCGAGCCGAGCCTAGCTAGGCTTGGATCGTTTCCACCCCTATTTTGATGCTTAGAGCATCCGCAGTAGATATTGTAAAATAAAGTGTATAGGATAGAGTGTCTGTGGGAGGGAATAAATCTTTTAGTGTAGGTGAAGTGTGAAAGAATTTTAGAGGGACTGATAGTGCTCAGTAAATAGTGTTATAGAGTTAAGTTTCGGATGAAGATGCTTCTACCTCTCCAAAGATTGACATCAATTATCCATTATTTTATAATTTGAGAATGTATAATCCACGATTCTCTCGAGCTAATGGCGCTACGTGTACCAAACTAATCTACGTTCATTTTTTTTCCTATATGGAACATCGACAAGAACATTGGATCAATAGTTACAGCTCAGAGCTCATTACATTATGTGGGCCGTCGGAGGAGAGGAGAAACCGCCGAGACAACCTGCGTGGTTACGTTATAGTACTAATGAATTTGTCATGGCATTATTTATAACATAAACAATTTCAATATAATAAAATAACAATTAGAGATTGGCCTTGCTTTGTTACCAGATAAGTTACTCGTGGCTAAAAGCATGACATGTTTCAGGTTCACATTTCCATACACTACGGGCCTGTTTGGTTGCCGCCGCACCACGCCACGCCGCAGCTGTGGCGGCGCCTAAGGTGCGGCGGCAAAATCGAGCGCCTAAGGTGCGGCGGCAAAATGAACTGCGCGCGTGCGGCGAGCTAAGGCGGCGCCGAAGGAGCGGCAGCCAACCAAACGCGCGCCAAGCAAGGCGTGGCGCGCCGCAGCTTCGGCGTGGCGGGATGCGGCAGGGAACCAAACAGCCCCACACCTCTAATTTGCAAGGGGAAGGCTGTACATGCCTCCTTCGCAGAACATTTCACCAAAAGTTATTCTTTCTCTGAATTTTTTTGGTCTTACGAAAAAATTGAGTCGACAGCCCACAAACAAGGGTTTACAAGTATGAGCTTATTGAAAAACTCAGCAAAATTACATGTAGTGACGTAATGCATTTTCTATCATTATATGTTTAGTTTAGTACAATGAATTAGTTAAGAATTATTTTTCATAAACAACATCTAACACAAATGTACGTATGAATAGATTCAAAATCAAGTAATAAACAAGTTTATAAACGTTACTTTTAACAATAAGCATTGGCACATAGTCTATCATGATGCATCCAGCATTAACCATGAATCAACCACCATTTGTCATCAAAACAATATACCCGCAAGATACACTATTGCACCACCCAATGCCAAACGTTTGGATCACTAGGTTACACAAAGCTAGTGCAATAACATCGATGGATATAAATTTTTGCACGATAACCCATATCCCCGAAGAACCCTCATATTCTTACCTAGCATGCCTAAGGTGCCACAAGATCATGTCTAATTACTTAACTGCTAGACTCAACCGAAGTTAAGATCATGGTTTGTATTATATTTTGCTCGGAAATACTTTACAAGATCAAGTCTTTAGTGGTGACCAAAGCAATAATTACTTATAAATGCATCGGTGCCTAGCCACATAGGCTCCGCTCCCACATCAGAGCACGCTTGACTTGGTCAAAACAATCCCCGGGTTCTTAATCAAATTGTCAACACATGTCGTTATACACACAAGAGCAACACATGCTTAAGCACACATATGGTATAACCAGCTAGCTGGAGTATCCACACAGATTGAGCAACAAAAGCCTTTCTCATGTAAAAACAATACATGTTTTTACTCTCAATACATGTAAAAGCAACACTGACGGTCACCGGGTGCTGATCTTGACATGGTTTGTTCTTCCGATCCGTTGGTCCAATGGGGAAACCATTTAGAGGAAAAGCAGATGGTAACAACTAGACCGAAGTGACATAGACGGAATATGGAGAGCATACCCATGTTGGCGAGGAACACAATGCCATGTTATCGACGCGCTCTTGCCACGCTTTAGCAGGTCACAGCAACATAAAGGGTGTTTTGCGATGTGACGGCAGCCCTTCGGATGGATGGCGAGTAGTGTTAGGAAGAGGGCGTCTTGGATGTCAATTTTATAGGGTAGGAGGACGCCACATGGCACACTCATCTAGGAACAATGAGCGCAACAGGTTGGAGGTGAGTTGGGCTTGCCTGGCTTAGCCGGACCATAGGTGGAGAAGATGGATCAGCCCAAGCAAAACAGAGCAGGAGAGGAGGGAAGGCTCATGGGCCAAAGTGGAGAGGTGGAGACAGGAAGTGGGCCAAGAAAAGACAAAGAAATGACACAATTTTTTTGTAATTAATATATTTATTATTTTCATAAATTACTAGAAAGCAAAAGTAGCTTACTTTAGATATCAAATGGACTCAAAAAATGCACAAAAAAATCAAAAAAATCTTTTCAACATACAGAGCATGATAAAAATAGTTTTTCAATTTTCATAATTATTTTGTATATATAATATATTTTCAAACCTCAAATGAATAGAGAAAATAATAGTTTGACTTCTAGAAATCATGAAGAAAAAATAGAAAATATTTTTAAACTATAAACACAAAATAATTATTCTTGTAAATTTTACGTTTATTCCACTCATGTGATCTACTTAAAAATTCAAATTAATCCACATTAATAAGAAATACCTTTTTAGGGGAAAAACTGAAATTAAGCTTAAAACCTTTAGAACACAAATAGCATCTATAATACTTATCTCTATCTCCACTACCTTAAAGCACCTTGTGGTCGTGGTGGTGGTACTGCCAACTTACAATATGGAACGTCCATCACGCGTGTTCCACCATCCATTCTTTCCTATTATTTCGGATCACGAGTAGCTCCGCTATCGTAGCAAATCACGCCTGCGCCTGCGCCCCGCCTCATCCACCCCCGCACGCAGTCCCCTCTGTGTGTGTGTGTGTGTGTGTGTGTGTGTGCGTCGCTAACGCCATACTGGTGTGCTCGGCTGACAGCACCGCCCAGCGTGTTCACGCCGCGCCCGCACTGCGCCCGCCTCATCCACCCCCCGCCGCCTTCTTCCTCTCTCCTTCGCGCCTCTCCTCTCTCCCGCCGCCTCTCGCCCACGCCACCGAGTAAGCCCCTGTCTCTCTCTGTTGGTGATTGGTAAGCGGCCCACCTCGAGACGGGCCTGGGCTGATTCCGTATCAGCCCACCACACGTGCGGAAAGTCCAAAAGGCCACCTTGGCCAGCGCTTAGCCCGCCAGGTCCGCCTCGAAGCTTGACCAGTCAACCACGCTGTCCTGGTCTCGCCAGGGCGTGGCGACCTCCCGGGCTTCCCTTAGCCCGGAGGAAGGCTCCGCGAACGGTCCGACTGTTCGTGGACAGGTAGCGACAACTGTCGTGCCTCACCGTACTTTCTCCGGCCTTGACCGGAACGAACCGCGTCTCCCCGGGAACCCACGGCCCTGGGAAGGACACGCGTCCAGCCCGGTTTGTCGTTTGCCTTCTTTGGCAGGCAACGGACGGTTGTTACGCTACGCGACGCCCCGGCGCGAGGCTGGCCCAGTCCAGTCAATGCTATATTGGGGATAAAGGGAAAGTACTTTCTCCCTAAAGAAGGTTTTCTCCCCGTATCGGCGCCCCAAGACAAATACGTATCCAGTATTAACCAGACCAGCTTCTCCCTGCAGGCTCGAGACCGGACAGAGCCCTAGAACGAGACAAAAGCATCGCCACTGAAGCAACGACCGGCGCGGGCCCATCACATCAGCTTCGAGCGACCCGCCGTGCCTATAAAAGGAGGATTCCTGGACGTTCAAGGGGATCCGAGATCCGACGCACACAGCGCACGAGCCACCTCCATCCGAAGCTTCCTTAGCAAGTAGCCTTAGTTCTTATTCACCACAGTTGTAAGCTCGGGATCGGTGCCTCCAAGCCCGGTCTTGGCACCTCTGTACTGTTTTTCAACATATAATCAACAAGACTGGAGTAGAGCTATTACCCGACAGTGGGGGCTCGAACCAGGGTAAATCACTTGTGTCTTCACGGTTTGTATCGTTTTCCTTTTCTTCCCTCTGTACGAAGGATCTGTACCCGGATCACCAAGTCGCACTCAGCCCTTATGCAGGAAGGCATATGCCTTAGCCCCCCCGCAGTTTACGCCGCCACGGATCGCTGAGAAGGGCGGTCGTTGGACCTCACACCAACTACAAATTCGTCTGCCGGTCCGTGGTTCCGCTGCTCTGCAGGAGCGCGTTTCCCAGACACCGACAGCTGGCGCCCACCGTGGGGCCTGACATGAGCAGCCCTCAGCACTCCATTCCCTCGGACATGCCTGAGATTTCGAGCAACGACGAGGCTCTGGACCTCGAGTTCGATGAGTGCGATGATCTGGACAACTTGGTCCCGTCGTACGATGGCTGGCGGGAGGAGTACCTCGCCGAAGCCGGGGCTGACGAGATGGAGGTTGACAGCTCTCTCGCCCCAGGGGTAGATCTTCGCCCCGAGCAGTCGCTCCTTGAGTTGGACCCCTCCGTCACCCACGTCAGCGAGACTCCCATGGAGTTCGAACTGCTTGGTGACTCCGCCACCTCCGCTGGTAACACCGGGACGTTTCCCCCGGCCTCGCGCACGTCCCGCTGCGTCTTCGCGGCCACGGTCGACGGCGACGCTGAGGACGGGGAGGCCCAGGAGCAGCTGCGCCGCCGCACCGCAGCCTCCAAGTTCTTCAACGATGACGTCCGTCGTGTCATGGATGGAATATGTGAGGAGGACCATCGCCAGCGCACCCCGCCGAGTCGCCAACCGGTCGATCCCCTCATAGAAACCATGATGAACCCGCTCCTCCGCAACCAGCAGAGGGCGCGCGCCATCACTACGGTCGTCTGCGACCTAGAGAGGGACCCCCGAGGCTTCAGCATGGCGGACCTGTGTCCTGCCATCGCCGAGGGCGTCGGTTTCATCACCTGCGGCATCGACCAGCACGAGCAGCAGACTGGCGGCGGCCGTCCGGACGTCTGGCGCGGGAAAGAGTCCGATCGCCGCAGCACTCAAAACCGCCCAGGCCAAGACGACGCTCAAGAACGTTCCCGCCGTCGCCGCAGCCGTTCGCGTCAGACCCAGACGGCCTCCTCCGCCGGAGGATCGTCGCGTGCCCCAGGCGGAGTGTTTTCCCGCCTTGGCCCGAGCCGGGATGCCTCTCCCCCGAAGACCGCGCCGGGATGCCCCGCCTTCTCCCGCGCTCTCCTTGAAGCGCCTTGGCCGCCAAGGTTCAAGCCCGGGCCAATCGAGAAGTTCGACGGGAGCAAGAACCCCGAGGAGTTCCTCTCCATCTACACCACCTCCGTCCGAGCTATGGGGGGAGATGAAGCCGTCATGGTCAACTACTTCCCCGCCGTGCTAGAGGGCATGACCCGGACCTGGCTGTTCAACCAGCGGCCTGGCTCTATTCGTAGCTGGTCCCAACTGTAGGATGCCCTCCGCACCAACTTCCAGGGGTGTTATGTGTGCTCTGGGCGCCCCCAGGACCTCAAGCTCGTGGTGCAGCGAGACGACGAGAGTCTTCAGGACTTTGTGTGCCGGTTCGTCAGAGCCCGCAACACGATTCCCTGCATCTCGGACGAGGCCATCATCGAGGCCTTCAAGGATGGTGTTAGGGACCGGCGCTACACCGAGGACCTCGAGCTCCACCCAGTCAACACCGCGAGTGAGCTCTTCCGCACCGCTGCCCTTTATGTCAATGCCTCCGAGGCAGTTGAGTGCAAGAGGGGCCGTGCGAAGAAAAAGGCCAAGGTCAGCGACGGCCTGGGCAAGGCCGAGGCGGACAAGAAGAAGAAGAAGCGGTAGGTGCAGCCCGCCAAGTTCATCGCCGCCATCGAGCCCGACCAGCCCGAGTGCCCGCCCATGGCGCTTTTTCCGGCAGCGCCCGCCGCAGCGGCCTTCGAATGCGGCGTCGGCAAGAATGACGACCCCAGTCGGGGCGAGCAGGTGGCCGAGGCCTCCTCGTGGCGGCCTCCCCATCCGCAGCAGCAGAACAGAGGTGAGGACCCGTTCCATGACCCTAGTCTCTTCTGCTGTCTCCACCAGCGCCCCGGCCACGACCTGCGCAACTGCCGCACATGGGCCGCCAGTTAGAGGATTTCTACGTGGGTCGCGGTCCCATGCCCGAGCTGCCCGAGGGAGCGGTCGCGGCTCCTACTCCCCAGGACGGCTAGGACCAGGGTTTCCCTGAGGCCCGCGGTCACGTTACCGTCATCTTTGGCGGCACGTCGGCCTACAGCTCCCGCCGCGAGCTAAAGGCCGCATCTCGCAAAGTCCTTCACATCTCCCGTGGCGAGCCCGCGGCGGAGTCCCTGCCTTGGTTCAGCCAGGCCATCACCTTTTCGGTGACAGACTGCCCGGCCGGGCTCTCTAAACCCCAGTGCCTCCCGCTGGTGCTCTGCCCCACCATTGGCAACACCAGAGTTGACCGCGTCCTCGTGGACAGCGGGAGCTCGCTGGACATCATTACGGCGCGCGTTCTGGGCCTCATGCAGGTCCCGCGCTCCAAGATCAAGGACATCACCGTTCCCTTCCACGGGATCGTCCCAGGGTCGTCCCTCCGCCCCGTCGGGCAGGTCGTGCTGCCCATCACGTTTGGCTCCTCCGCCAACTTCCGGACAGAATACATCACCTTTGAGATGGTGAAAACAGAGCTCCCCTACAACGCCATCCTGGGGCGCCCCGCGCTCTCCAAATTCATGGCGGTCTCCCACCAAGCCTACCACGGTCTGAAGATGCCGGCGCCGAAGGGAGTCATCACCGTCCGGGGCAACCAGAAGACGGCCCTCGACTGCGACGAGACCGCCCTGGCCATGGTAGGACAGCTCCCTACCCGTGGTCCCAGCGGCAAGGAGCGCTCCACAGCACGCCCAAAGGTGGCACTGCAGCCGCAGGAGCCCACCAAAACCGTCGTCCTTACGGAGTCAGACCTCTCCAAGGTGGTCCACGTGGGGACAACCCTCGAGGCTCAATAGGAACTCGAGCTCATTACTTTCCTCCGGGCTAACAAGGACGCGTTTGCATGGGAACCGTCCGATATGCCCGGTGTCCCAAGGGAGGTGATCGAGCACAAAGCTAGCCAGTGTCGCCCGACAAGAAACCGTAAAGCGATGTCGAGGCGTGTCCCCGATCGAAGGCCAAGATCATCCAAGACCATTTCGGCAAGCCGCTTGAGGTGTTTCATCCGCAAGTCCAAAGATTTCGATTGGGTCACGAACCCAGTCGTCGTCCAGAAGAAAGGCGGCAAATGGCGCATGTGTGTCGACCACCGCGACCTTAATTCTGCCTGCCCCAAGGATAACTTTTCCCTTCCACGCATAGATCAGCTAGTTGACTCTATGGCAGATTCAGCTTTGATGAGTTTTCTGGATGCTTATTTCGGTTACCATCAGATTGCGTTGTGTAAAGAGGACGAGGAGAAAACCGCCTTTGTAACGCCTTTCGGCACATTTTGTTACACGACCATGTTCTTCAGCCTCAGAAATGCTGGCGCCGCGTTCCAGCGTCTCATGCAAAAAACTCTCACTGATCAAATAGGGCGCAACGTAGAAGTCTACGTGGACGATATCGTAGTCAAGAGCAAGGACGCCCGTGATCACGTGTCCGACCTACGGGAAACCTTTGACAGCCTGAGATAGCACCGGGTCAAGCTAAACCCGAGAAATACGTTTTTGGCGTCAAGTCTGGCATGCTCCTAGGCTATGTGATCGGCGGGGCGAGCATCGGTGCGAACCCCGAAAAGATCAAGACTGTCGAGAAGATGAGGTCGCCGACCTGTGTAAAGGACATCCAGTCCCTTACAGGCAAAATGGCGGCCTTAAGCCGTTTCATCTCCCGCCTTGGGGATCGAAGCGCGCCTTTCTGTAAGTTGCTGCGCAAGCACGATGGTTTCGAGTGGACTGAGGAGGCTGAGGCCGCGTTTCTGCAGCTCAAGCAGTACCTCGCCTCGCCACCCGTCCTCACCACTCCCAAGCTCGGAGAAACCCTCCTGCTATACCTCTCAGTAACACCAAACGCCGCAAGCGCGGTGCTGGCAGTGGAATGAGAAGGGAAGCAACAGCCTATCTACACGCGAAGTGCTCTCCGGGCCAAAGGAGCGCTATCCCGACCCTCAGAAATTGTGCTACGCCTTGCTGATGGCCTCGCGCAAGTTGTGTCACCATTTCCAAGACCACCAGATCATTGTCCCGACTACTTACCCGATCAAGGACATTCTCCGAAACCCGGAGGCCACTGGCCGGGTTGCGAAGTGGGGAGTCGAGCTGGGTGAGTTTGACATCCGCTTTGTATCTGAACGCGATCAAGACCTGTGCCCGGCTGATTTAGTTCTTGAGTTGACGGTAGGATGAGCAAGAGAGAAGCTCTCCAGGTCAAGACGGGCAGGAAGGTCGGTGGACTCTGTTCTTTGACGGTTCACACTAGTCCGGGCGATCAGGATGCGGACTCGTTCTCATCTCCCCCAACGGAGAGCGACTCCAGCACGTCATACAAATACACTTTGCAGCTACGAACAACGCCGCAGAGTATGAAGTCCTAATTGCGGGCCTAAGAGCATGTGCTGCGCTCGACATTAAACGGCTTGTTGCGAAAGGGGATTCGCAGCTCGTCGTTCGCCAGGTCAGGGAGGAGTTTCAGGCAACTGACGACTCAATGGCGCGGTACCTGGCGGAAGTGAGGAAACTGGAGAAGCGTTTCACGAATTTCGAAATCCGCTACATTCCCAGGGAAGAGAATGGCGAAGCTGATAAGCTCGCAAAACTCGGATCCTCGTAAGAACCGGCCCCGCCGGTGGTGCTAGTGCAACACCTTTTACAGCCCTCCATTCCCTCCGGAGAGGAGGCAAAGGGGACGTCTACTACCCCCCAAACCGAGACATCCAGTACTGTCTCATTCCTCGAGCAAAGCACCTCCTGGATGACGCCATTCATCCAGTTCTTAGAGCAGGGGACATTGCCCGAGGACGCTGCTGAGCGTTCCCAGCTAAAAAGGCGAGCCCGAGCTTACCGTCTGCACGGGGACTTGCTGCACCGAAGGGGTGCTAATGGCGTGCTTTGTAAGTGCGTTACCTAAGAAGAAGGTAAGTACCTTCTAGCCGACATACATGAGGGCATCTGCGGCGCACACGCCTCACACATAACTCTCATTGGCAAAGCATTTCGCATGGGCTACTATTGGTCCACTGCGATGAGCGAATCAGAAGCCTTGGTTAAGCGCTGCGAAGCTTGCTGGTATCACGCACGGACGGCGCACCAACTCGCGTATGAGCTGCAAACAATCCCACTAGCGTGGCCGTTCGCGGTTTGGGGCATGGACCTCCTAGGGCCGTTTCCCAAAGGTCTTGGTGGCAAGACGTACTTGTTCGTAGCCATCGATACCTTCACCAAGTGGATTGAGGCCGAGCCGGTCTCTAATATCACTGCAATTGCCGCGGTACGTTTTTTTCGGAGCATCATTGCAAGATTTGGTGTGCCCATCAGGATCATCGCTAATAATGGTACCAAATTCACGAGCCGGGAATTCAACGATTACTGCGAGGAAATCGGCATGCGGCTCGCCCTAGCCTCTGTGGCCCACCCACAGAGCAACGGAGCGGTTGAACGAGCTAACGGACAGCTAGTCCAAGGCATCAAAAAGTGGGTCTACGACGCCCTCAAGGCTAAGCAGCAAGGTTGGGTCGACGAGCTACCTTCAGTCCTCTGGGCAGCCCGGACAACGGCCAGCCGGGCTACAGGAGAAATGCCTTTCCGACTCGTCTATGGCTCGGAGACCGTCCTCCCAACAGAAATGAAACTAGAATCTGATCGCGTTGACTTTGCCAGCTTCGTGGTCAACGACGAGGAGCGGCAGCTGGACCTCGACCGACTTGAGGCGCGTCGTGAGCAATCCCTACTCCGGGCTGCGGCCTATCAGCAGTCCCTGCGTCGCTACGTGGCACGAAACGTACATACAAGGACCCTGCAAGTAGGAGACCTAGTTCTACGACGCATTCAGAACCTCGCGGGCTCCAACAAGCTTAGCCCCAAGTGGGAGAGACCGTACAAAGTAGTCAGCGCGGCGCGCACAGGCTCAGTACGCCTTGCCGACAAGGATGGGAACGAGCTTCCTAGCTTATGGAACATCTCCCTTCTACGGTGCTTCTACGCTTAATTAGGTCGTAAGTTCCCTCATTTCAGTTCGTTTCAGTTCAAAAAAAAACCCTTCCCCCATTCACGAGTCACGCCGGTTTAAGTCTTGACCGTTTAAAACAGCCCGTGGCCAAAGCCCGAGGGCTAAGGATAAAGCATTCCGGAACATTTCCACGACGGGATAAGCCGATCTCTCGCACCCTAGTGAATCTCTGCGCAATGTCGAATTCCTGCGCCCGAAGGTACAGTAAGCCCACGCTGGGTTAGTTTGGATGGCTAACTTGGGCCTCGCAGCGCTCGGGGTTGAGGGATTTTTTGCGTCCAAATTTTTTCTAAGTCCTTAACTTCGCCAAGCCCGCACCGCCGCGCGGCCAAACGAAGCTCGGGGGCTGGGGGTTTTAGCGAATTTTTTCAAGTCCCTAGTTTGTAAAGCCCTTGTTGCACGGCCCAAGCTCGAAATTTGGGAATTCGTAATTTTTCCAAGTCACTCTAGTCTCTAGACCGCGCCCAACTCCAAGATCGCACTTAGACTTGGCCACGGCCAGGGGGCTAGATGATTAGGCGCGCTAAAAACAATCTTTCTAAAGCAATCCGTTTGTCCAAATTTCCTAAGTTCTCCTCAGAACTTCGTTACTGTTCATCTAGTTCCTCTGTTTTTGCTTTTCAGATTCGCAAATTCGCACAGGAAGGAAGAACAAACAAGACTAGCTAGTACAAGTTGCTTAAAGAAATCTGCATTTCACAGGAAGATCTTACAAGGATAAAGATTACATAAAGAGCCAAAGGAGGCCGGGCTTCTGGACTACCGCAAAAGAGGGCGCCGCGCTACTACTCCTACGGCGACGCCCAAATCCTACAATTACGCCGCAGCTCCTACCAGCAGCGATGACGGCGAGCCGGCGGAGCTGCGGACTCCACCGCCGACGACGACGGCGACAATGGCTTTCGCACGGGCGCAGATGGCCCGGGAGCGCTTGGGTGGCGCCTCCGTCGGCCGCGGATTGGGTCGCCCAGGCACACGCACCGGTCCGCATCAGACGACTCCGCCGTTGCTTTAGCCCCTTCCGGCGCAGGTGCTGATGGCCCTGGCGCGCTTGGGTGGCGCTTCCGCCGCCGCTGGTAGTTGATGGAGTCCATAAGTAGCGGCGGAGGCTCCGCCACGATGGCCTCCGCGGCCGCCTCGATCTCCTGCACCGCCGTGATGAGCGGCGGAACCGCCTCGTCCTCCACAGCCAATGCGGTGGCATACGCAGCGTCAGCGGCAATCTGCGCTGCCACTGCGTTCGCCTCCTCCTCCTCCACCGCTTCCGCAGCCGCTACCGCCGCCGCCGCCTCCGCGTTTGCCTGAACTTGGGCATACGCCGCCATCTCGGCCGCCTGGGCCGCGACGACGGGGCCCGGCCAGACCTCCACCGCTGCCCCGGGCTGGATCGGCGGCAGAGGAGGCACCGGCGGTAGATCCTCCGACGCCGCCACCGCCCAGGCTGTAAGGTAATCAGAACTAGCGTCGGAAGACATGCTTTTGGTCCTCTCTCCGTTTTTCTCTGATTTTTTCCTCTGTTTCTCTCCCTCTGGTTGCGAGCTTTGCTTTTTAATCTGAGATTGGGGAAGACTGAGATGGAAGCAGCACGGCACGCCGTGCCTCGCTTTATATAGGTCGGCGGCTGCGCAACGTCCCATCGCGCTGTGGGCTACCCGAAGCGTCGCTGCGCTAGAAGGGGCGAGTAATTAAAACGCACTACGCGAGCTGAAGAGACGCACGCACGCGCCGTCTCGCAGAATACCAACCGCGCTAATCGCTGCGCGACGCGTGTCCCGGTCCCGCTGTCAGTGGCAAAGGAAAAATCACCGCGTGTCGAAGCCCACTGCACCGGCGTGGCCCACTGGTACGAACAAAGACTCAGCGGTCTCCCCGCGGTCTGACGCGTGGCTTAGGCCGGGTGCATGAACCGGCGCGGGTTGTTTCGCCTCCGCATCTGCGCATGGCAAACGTGCCCTCGCTGTTAGCGGTACACTATGCCGCGCTGCAGAGCCCACAGTGCGCGCGATTTGACGCGGTAAACGAAAGGAAAAATGGCTAAGCCCTTCGGCCACCACACTTTACGCGGTATTTATCCGTTAAACAGGCGTTCGAAAGAAAATATACAAAAGCTTATGACGCAGAGTTCGGGAACAAATAGACCGGGTCAAACTACGGCCCACGTTGCAACCTGAGCCTCTCTAGCTCGGTTTCTAAATCCCGGATTCGTGTCTGCGCCTGAAGCAACTCTATGGCTCGTGAGGCCATGTCATTCTGTTCCTGGCGCAGCTTAGCCCGAGCTTCAACGAGCTCCTCCTCCTGTCTCTTCAGGGCTTCTAACTCCGCCATGGACTTCGTTCCAATCTCACGGAGCGCGGCATTCTCCGCCACGAGCTTGTCGCGGGCTTCCTCAAACCCGCGCACGATGGAGTTATGCTTAAACTGAGTGGCCGCCAGCTCGTTGATGGCCGCCTCTCTGCGACTGCGCTCCTCGTCAAAAGCAACCCGAGCCCTGTCTGCTTCTTCACGAGCCGCCTGGGCTTGGCTCATTACAGCCTTCTCCACCTCCTGAGCTTGAGCGAGCCTCGCCATGGCCTCCTGCTCCTTCTCTTGCGCTGACCTTAGCGCGGCCTCTAGCTCAGCGACACGTGCCGTGCCACGAGCCTCGACCTCAGCGGCTAGCCCGTCCGCGCGCTTTATCTGAGCCCGGGCTTGCGCTAGCTTGGTCGAGAGACGCTCGATCTTCGCCGCGTCATCATCTGACTGCCCACCCTTCGCTTCCATCAGCGAGGACGTGCCGGCAATAAGAGTGTAGAGATGAAACAGGGAAAACCGAATCAAGGCACGAAAGATTCAGTGCTTAAGCAGAACGCGCGGAGTTGAGGATGTTACCTTCTTGGTATGAGCAAGCATGCTCTTTGCCCTCGCTCCAATGACGCCGCGCACGTTTCTATCTAGCCCGCGGTCATGGGCCTCCTGTGGCGGCAGGGGCGGGCAGCCAACTGACTCCTCGCTACCATCCTCCGGTGGCGCGGAGCGTGGTGGCGCTGGCGGCGCGGCTGAAAGCGAGGCCGTTGTCCCAACCGCGGCCACCCGCCTCTCAGCGTCGCCCGGCTTTTTGCCCGGCTCGGCCGCCGCCGCGATGGCTTGCTCCGGGGCCAATTCGGCCTTGTCGAAGCCGAGCTGGCGCTTCGCCAGTAGCTGTTTTCAGTTAAATCTGCCGTCAGCTTGATCGCCGCGAGCTCGGTCAGGTTATCCTGCCCGGGAATGGGGTAGATCTTCGGAGGTGGCAGGCCCCTTCGGCCAGCATCCTGCGACCTGGCGGCGTCCTGCTGCTCCACCCATTCTAGAGTGGCGGAGATCCAGCCCGCAGACGCTAGCGGGGCCACGCTAGGCATCACTACGCTTGTCCAACCATCCGGCGTGAGCACACGAACCGGCCAAACCCAGTTGACCAGCAGCATCCGCTGGTCAGGCATCGGAAGCGCTTTCCCGACCGGAGTTTTGAAGTCGTCGGCAATCCTCCTACTGTCGATTGGCCACCACCCATGTGCCGTGCGTCCTTCAACGCGCAGGGGCGTGATCCACAAGGGGTAGTCGCTCAGGACGACTTTCACCGTTTCCGCAACCTCATCGGAAGCGTCCAGTACTGCTACCGGTAGACAATACGATGGCCCTCCGCGGACCGGCTGGCTCTTGCCCCTCAACTCCGCCAGCCCGGCGGCCTCTAGCTGCTGCAACAGGGGCACCCCTCCTCTAAGCTCGACCGGTTCGTCCTTCGTCAACCCGGCAGCCTCTAGCTGCTGCAACAGGGGCACCCCTCCTCTGGGCTCGACCAATTCGTCCTCAGCCGCCATGGCCTCAGCAGGGGGAGGCAACACATCGGCTACTACCTCGGCGCTACGCACTACGATAAAAAGCGCAACGATCAGATGCGAAAACAGAGTGATAGCAGTCAGCACGAGAAACTTACGCGCTGGCTCAAGTTCGGTGTCCTCGTACGCCCCTGGCGTGGGACGCAGAAAGAGCTCTGTCTCTAACCCGCCAACGTGGCTTGTGGTGGGCATGGCCACTTTCCTTCGGCCTGCGGAAACCTTCCTCGTAGGTCCTCGCCGCAGCACCGTTACTGGTGACGGACCCGACACCAGCACAACCTCCTCCTCGTCGCTGTCTGAGGCAGGCCGATATGTCCTTCTCTTCTTCGTAGGCGCCGCGCCCTGAACGCGCGCAAGACAGAACTTAAGGGCCGCTAGTACCTAGCACTCCACCCATGTCAGAGAATGGAAGCTTACAATGCGGCAGCGCTGCGGCGTTTCCTCGCGGCGCCTCTGACTTGTCCGTCTTGAGCTTCGCCCTTGATCGATTGCGGCGCTGGTTCCTTCGCCTTTAAGCGGCGACGGGCGGCGCCGCCGAGACGCCGCCGACGCTTTCCTTGGCGGCGGGCGCGCCGCCGGCGGTTGCGCCGACGAGTCGCCCTCGGTCAAACCCGTGGCTTGAATGGTCTTCTCAGCCGCTCTCCACGTCCGCTGCAAAGCAATTAACACGACTCGTCAAGGCCTCGAGGGCGCGCGCGGCTGTGAATTCGATCAAACACCTTGCGGGCACTTACCTCGGACAGCCTGTCCATCACAAATCGTATGGGACGAGGGGTCTTATCCACAGGTAGCAGCATCCCCGCGATCTGCACGACCTCGCGGGCTGGGAGTCCTGCGTAGCGTCACTAACGGTCACAACATGCCCCGACCTGAAATCAAACATAAGGGTGCGGCTCGCGCCTACCTTCATGGAAGTCCCGGTCCGGATCTTCCCAACCGCCCATGTCGCTGACACACTGCTCGCGGCGCCCCAGCGGGCTGATCCGGTGTCGGATGAAGCCGACGACGACCTCGTAGCCCGTCAAACCCTTCTTAACAAGCCCCTTGATCTCATCCTCTGTGACTTGATCCTCCGGTTGGGACTCGCTGCGCTGAAAGATTGGGGGATCCAGCGCGGCCGAAGAATATTCCAGGGTCGAGCCCCGCTGTTCAGATAGAACCACCGCCGGGCCCAACCATCGACCTTTGTCTTCACCTCGTACTCCGGGTACGATTGGCTCCCCCGGGCTCGGCGCGCGGTCAAATAGAAGACCTCGCCATTGCCCACTTGGTGGCCGATGGGCTTCAACTCAAAAAAGTGCTAAAGGAGGCTCACCGTTGGCCGCACACCGCAGTGCGCCTTGCACAAGAACGCGAAGATAGACATGTGGACGTAGGATTGCGGAGACAGGTTCTCCGGCCTCAGCTCTGTGAAGGCGAAGAAGTCCGCGACGAACTGCGACTCCGGCATGCGAAATCCGCAGATAGCCGAACCCTCGAAGCAGACCAGCTCGTCGGGCTTGGGCCTCGGCTCCGGATCCACGCCGGGAAGTCTCCACGAGTCCGGCTTAACGAAGCTGTCCCTCTCTAGCTCCGCCATCCTCTCCTTCGTCAGAGCGCTCTCTCCGATGACAACCATGGCGGCAGGAAGTAGGAGGCAAGAAGGCAGGGAGCAAGGGGAGAAGATGAAAACAGAGGCACGGGGGACGATTCTGTAGTGTGAGTTTCCCCTATGTAGCGCTGCCTTATAAAAGAAAGCAACGGTCGAAGCGGAAATCGTGGGGATCGTGCCCAAGAAGGCATAACCGCTCCACCTTTCTGTCAAATCAAATTCAATGCCCAGACTTTGGCTCCCGAGCCAAATCATCCCGCGCGGCGCGTGATGGAGATTTTTCTCTAAACCTCAGACCGGCTCGCCGCGCGACCCGCTCGAGGTTCGGGGGCTGGCTGTTGGTGATTGGTAAGCGGCCCACCTCGAGACAGGCCTGGGCTGATTCCGTATCAGCCCACCACACGTGCGGAAAGTCCAAAAAGGCCACCCTTGACCAAGCGCCTAGCCCGCCAGGGTCCGCCCCGAGCTTGACCAGGTCAACCACGCGGCCCTGGGTCTCTGCCAGGGGCGTGGCGCACCTCCCGGGCTTCCCTTAGCTCGGAGAAAGGCTCCGCGAACGGTCCGACTATTCGTGGACAGGTGGCGACAACTGTCGTGCCCCACCGTACTTTCTCCGGCCTTGACCGGAACGAACTGTGTCTCCCCGGGAACCCGCGGCCCTGGGTAGGACACGCGTCCAGCCCGGTTTGTCGTTTGCCTTCTTTGGCGAAACAGAGCGGTTGTTACGCTTCTGCGACGCCCCTAACTAGGCGGCGCGAGGTCTGGCCGACCCGATCAATGCCATATTGGGGATAAAGGGAAAGTACTTTCTCCCTAAAGAAGGTTTTCTCCCGTGATCGGCGCCCCAAGACAAACACGTATCCAAGATAACTGACCGGCTTCTCCTGCGGGCTCGAGACCGGACGAGCCCTAGAAGCGAGACAAAAGCATCGCCACTGAAGCAACGACCGACGCGGGCCCACCGCGTCGACAGGCGACCGCCGCGCCTATAAAAGGAGGATTCCTGGACGTTCAAGGGGATCCGAGATCCGGAGCACACAGCGCACGAGCCACCTCCATCCGAAGCTTCCTTAGCAAGTAGCCTTAGTCCTTATTCACCACCGTTGTAAGCTCGGGATCGGTGCCTCCAAGCCCGGTCTCGGCACCTCTGTACTTTTTTCCACCATATAATCAACAAGACTGGAGTAGAGCTATTACCCGGCAGTGGGGACTCGAACCAGGGTAAATCACTTGTGTCTTCACGGTTTGTATCGTTTTCCTTTTCTTCCCTCTGTACGAAGGATCTGTACCCGGATCACCAAGTTGCACCAGGCCCTTATGCAGGGAAGGCAACATGACCTTAGCCCCAAGAGCTTGGCGCCTTGGCCGCATCTTCTTGAGAAGGGTGGTCGTTGGGCCTCACACCAACTACTAAATTAAATCTGCCGGTCCGTGGTCTCATTGCTTTCTGCGGGAGGCGCGTTTCAGTTCTGACACATTCTCTCTCTCTCTCTCTCTCTCTCTCTCTCTCTCTCTCTCTCTCTCTCTCTCTCACTCTCTGTCTATGTGCCGCCAACACCGCCCCGTCGTGCTCCTCACCCAAGCCGCCGCCCCCTCTCTCCCTCCGCCGCCCCTCCCTCTCTCCTGCCGCCCCCACTGTTGCTGCAATTGATTGATGAATTCATGCTCCATGACCATTTCGGTAAGAGTACTATTTGCTGCATTACATTGTAAGGTTTAATTTTTGTCATCAGCTGTCCATGCGAGCTTCGTATTCTATATATACTGCATATAGCTAGCTCATTAATATTTTTTCAATGTAAGCAGAAAACGTTAGTGCTAGGACATGCATATTTTCTCAGTGGCCAATATAATGAACCCGGATTTTTCGTCCATTACAGGAAATAGTAATTGGATGCTCATTATAGTTCAATGCTGTCAGAACGGGATATCAACGTGAATGACAACATTGAACATGGTTTGCCAGGATACTGGACCAAAATGTGAGGATTTAATGATCTGGGATGCCATGTAAATAGAAATTTCTTCGCAGATCCATTTTCGGTTATCAAAATTGATGTTGTTTTCACATTTGTGTTATCGTTTGAGTTTTCTTTGCACACATGGTTCTTGATTGTTTCTTTATTCAGATAATTGGACTACATGGATCTTGTGCACTCTTTAGGGAGGTATCTACGAACCTTGTTTTTGCTTAAACAGTAAGTAATAGATTACTTTGATTTCTATTCAGCATTGTTCAATTCGGCCTTTTGTTATTGTAAGTTTGTAACGTTCGTGATGTTCTACTTTGATGAAGCTTGCCCTCTTCTTCGGCCCATCGGTTTAACATTGATAGCGTTGATGGAGTTTTTCTTAGTTTGAAAAAGAAGTAATCTCACTGATACTTTTCTCACTGACTTTATATTTGTAGTTCCATAACAGTGATAGCCTACATAAAACACACTTCCTGGCATGTTCTCTTTAATGTTAATTCGGATCGGTGTTAATGCTTAACATTGTTTGGGATGCACTGTGTTCGTTTTCATGCTCCAGTAGTTTTTATTTACCTTTTTGTTGCGGATGTTATAATGATTCCAGTAATTTTTATTATATAAGAAGGGTTTCATATAATGTCGCGAACTCCAAACAACAAATCCTCGAAAGGAAATTGTTTCCTTAATTCTTATTACATACTATTTGCAAATGTCATTCCTTAATTCTTTAATGTTAATTTTGATCACCGTTAATGCTTAACATTGTTTGGGATGCACCGTGTCGTTTTCATGCTCTAGTAGTTTTTATTTACACTTTTGTTGCGGATGTTATAATGATTCCAGTAGTTTTTATTTATTGGGTTTTAGAATTTTGATCTATAAGGCTTCAGAAGTGCATTATTGGGTTTTATTTTTACTGATGGCAGATAAAACATTTCTTCTCGGTGTGATTTCTTGAATATAAAAGAAGGGTTTCATATAATGTCGCGAACTCCAAACAGCAAATCCTCGAAAGGAAAAGAAGGTATTTATAATTGTCATATCCATATTTTATTTTTAATTATGGTTTCCTTAATTCTTATTACATACTATTTGCAAATGTCACTGCAGTGTTTGTCGATCATAGTGTCCCAAAGAGGCCATGCCGCATTACACCTGGTTCATTATGCATTCGAGAAAACTTAAATGCTAGGCTACAAAATGAATCGGATGACAATGATCTTGAGCTATACTTTTATGACAATGATCCCACACTTGCTCATCGATTTCGGCATTCTCCTAACTTGGACCAACAGGTCATAAGAAATCTTGTCAACATTATGCGTGGTAACCCGTATTCTCAGACCTTTAGGAATCTCGGGCAGGTCGGAGATCTCGATGAATATCGTGCCACTCTAAACCTTGATCCTAGGTTGGACCAAAGGATTTACAATACACCTATAACTTCAGAGGTAGCTGCCATATGGGTTGAGGGAAATGAGCTATGCCCGGGGTTCGATCGTAGCATCAACCTGTACGGAAACAACAACACGAGGCATACCATCTAGCCACACTTTGGTTGTTACGACCCACTGTTGTACCCTCTATTTTTCCCAAAGGGCGAGCTTGGATGTCATCAAGACATCCCGAAGGTTGGTGTGTCTGCTGCACAGACGACTGCTAATCCATCGGACGACCATGACGAGGAAGGTTAGTGACTGTATAACATAACATAATGCTCATACTTGCATTTTACATCATTTAACACGTTACCAAATTGCCTCTGTAGGGAGTGGTAACAGGTTCACCATATCTGCTAGAGAATATTACTGCTACAAGTTTTAGATACGTCGTGGTATATTCAACCCTGTTTTATATGGGTCAAGTCTCTTGCAACAATACGCGGTTGATATGTACATCAAGATAGAGACAGCGCGATTGAACTACATCAGATATAACCAGAAGAACATAAGGGCAGACCTTTATCAGGGATTGCTTGGTAGCCTCGGAGTATGTGAAATTCGTGCCGGCGCGGTTGGAAAAAGGATAGTCTTGCCTCCTTCGTTCATAGGGGGAGGTCGTGACATGAAGCATCGATTCCTAGATGCTATGGCTTTGGTACAGCGATACGGCAAGTCAGACGTGTTCCTCACGATGACATGAAACCCATATTGGCAAGAGATAATGGATGAGCTTTGCTCGGTCAGACTCCAAGTGATCGCCCTGACATCATCGTACATGTGTTCAAGGCGAAGCTGGAGGAGCTCAACAAGCAACTCTTCGAGATACATATTCTCGGGAATGTTGTTGCCTATATTTATGTGGTCGAGTTTCAGAAGAGGGGCCTTCCGCATGCGCATTTTCTCCTAATAATGAACGGACGATATAAGTTGACATCTCCGGAGTAGTATGACTGCATCATCTCGGCCGAGCTGCCAAATAAGACCAAGTATCCAGAGTTATACAAGATGGTCGTAAAGCACATGATGCACGGCCCTGCGGGAGACTAAAACCGAACAATGTGTGCATGAATGAGAAAGGTGAGTGCAAGTGCCACTACCCTCGCCCTTTTAACTCTGAAACTATCCAGGGCACGGATTCTTATCCCTTGTATAGAAGACGTGATGATGGGAGTAAAGTTAAAGTTCGAGGTGCATGGCTAACAAACAGATGGATTGTACCATACAATCCGTACCTCATAAGGATGTTTAATTGCCACATAAATGTTGAGGTGTGTTCTAGCATAAAGGCTGTCAAGTACCTTTTCAAATACATAAACAAGGGGCATGACCGGGCTTCTGTTTCTCTCGGTGAAGCCGGAAGCAACGAGGAAGTCGATGAGTACAAGCGCGAGATTGGCAACACAAAATAGAGTACAAGCGCTTCCCTGAGTACAATAGGTTCGTATTAATTTTTTTATTCTTTATGCGCTGTTTGGTTGAATAGTAATAAAGATTGTATTAGATCGGATGGATCTAATATAATACATATCCTTCATTAGTCTATAAATCGCCACCAAAACTTTGATCTTTTACACAGGTGGGTGCATTTTAGTGATATTAATTTTGAACATATGTACCAATCATGTTGGAAGGTTCGAGCAAAAGTGATTTGGAAATCAAGTATTAGAGAAACCAGAACTTATAAGACGCCCTACATCCATCTGATTTTTAGCGATGAGTTTGTAAATGTTTATTTGAAAAATGAATTAAACCAATTATTTATGCTTATTATTTTAAATGTTCCAAATATCTTTTTATTGGGACAGATGTAACAATTATTTATTCCTTTAATTAATTCTAAACAGGGAACAAAGATTGAGGCTTTTGCACACTTGTGACAGGCAGATCGTTTTAATGTGATTTTACGCCTTGGTCTAATTTATGACTTTGAAGGTGTTGGTTTTCAACCTACGGATTGGCCACCTCCTCAGGTATTCTTGGCCATTAAATCTGACTATACTCTTAGTCTTAGCTATGAGACAAAGGTAACGACGCCAGTTAGGCTTGTCGAATGGCCACCCATTCCAAGACACTTCATGGATTTCGATGAAGTGTACAGACGTCCAAACCGAACACTTGCTGGAAATGCTATACAATTAACCATTCGTAAAATCTCTATTACAGTAATTTTGTTCACACATATGCTAATATTTTAATTTGCTACTTCATGCAGATATTATAGGTTTAATTGTTAGCATTGGTGACATCAACACACACATCACACATGGTAGAAGGGTTCCAAGTCGGAATGTTGTTCTTATGGGTCTTCGGTATGATCTTACCAGTTACCATACTAAAATATTGATTAACAATAAATTTATTGTTCTTCTTTAACATTGTCCCTACTCGATCAGCAAAAACCTGATTTTATTACGAGTATGGGATGGCTTAGTCTTGCGCAACATTCATCGATGGCGTCGTGCAGAGGACAACTTCCAGTGCTTCGCTGCTACGCTCGTGAGGATCAATAAGAATACTCTTAATAAGTGTATACACCACATTTATCATTGATCCTAACATGGTGTGCATTTCGCATGTTTTTAACTTTTTGTTATTTGTTATTCATGAATAGTCAGCCTATCTACGACGGATGAGAGTGAGATTTTTTCAGTGCAAGCTCTCTTTATGCTGATGCGTTGGGAGGTAAATGTTTGTCCCATCTCAATATTAACGATATTTATTTATTTTTTCTTTGTTGGAAAGTAAATTGTTTTTTGGTCCATACTAACTACTTATTTATTTGTTGTGTAGGCCTCCGTGCTAACCTACTAAGTGATCGTGAAAGTGTTCGGCGCTACGTCGAAGATTCCAACGAAACTACGATTAAAGCAATTACTAAGTGATTGTCGGGGATTAAATTACGGCCCATTGCCATGGCCCACTCCCTGACGGCCTAATCGAACAGCCTACCAGGGCCCAGCTTCCTGGAAGGTTCTATCTGGCCCATATGCATCCCGCCAACAGCTTCGGTGGCGTGGTGCGTAGTGGCCAAGGAATCGTGTTTGAGTCCGTCTCGAACAAGAGTCCTGCACGGCTACGTGAAGACCCGGACGTTGGTTTCCCGGATTGGATTAGGAGTCGTGATCCCCAAGACTAGGAGTATACCTTATCTGTCGAGAGATGTATTTGGCATGTACTGAGTTAAATTCTGATTTAAATAGTTAGCCCGGCCCAATATTCCTCCGGTAGATCGGTTCATCAGCACTATATAAACAGAGCCCCTACGGCATTGAGGGGGCATCTGGCGTCTCATAGGCATCTGATGACGAGACCCCTGGCATTGAGTTTTACATCTTAGCATCTAGCTTAGATCCCTGGACTTTAGATTTTCGCATACTACCCGCCGAGACCTGCTGATCTCGCCGAGTTCCCCCCTTGTATTCTCTTTGATATAAAGAAATTTGGGACGTGAGGGCTATTATCTCCCGAGAGGCTGAACCGGGATAAAACCCTGTCTCCTGTTCGTTCTTTGTTCGTGGTTGTTCGCGTGTCTCCTATCTCCTCTTTGAAGAACCTTGGTTGACTTGGGTCGATATCCCAACCGTCGACAGCTGGCGCCGTTCGTGGGGATACGCAGATCGAGCATGTCGAACTCTATCAGCGACCAGGAGATTCTCCCTGAGGACTACGACTCAGAAGGGCAGGATGTCTCTTCCTGTCGGATCGGATCGATCCTTCGACCTTGATCGCCTTCAAATCCGGTTCCCACTCGCGCTGCGGTTTGGATCTCTTCGCCGGGCGGCTCTTCGCCGGGGCGCGTCTGATCCCCGCGACGAGCTCCGTGCTCGAAATTTGGATCTTTTCGCCGGGCAGCTCTTCGCCGGCGCGATCTAGTCCCCGCGACGAGCTCCGTGCTCGGGATCGGATCAAACTCCTTCCGGATCCCGGCCATTACGCTGGCGGTGGATGACGGAGAGGCGATCGACACTTGGAACATCGACCGACCGTTAGTTCCTCGTGTAGGTCTTCGCTTCCTAACTTCGCTTTTTCTCAAATTTCGCGCCTTAGTTCGTCCAAGTCTCTCTGGCGCCATGTAAAGTTCAACCCATTGAGCGGTGAATGTTCGACCCCTGCGCCCTCCTCACCACTTGTCTTCTCGGACTACTCTTTCTCTCTGGTAACACTTGATGGTGCCGGTCTTGCGAACTCTTGGCTCCGCAATCTTAAGGGTTTTCCTGCCGTATCTAGTTTCAACAAGTTCCTAAACTTCGAGTTGCGTAACACGGCAACCTTGACCTTGCGGCTAAGCTTGCTCTCGTAAGCCCTCCATGGCAGAGGCACTTACCGCTCACGGCACAACCACTTGGCAAAGCTCGCTCTCGTAAGCCCTCATGGCGGAGGCACTTTCCTTGTTCGGTTACCTTGAATCGCCTACCTTACGTTAACGAGTTCTCGAGCGAGTCGATCAGATCGGTGCCGCTCTAACTCTCTACGCACGTGCTTGAAGTCGCAAGTTCAGGTCTTCATGCATCGTCCATACCGGGCTAGGCGTCGCTCTTTCTCTTGTGCACTGTTCGAGTTCGCAAACTCAGTCCTCGGAGTAACTGCACAAGGGGGGGAGTTAGGCTAAGCGTTCTACCGGTTTTTCTTAAAACTTTCTAGCGCTGTCAGCCTTACTCTTGGTTTCTGTTCGTCCTTGTCTTTTCTTTGCTCTTTTTGCGAAAAAATTGCTCGGTCGACTCTCGCTCGATTCAAGCTGCCGGCGGTCTTGAGTCGCTCGGCCAGCTCCTCGGAGGACTACCTCTCCTCGGTCAGTTGGGACTTGAGCTGAATCTCGGCAACCCCGGTACGTTTTCAGTTTTCCAGTTCCTTTCCTTAGCGTTGGTTTTCCAAAACCTCGTTGGTCTTTCGCTCCCTTAGCGCTCCTCGCGTGCGAGCATGTCTTTTTATCTGGCGACGACCATGCGGCTCGGTTAACAAGCGGTGCACCACCGATGGAGTTCGCCCACCGTAGTCGAGTCTCATCGCGCGGGCATGCCCACCGTAGTCGATTCTCATCGCAACGGCACTTCGCGCTGGTTCCGCACTCGCCGAGGCGACACTAACGCCGCGGGTCCATGCCCGGATAAGATTTCGCCGACGCTTTTGCTGCGGCTAAGGTCCCGATCGCCTTCTCGATTAGCGGTCTTAGCCTACGGCGGGCTGCACTTGCCGCACACGCGTCTTTTTATCCATGCTCGTCCTTCAGCACGGTAATTGAACAATGCACCACCCACGAGTCACCTTGCCATGAAGCGATTCTCATCGCAAGCGGGCACTCTGGCGTCGGTTCGCGATTCGCCGAGGTGACACTAACGCTATTGGGGGACGTACCCGGAAAAATTATGTCTTGTGCGGGTAGGTCGTCCTTAGCGTGTTTTCCAAAACTCGCTTTGCTCTTTTTAGAGCCTGTTCTTGCTCTTTTTTTGCGCCTTGCTGGCTCGTTTTCTTGTTTGTCTTCTGCAGGAAATACAGGAGCGGGGAACGTCAGACTCCGGTGATGGTCGTGGCGAGGTTCCAGGCTTCCCACCAAAACCAATGTATGCATCCCTCTCTTCCCGGGTTTGCTCCGCGCATGCCTGTGGATCGATTCACTACCACGTATGATTTCTTGCCTTTGCCCGGTACTGACCTTCACAGTTCGGCTAAGTCAAGGTAGTGCGCCACCAACGGAGTCATGCCCACCGTAACCCGATTCTCATCGTAACGGGCAAGCCCATCGTAAGCCGATTCTCATCGCAGCGGGCACTCCAAGCGTCGGTTCTGCACTTGTCAAGACAACGCTAACACTGTCGCAAGGAATACGTCATGGGTAAAGCGTTGATTTCACACGTTCTCTTGCGGCTCTGGCGCATCGGGTTGTGATTCACCTCGCCGACAGGCGGTTCTTCGTCCGGATCACAGATCGGTCCCCGCGACGAGCTCCGTGCTCGAAATTTGGATCACCTCGCGACCGGCGACTCTTCGCTCGAACACGGGCTCCTAAGATGCGTCTTTGCCTGGTCGCACTTTCTGGTTCCTTTAACGAGCTCCGTGCTCGGGGACTAAATCTCTGTACCTGGTTCCTTTGGCGAGCTCTACGCTCGGGGACTGGGTCACCTTCCCCCTCGTATGCATCGTCTGCTCCTAGCACACGATCTACGTCTGGGGGCACATCACTTTCGCTCCTGAGCACGACATTTGCTCGAGAGCGCGATCTCTATTTCCTCGGGCAAGCTCTAGCCCGAGAGGTGGTTTCCCTGTTTTCGTTCATGCTTTCCTGGGCATCTGAATGTCTGGATGCAGCAGCACGAGTCCGTCTCGCGACTTGCTATGTTCATTCTCCCGGAAGATCTGATCTTACCGGATGCGGTGGTACGCTCTTCACTACTAAGAATCCAATCCCTCCTTGATGACGTTCAGCCTCAAGGAGATGATTCACCTCACTTCTTCCGATTTCTGTATCGAGGGCTGGGTACTTTGCTCGGACAGATGTCGTTCCCTGTTCGATGCAACAGAGTTGCTCGGCACCTGGCGGGTTTGTTCGGTCCCGAACAAGTATTGTTCGGTTGAACCATAACCTGTTCGGTCGCCTGTTGCACGTCTTTGTAGCAGAAAAAATACCCTCTTCATGACTTAGAGTCTCAAGAGGAAGACCCCACTCTAGTGAGTCCTTCCACTTGAGTCTCGGGGGCTAGCTGTCGGGGATTAAATTACGGCCCATTGCCATGGCCCACTCCCTGACGGCCTAATCGAACAGCCTACCAGGGCCCAGCTTCCTGGAAGGTTCTATCTGGCTCATATGCATCCTGCCGAACAGCTTCCTGGCTGACGTGGTGCGTAGTGGCCAAGGAATCGTGTTTGAGTCCGTCTCGAACAAGAGTCCTGCACGGCTACGTGAAGACCCGGACGTTGGTTTCCCGGATTGGATTAGGAGTCGTGATCCCCAAGACTAGGAGTATACCTTATCTGCCGAGAGATGTGTAAGTTCAAGCCTCCCATGGGCTAATTGATTTTGGTAATTGATGGCAACTAGGCCGTACAGCTGGAACGCCAAGGATAAGGACCTTTGTTTAATAGTTCTTCTATTTTCCTTGTGTGCGTCTTTCTCAACTACATCTCTCTGGTTGCAGGGTCCCACTGAGCACAGGTCATAGGGGTTCCTAGAGAACTAGTTGTTAGCCTTTAGCGAATCATCTAGAGCGAGTCCACCTGTCTAGGTTCGAGAGAGTTCGGAGAGTTCGGGGAGTGATAACTGTTCGAGGTTTCAGAGCCGCCAAGTTCCCAAGCCAAATATTACATTTAGGCGCGAAACCTCCCGCCTAAATGATTTGAACCTCCCATTGTGTCCACAAATCGACAAATTGTCCCTTGACCCAAGCGTGGTGACGAGAGAGAGGCGAAGCGAGGCGAAGTCGGAATTTAGCCTCTGTCGGACGTCGTCCGATCGCCATCGGACGGCGTCCGTAAGCCTAAGCCAAAATTTTGGCCAAGTCCGAGACGACCCTCTCGTCGGACGGCGTCCGACCGCAGCCGGACGGGTCCGATAAAGATGGATTTCCCAAAGAGAGCTTGAAAATGGCTAAGTCTCAGCGAACCGTCCTGTCTTGGACGGCGTCCGTCGGGGACCGGACGGCGTCCGGTGAAGTAGAAAATCGACGGCGAGGAGCATCGGACGGCGTCTGGCGAAGGCCCGACGGCCGCCACCCACTGTCGGACGGCGTCGACCAGCACCGGACGCGTCCGATGACGGCTAAACCATGAACGAACACTTGGCGGGCGCACTGTTTCGCTGTGGCGGCCTTCGCCGACGACGTCCGGTCGGTCACCACCGGACGGCGTCCGGCAAAGCACAAAATGGCCTCGACCTTCATCGGGACGGCGTCCGACGGCGACGGACGGCGTCCGTCGGGCGATCTGAATCTTGCGATTTAATCTGGACCGTCCATTTCTAGGGTTTCGCCTTGGGGCTATAAATAGGGGCTAGGAGCACGGGAGAAACTTGAGAGAGCCTACCCTAGCGACCACCTATTGCCTTAGCCACCTAGAGAGCTCCTCCCATGGTTCCCACCTCCATCTAGGGTTCCATGTGCTTAAGAGATTGAAGAGAGAGTGAGGAAGAAGAAGAGAGCATCCCCTAGCCTCCTCCTCATCATCTCCAAGGTTTATGTCCTCTCCATGGTTGCCTTGCCATCCTCCATGGTGGGTTGAGGTTGAGTGTCTCCGGTCTTGTGCTCTTGGGATTCTTGTCACCGTGAGACACCGTCATCGCCGAGCTTCACCAAGTGTATCATAAGCAAACCCTTCTCCGTGAAGGTCACCGTGCTTCCCACGGTGCTTCCTCTCCGATTCGTCGGGGTGTGCAAAGTCCGCCGTGTGTCGCGGCCATCTCCGTGTGTCGGAGGTGCCAAAGCGTCCGTGTGTCGGATCCAAATCCTCCATGTGTTGGGGGTACCTCATGTGTTGAGGTGAAACCCACGTGTGTCGGTGGTCGGTGCCGTGTGTCGGTGCCGTGGGTGTGAGAACTCGCGTGTGAGGAACTCGCCTCCGTGTGAAGGTTTGGAGCTCGCCACCATGTGTTGGTGAAGAGCTACCACGAGTGGATTGAGGGCTAGGGACGAAAGAGTCCCGACTTCTCTGTGAGAAGTTTCCTCAGCGGAGACGAGGTGCTCATGTGTTGAGCACGAACTCGATAAACAACTTCGGTTTCGTCTCCCGTCTCATCAATTTACTTCCGCACTTTGAATTGATCGCTGAGTGTGAGTGCCATCGAGCCTCCTAGTAGTCGCTTGTGCATTATTGTGATCACTTCCGCAACTAGACTCTAGGTCAATCGATATCTTGGGTTCCTAATTTGACAAACTAAGCAAGCAAATTAAAAGAAGAAAAACTTGAAAAGAGCCGATTCACCCCCCCTCTCGGCCTAGGATCCTTACAAGATGTATTTGGCATGTACGAGTTCGTTACAGTTTCGTAGTTAGCCCAGCCCAATATTCCTCCGGTAGATCGGTTCATCAGCACTATATAAACAGAGCCCCTACGGCATTGAGGGGGCATCTGGCGTCTCATAGGCATCTGATGACGAGACCCCTGGCATTGAGTTTTACATCTTAGCATCTAGCTTAGATCCCTGGACTTTAGATTTTCGCATACTACCCGCCGAGACCTGCTGATCTCGCCGAGTTCCCCCCTTGTATTCTCTTTGATATAAAGAAAGGTTGGACGTAGGGCTATTATCTCTCCCGAGAGGCCTGAACCAGGATAAAAACCCCTGTCTCCCTGTTCGTTGCTGTTCGTGGTTGTTCGGCGTGTCTCCTATCTCCTCTTTGAAGAACCTTGGTTGACTTGGGTCGATATCCCAACCGTCGACAGTGATATTCAAAGGATTACTATATTCAAACTTATTTAATCATTGTATAAGATAGTTGCATTTTTTCATCGGCAAATACATTTATCTATAAATGGTGTTAAGTGTCAAAGTGCACGTATTTTATTTCTTTGTTATTCATATGTGCCGACTTTATTATTTTTTGTATATACTATTAAGTATTACATTTTACAATATTTTTTTAGTCTTATATAACTCTTTTAGAGGGCTCTCAACGTTTTGATTCAATCCAACCGAACTATGAATCAAAGATAACATAAAAACATACACCCGGTTCGAATCCTATCTACACCAAAATTCCACCTCTGTGTTGGGACCTCTAACTAACATTGGTTCCTATCCGTATCGGTGCTTATCTGTTTGCCTGAGCTCCTGTAAAAACAATCGGATGGGCCGGAAAATTTGGCGCAGAGGCCAGATCGAATACTGACACAAGGCATCGATTTGCTTGACAAACACCCAAGCAGCCAGGGCATCTGCCATCAGCTACACAGTACATTGATTGAGAAAAGGTATTGAATCAGCTCTCCCTCTCTGTTAGCACCGTATTCCTCTGTCTGTCCTCCCTCAACTTCTTCCCCATCCACTCACAAAGCTACTGGACGAGGCCCTCTTTTTTAGCCTGGTGCGGACAGAGATGGCGCCGCCACCTCCTTCTTCATCCGTTGTCATTAAATAATATATGCGACTCTGCATCTCGACTTCTGCATGTTTAGTATTTAATATGCCACGAGTAATTTTTTTCATATCATCATAAGGTTAAGCCAAACTCTTGAGCTGTTCTGACTCCATGGAAGGAGGATCTTCTTCGAATACCACTGACCTATCCTATGTTACAGGCATTTATCGAGTCGGCATGTACAAATTATTTGTCGAGTCCTATATTTCCTCTAATTGCATACGCATGTTTTTCATAATGCCAACGTGTTGAATCTAGCATTGTCATCTATAGCTGTAAAAAAAATTTATGAAGTCGCGATGTGTGCGACAACGGTGCATCTTCTAGGGGTGAACTATGGAAACATAGATAATGTACTTCTCGTGAAGGCGGAAGGACTTGCGATATTCAATCCAGTCTTCAACTGCACGATGGTGGTGCACGTGAAGACTAACGCAAAAGGTGGCTTCAAATTTACCGTCCACGATGACGGCGATTTATATGCGTCGGTTTCTACTCTAGATATCGCTGAAGAACTTTAGGACACTAGAGAAAGTTTTGGACATGTCAATATGACTTTCTGTCTGGTACATCGAATAATTTCATTCAATGGTGTTGCTTCCGATCCATGCATCACCACTCCTGTTGTGGAAAAGCCGTCTGTTGGAGAGATAAGAAATAGTACAGACATGCGTAATGCTACAACTGAGCATCTTAAATATATGGCTAGTAATTTCAGAATTACTCCGTATCCTCAAAATGGTATGTATATTATCATTTTATTCGCTTGTGGATTTCTTGCATTGCGTTTAACATACATCTACTTACATATTTGATATGTGTAACATCACGAAAGATAGGGAAGACCATGGTCAACCTACTAGGAGTGTAGTATGGCACGGTTGATAACGTGCTTCTAATAAAAGTACAAGGGGTTGCACAATACAATCATGTGTTTAATGCAATGCGAGTCATGGAAGCCAAAGTTCACAATAGGGTAGGATTTCGTTGTGCCGTTCATTTCAATGGAGACATCTTTATATCGGTCCGGTCATCAGATGTTGCCGATGACCTTGAGGATACAAAAGAAGCTTTGGCATGGTAGACGTGGTATTCAGGCGTATCCACTGTCTACTTTCTTTTGAAGATGCAGATTTGGATCCATGTACCTCAAGTCCAATTATGTCACAACCTTCAATTGGGATGATGAGGAATAAGAGGAAGCGTCGTTTTAGTATTTAAATTTACATCCTTTGATTTTTGGATCATGTTTCATTTTGAAGCATAACTGACCGTTGATGCCTATTAGTAAATCACTTTATTTTTTGGTTCACATTCACAATTCATATATTTACGATTCAAATGGGCATGCTTGAAGAGATCTTTTTATATGTGATTGATATTCACAGCCATATGCTTGCATTTTATGACTATCATGTCATAATGATTATGTGATTTAGTTTTTTATTTCTTCTGATGGTTCCTAAATTTTATCATAGTGTTAGGTGATTTAGTATTTTTATTTCTTTAGTTGGTTCCTAAATTTGGTTATTGTGGTGGTTGATGACCAATAATTTTTATGTCAAAAAATGTTTCAACTTAAACGATCCAAGCTACAACATGTCACGTGCTACACTCTCGATCTTTCCTGCAAATCACCCTTCATGCTTATATTTTTGTCTATGAATTATGTTTTCCTTTCATCCATTTATGGTCCGTGGCAGAGCACGGGCATTTTACTAGTAATATTATTAATCAAAGATCTTGTCTTCCACGATTATGGCTTCCAAGATTTAGAAATTGGGTAAAATTTTTTTAGGACAATGAAATGAAGATAGTTTGTAGAAAAATTTTCAAGGAGCTATTTTCATGAACATTTTTAAAAGTCTATTTTTTTTGTGGGATGTTACGTTATGTTTCATCAATTACTTATCCACGTTTTTTTAAAAACAATCCATTTTTTTTGCATGGGACCGGATATCCAATCCCTAGCAAATCCATGAAATCAAATGTTGTATGATATCCATATTAGATTCCAACTTTGAGAGCTGTATTTGCTCATATGTTGATTCACAAAAAAATGCTCTCTCTGATCACAAAAAGAAGTCGTCCTTAACTTTTGAACACGCCTTTGAATTATCTTTTTGAATAAGACGAATGGTCAAAGACGTGTCCAAAAGTCAATCTCGACTTCTTTTTGTGACCGAAGGTAGTAGTATGTTTAGATTTGTTTTCAAAAATACTTTAACAACATTAAAATTTAAGTTGGTTTATAAATAAACTATTATGGTAATTAGTGGTTAAAGTTGTGTCTTGGAAACCACGCAAAGTTAGAAACAATAAACATTTATATTCGTGAAAGAAGGGATTGTTATTCTAGAACGAAGGGAGCATCTCGGACATCGTCTTCGTTCTTAGAAATATTTGGATTTGGATTGGTAGTCCGTATCCATATAGGCCTTGTTTGTTTCAGATTAAATTAAATTAAATTAAATAAAAATTTGTTATTTTTGTATAAGCCAAATGATGTAATGTTTTGTAGTCATTCTTATGGGGTTTTAAATAGTACTTTTTAAAATTTGTAAAATATTTTTTCATAATTTTTTAAACTCGTTAAGACGTATTTTAGAGGGTCACGGATTTGCTACAGTAAAACGCAACTCTACATTAATTTAAAACAAACAAGGCCATAGATAATCAAATATGAATTCGTTTGATCGTATCGGTGTGCACAGTGCACACCAGTGGATCCCTCACGTGACGTCACGCACAGGACAGAAGTCATGCTTCCTTCCGTCCGTGTCCGTCTACCGCAGGGTCAGGCGGGGCAGCAGCGACCGTCAAGGACAGAGCGCGCATTCAATGCGGCCCGCGTCTGCCTGCCAAGCCCACCACCCCCCTCCCCCCTCTCTCCCCTCCCCTTTTTTGCGTTCACCCCCTCCCCTTCCCGTCTTATTACCCCCTCCCCCTCCCCCACGAGCGAAAAGCAACCCACGCGGAAACAAGGGGAGGGGAGGAGAGCCCCCCACTCCCACCAACGCGAAAAGGCCACGCGACGCCAGCGAGCGTACGGCGCACGAACTGCGACGGCGACAGCACACGGCAGAGGCAGAGAGAGAGAGAGAGAGAGAGAGGAGTCCAGAGGAAGGAAGCGGAGCGAGCAGGCGGTGCCGGGGAGGGAGAGCGAGGTCGAGGTCCAGGCGCCGCCGGCGCTCCGGCGCTCCGGTCGAGGCCGCCGCCCGCCGATCGCTGATCGCTCGCCGGTCTGCGGGGCGGCGGGCGATGGAGCCGTACGCCGCGGAGAAAGACGGCGGCGGAGGGGGAGGGGGTGGCGGCGGCCGCGCCGACCCTGAGACTGGTCTGGAAGGTGCGCGGCCGAATTCCGCGCTCCGCCTAGGCAATCGGGGAGCAGGGGGGCGCCTGCTGCGTGGCGCTTGTGGTTTTACTTTTGGGCGGGTTTGGGGATGTCGGTTGCTAGGGTTTTGGATCTTCGGCGCGGCCTCGCGCGCGCGAATGTGCTTAATCCTTTGCTTTTTGTTTGTGGCAGAGTCTATGTGGGGGCTGGGGCTCGGCGGCGGCGGCGAGGCAGCGGCACGGCTGCCGGAGCGGCCGGGCGAGGCGGACTGCGTCTACTACCTCCGCACGGGCACCTGCAGCTACGGAGGGAACTGCCGCTACAACCATCCCCGCGATCGCGCCGCCGCGGTGAGCTACCCATACACTCTTCTCTCCGTTTTATCTCACCCCTCGTGCTCTGCTTTCCCTTGAGTGCAACTCAGCAGCTGTGGCCTGTTTACCTAGGACTCTGTCTCTCCTCTCTGATAATGACTGGCGCGTTGAATTACAGCTGGTTGGTGTGGGTGGAAGCTTCAGGACAAAGCTCTTGGTTCTAATCTGACTGTAGCTATGCTTGCGAGTTAGGGGCTTATCTCGGGTGCCTGTAAGACAAAGCTTATTGCGCAGTCGTTAGTAGGTTTCTTTGCTTTTATTGATTTGTTTATGGTTTGGTGTCTTATTCTTGTGGTTGATGTGATGTGATCAATTAAGAGCTCACTTTCTGCTACTGATGTCACTTACCAGTTTAAGCCGTAGGCCTGGTCAGCCTCTGAGTACTACTTCTGATACGAGTTACTCGTTATTTTCACATGTTTGCAATGATTAGGTGGCACAATTCTAACCTTAGTTATGGTCTTGTAGCTGTAAAGCCATGACACCATATTGAAAGGAATGTATACATTAAACATTTCACCCCTGCATTTGATTCAAACATGTATTTGTGCTCTGTTTGTTTTTTTAGTTTAATGGAGGTGGAAGGGCCACAGGTATTATGGAATATCCAGAACGACCAGGGCAGCCACAGTGTGAGGTAAATTGAACTGAATCTTGTCTTGCCACAACCACATGCCCAGAACTCAATTCATGTCATGGTTGTCAGCCATATGAAATAAAAGTCTTGCTTATAGAAGATAGTGATTGATTGTTGAGACCTCACATAAGAGACATTTTTTATGTCACGTGATGGATACTTTACAATTACTATGTTACACATTTTTTGCAGTATTATATGAAGAATGGGACCTGTAAATTTGGCTCTAATTGCAAGTATGATCATCCCAGAGAGGGTGGTTCTGTACAACCAGTTGTATTGAACACCAGTGGGTACCCTCTACGACCGGTGAGTGTTCATTCAATCCAAGTTTCAATTGAGTTCTTAGCCATTCCGTTTTCAATTTCTAATGAAGTTTCCTTTTTGTTCTTCGGTTCATGCAGGGTGAGAAAGAGTGCCCCTACTATATTAAAACTGGCCTTTGCAAATTTGGATCTACTTGTAAATTTCATCACCCAGAACTTGGTGTTGTTTCGGAGACACCTAGCATGTATCCACAACTGCAGCCTTCGCCTATATCATCCTCTCATCCATATCCTCTTGCCAGCTGGCAAATGGGGAGGCTTCCTGTTTTGTCAGGATCATTTTTACCAGGCTCGTATCCACCAATGATGCTCCCATCTGGTGTCATACCAATGCAGGGATGGAACCCTTACATGGCAAGTTTCTGGTGCTTCTGTACTTGTTGTTTTGTTCTTTGAACCACACATCAAGGGTGTTTTATTGTAAAATGGGTTTTTTTAATTTGGACCAAAATATTAAAAATAAATCCATAACACCTCTTATTAAGGATGCATCGTTTCACTGCCTATCATGAAATAAGAGCATCGCTCTATCTATGGACACTACAAAAAGGTTCCAAAAATTTGAACATGGTTCATATTTTCCTTTTATGTTCATTTTTTATTTTTATGATTTATGAAGTGGTGCGTAATCAGAAAAAGAGAAAACTGCTATATTGAACTCATGACTCCGTTTTGTTATCTCATGACTATTTTGTTTTCTTAGTCACCTATGAACCAAGTTGCATCAGCTGGGGGGCAGCAAACTGTTCAATCAGGGCAATTCTATGGCTTATCGCACCAAGGGGCTTCATCTGCAGTCGCTTATGGTGGTCATTATGCACCTTTGTCTTCTTCAATGGGGCCTTTAAATAGTAATAAACAAGAGAGTGTCTTTCCAGAGCGCCCTGGGCAGCCTGAATGCCATTACTACATGAAGACAGGGACCTGTAAATTTGGAGCCACATGCAAATACCATCATCCTCAATATCCAAACGCACCTAAGTCTAATTTTATGCTGAGCCCTCTAGGTCTTCCACTTCGGCCGGTGAGTAACTCTACTACATCAGTCTGTTGTACATGAAATTAGTATGCTGTCCCCACGAAAGTTAGTCCCAATGTATACCACTGAATTATTATTTTGCTATCCCTTGATAGATTGGCTCATGATTTATTATATTGGTATGACTGAATTAATAAGTGAAATTCGGTGCACGCATGTAGTTTTAGTCTTGTTGCATGATTTGGGAAGCCTATTGATCATTCAGGATGTCTCATTTATTAGTAAATTTGGACATTTTTTTGCTACCACTTGACACTTTTGCAGTTGAGTAACGTTCTGTCATCGAGGAAGTTACTTTGTTGAATGTTTTGAATTTTGGATCATAAGTTGATCACGTGTCAACCATGCTTTGAATGCCTTAGTTTCATCCTCACTAAGAAAAAATGCCTAGGTTTATCACCCAGGTCCACCATCTGCATACATTGAACAATTGTTCATCCAAGGATCTCCTAGTCTGGTTAACCAATCCATTGTACCTCCTAAATCCTGTGATAACTCCTTATTTAGTCATTTAGAATTTGAATAAAAATTGAAAGCCAAACACTATATACAGTACTGTGGTGTATGGACACGGTGTATGTAGATTTTTCTTCTTGTAGTCTTGCAGACCGTACATGGAACAGAAATAAACTCCTTACTGAAAGGAATTGACGAACTGTCTATGCATGTATTCACCTTTTCCCTGTAGTTTTCAGCATATCCATCTAAATACTACAAGTAAATGCTGCTTTGAGAATCATCCAATATACTATTGAAGCACCAGACCATTCTTTATGTCATTTATCTAGGAGATTTCTGGATTTGTGTGACTTATTTGGTTCTGCCTGAAATTCAATACCCACAACCTACTAAACGGCTCTTAACCTGTGAACTTATTTGGTTCTTTATGTCGTATACTTTAAACGGCTCTTAACCTGTGAACTTATTTGGTTCTTTATGTCGTATACTTTAAACGGCTCTTAACCTGTGAACTTAAAACATAATCTCAAAAATACTGAAGGGTATATTAGGTGAAGTTTTTTTAACTCTTTGAAGATGAGTGCTTTTGCTAAAGGATATAATGCCAGCATCACCTTGATTTTGTCAATGCTAAAAGACATTGTGTTTATTGCCCAAAGGCCAAATCTCATCTTTGCTGATGTTTTCTTGGTACAATCTCTTATGTATTCCATTTTTTTTTTTTGTCAAAATGGAACACCATTCCTGATATGTCCTTCAGAACGGGACTGGCTGTACGCCCTGGTTCCTGGTCGATGACCAGCAGCTGGGCGCAATGCAGACGCCGTCGCCACCGAGAGTGGTCACCGGCGAAGATAACTTGGCTATAACGGAGCCACCGACCGGATTCGCCGGCACGCCTAGACTGGTATTTGGTGGCAGCACTAAAACATGCTCCTTTTCTCATTTCTTTCCCCTTTTATTCTTGCTCCTTGAGCTGATACACTCGCTAACAAACTCCTAACTGAACGCTACAGATGTGGATCACTCCACTGACCAGCGGCTAAGCCAAAAACCCAACTAACAACTGATTTGAAACCCCAGAACTAGGAAAACGAAAACAAACAAACAACTTCAGCTAAGAACCTGACCGCCGCGGCCACGTTTCCTGTAATAAACGTGGTCTGGCGTATCAATACTCCCCCCTGGACAACAAGCTTGTCCTCAAGCTTGCAATCTGGATATGAACGGCGTAGGACAACTGCATCCACCCATGTAGCCTCCTCTTTAGGCTCTCCTTCCCAATGAACAAGAAATTGGCGGTGTCCACGTAAAAAGCGCTGAGCCATGAGCTTATGTGGAGTTGGACGGACTGGTGAGGTTGGACATTCGACATGCTCTGGAAGTGGTGGTGCGGTGGATGGAGGAGTACCCTTGAACGGCTTCAGCAGCGACACATGGAAGACATTGTGGATCCGAGCACCGTCGGGCAGCGCCAAGCGGTACGCGACGTCGCCCACCCGAGCTGCGACCTGGTAAGGGCCAAAATAGCGGGCAGAGAGCTTGTGGTGAGCCTTGTTGCGGAGGGATAGCTGCCTGTGAGGCTGAAGGCGCAGCCAAACCCAATCCTGCCATCCTGGAACTGCTTCATTCTGTTCTGTGCTTGGAGAAGATGATGGCGAGCCTGAGTCAGAAGGGCGTCTCTGTCCACTAGGGAACAGTCTACTGCATCAATGGTGGTAGCACCTTCAGAATATGGCACCAAACTGGGAGGAGCTCGTCCATAGACTAGCTCAAAGGGTGACATCCGAAGTCCAGAATGATAAGAAGAATTGTAGCAGAATTCCGCCCAAGGTAGCCACTTGGACCATGAGGAGGGATTGTCGGTGGCGAGGCAGCGGAGGTACATTTCTATGCTGCGGTTAACAACCTCTGTTTGTCCGTCGGTCTGTGGATGATAGGCTGATGACATGAGAAGGCTTGTTCCACACCTCTTTAGGAGATCTTGCCAAAAGGCGCTGGTGAAAACAGGGTCTCGGTCAGAGACAATGGTCTCAGGCACTCCATGAAGCCGAACTACCCTATCAAAGAAAACATCAGCCACTGCTGGGGCTGTAAGTTGTCCCTTGAGAGCTATGAAATGACCGTATTTGGACAGACGGTCAACGACCACCAATAAGGTTGACATGCCATGAGACTTAGGTAGCCCAACCACAAAATCCATCGAGATATCCGACCAAATATGCAATGAAATGGGGAGAGGTTGGAGAAGACCAGCAAGCGACTGAGTACTGATCTTGTGCTGTTGGCAGATCACGCATTCAGCGATGTATTGCTCCACGGTTTGGCGCTGGCCCTCCCAATAGAAATGTTGTTTGACCCGGTGGAAAGTCTTATGAATCCCTTCATGAGTCAAGTCATGATAAGCTGCTGTGATCCGCCTTCCCAAGTCCAAAGTCGAGGGGATGAAGAGACGGCCATCCTTATAGAGTAAACCATCATGTACAGACCAAATTGGCTTGCTGCTCTTGCCATCGATGCTGATCTGGTCGGCTGCAGGAAGGGCAGCGCACCGCTGCTGAATCTCGGGACATTCGCGGAGCTCAGCCCTCCAGACCTGCATCAGTGAGCCACTCGGAGCTGACAACGCCGCACACACTGCTGGTGACTCGTAGACCCTGGAAAGGGCATCCGCTGCTCGGTTGTGACGCCCTGGCTTATACTCAACAGTGAAATCAAATCCCATTAACTTACTCAGCCAATGCTGTTGTGGAGGAGTAATCAGAGCTTGTTCAAGAAGATATTTGAGACTAGCATGATCTGTACGGACCACAAAAGGTCTTCCCCACAAATATGGCCTCCAGTGACGAATGGCTTTGGAGAGTCCGATGAGTTCGCGCTCATAAGCTGCCAGTCGCGCATGGCGATTGGCCAACCGCCTGCTGTAATATGCGATGGGATGCTCTGCTTGCTGTAGTACAGCTCCAATGCCGGTGCCCGATGCATCACATTCCACCACAAAGGTGGCTTCGAAATCAGGAAGACTTAGAACAGGGGCGGTCTGCAGAGCTGTTTTGAGGGCCTGAAAGGAACGCTCAGCTTCTTCTGACCACCTAAATTCTTGCCGACGAAGGAGATTGGTCAGGGGTTCGGCCACCACCGCGTATTGTTTGATGAAGCGGCGATAATAGCCCGCCAAACCCAAGAAACTGCGCACTGCCGTCGCTGACTTTGGAGCAGACCATGTGGCAACATCCTGGACCTTCTTCGGGTTCGCGGCCACTCCCTTGCTAGAGATGACATGGCCAAGATAACCCACTGCTTCCTGGCCGAAGGCGCATTTGGAACGCTTGAGGAAAAGGCGATGAAGCCTCAGGCGTGCCAATACTTGTTGTAGATGAACCAAGTGCTCCTCTGGAGTGGCACTATACACCAAGATGTCGTCGAAGAAGACCAAAACAAATTTCCGTAGAAAATCAGATAGTACCTCGTTCATCAGGGCTTGGAAAGTCGACGGGGCGTTGCACAACCCGAAAGCCATGACCAAGGACTCATAATGTCCATGGTGTGTGCGAAAAGCTGTCTTCTCAACGTCCTCCCCTCGCATAAGAACCTGGTGATAGCCCGATCGGAGGTCCAGCTTGGAGAACACCCGTGCACCATGTAACTCATCAAGGAGCTCCTCGACGACCGGAATAGGGAATTTATCCTTTATAGTCATGTCATTAAGGGCACGATAGTCCACACAGAGTCGCCATGAACCATCCTCTTTCGCCACCAAAAGGACCGGAGAAGAGAAAGGCGAACGACTTGGCCGAATGATACCCTGTTCAAGCATTTGAGCACACTGACGTTCGATCTCGTCTTTTTGGCGGTAGGGGTAGCGATAAGGCCTTACCACCACTGGATTTGTGCCCTCCTTGAGGCATATCCGGTGGTCACAATGTCTGGAGGGAGGTAAACCACGTGGCTCCTGGAATAGATCGTCGAAATCCCCCAAGAGAACTTCCAATTCCTTGCTGTCCGCCTGCAGCTGAAAGGCAAGCGCCCGAGGTGGACGCTCATCAATGCCCTGCAGTGTGATTACCCTCTTGCCATCACTAAACGTCATGCTCAGAGTGTCAAAGTTCCACTTAATATCCCCAAGAGGACGAAGCCACTGTACTCCCAGCGCTGCATCAAACCCATGCAGCGGTATCACCATAAAAGGAGCCCGAAAAATGTGCTGATCAATGGTGAAATCCTCTAGAATCTGCCCCAAGCAAGGCAGATTGGCTCCATTTGCCACTCGGACTTGCTGGTTGGTGCTCCCTTGCTGTGCCACTTTGATCTGACTAGCAGCGAATGCATTGAGGAAGTTGTGGGTGCTGCCCGTGTCAAGCAAGGTCCTAAGTGGTCGCCCCGCCATGGTCATCCAAACTTGCATAGTTGATCCCTTTTGCGGCCCCCGTACTGCCATAGCTGATAGGGCTGGTGCTTCCTCATCCTCCTCCAGAATTCCATCCTTCTCCTCGCCTTCCACTACGCACTCTAGGTAGAAAAGGCGTTTACAGCGATGGCTAGGATGGTATACTTCATCACAATTGTAACAAAGCCCCTTAGCTTTTCGCTCCGCCATCTCATCTGCAGTCAACCGACGCCGGAATGGCCCGGTGACCGATGCCGAGGAACCTGCCTGTGATCCGGTTGGAGTGGGACGAGCTGCTGGTGAAGACCCCGTCCGACCACCCGAAATTGCCGGCGTAGTACTACCCGGCCAAGCTGCCTTTGGAGCCGTCCAGCCTGTGCCAGAGGGAGTCACGGCTGGTGGTTGTGCCGCCACTCCTCGGCTAAAAGCTGGCCGCTGTCTACCGGTGGCCTGCACCGCCTTGCCAAGCCACAAATCCTCCCGGTGTTCTGCATCTCGCGCCAATCCAATTGCATCAGCTAAGTCTCGAGGACGATCCCTCTTGACATCAGCTGAAAGGGTAGGAGAGAGTCCTGCAGTGAAAGTCTCCACCTGATCTGCAGTCCTCATTCTTCTAGCTCGTGCCAACCTCTTTTGGAATTCCCGGGCATAATCATCAACCCTGCCATCCCCCTGCTTCAAGTTCACCAAATCCCCTAAAGGACCCACTGTTGCTTGGCGTGTAAACCTCTGAAGAAAGGTGTCATAGAAATCAGTCCAAGTAATCACTCCTTGCTCCCAATTATCTATCACCTCCTGCGCCTCGCCTCTGAGATGGAGGCTAGCCATACTGACCCATCCACTGCCTGGAACGTCATGGGCACGAGCATATCGCTCACAATGCTTGAGCCAGAGCAGGGGATCCTCAGCGCCATCATACAAATCGAGATCATACCTAGGGGTTCGAGGTACCCACCGATCTGAGTCTCGGCCTCCACGACGACCCCCATCATCCTCTTCCCTGTCATCGCGTCCCCTCTGAATTGGGCCCCGCAGGTGACCACGGCGATGCCCCTCCTCACGACCATCGCTGGTCGCGTCCTCTTCCACTGGTTCCGCCGGCTCCTTTCCCTGGGCACGTACTAACTCGTTGAGACTCTTCTGAACTTCCACCAGTGCAGTACGCAGCTCTTCCACTCCGGCTTCCACCTTGCTCAACCTTTCTTCAGTTCCAGTCATCTCCGTTCGCCCGCCGCCGCTGTTGGGACGTCGCCGAGGCCGAGGAAGGTCTGGCTCTGATACCAAATTGATATGTCCTTCAGAACGGGACTGGCTGTACGCCCTGGTTCCTGGTCGATGACCAGCAGCTGGGCGCGATGCAGACGCCGTCGCCACCGAGAGTGGTCGCCGGCGAAGATAACTTGGCTATAACGGAGCCACCGACCGGATTCGCCGGCACGCCTAGACTGGTATTTGGTGGCAGCACAAAAACGTGCTACTTTTCTCATTTCTTCCCCTTTTATTCTTGCTCCTTGAGCTGATACACTCGCTAACAAACTCCTAACTGAACGCTATAGATGTGGATCACTCCACTGACCAGCGGCTAAGCCAAAAACCCAACTAACAACTGATTTGAAACCCCAGAACTAGGAAAACGAAAACAAACTAACAACTTCAGCTAAGAACCTGACCGCCGTGGCCACGTTTCCTGTAATAAACGTGGTCTGGCGTATCAATTCCCTTAGTCGGTAAGGATCTTGATTTTTGACCAACCTTTTGTCCACCAGCTTTGAGGCTACAGCAGGCTGAAAAACTAGTAGAAGATTAACAATATAAAGTCAAATTAAAGTTTTTTATTAAATACTAAACTGTTTTTTACCTTCTATCTATGATACCCTTCTTACAGAGGAAGTGATTGTTTTGATAGAACTCAGTTAATAAATAAAAATGTTTTTTTGGCGACATAGTTAAGGAGAGGAGAGTGGGAGCCTTTTTTATATTTGATAAAAAATTAATTGGTGTATTTTTTGTGGTGTGTTATTGGTAGTATATTCATTTACTTTCACCTACAACCTTGCAATGGTTATGAATTTAATCATGCTATCATTGATTTCTTGTAATTGCAGTATATGTATCTGATTTTATCTTGGGAAACTAAAATTTATAAAGCTTATGTTTCTATAATTCATTGTGGCTACGGCCTACAGATGATAAAAAGCAAAGTATAATCTAGTGTGGCATTGAGTTTATTGTAACAAGGTGTATCTAGTGTGCGTTGAGTTTATTGTGACAAGGTGTGAGCATTTATAATATATAGGAACAAGTCCAAATTACACCTCAACTATAAAAAGATTATTCTACACCGGAAACTACAAAATTGGTTATTTAATACTACCTCCGTCCCAAAATAAGTGTCCGTTAAGGTTGTTTTGGAGAAACTAAGGATAAGTGTATGTAGGTGGGAATCTATAGTATTTATAGTGGTGGGAAGAGAATTTGGGGGTATTTTATAGTGGTGAGAGAAGAATATAGGGATACTTTATAGTGGAGAGAGGGGAATCTAGGGTACTGTGCAGCTAGAAGAGCACTTATTTTGAGATAAATTTGAATCCTAGAAGAGCACTTATTTTGGGACGGAGGGAGCACCTCCCAACTATCCATGCAGGGTCATTTATGCCATCGGTGGTTTAGGAGGTTGGTTTTGATGATGTGGCAACTGTTTTGTCCATGTTGCTTGATCACGTGTCATAGTCAGTGATTTTGGGACTCAATTCTAGAAAAAGTTCTCAAAACACTTTAATGCATAAGAACCGCGAGAATTTTTTTTAATAATTTTTAAATGTCTAAATCATCCAACTTATTTTAAAATTAATTCAACCAAAATTACAAAAGTAGTTTCAAATTTCTAAGTGTTTAAAATTTTATAAATACTTTTTTCTAATCCTTATGCACTGAATTGTATAGGAATTTTTTGAATAATTGTTTGAAGTAAAACAATATGCTAACCGTGCCACATTTGCAAGTGAGGTGACAAAATTGACATCCACGTCATGAACCACTCCTAAACCACTGAGGATGTTAGATGAGCTGGCATTGATAGTTGAGGGTGTTAATTAACTGGTTTTGTAGTTTAGGGGTGTAGAATAAATAGTTTTTTCTGAAATTTAAGGTACGTAATATGGACTTATTTTTAAGATTTATACTATTGTGTTTGCGCAAGCCATTCAGAGAATCACACCATCTCTTACACTTTAATATCCCTGTTTGCACATGTAGTTACATTTTGACATGAAGTTTCTTTTAATTTGCAGGGTGATCAGCCTTGTATTTACTATTCGCAGCATGGATTTTGCAAATTTGGTCCAGCATGCAAGTTCGACCACTCTATGGGCACTCTAAGCTACAGTCCTTCAGCATCATCACTCAATGATGTGCCTACTGCCCCCTATCCTTTTAGTTTCCCTGTTGCTCCTATGGCTCCGTTTCCATCATCTTCTGATCTGCGGACAGAATACATCCTAATCAAGGAGTCTTCAGCTAACCTGCAAGCGTCACCTGTTACTACATGTGGACCTGCTGGATCGATTTCAAAATTTTATGCTCCACACATGCTTATCCGACCTCCAGCCCCAACCAGTAGCTTTGTTACAAGCCATGGTGGAGAGCTCTAATCCTATTTCTGAGATGATGGATATTCAGCAAGCTTCTCAGGAATTTTTTTTGGCTTAGGCGAATGAGATCTCGGCTCCTTTTTTGCGACAATTCTCGACTCTACAGCAAGTCTGTCACCACTTAACCCTCTCAGCATCAGTTCACTTAGACACCCACGCTATGTGAATAAGGCTGCAGCTGACATAGACAAGGCATGGCCAAGGTGGCAATCTTTGCCATCTCAATAAATGCATAGATAGGCAGTGGCAAGCTCATTCGCTTGCCGTTTTTCTGTTTTATCCCTGAAATGGTCAATTCTGAAATCTTGTTAACTACCTGTCTCCATTTTAGCACGATTCAGAGATACATTACCTCGGTTCATAGCTATCCGAGTGCGCCACTGTTCACGAGATGCATCATTACAGGGAGTGTCATATATGGAAGTTCTGGGGTCGGGCCGCTCTTGCCCAAATATTTAGTCATCTCATATATATTCACATATATTTATATATATACAAAGCAACTAGGACTTCTGCAATATGTATATTCATACTGGGAACAAGGAACATTGAAATGGATCCCTTGGAACCCTGATTGGAATCATGTGAAGCTAGTTGCCACTTCATTGCTTAGTTTGAATCTGTGTTCATTGCCCATGGGTGAATGCATAACGTATTGGCATCAAGCCATTGGACAGAGGAGCTCCTCGCTGTGTGTATGAGCTATGAAGCAGAGCTGCTCTCATCTCATGCTGATTGGATGTATCTGGCAAGAGGTACTACACGTTTGAATTTGGCTGACGGAAGCCACAAAACTCTCCCACGTACTGTGGCCGATTTGGCAGTCTCCATCCTAGTGCTCTGCCGTAACTAACACTAGCAATTTAGCAAATCGTGGCAATAAAATTCTGCGCCACAGCCTGATGAGCTTTGACCCTACAAAGATAATCCCTACTGCTACTTGTGGACTGGGTGGACAAAGAAAGTGTAAAGATTCAAAGATGATCGCATGGTGTACTCTTAGGCCGTAAATTATTTACGTTTTGAAATGACACATGCTTTTAGTTTTTTGAGTTTGTTTTTACGCTGTTTTTAGGGTGGGTTCTAACGCTTTAAAAAGCAAGTTCAAGACTACCTCGAGAAGCTCTTGAAGTTCAGTCATTTCAGTCGTTCAGTTGTCCAGATCAGCTAAAAAAATAGGACCTTAGCCGTACAAATGGGTGATCTGGATATACCTGGGCTTTGGGTAGAGCTCATTTGTCTCTGCTTTCTTTGAACTTTAGGGGTTTGAGGTGTTTTTGATTTGGTCAGAACGTGTTACTTCCATGAAGTGCCAAATGTGATGCAATTAGATAAGTTTAGCGTGTTGTGTCTGTGCACCCACGATGGTCCGAGACATCATCTGAGCACATTAGAGAGTTGTCTTGAAAGTGTGCATATATAATGTGGGGTTGTGTTGGACGGTTTTGAGGTGGGTTGGAAGGTTGTGTCGAAAGTTTGCACTTGGGGCTCTGGCGCGTCGGACGGTCCAATGCGGGCTGGATGATTATGTCCAAAGAGGGTGTGTTGTGTCTGTGCACCCACGATGGTCCGAGACATAATCTAAGCACATTAGAGAGTTTTGTCTTGAGAGTGTGCATATATAATGTGGGGTTGTGTTGGACGGTTTGAGGTGGGTTGGAAAGTTGTGTCGAAAGTTTGCACTTGGGGCTCTAGCGCGCCGGACGGTCCGATGCGGGCTGGATGGTTATGTCCAAAGAGGGTTCCCCTAGGGCCATAGTGTGTCGGACAGTTTGATGCTCCTAGAGTGTCCCCCAAGGTCTCGGCTCGCCGAACGATTTGGCATAGGGTGTATAATTGAGCTCAAAGAGGGTTCCTCCTTGGGTTCTGGCGTGCCAAATGGCATGTCATGGGCTGGATGGTCTAGAGATAGTTTTTTTCTAGGCTATGGCGTGCTAGATGATTCGGCAGGGCTAGATCGCTTGTTGTGCCTCCATGTTGGATGGTTCGGTTATGGCTGGATGGTTTGGGTATGGCTGAACCGTTTGGTAGCAATGAGGCATGGATCCAACATATAGTTTTTGGCCTATATTAAAACTTATAGGTACCTCTTTGCTTCATATTGATTCACTTTTATAAACCAAAAACTAGGGTTTCAAAGGTTAGAGGAGATCATGAGAGCTTCAGTGCTATGTCTCCTCGTGTGCTTCCGTGGAAGGTTTGATTCAACAAGATCAAGTCATCTCGAGCTAATTGCTCAAGGTTCTTGTTTTTAGAGGAGTTTATTTATCTCTTAAGGAAGATCTTGTGAGATACTCAAAAGTGGCAACATATCCCCATGTGCACAGGAGTTTCGGTGTAAACCCCGTGTACACCAACTAGCAAAAGTAATGAAAAATTCTGAAAATTTTTGCAAATGTTCTAATGATCTTGTTCCACCTATGTATAAAGTTTGAAGATCAAATTCATTCTATAATAAGAGTTATAAAAAAGAGATAACTATATCAGTTTTAAACCATTCAAATTTGTTATTATTTTATCTTTTTTATAACTCTTAATATAGAATTAATTTGATCTTCAAACTTTATATATACGTAGAGTAACAAATGAAGAACATCTACAATTTTTTCAGAATTTTTCATAACTTTTATTAGTTGGTGTACACGGGTTTACACGAGAACCTTTGTGTGCACGGGATATGTTGCCACTCGAAGTACTTGCCAAGGGTTAAGTCCACATGTCAAAGCGGTGAAGGGCACTACCCTTGAGTGGCATTAGAGGTGGCCAAACGGGCCGGGCTGGGCCGACTGAACCGAACCAGGCCGGCCTGCACTATTCAAACCGAACCTAACCTAGGCCGGCACTTCGGCCCGTCGGGCCGGCCCAGTTCGGTTCGCATAGCGGCGGCCCGATTCGGTTCGCTACTGTGCATATTAATTTAATTCAATATATGTATTTCTATATTTTTTTCATTATGATAAATAATATATTTATTTAATTTATAATGTATATTTGTGAAATATAATAGTTTTTAAATTTTTATATATATTTTTAAATAAAATAAACCAGCTAATTAGTGAACCGAACCTGGGCCGAGACCGCAGCCCGTTGGCCCGGTTCGCGTAGTAATCGAACCAACCGAGCCCGAACCTGGCCGGCCCGGTTCAGCCCGTTGGCCAGCTCTAAGCGGCACAAGTGCTGTACTCCTCTTTGCAAGGAGTTTTCCAACAAAAAATAGGGAAAGAAAAAACTTTTTCAAACCTCGGAGAAAAATCGCTTGTTCTCGTCTCCTTTAAATTCCTACATTTGTTATTATTGCGTCGTATCTTTCTCCTCTTGTTCCTTGTAGCATCCCCTGTCTAATTCACATTTGGCTCAATAGGGTGAAGCACATACTAGCCACACCGTGGTGCATCCTCATATGTTAAGCCTCCTATTGAAACAAAAGTGAATGTAGGGTGGCCGGAATTATGCCCCATGCATGATCGATAACTCCCAAGATCAACGGTTATCATTCATAAATCTGGTGTTCAAGGGATACCACAACACATACAACGGTGACAATAATTTACATTCAAGCCATACATCAGGTCAGTGCCCGCACAAGGTTCGAAGGTTCATAAGTAACTTAGTGGTGGTGGAATATAAAACAAGTGGCATAAACATAGTGGTGGAAACATCGTGATATTCCAAAAGGACCAACGTGATACACTACCGACAAACAACCAACTGGAGACAAGAACAAACCATTAGGCGCTAGCGTCATATCATCACATGCTTGATAGAAGTAATCAACCGTATAGGCCTCACCTGAAATTGTAGCAGTACTTGGATTGAGTACAAAGGTACTCGCACAGTATAGTAATATACTCATATCCATGGCATAATTGGGGCCTAATCAATGGAAGGCTTAAATGGTTAATTTTTAGTATAAAGAGAATTTTGGGAGACATAGACATGTATATGTTTGAAAGGCAATTCTCATGAATTAATCATATGGATCAATATGAGCAACACAATATATATTATCATCACCTCATCATCATCTCGAAACTAAACACACGCTGGACTTTAACATTAATGTCTCACCTTACAAGTATTCGTCCTTAACCTAGGACGCGGTTGTTCGGATAGTTTTTAACTCTGTAGAGGTGTACGACTTTACGTACCCACATGACATAATAAGCTATGTCAAAGCCTTTTAGATGTACATGCTAGCCCAATGGGTCACCCGGATGACTTTTACCTCTCTTCGCAGGCCTTTAGGTTAGAGGGAGCCAAACCGTTGCTATGGATTTATTCGGCCGACACTCACAGACGCACCATGAATTAGGCCCATGGGGTCTCCCCCACACAACATACACAGCTCCTTTGTTATCCAATGGTTCTAACATACATATAAAATTAGCCAAGTGTTCCTATTCACACATGTGGTCGTACTTACAGTAATTAACTTAAGGGATGACACCATGTTGGGTCCTTCATCGACTCAAATGGGGCTACGTCTTTGGAAGCCCATCTTTCATCACCGTCCTATCACTCGTTCAAGCCTATCTAGCTCATAATGCCACATATGCCATAACTACCACCATCACATAAATCTAAACCAGTACGTAGATTATCACATTTGAAGCCTTAGTGACCAATGGACTAATTCCCATCTATCACTTTCCATTATGGACCTAAGCACTAAGCAAGCACAAGGAAAAAAAATGTAACAGTACGCACTTAGGCGACAATGAAAATGCAATGGATCTTGTCATGATATAGACTACAATATTGGATTTAAATACTTCTGCCCACAATTTAATTTACTTATATTCGAACATATATATAATGCAAGCCGTTTTATAGAATATAGTTTCAAATGATTTAAAAAAAACATAGGATCAATATGAGCATGAGGAATGCCTTGGGGATGCTGAGTGAGATGATGCTCAGGATGAAGACCGTTGTTCTATAGTGTTGATGGTATGTTTGTATATGTTGACACTAGTCATGACCCGTAGCCATCAAAAACATAATAGTTAGGCTTGCTGGTAGTGGGAATGTCAGTGTCAATTAATTTCTAGATATTCAAATTTATATTTCTGTGATACGTGATTAACTGATTCACAGTGTCGATGGCCATGCAAAATATTGTAGAAAAGGGCTTGGTGTCGATAACAAGTAAATGACGTCTATTGTCGACGGTTCCTTGATATTGTCAAATGACCGTCAAGAAAAAAAAAACATTTTTGATCGTATAGTGCAAAGATGGAATTATGATTTTTCTCCTAGCAGAGTATAAACACTTGTTGCTAGTATACTAAAAAGAAATTAACTAAGCTTTGGCTACTTGGATCACTATCCTATCCAGGCAGTGAGCATTGGCATCACTGCGTGCGTACCCTCGTGTGCATGCAATCCTTGACGTATGACGCTCTAGATCTCGATATTATTCGAATTAATGGAGAGAAAATTTGCAAGTCGTACGTCACGCATCTCTCAAAATCGCATAGAGATAGAGCAAGCTCTGAGTTGCCGTCAAAGTCCATGTGAAGAAGATTGCTCCACCCATCGCTTTATTTGAACTACTGTATATTAACGGCATACGCGCCCATGCATATGTCAAGCTCATAAGAAGCTTCCTATAATAAAGGAGATAAAATGTTAAACGCACGTGATATAACGATGGGCACCAAATCTTCGTGTCATAGCCAGCTAGATGCTAGGTTCGCGCGATTCCGAATTTATTCCATATATATGGAAATTCCGGAGAAGAACAATCAACTAATTAACCATATAGATTCTTCTTGAGCTAATAGGAGATTTGGCCGAACCTGTATTTCTAGTAAATTATGTGAGAGATTTTATCATCCATGGTACATCTTTGTTATTGGGAGGTAATTAACGCAAATCATAACCGTCAATCAAGATAGATCTAATGGTTGCCATCAGATGGCACCATTTGTTCTCTTCTCTTTTTATGGTACATATATACCATCATTACACAAGGGAGAATATGGAATTTGACTTGTCCTCGTCTCTCTCACACCCGTCACCAACAAGCCACAACCCACGCGCAGCCACGTTGTGCCCCTCCCCTAGCATCATCACCTCGTCCTCTAATGTTGCTACTGTTAGAATAGATACTTGTATAGGGGCTTTATTGCATTTTCCTTTCTCTCTCTCTCGTAAATGCAACCAATTAGGCCCCTTCAATACACAAGCTGCATTTCTACTATCTCTAACATGGTATCAAAGACAATCTGCCACCTCCTTTTGCATCGTTACCTAGTTAGCCTTCGCCCGACCTGTGTGCACCACTGCTTAGCCCATGCGCGCCGCCACTCGACCTCTCGGCTCGTGTGCGTGTGATACTTGGCTTATCAATGATGTGCTCTACCGCAGTGGTTGGTTGCAACTACTGCAAGTAGATTGACCACACGATCCAGCAGTGCTGGAGACGTCATAAGACAAGTGGCACTTCTGGGAGCACTCCTGGTGTTACTGGTAGCTCTAACATCGCGTGTTTACCTAACTAGGCTCAAGCTCTCATCCAACGCCTTGGGTGCATGGAGGTTCAGTTAGACTCCAGGTTCCTCATGACCTTCTCCATCACAGCCAGCCAACCTCCTTCTGATGCTTAGGTACTCATACCTTCAAGAGCTTCTTTTCATACGACACTTGATCTAGCTCGCCTTGATTCATCGAGGTATCCGTCACTCATATGTTCACCAGGACAGTTGACTGTACGTCTGTACACATCTCTCAGTTACAGGACATGGCACACTTTACTGGACAACTAACTGTACACATCTCAGCTGACTGTACATATCTCAGTGATATTTCATAATCACTACCAGCGCTTGGTACCAACTGGCAGTGATGAGTACTTACCACTACCGGTTTCTGAGATGAGTACTTACCACTGCCGGTTTCTGACTCGACAGTATTAGTGAACCTCATGCTCATCATTACCGTTTATTTACTACCAGAGTAAAAATCGGCAGTGAATCCTGTTTCGTTCAGGCTGCGATGTCCTATAGTAATGTAACAATTATATGTGATTGTCCATTTCTATGATATATGCTACGTTTAGAAATGACTTATAAACCACGCGTTAATTAGGAGTGCCTTCGTGTAGTTTATTTGTGCAGGACGTGCATCCATACGTACGTTTGGAACTTCTAATTTTATTTGCTTTTCTACTACTTACGCCCGTAGGGCAAGCTTATTGACAATTACTAACTTCGCTAAATCTGAGTCCGACGTGGAAAAACCCTAGCTCGAATATATGGGGCCGATATATATACAGTCGTCAAAACGCGGTGTGAAATGTGGAGAAGCCCTGCTTTTGAACAAGGCGTCGCATCTCTCGAGCTCCATTAATTGGAGATTTGGAGAGCATGCAGTAGCTTGTGGAACCATGTTATCCTAACTAGTCACACCACTAATTAACAAGCCAGAACCTAATTAGTATGACAGTACTGTTAGGCAAAGCTTTCGCCGTAACACATATATTCTAAAACAAAAAGGGACACGAGAGAAGAGATCGAATCAATCAGACAAAAAGATGTGTATATATCTAACCCATTCCATCGACTAGCTAGTCAGCTGCCAAGCCCATGCAGGAATATTATGTGTACGTATTGATTAATTATATAGAGGCAACAACGGCCGGATTAGCACGTGTTCAATATTTCGTCAGAGATAGTTAGGCACGAGCCCTCCCAGGGAAGCAAATCCTCTGACTTTACAGTTCCATGACTTTCAGTCACCGACATGTGAGCCCATGGGGTACTGTGGCCCACATGTCAGTGCCCAAATAAAGTCAGAGGATATGCTTCCCCCTCCCAGGCCCCAGCTGGCCGGTACGTACGTATATATCAGATTTGTTAATTCTGATCGAGACGTCTCAAATTTTTTTAACTACCCGTCATTTTAAAGTTACGGTATATATACTAACATTAAAATTGCATTGTTTATCAAGATACAATTTCAATTAGTATGAAATTGCTATCAATTATCTGTTTTATTCGTTGATTTTTATACTTTATTATCATATGTCCTACTTTTTCTTATTTTCCACTGTATTTTTTTGAAACCTTGAATTGCAAACCGTTTTTACCATTATATTTTTGACATGTTTGCGAAAAAAATCTAGCCCGATATAATCATATAAAAATTATCTTTACTGTAGTTTTAATAACAATTTACTACTCAACACTTTACTATATCGTATTATATATATAGACGGTGCAGATAAGTAGTAAATTAATTAGTAAATGTCCAGACGAAACATTGTACACATGAAAGTAGTAAAGTACTGCACATAATATAGTAAAGTTTATTTATGATTATAGTAAAGCAAATTTTTTTAAAGTGTGTCCGTTCTAATTTTGTTCGAAAAAATGTCAGGATCACGATGGAGCAAACGGTTTATCGATCAGAGGTTTCAATAAAAAGTTACAATGAAAAAACGAAAATAAATATATGATGCGTGCATGGTTGATCATCACATGCATGCATGTGGGAGAGAAGGGGAGGGCTCACGGTGGGAGGGAATTGGACACGTGAAAGCATATAAATTTAGGAGTATTTTTAAATACTCCTAAGAGTATTTAGTGTTTATGTGTGTGTTATTGTATATAGTAAAAATAGTTGGCACTCCATAGAATCTGTGCTTCATATATTTTTTTAAACAATTAATTACGCAGTTATTATATTCACGTCTTTGATAGGCAAATAATAGTGTTATTATGCTTGTATCTACTTCATGTATATGAATCTTGGGTAAATCTAACGATATCAAGGCATGGAGCACGTGTTTTATGGACTCCCATTCCGATGTGTATAGAGAAATATATCTTTTTGCTAATATATATGTGTTCATATATTTCTTTTTTTTATGTATCAAATCAAATTCAGTCAATCTAAAATCGCACACTGGTACGTAGGACTAAAATTGCATTTGTTAATAACGTGCAACATATAATACAACCCTATCAAAAATCGATTAACACTTCTTTTATTTTTAGGCGGTTGCGTGTTAGGCGTATGGTCCTCTGTATACGTATCTCTAGCTGATTTGCATGGCTAATCGATCAATTAATCTTACGTACGTGCGGCGCTTAATTTCATGTGGGCCAGAGTGCGTGATCAGTACACGCACATTCACGTACCTATGCATAATATATACGGTCCATCCATCCATCGAATACGATTCCCATCTAGAATTTCTCTCCTGTCTAGCTAGCTATGATCGGCTGTAACCTGTAAGTACGTGAGAGCCAGCTCAGAGACGAAAAGCGCCATGCTTTCACAAGTGGCTTTCTTAGCTGTTGGTTCCTAGGTCTTGTTTGAGTTGAAATTAAAGTTGCTGAAAACTTTAAAGCGGCGGCCAGGGTCCGGACGTTCGTCTGAACGCGCGCGACCAGCGACGACCGTCCGATGATCAGCCACCTATTTGTGCGGACTTTGGCTAGATGTGCAGTTGATAATTTGTCAATTAAACTTATGTTGATGATACTTGAGCATGGTTATAATGTTCACGCGGTTTTGTACAAAGTTTGATGATACTTGAGCATGGTTATAATGTTTTAATGCCACCGGTGATTGTCATAATGGGATGATGGATGCAGGTTGTAAGGCTATATGCCAAGGCCTACGATCAAATTAATGCAGGTTCATCAAATGCTTTTAAATCTATTAATCTACGGTGCTACTTATACAAAATAAACTTCAACCATTTTGTTGTACAAAGCTCGCATATAAAAGATAGATATGCATCATTTCATTGTGTGATTTGTTGAATATACGCTTATTCTTCAAACTCTGTTGTAAAATCCTCACTGTTGTTTGAGGAATTTTACCTAAGATGGCTAGTAGCTGGATGTCCTTCCTAGACAGAAGCATGTGGCCCATGATGGGACTTTTATTTTAAGTTTTCCTTATTTGGCTCTGCTATGCAGTAAGTACTTTCACGGATTTATTATTCAGCCCTACACGGCTTTGCACTTTTATCTGTAAGAATTTATTATAAGGTACTGATACTCTGAGAAAGCATTGTGATGATATAAATTGATGATGTCACTTGTGCATGTGTACTAGAATTAATCCTAGACCAGCATAACATGAGTCACTAAGCTACTTAATTTGGTTCCCGATAACATGTACTTTTTAAAAAGAAATTGTAGGCAATTTATAATTGATTGTTGGATCTAAAAACCTGCAAGGCTTAGATATCACTCCTCTGGATCACCACCCACAAAAAAGTTCATCCCTAACCCGTTCCTAATCAAATTTTCCACTCTTTTATTGAGTTGCATGTGCAATTACTAGCTCATCTAAAAGTCTAAACGAATTATGAAAGGTGGACTATTTACTTAATACTTCTAGCCCTCCCACTCATATGAAGGCTCCCTTGAACTTCAACCGTAAGCATTTTTATTTTAATTGTGAATAGGAGCGAGCAACAATACCTTTTTTAAAAATTGTGCCGGCGAGGACTCAAAGACCGTAAATCTAAATCTATATCAAATTTCATATACGGACCAATTCACTCAAAAGTCTAAGTAAATAATAAAAGATGAACAACATCACTTCCAGTGGCGCCTATATACCTTTCCATGCTTCATGTTGCCATTGCCTCCGATCCTTGTTGTCCTAGTTTGTTTAGGTCCTCCGCACTGACACTTCCTCCTTCCGATGCCACCATTTTTCCCGCTCCAGCAATCAGTTCCATGCAATTGATGTTAATGATCTCTGCTACCATTTGTTCTCTATGTATGGAGAGCCACCCTACCCTCATCCTTGCCTCTCGCAGCTTCCACCGCATCTTAATGATCCTCGTCTTCTTGTTATTCCTCAATCTGACAACGCCTACCATCCTCCAATGAGGCCATGACCGAGATGATCTGTTGCTAGTCTCTGCCTATCCTCCCTTTAAGTTTAGGGAGCGCAATACAACCATAAAACAGCCCTAACCGGCTAGAGTGAAGCTTGTATGCTCCGTAAATTGTTTGCATCAGTGACTGTGTCTCACTTATAAGACCAATAAATCCGCACAAGCATCTCCAACGACTATGTTTCAACAAAACGATAACTAGAAACTAAAAGAAGGCTATTAACTAAAAAATAGCATGATCTCAAAACATCTCCATATAAGTTTCTTAAGAAAAACACCTCCATATATATTTCAAAACGACGAATGTGAATATAATTAATTTACTCAACAACACAACCTCGCTGCTGGCTTAAGCAATTCAGCATGTGGCTCAAATATCTCCAACCCAATGGTAGATATGGATCTCTACGTACTACTGACTAGTACGTGCATTGATTTGAGCAGTGTTGAAGACAGCTTATTTGCATCTTGGTTTAATTAATCTGAAAATGCAACTTTAGCACACTGAAATATTTCTTTTACGGCGCTCTTTTCCTGTCGTATACAGTACAATCAAACCGGCCTTTTGATTAAAGAAATATGTGCCAAATTTAGTGATAGACGTGTACCAATCTAGCTAATGGAGCCAAATTAATGTGCCATCACGTACGCACTACCACTAGCTTAGCTAGGAAATTAAGATAAGCCAAAACTTCTCTTTGCAGCAGATGCTCGAGATTGTCGATACAGAAAAGAAGGCAAAGCAAGATGAATTCCGTCCTGCCGTACACCAAATATATACTTGACAGTGAGAGTATCAATTTTGTTCGAGATAAAGGCGATCTTACCGCGATCGATCGGCCAGAATTTCCCTTTCAAAAGAAAAAATTGTTCTTCCAAAAGATGAGCACGTACAGCCCAAATTCTCTTGTGTGATGGTTAAGTAAAGGACTAACTATATGGCAAGTGAATCATATTCCCCTGTATAGCTCTTTGAGAATTAGGCCCTCCTTTTCGTTTTCTTTTCGGGAAAAAGGTAGGTAGGATTCCTCGCACAACATCGTTTTTGTTCTTAATTTTCATAGAGGAATATATACTTATCTATCCATCATCAAATTAACTTTACTAGCTAGTTTATTATTATGATCCAAGCTAATTACAAGCACAAAACATCACATTCGTAGTTAGATCTCCTCATTAGCAACTAACGAACCATTACCCCCGAATAATATATTCCATACATTTTCTCCTTGTTTTCCACGTGTCGTGAGTATGGTACAGCATGAGGTGGGATCGCATGATCTCATATATACGTACGTTTGGTATTCTTCTGAGCTTAAAGTGTTCGATTATTTCTTAGAACTGAACTTCGAGAGTTTTAAAATGTGACTTCGAGAACCCACAGGCAATAATCGAATCCATATTGTTTTTTGAAATCTTAGGAGACCTCAAGATTTTTGGGAAACATATATTAAAAATATCAAACCATTATATATGCTATATTTTTGTGAATGTTTCAAAAATGATTTGCATTGCAGTTTAACAGGTTTACTGGACTTTTACAGTAATTTGATAATGCATCAATATAGACTTATTCAAATATATTTGAAAAAACCATCATGGGAGGTTATTTGATTTTGTTTTCATAAGTGTGGTATGTAAAATGGGTCGTTACATAATTCACAGTATTAAGTAGATTTTCTCTATAGAGTTTTGATATATAAAAAACGGACAGTACTTATTCCAATATAGTATACATAATTTAAGAAAAGAGCTGATAATTGCATGAACATCACTAGCACAATTCTCCCATTTATACATATCGTCGCTCAGCAGTGTGTGTCTTTTCTTTCTTTTCATCTATATATATTCCAGGTAGCTTATCAAGCACATGAAATCGGGGAATAAGGGCGAATCCTTAACTAATTAATACACGCAGATACATATATTCTCGCTATCCCATGGCCATGCAGAAGCTTTGCTCATAGCATCTTCCTGACCTAACCTAACTGCGACCCCACACTAGAAATGAAAGGTGTTCCTCTCATCTAGCTATGCACGCACACGGCACACATTATCTTAGTAGCTATCTTTGCATCACCATCTCCACGTGTACGTATATCAATGTATGACACCAATTACTGGCAGTACTTGCTTGCATGATGCATGCATGCATGCATACATAATACACCTAACGTAACATATCTATGTCTTGTCTAGTTGTCTCCCATATGCATGTCACCTCTACCCCACACCATGCATGAGGCTAGCTGCCCTTTCCTAGCTACCCCAAGCTAGCCTCTCACCCATCCATCTATATATACCCCCCCTGTTGTCTTCCTCTTGCTCCATCCATCGTTCTCACATCATCTCTACAGCTCCATCCAACCTCTCTCTCTCTCTCTCTCTCTCTCTCTCTCTGTAGCTACGTACAAACACACACACACACATATATCATATCAGTAAGGAGCTAGCTAGTGCCTAGTGGCTAGTGTGGATTAATTGATCGATATATATATCGATTATGTCGGGGGTGTGGGTGTTCAAGAACGGGGTGGTGAGGCTGGTGGAGAACCCGGGGAGCGAGCAGTCGTCGACGGTGCGGCGGAAGGCGCTGGTGCACACGCCGAGCGGGCAGGCGGTGGCGTCGTACGCGTCGCTGGAGGCGAAGCTGACGGCGCTGGGGTGGGAGCGCTACCACGAGGACCCGGCGCTGCTCCAGTTCCACAAGCGCGGCTCCCTCGACCTCATCTCCCTCCCCCGCGACTTCGCCAGGTTCTCCTCCGTCCACATGTACGACATCGTCGTCAAGAACCGCGACTCCTTCCGGGTCGTCGACGCCTAGCCCATCCATCATCCATCCATGTCCATCCATATGCATCGATCGATCTGCTCTTCTTGTTTGATCGATGTGCATGCATGTCTGTCAGTGCGCGTGTGCAGTGTGTGTGTGCAGTGTGTTATATATATACATATTACACGACTATATATAGATCGATGTGCTTTGCAGATCGATCTTGGTCGTCTTAGTGTGTGATATATATATATGTGAGTGAGAGTAGTAGTGTGTGGGTGCTGACGTACGGTTGATTAATTACTAGTGTGGTCTGGTTCATGTATTGAATAAGTACGTTGTTTAATTTCTGTGGGCCGGGGTTCTTTTGTGAGTGTTGTGATTTGTGAGCATGGTTGGGACTTGGGAGTGTAATTAATTAAGCTAGATCACTAGCTTCTCATGTAAACTATCCGTACGTACTTCATGACTACATATATATATACAATATCCATTTGTGCTAGTTCCATTGACTTACTTGCATTTTTCCAACGCTGCATAACAATGTATCATTTCTTTATTAATTTGACAAACTACGTACGGAGCAGCAATTATAATTAAATCGATTTCCTCTGTATATATGCTTGGTTAAGTGATCGAATTAAAAAGCTGGCCTGATTGTAAGCATTAATATATCAGAATTATCAGATCAGGTACATGATGTCCGTGCAATCTAGCTTGTAAAGTAATTGTATAGCAATGTAGCCTACAATAATATATTACATTATTTCTACATGCACCCTGTCAGTGACTCAGTACTGTGCATGTGTATGCATTCAGGGATCAGAGAATACAGCGCTGCTCTCAAGATCTGATGCATTATCAGGCACCTTGCCTTTTCGCTCTCGATCTTCCAAAGGGAAATTATAAAGCCGATTTTGTATATGTTGAAATACTATGGACAGCGTCATTAGAGAATATGTACGTACGTGCGTTCTCGATTGCATGCAATAATGCAATATACAAGAAGCTTGAACCAAATCTTTTGAAAGCGGATTTAATACAACAATATCGCATGGAAATCTTTTGAGATCAAATCTTTTAGGTCGATCGCATGCAATAATGCAATTATGCCATCAGTGCTATCGCGGTCTCTTTCTTCCTAGCATGTCACAGTACATACAGAAACCGGATAATCTAATATGTATCGTCAAAATAATCTTTATTACTTTGAACAGGTCACTACAAGAATGTCAATCTACGTCGGGGGCCAAAACCGCCGATATAGACCGCAAAACCACCGACATTAGTATATGTCGGCAGCTGACCGCCAACACTACCGGTACATGTTGGCTCAGTTTGATCAGGCCGTTTAGACAAATATCACAGTACCAGAATGTACTCTAATTGAAGTTACAAAAAAAAAACGGAAAAAGAATGTGGAACCAAGCTACGACGACCAGAGGGGGTGAATGGGAGCCTTGCATAATTTCTTTACATCGGTGCTTCTCGAACTCACCAACCATCAAAAACTTTTTTTAAGCAAAAGGACAAGAGAGCTGCCATCTATTGATCAAAAGAGAAGAGGTTTACAGAGTTAGGGGTTTTAAATCCCTCCCCCCAGAGGACGTACAAAGAATTAAGAGATTACAAAATGCGCTCCTGCGGTTGCCCATAACCGCAGGTCATCTAGAAGTTGCCGAAAGACAACGTCCGATGGTCGTTCGGACGAGCGAAAAACACAGTTATTCCGCTCGAGCCAGAGATGCCAATTAAATGGTGCCGATGGCAATGGAGAGGGTCGGCTTTGGGTTGGCATCCTAAGCGACATCAATTTCCCACCAAAGCGGTAGGTCAGATTTCCATTGCCAATGTGATGGGTCCAGCGAGGAAAGTCGAAGCGAAGCGGCAAGGCGCGTCGGATGAAGGAGTCAGAGCGCATTCCGTGAAGAGGTGCTCGAGTTTCTAGGCTCCTCGAGCGGGGGCGAAATAAGCGTTAGGCGCTTGCCTTCGTAATAGTGCATCGGCTGTCCATATCCTCCTGGCTAGAAGCAACCAGACAAAGAGCTTGCATTTGGATGGGGCCCATATCCGTCAGACCCTGCGCTGCGGGGAGAGCTCATGACGGCCAATGAACTGCATGTTATAGGCAGTTTTCACGGAGAAGAGACCGTCTGTGGAGAAACGCCATGTGATCAAGTCATCTTCGAGTGGCGTCAACGTCGCCTGAGCGAGGTGGAGGAGAAGTTGGACAATCACGAGGGAGGGATCCATATTGCGCCTTAGGTCGATTAGCCAGTTGTTATTCTCAAGCGCCTCCATGACGCTTCGACCTTTTCTGGTGGAAGCTAGGAAGAGCCGCGGCGCTAGTTCCTTTGGCGACGAGCCAGCAAGCCAATTGTCCTCCCAGAAGGATAGCAGGGACCCATTCGAGCGTGAATCGAGCATCCCAAGCACGAAGGAGAGCTGCATCAGCCTCTGTGGGAGGGTCTAGTGAGCCCGTCCAAGGCCTAGATGGCGACGTCTTGTTGAGCCATAGCCAGCGCAGCCGAAGGGCTCGACTGAAGCGGGATAAATCCAAAACCTCAAGGCCCCCGAACTTGGTAGGCGAGCAAACCAAGCTCCAGTTGACCCTGGGTGGAGCCCCCAGAATAGCAGATCCGCTCCAAAGTTATGCTTTCCTTATTTGGTCAATTTTCTTAATGACCAAGGTTGGGGGTGATGACGGAGAGAACATAGGTCGGCAGAGCCGAGAGAATCGCTTTGAGCAGGGTAAGCCTTCCTCTTTTAGACATGAGACGACCCCTCCAACCTGCCAGCCGATTTCCGATTTTGCCGATGAGGGGCTGGAAGTGAACGTGTCGTAGTCTTCTGATGGAAAGTGGGATGCCCAGATATTTAATGGGAAAGATGCCCTTTCGGCTGGAAAGTCATGTAGGATGGTGTCGAGGTCCAGACTGTTGCATCTGATGGGGACAACTTGGGACTTAGAAAAGTTTGTTCGAAGGCCGGAGATGTTGCCGAACGCCTGAAGGATGCATGCCAAGGTGGAGACATCAGCCTGGGTCGGCTTTAAGAAGATGGCGGCATCGTCAGCGAATAGTGAGACTCGACAGTTGTCTTGGAGGCCGCGGATTGGCGAAAGGGCACCTTCGTCGATGGCCGTTGGAGAAGGGCCACCAACGGTTCAATGGCGAGGTCGAAGAGGAGGGGGGAGAGCGAGTCCCCTTGTCGCAGGCCTTTGGTATGGTGGATGATATCAGTGGGGCACCCGTTGAGGAGGACCCTTGAGGAAGTGGATGCGAGGGTCATCGAAATCCAGTCTCGCCAACGGGGGCCAAAGCCGCGCGCACGAAGATTGTCGAGGAGGTAGGCCCAGGAGACCGAGTCAAAGGCTTTTTCGAGGTCCAGTTTAAGGAATAGGGCTGGCGTGCTAGAGCGGTGAAGAGTTTTGGCACAACCCTGGACCAATAGGAAGTATCTTGTATGTGTCGTTTCTTGATGAACGCGCTTTGGCAGGGTGAGATGAGCTTGTCCATGAAGGGGGCCAGCCTCGAAGAGAGGATTTTGGTAAATAGCTTCCCCAAACTATGGATAAGACTGATGGGGCGGTAGTCTGAGGGACGCGCTGGGCCGTCCTTCTTCGGTCGAAGAATGATGTGAGCGCGGTTTAGGGATTGGAAGCCGGGAGCATCAAGGCCAAAGAGACATTGTAGCGCTCCAAGCAGGTCCAAAGATATGTGGTCCCAGCAAGTCTTGTAGAATTCCCATGTGAAGCCATCCGGGCCAGGGGCCTTCTCATTCGAAAGGGAAAAAATCACCTGCTTGAGCTCGTCGAGCGAGAGGGGGTCCTCAAGAGAGGAGAGATCCAAAGTAGGCAGGCCCAGAAAGTTCCAGTTGAGGGATCTGCTCGTTGAAACCAAATTTTGGGTTGCGTCTTCCCCGAAAATGGAGCTGAAGTGAGAATGCAGGACGTCGGCATTGTCTGTGAATTCAGTGTGAATTCCTGAAGGGCTTTGCAAGGAGTGAATGTGATTCTTCCGACGCCGGCTGTTCGCCCTGAGGTGGAAGTAACGCGTGTTAACCTCTCCCAGCTTGAGCCAATAGAGACGGGATCACTGCTTCCACATTATTTTGTCGATGACACTCAGCCCAAGGATACGATTCTTTAGCAAGCGGCGCAGGTCAAGCTCACCTTGAGATAACGACCGAGATTCCATGGCCACGTCAAAAAGACGGATAACCTCAGAGGCGACCGCCAGCTAGAGCCTGGTGTTTCCGATGTGTGTACGGCTCCAGGTGCGCAGGGCGGAGGCCGTGCGAGAGAGCTTCAGCTTGAAACGAAGGAGGGGGTGGGTCGGCATGTTGTTGTTGTTTTCTCCCCAGGCTTGCTAAACAACCTCCGAGAAGCCTGGTATCTTTGTCCAGAAGGATTCGAATCGAAAGCGTCTAGGTGGGCGAGGCGTCCACTCGGCGGTAAGTAGGAGGGGGCAGTGGTCCGAGGCAGTGGATGAGAGCGGTAATAGTGAGCATGACGGAAAGATCATTTCCCAATCGGGGTTACAGAATGCTCTATCAAGTCTCACGAGGGTTAGACGGGACTGCTCGTTGCTCCAGGTGAAACGACGTCCAGAGAGGTGGATCTCTTTTAGGTTGGAGTTGTCGAGGGTTTGCCTGAAACGAGTCATGAGTCGGCGGTTGAGGTTTAGATTGTTCTTGTCATTTGCTTTGTAGATCATATTGAAGTCGTCGAGGATTAGCCATAGGGAAGCAAAGAAGTTGCCGATGGTTTCAACTTCCTGAAGAAAAGCTTCCTTCTCAGAGTCACTCGTCGGGCCGTTGACAGTGGTTATGGCCCAGCTTGATTGGCCATCTAAGTGGGTTACCTTCGCGGAAACGGAGTGTTGTAGGATGAGCGGGTCGAAGAGTTGGAGAAGGGAGTCATCCTAGAATAGGAGGATCCTACCCCTGGAGCCCGTAGAAGGCAGTTGTAGGCAGCCCCTCAGCCTATAACCGCATATCTCCATTAGGGTCTGGTGGCAGGGGTTGGAGAGTTTGGATTCTTGGATCGCTAGGATGGAGGGGGAATGGTCTCGAACTAGCGCAGCCACGACGTCCCGCTTAGCAGCGGAGTTGAGTTCGCGAGCATTCCAGTTGAGGATCTTCATTGGGCGGAACGGAGGCGAGCACTGGAATGAGTTACCCAAGCCGGGTTGTTGAAAACGCCTAGGTGGAGCTGGGTGGACGCGTGCGGCAAAGCGTTTCATTGGACAGTAAACCGAAACCCACACAGTGGGGGACCAACCTGGGACGCACCGCACGCAGACGGTTCAAGCAAGGGAGAAAATGTAAATGCCACACGCAGGAGGCAAAGGGGGCACAAGCCTGACCTACCACTCGCAGGTGGAGGAAACACTAAAGCTACGGCCACACGCAGGTGGCAGGGATGATACAAGCCCACACGCTGGTGGAAAAAGCCGAATGGTGTAATAATCATCGCGAAGAGTAGACACTGGAGCGCGGGGGTCAAGGGAGCGAGGCTAAGAGGCAGCCACGCACTCCTCACCCGCATTCGGACCGACGGCGGAAAGGTCCAGTGCAGGGCGCGCAAGTCCACACACGTCAGCGACGGTGGCGAGTGTGTTGTCATCAAGCAGGCCGGTGGTGAACAGGGACTGCAGCTGAGCAGCGAGGTCGTCCACGGATGAGGAGTGAGGGATGCTCAATTTGCGGACAAGGAGGCCCTGCGCCCTTCGAATGGCGGGGTTGGAGGAGGACCCACCACCAGCAAACGACGGCCTCCCGGAAGCCAATCTGGAACTGCGGCGAACAGGGGTGGTACGCTTGGGGCGCGAGCGTCTAAGTGGAGGTAAGGGGATCAATGGGGCGGGGGTAACCACAGTGGCCCTAGAGAGGAGAGACTGATCCGGGGTGAGCAGTGCCAACTCAGCCTCTAGGGACATAGGGTCAAACCGGATCACCTCAGGGGAGACAAAGTAGAGTGTGTCAAGGCAGAGTGGGTCCAACGTGCCAACAACAGTGCAAGGCCCCAAGGAGATGGGCCGGCTGCAGCCTGTCGGGTCCCCCCCAAAGGACGGGAGGCCTAGCGCGCAAGAATGAAAGAGGATCCTAAGGCCTAGAGGGGGGTGAATAGGCAATTTTAAATTTTATTGGTTATTTGTTGATTAAGCATCATATTAATAGTGACCCAATTCTAGTTTTAATTTTCATGCAAGCGGAAGCGATAAACAAGTGAATTGAAAAACTAAGACATAGCATCACAATCATCACAAGCAATGCAATGGAAGTAAGTGCGGAAAATGAATGAGTGAGAGTGACACGGTATTTGTTTCACCGAAGTTCGGAGCCGCAACTCCTACTCTCCGTTGAGGCTACCCCTTGCGCACAAGGATCGGCTCGCTCTCGAGCCTAACGCCTCACTTACTCCCCGGTAGTCGTTCCGTCACTCCGGCGAGGTGGACTCCGTCACCCGTACACCGACTCGACGGTAGCCACACGCCGAGGCCTACTCCCAAGCCCACGCCTCCACAAAGGATGCCGTCTTCAAAAGTAACAAGCCCGAAACGCCCCGATCATGCCGGATCGAAGGACTTCAATGAAGCTCGGTGTTGGGGTTTAGTGATTTGTGTCTTTGATTGGTTTGTGGGTGGAGGAATGGCTCTAGAACACCTAATTGATGAGCAATAAGTATGGTAGGTGAAGAGAGCAGCAAAACCTCAAATAAGTCAGCCACTAGGCAAGTATTTATAGCCCCTAGAGCAAACTAGCCGTTGCCCCCCGGAAGGGGACAAAAAGACTAGCCATTAGCCTCTACCGGATGCCGTCCGACAGAGGCTACTGCTCACTGAATTTGGTTTATCGGACGCCGTCCGGTAACCACCGGACGCCGTCCGACAGAGAGAAAAGCCTACTGGATTCAGCTTATCGGACGCCGCCCGGTGACGACCAGACGCCGTCCGACAGTGTGTACTGTGCTTGGGCTAAGCTGATCGGACGCAGTCCAGCTGTTTCCAGACGTCGTCCGACAGAGAGTGAAAACGTGCTAAAGGATGTGGAGGGATTTAGGTGGGTTTTCTTTCTCTTTATAGAAATCTCACAAGAATATATTTGGGTATTTTTAGAAGAGGTGGACTACGGAAACCGATTTTTCGAGAAGTCGCAAAGATCCGGCATAGTCCGAGAGATTCAAACCCCTTTTGAAATCCGACAAAAACAGAAATTAAAAACCTAACCACTCCTAATATATACGTGACCTCATCTCTTGCCCGGTCACGCACTTAGAATCTCGGAGCAGCTCACAAATTTGTCAACGCTTCAACTTAGGGTTTTACGAGGAGCCGAGTCTTCTCTATGGTTCCGAGAAATCCAAAAACCCCCTAGCACTTAATATTAAATATTTTTGACATCAATGCCATTAATAAAAATTAAGGCTCATCGATGCTCACAAAGAACTAGGCGTGAGGCCCAGTGAAGTAGTGACGGGCGAGGTGCTCTTGTGGACTGAAACAGCGGCACGGGCAGAGGCAAGGCCTTGGACGGGCCTTGGCGCGGCGAGGCTTCCGAGCTGCGGCGTTAATCGGCACATAGGTTCGCGTGCAGGAAGTTGAAGGGCAGGCGGGGTTGAAACGCACCCCTGGTAGGAGACTGGCCGCACAAAGAAGTTCGACAGTTGGGTAGGGTCCACTGTCTTGGTGAGTGAGGCCACACTGGTGGTCAGCATTGCCACGTCTGTAGCGACCACATCCCCCTCTAGCGTGGCTACGCACACGACGGCGGCCGCGGGGACGAGCCGACAAGGCTCACCAGAGCTGGCGACGATGGAATCGCCACAGGAGAATGCGGCGCCGCTAGGCTGGGAGGCGGAGGAGCCACGGTTATCGCTGTTAGCGGTCTGGGAGGGAGGCGCAACAGGTGTGATGGCTGCGGAGCCTGCGACGGCGTTGGAGATGAAGCGACGGCGGGACGAGCGCTTGCGGGACCGCGAACGCGACGTGCCCCGACGAGCAGGGGTGCTTGAGCTTGAGGGCGGGCGATGTGAAGAACGCAAACGCGCGCGGGAGTGGCACGGCGAGGCTTGGCGACGACGGCGGGACGGAAAGAGAGTGGGCTCACGAAAGCCTCGGGCCGAGGATGAGTCTGAGGGCCACCATTGGAGATTTGCCATGCCTGCGACGACGGGGGGAAGCGACGACGCATGCCGGAGAAGCATCCCCGCCACCGACACCGTCGTCGTTGCTCCGCTGACGAGGCACAATCAGGGAAGGACACGCGGTGGGCTGCTCCACCATGGCCGGAGGGGGGACAGTGTCGGGGTAGCCCAACATCCAGAGGTGGGTGGCAGCGACTAGAGCACCACCGCCGACGTGAGCCGTAATGGCGGAGAAATCCTCGACCGTATCCAAATGGAGAAGGAGACGGTGGACGGAAGCTCGCGGAGGTCTTGGCCTAGGTGCGCCAGTGAGCCGAGCAGGGCTGGATGCGCCCGAAGAGGAAGCATTGCAAGCGGCGACCTCGGCATAGGACTTCCGCAACCCAGCGTCAGCCGGTAAGAGGGAAGAGCTTGGGCGGTGCGGGTTCCAACGCTCCGCGTCGGTGATGGGGATGGGAGAGTGGCCCATACCGCCAGGGATGGAAGAGGGTGGACGAAGGTAGGAGGCGGTCGGGTGACACGCCAGCGAGGGGTTGCGCCGGGGAGTGACACCGGCTGGGACGGCGTGCCTGCCAAAGGGGACGCCTGCAACGTCTGCAACACCGGCGATAGGTGACGATCGACGGCCTGGGCGCAGAGGAGGCTGAGCTGCGCACGGGGCCATGGTGACGACACAGAACTGGGCGGAGGGCAGCACGAAGGCGGCCGGGCGACGAGGAATTGGTTGTAGCTGGTCCGTGGGAATGACATGTGTGCGAGCAGAGGCGAAGTGGAGGTGGCCTTGCAGCGCGGAGGTGACCGAACGGCAACCAAAAACTTGAAGCACTCAACAACAGCATGCACTCCAAATGGCAAAGATAAAATTCATGCAAATATGTTAGGATTTTTAAACCACAGTCCTTGTTGTTAAGAGTCCAAACAAGATGGAATCAAAACTAAAGTGACTTTAGCAAAACTAATCAAGCCAAATGGCTAAAACAACTTTTAGAAAAGCAGCTGGTAGATTCCAACAGAAACTTGTCCTTTAAAAAAGTGTGTGGTGTTGCCCTTTTTTTCACTCCAAAATTATGAGGGTTTTTTCCCCGAAGAGATGGATAAGTAATGCAGTACCCCACATAATTTCAACTTTAAAATCTTGGTAGAGAAAATATGAAAATTTTTGCACTGAGGTCTGCCGAGAATTCGCACAGAAAATTTGAGACTCAGTTTTAACCACATGGCTCCCAAACGGTGCATCCAAATGGACTCCAAATTTTTATGACCGAAATATAAGTGAGTCACACACCTTTTTGCAAAATGAGTTTTCTAGATTTTTCTAAAATTCTTTCACTGACTACTGCATGCAGAAAAGTTTTTAGACAGATTTGCAACCAGTGGAAAAGGTTGATCTCTAGTCTATTCAAGATCTCAAGAGAGGTCTAAAACCATATGCACGACCTCAAGGTATCATAGGATCAATAACAAGGAGGCACTACAGGAATCCGCCTTAATTTCATCGGCCAAAAACCAACAAAAATAAGGGTCAAACCAACGAAATTAACATAATTTCGTCGATTTGCCGATGAAATTAACCCGACGAAATGTGCTAGACGAAAATAAACACCATTTCGTCGGTTGCCGACGAAATTACTTTATTTTATCGATTTTTTAGGCCGACGGAATAAATATCCTAAAGGCTTGCAAGCCTGTTCGAGGGCTGACTTGGCCGTTAATTTCGTCGGCCAAAATAACTGCCACATCAGCCAAATGAAAACGGTGGTGGTGCGTTGGGATGATGTGGCACTTAAGCCGACGAAATTACAATTTTTTTTTAAAAAAACATGTTGCTTTATTATTCACAGAAAATTCACAAAAAATAACAGGAAATCATAGAAAATTCAAAAAATTCATAGAAAATTCATAGATATTCATATCATCACAAACTTGTAACCAACATCACATGATGCATAAGAGCACATAGATAGAATTAATAGGGGAAATATGGGAAGGAAATGGTTATAAATGCTAGAAATTGGAATTTGGATACACGACAAGGCTTGCTTTAATCAAGTTCCTACAAACTTCAGATATTGGAAGACAAGTTTTAAGCACTGTAGACCCCAGAACTTCAGCATACAGATAGGTGGAATGCAATTTAGAAAAGAGATAGGTGGCATGCAATTTAGAAAAGAGATGTTCCCTTGCCCTTCTTGTCTCCACCAATCTCAAAATGCTTGCACCTCTGCACACAGAAAATTAAAATAAGCAACCAACACTACAGCAAAAAAAAAAGGCTTAATTAACAACATATTCAGCTCAATAGTAATGAAACATCTACCTTGATGGGGTGCTGGGATTAGTGCTTGCAGCTTTGGCACTGTAGCTTCAGCACAATCTTCTTGGTGGTTTTTGCCTAAAAATTGTGATCATTTCTCATGACAAGAAAATGCATAGCAGAAAGAATGTCACAAGCATTAGCAATACAAAGTTTTCTTTCAATGCATATTTATATTAGACAAGTAGCCAGAGACAAGCATGTAGCACCTGATATTTCTACCAATGAAACAATCACATATCAACTATGCTGCATTAATTAATCATTCAGCCACATAGCAACTGTACTACATTCATAGAATACCTTCTTGTGGAAAACAGGCTTGGTCTGACCACCATATCATATCTAGACTGCTTCCGGTCATAACGGCGCTTTCCCTGGGCAGACAGGCTATCTTTACCCTTCTTGTACTGGGTAACCTTGTGAAGAGTGTGCTTCCTGCACTCCTTGTTCTTGTTCTTGAATTGCAGTTGTGCTTTTGGCGATTCAACTTGACAATACCATCACTATCACAAAGACAACCATTCTTGATTTTAGGAGCAAAAATACTGACATCCAATCACAAAACCATATAATAATATTCTTGCTTACAAATGAAAAAAATATTCAAAAGGCAATACAAATTCCTCGTTGACATTGATATCCCCTGCAGTTATCTAAATCCTAAGGAAATCAACCACCTTTCTTGAAAGATAAAAAAATTGCGTGTCTATGAATTTTTAGAAAAGACGTGAACAGCAGATTGTTTTTTTAAAATGGATGCAGAAGATGTGTCATGTTATAACTGAAATAAGAAATGGAAGTATGGAACCACTATTGTTGTCCTCCTTTCACAAATTAGACGAACCATTAATTTTGGTGAATAACACTAATCCTACTGAAAAATATGAGGCTGGACATGTGTATATTGTCCCCACCGTTTGATTCTGAAAACCCGAGTTAACAACAACACGATCAGACACATATACATATACATGAGCATTTATGCGCTCAGAATGTACACGAACCAGAGGACACAAACCTGAAATCTGACCTAGCAGGGGACTCCATGATATTGTCAGCAAGTGAATCCCCAACTGACAAACCATTCAGGCTGGATGCCATTATCTGCAATAGTCCATCCGATAGTTAGCTAATTAACTAAAAGCACACAGGGGGAAGAAAAATAATAAGACACAAATCACCCAATCATTTCACAAGAAAGAAAACCATTTAGAAGCTGGAACAGGATGTAAATTGTCCAGGGCGCATAAATAAAACAGAAATCAAAGTGCCTAACACACAATGAATTGGAATTGGAAACCACGTAGCAAAATTTTTCAATTTTAGAAAGTGGCAGAAGGAACAACTTTAATATAGGACAATTCAGCACTCCAAAACACAACAGTTAAGGCACCCAAGATTTCGAGTCAAAGGAGCACGAATCAAAACAAACAAAGATGCACATTTATGCAAGAAAGTGGACTGGTGAAGATATACAATCCACACTCCTTATATGGCATACACTCTTTATGTAGTTACAGTAAAGTTTGTTGTCTTTGGTCTACTACCGGTTTACTACTTGCATACTGATTCAGTAAGTCCAATCTCCACATATAAGTTTCAAGTAACCAATCATTCACTCCTGATGGACATGATACAAAACAGAAAGCCTTAATTGCTAGTAAAGAAAAGATTGCACAGTACATATTACATAGCGGCATCCATCCAGTAAGTATCAGGAGCTAGGATTTTCCCTTGTAAATAACCGTAGCACGTCCCCTAGCTCAAGTACTTTGCAGGCCAATGTGTTTTCTTCGAAAAATAGGGCAGTACCAAATCATTTCATCATGAATTCAAGCAATGATAGCACAGAAGATTAAGAGATGAACAATAGCAAGTGATGCGGCTTAAATGAAAGTGTGACCAAATCTCACTTACAGATCAATAGTGACTTACAGGCAAAGGAGACCTGCGACGCGGCAGAGAAGAGGCTGGGAGGGGATTCTCCTTTGACGCGGCAGAGAAGAGGCTGGGAGGGGGAGAGGGTCACTTACGGCGGTGGCGGCGGCGAGCGAAGAGGGGAAGCAGAGCGGTGCAGGCGCGGGAATCGGGATAGCTGGGCAGCAGGGCGACGGCGAGGGGAGCTGGGGAGCAGGATCAGGGCGGCGGCGTGGGGGAGCTGGGGAGTGGTGCATGCGGCGGAGGGCGGCGGCGGGGGGAAATGGGGGAGCGGGGCGGCGGGCGCGGGAGAGCTGGGCAGCAGGGCGGCGGCGATGGGAGCTGGGGAGCAGGATCAGGGCGGCAACGTGGGGGAGCTGGGGGGTGGTGCATGGCGGCGGCCGCGGGGGAGCTGGTGAGTAGGGCAGCGGCGGGGCGAAATGGGGGAGCAGGGCGGCGGCGGGGGGAAATGGGGGAGCAGGGAGATAGTGGCTAGGTCAAAAGTGAGCCCTAGGGACGGGCCAGGTGGGGATTAATGTGGGCCCTAGTTTCGTCGGCCCAAACCGACGAAAATACCACATGGAGCCGACGAAATTATGCCATGTCATTGCCCAAGGCCGCGGCACTTTAATTTCGTCGGCCGGAACCAACAAAATTAAGACCTATTTTCATCGGTTTTAGGAAACCGACGAAATTACGACCTTATTTTCGTCGGTTTTTCTGGGCTGACGAAATTACTATTGGTCAACGAAAACACTTTGTTTTCCTGTAGTGAGGTGACATAAATAAACTAGTTACAAATAAGAACACCAAAGAAACAAATTAAACACATGAACAAGGCAAGAACTTGGATGAATATGGTGGATTTAATTGCTTGAGTTGGGGGTATACAAAGCCATACCCTTGATGGACAAAACTCTTCAAACTGCACCGCATACCACCCAAATACCAGTTTTCCTCCCTCTCTAATTTGCCCCTTAGGCAGGTTGGGAGGTTCCTCCTCCCCTCGTTGTATAGCCATGACAACCCAAAGTTTGGATCCCTCGTGGATTGATGAGATTTAATCACTCTATAATAGCACACCAATACAAGAATATGCCTCGCATATTCCATGTACGCAGCCGGCCGGTTCAATTAGCCGCTAAGTTCCCAACGCGCTCGAACCTTCACTGAGCCTCGGATCCTCATGCTGACTAAGCCCATCATCCACGCTATCTTTGTGAATCCCCAAGTCCATGTCCGACCGTCTCATGCAACCTCTTTATCGTTCCGGATCTCCAAACCTCTAATTCGCATCCCGACACGTTGGCGATCATAGTCCACCCTAGACCTGTACCACAAAGATTAGTCCATCCAAAATAACCAACTTACACTACCAGGAAACAGGGCATCCTCGACGGTGCAAAACCGTCAGGAAAATAGCCAAAACCGTCAGGATTAATTTGCCTGACGGGTAACCATCAGGCAAATCCCTTCAAGCTAAAGAAGTAGCGAAAATTCAATTTGCCTGACAGTTTGCCGTCAGGAATATTAATCCTGACGGGAATCACTGTCAGGAGAAAACAAATATTGCCGATTTCGTTCCGTCGATGAATTATACCGACGAGAATCGGCCTTCAAAGAAATTGTTTTCCCCAGGGTGCGAAACCTTCAAGAAAATTACACCGTCAGGAAAATAACAGGTTTTGCTGACGTGATTACTCGTTAGAATAATATATCATTTCCCTGAGCGCTAACCAGCCGTCAGGTCAATTAATTTTTTTTCTGACGTGAATACCCGTCAGAGAAATGGTAATCACCCTGTTGACCAGAACCACCTTTTCTACGAGCATCACACATTCAATTCACATGGCAATAACCATCTAATTTATTCAGCTTGCACACATTCAATCCAGACTGCCATAGCCATCCAACAATTCAATTGACATTCAAATAATGTAGTAATAACAAGGCTAGTATAACAGATAGACACGTATCAAGTTTGCATATATGTAGCAGATTGTATAGAAAAGGCAATAACCTTTTCTACTTTGCACCCATACAAAATATGCTGGTTAGGAAGCATCCTAGGCCATACAAAATGCACCAGCAGAGAGCATCTCATTTCAGCCTAGGCCATACAAAATATTGCACTGATCCATAGAGCCTTCATATCTAATGACTAAATGGTTAAGTCTTGCTAGAAAACTACTTAATATCATATGGCTAAAGTTTTGCTAGAGAACTACTTGGGAATATCTACTCCTAGTTATTGTGAACAACTAATTGTTATTGGCTCCAGCCTGGTTGGTTTCATCGGCAGCATTGGCATTGGAGTTGCCTGAGTTAATGTTACTGCCACCATTTGCATTGGAGTTGCCAGAGTTGATGTTGCCGCCACCATTTGCACTGGAGTTACCTGCTGTGTTGTCAACTGGTTGTGAGCAAGCATGGGAAGAGCTAGTTCCAGCTCCTTGCTACAAGGAAATACAAGATGTGTCAGCACATTTATAGCCATTTGATATGCAAATATGAGAGCAAAGGTCCCTCACCAGTACTGACATGCTTCTCACCATGTGCTGTCCATATTTGATAATTTGCTCGAAACCCAAATTTACTCAAGTGCATCTCTACATTTTTCCTATCGTGCCAAAGATAATTTCGACACTTGGCACATGGACATTTAATGGTGTTATTTTGCACTACAGATGGATTAGAAAATGCACTATGCAAGAATTGTGTGGTGAGTTCAATCCATTCATTAGAAGGGGCTTTACCACGCTGCCAACCACTATACATCCATCCACGGTTTGCCATGGAGCATGTTTGTGTTCAATAACATTAAATTAACTAGAAGCTATGACACATCAAGCAAATTGAAAATGCTGCAGAATAAAACATATTAGATATTAGATCAGCAAGGGTACCTCAAATGGTGTCACTTTTGCTAAGAGTAGATGAATCCGTATGCTTAGGTGCAGCCTTAGCTTTAGTGCCTGAGGCAGTTCTCTAATGCAGCCTTGTTACTTTGGTTAGCTTTACTTAGTGACTCAGTTGTAGACCTTGAGATGATGAAGAGAAAGCAGTAAGGATAGTTACATGCAGTGCATGTTTGTCAATAAACATGAAAATAAAAGTACAGTACATATAGCCATGACACAATGACTAGTTATGATCTCTCTAGAGTTTGCACCTGCTGAATTCCCATACCTTTGATATGTTGGCTATTTAAATTGTCAATTCCTCCTAGCTTCTTTCCGGTGTCAGTACCTCCAGAACCTAACATATAATAAAATGCCAAACCATGTGATGTCTATAATATACAATACAATGAACTAATCTAACCTGTGCAACTTGAGTTACTAAACTTCAATTTTTGAAGTACCTCAAAAAAGATATATAATAGATGAACTTTGTGCATAGACAATTTAGCATGGACCGAAAAAGTTTTGTAATGGTGCCCTCACGGGAACTAAAAAAATGAGCTCAATAAAATGGATCCATGTATCCTATATAAACTCACTTTCAGCTTGTTGTTAGCATGGTAATAAAAAAAATTAACACACATGGCACTAGATCTGCACCAGATCCCTTCATTCCTATTTAACCCCATTATAAGCATATAGTCATAGGCAGGCATTATCACAATCACGTAAAAGGAATGAGCAGCAACGTACTATATCAACACATATACCACAAACAAGCATTATACCAAACACTTTGAAGGCATGAGCAGCAACGCACAGGTCATACAAGTTTGAGGCAAGCATTATCACAAACACCTTGAATTGAAGGCATGAGCAGCAACGTATAATACAACACATAGATTCCCTTTGCACGGCACACATTTGGCTTAGAAATTGATACCTCTCGAGATGGATTGGGTGTGAACCCACGGAGTTGAGGGGTTGGCCTGACGTCCGACTGTAGGAGACGGCCTAGAGCAAGTTGCCTAGGCGTCGACGCCTAGCCTCCTGCTCGAGCACTGTATTGGAGACTCAGATCTGGAAGCTGGAGCACCTTGAGGGAACTGATCTACAGGAAGTAGGGAGGGCACCAACATGGAGTCTTCTGATCAAGCACTGCCATGGAGATTCCGGTGAAAGAACTGGCTTTGGACTTGGAGGCGGCGCAAGAGGAAGAGAAGGGACAGACCTGTGCGAAACTTGGTCTGGGGAGCCCTCGATAGGGTATTGGAAGAGGATAAGTCAAAGACTCAGCCACTTAGGGTAACGAAAATTCACAAGGCGGCAAGTCTTGGCGCGTACCAAATTGGCGCGCCAATTCCCGCCACGCGCGCGAAGGTAGCTTTGGCACCATCACAGCTAATCAACCTAAGAGTTTATTAGAACACGTCGGGAAAACATGTTATTTCTCTGAGTGTACTAAAATAAACGTCGGAATAATGGTATATCCTGATGGTTGAAGGCCGAGGTGGGCCCGTAAGGTTAAATAATTAACCTGATTGTTGCTCTATGCCCGTGAAGGATGCTCGGTTTTCTGGTAGTGTTACCATAACACCTGCAAGTTAGTCCAACATTAACATGCACAAATTTTCCAAAAAATTTGTGCATGTGAGTGGGTCCCACTAGGCTTTCTCTCAACCGGATAAAGTGGGGAGTCGAGATAAGTAGTTGCTCTCTCTCGACGGTCTCCATATGGTACGTCAACGAGAGAAATGTCGTCTAGCCCTAGCGACAGCATATATGGCATCTTGTCTTGAATATGCTTCATAATTGGTAGTCCACGGAGGCGGTCTTGATGGCCTAGTATCAACGGCTGGTCATCGAGCTCAGTAGCTCACTTCTTTTGGCGGTTTTCTTTTTAATCTCGATGGTTCAGGCTGTCGAGTTTGATCGCGTTTTATAATGTAGCCACACTATACATAAGTTAATTAAGCGGTAAAGCACGCATGTTCTTCAATCGTGCAGACATTTATATATTATTAACCGCTTACACATATATTATCTTTTCTGACCTAACCTAAGCACAACCATAATCTAATTAAGCGGTAAAACACTCATGCTCTTCAATCGATCATGCAGACATTTATATATTATTAACCGCTTACACATATATTATCTTTTCTGACCTAACCTAAGCACAACCATAATCTAATTAAGCGGTAAAACACGCATGCTCTTCAATCATGCAGACATTTATATATTATTAACCGCTTACACATATATTATCTTTTCTGACCTAACCTAAGCACAACCATAATCTAATTAATCGGTAAAACACGCATGTTCGTCAATCATGCAGACACGTATAAAATTAACCTTGGCATGCGATCTTGTTGTCGATGTTCTTGTCTGCCATATACGTATGTGTGAAATGCTCACCGACCCCCACCACGTACCATCGATCAACAACCAAAGCATAGAAATGAAAGCGTGTTAATCCATCATGCACCATTAACATATAGTATATATAACCAATAAAGCAATTGATGATATGTCATCTACTAATATAGTCGCATACACACATATATTTATCTCGATCCGTCCCAAACACACGTTTTGCCATCGGCACCCTCTTCTAGCTAGCTACCCATCTATATATACACGGGCGCAGCACATCTCTCTTGCTCCATCCATCGATCTCTTCTCACCTGCATCATTTGATCAATCTCGATCTAGGTCCGAGACCTCTCTCTCTCTCTCTCTCTCCCCCCCCCCCTGTTTGCTCGCACTCTCTCTCTCTCTCTCTCTCTCCCCCCCCCTTGTTTGCTCGCACTTCTCTGATCTCTACAAGCTACACACACGCGCACACACACACATAGAGATTGATCTCGAGATAAAATTAAGGAAGAGAGCATATTGATCGGCATCGATCATGTCGGGCGTGTGGGTGTTCCGCAACGGCGCGATGACGAGGCTGACGACGACGTCGGAGAACACGGAGAGCAGCGGCGGGCAGCCGTCGGAGGCGGCGCCGGTGAGCGGCGGCAAGAGCAAAAGTCTTCTTGCACACGCCGAAGCGGCGGCGGTGGCGTCGACGCGTTCTTTGGAGGCGAAGCCGACGCAGACTGGATGGGAGCGCTACTACGAGGACCCGGCGCTGCTCCAGTTCCACAAGCGCGGCTCCCTCGACCTCATCTCCCTCCCCCACGACTTCGCAAACTTCTCCTCCATCCACATGTATGACATCACCATCAAGAACCGCGACTCCTTCCGGGTCGTCGACGCCGACGCCTAGCTACCTATCTATATCCATGCATATTGATGCATCCAGGTGTAGGCAATCGAGACAGACTAGAAGCTAGCCGTCGAGATTAGTTGTGCTGTATGGACCGCCGTCTTATGGCTATCGAGATGCCGCGTGATTCCTGCAGTGATCTCCATGCATCCATCGCATGTCGATCGTCTGTGTTGTTTATGTGTTATCGTGATCTGGTATGGGTGTGCGTGCCAGTGTGATTTATATTCATTCCATATGCATGTGTGCTAGTTTCCATTGTTTCACGGTAATTTTCAGTATGTTGTGTAAGAATTAATGTAACAGTTCTTGATTTGTTAATGGAGTGGTAATCACCTGTTTAACTCCAAGTGATCCAATTGAATGTCCGAGTCTGACAATAGGCATGCATGATGCATTGATGCATGCGTGCCGTGGGGGCATCCAGTATAACGAGTTTCGGGGCGCCCGCTACATGAATCCGTCATTCAAATTAGCTATTTTCGTTAATTTTCGACCTGAGACCATTTCCTTTCCTTTTCTTCCTTTTTCATTCGGCCTACTAGGCCAGTCAGCCCAATGTCTCCCGGCCTTGTAGGTCGGCCCAAATTGCCGGCCTGCATGGCCCGCTCAAGGTCCGCACGGCACGGATGGGTGGTTAGGGCCCAGCCCAAGGGAGCTACGAGCGCGGGCGCGGTACGTGTGTTGGCGTCAGCATTCAGCAAGGCCAGGGCGGCGCGAGCATGACGCCGGGATAGCGTGCACGTGCACGCTTCATGCGCGGCGTGACCGGGGTGGCGCGTGGGCAGGGCTTCGTGCGCGACGAGGTCGAGGCCCATGGGCCGTGTGCAAGTGCGATGTGAGCGTCGAGGGCGGCACGGCACATGCATGCGTGACGCCGACGCGCCTAGCTTCGTGTGTGTGGGCGTAGCTTCGACCCTACGCTTGTGCAAATTTTTTTTTTTTGAGCAAAACGCTTGTGCAATTTCAATGCGAGGTATGGGATTCATCCGTGTTCTCGGGGTAAGGCCTTGTTTGTTTCAGATTAATGTCAAGTTGTGTTTTACTGTAGTAAATTTGTGACTCACTCAAAAACGTTTTAATAAATTTATAAAATTATGAAAAAAATATTTTGTGAACTTTAAGAAGAATTATTTAAAATCCCACAAAAATAAATACAAAATATTACAACATTTGGTCTATACAAAAATTACAAATTTTCATTTCATTTAATTTAATTTAATCTGAAACAAACAAGGCCTAAGTTTAATGGTATCCTAATTCAAGCTAAATTTATAGCACTGTGCTAATAAAATATAAGAGAGGAAAACCGATGAGTAGTGCTAAGTTCAACCTAAATTAGAGTAATATTGGACATGCTCTCAAGGCTTAATTCCAGAAGTGGGTACACGCCTTTGGTGCACTGACAATGCGCGTGCTGCGGCCTCCATCATGGCAAGCGGGGCTAGGGGCTAGGGGCTAGGGGCTAGGGGCGCTGCTTGTGTGAGCACCTGCAGGGTGCGTTCGAACGGTTAAGGCGATGCAACGACTACGTGCCAATGTACAACAATATATTTGCTAGACACAACGTTCACGATAAGTTGGCTTTTACAGAGGTGGCCGCATTGCAAGCCGGTATCTGAAGATGGCATTGTCGATCGTCGTATGGATGGGCATGATGAACAAGTTCTATCAGCTTCAAGATGTGCCCAAAAAAAATAGATCGAAAATTTAAGATTCAAATCATGCAGTTCCAATTTGTAGTTATGATCCCGACTAATCTCGGCATGATGCTGACGATTTCAAATCTGCGCCGGTGGGCACAACACCCTGGTTGGCCTCATGTCAGTGATTGCGGGTTGGCAACTCAAAATCCACAGATGCATTACCTTTCCCTATCTTTCGAGTGCCTTCGATGTTCGAAGAGCTTCGTGTTGCTAATGTATTAAGCAACCTTACCACTAGGTGTAGTTTGGGATTGCCTAATAGATCTAAAAAGTAATACTCCAAAGAGACACATAATTATGTTTTGTGTTCTTTCTTTCTGTGTGCACAGTGAGGGGGAACCCTCCTCTTTTTATATTGGCCCTCTTTGGTTCGTAGTTGGGTTGTTGGATCAAAATTTGTCATTTTTATGTAGGATATTTGGTGTAACATTTTGTAATAATTTTGGGGGGTTTTGTAGAGTTTTATTCAAAGATTTTATTTTTTTAATAATGTTTTTGCCATTTTGTACCTCATTTTGAAAGATTTCAATTTTTAGCTCAATCAAATCAAACCCGACCGAACCACGAATCAAAGAGGACCAGTGTCCATCAATTTGCTGGTCAAGCAATCTTTGACGAGGAGCTCACAAGGCCGGCCCTCCATGCTAGCGTGGTTTCTCAACACAACCATCCGTTGTTAATCTGAAGCGCCTCCTCTCCTTGGCCATCACCAATGGCATTCTAACCTAGGTCGTCCATCTATTATTTACATCCCCGTTTTACTATTTATCATATTTCCCTCCCTTATATTTTATAGGAGGTTAGAGTTATTAATTATCATCTAGATTGATCTTAGACTATATTAGAGATAACTAGGATCTATAAGGCTACTTGTTATAAAAATAACTGTTCTACTCATTGGATACAAAATTATATTAGATCTCAAATACATAAAAGGTTCTTTAAATTTTAAAACTATTTCGATTTGCTGAACAGCATGCTCATTTAGAATAAAAGAACATGCATTTTCGGGGGAAAAAAAAACGTGCATGCACATTGAGCTCGTCATACACAGGCGCATCGATACGTAAATACGTACATATATATTTGTCCCGTCCTGATATCAGATCATCAGGAGCCAGGACTTGCATTTGCATACACAAGCATGATCGATCTCGCCAGATCTTATGACGTACTCCATTAATCCAATGGGGGGTTAGGAGTATAAGCTAAGGTTTAATTATTAGATTCCAGCAAATTAAACGCGAATGAATAAGATACCGTATTTGCTATTCATCGGTTGTCCGATTTTTTCCTAACTATCAACCTATTTTGTGGCCATCTGATGGATGTTAAGATTTGTACCGCTACCGAGCTAATTGATGCTATCGAGTCTGCGCTGCACGCCCTCCCTTCACTTTCCCCATCCCATTTTAATTTGTCATCTTTCATAATCTCTAGGACAAACGCAGTAAAAAGTAATAGGAGTGGCTGAAGTTTAATTAAAAACCTCTAGTCTGAAGTCTTTCCCCTTCTTCCCTTATAAATAACAGGTGGGGCTACCTTGATATTGACAACTTAGGTGGGGCTAGAGCTCCACCTAACCCGGTGCTAGATCCGCTCGTGATGTTCTCTCCCCACTCTTTTTAGGAATACATGTTTTCTTTGGATCCAATGTTGGGATTTTATAGTATTTAACCATCAGCGATATTTTTTTGTTCAAATTTCTTTTGAGGTTTGCTTTGATTTTATCTAGTGTAGACATTTTTTTTTTACCATTTTTCATTTCTTATTCTCTCTTCGAGGATCATGCTTTTTTTAGTTGCTCCACCCCAAGCACCACCGCTCATTCGAAATTGCACCTCATATTTTATTAATTTACACCCTTTATATCGGCCTAATTTTTATTTATTTTTTGTTCAAGTTGTGGGTGGTGTCAAGTTTTTTGTATGCATCGTTTATAGAGCACATGTGTATGCATAACTACTTGCTTGGAATAATCTAGTCGTAAGAATTTGATTTTTAATATACTGCATGTATTTGTTCAAAAAAAAAATACTGCATGTATGAAATTGCACCTTATTTCCACTAAAACGGTACTTTCATATACTATGCAATTTTTTACTGATATTTGGTGCAAATTTTCTAGTGATGTCACGTTTTATGTGTGCAAACTTGTCAAGTGTTTGTATGGTAAATACTTGCTTGAAATGATATTTAGTTGTATCGAGAGCTTAAAATTCTCCTATCTCATTAGCTGCGCTACTACATAGCGCTTCGCGCAGCGCTAGCCCTCGGCTCGCCACGTCAGCTTTGCTTGCTCCTCGTGAGGCCACGCCGCCTCTATTCCCCGTCCGTCCGATCTCATTACCGTCAGCCGATCCCCGCCTGCTTGTTGGTTACCTGGGTGGATGACTTTGCACAAAACCCCGTGGTCTTAGATTTAGCGTTTGTCCTCATCTATTCGCGTGTGAGCCTCGGCAGTGCTTCCGCGCCCTACTTTATTTCGTTCACGCCCTTGAAGTTTTTCGCCGTTTGCAGCGATGCCCTTTTGGCCTTCGTAGATGCACCTGCCCTTCACAGCTAATTACCCTGCGCTACTACATAGCGCTTCGCGCAGCGCTGGCCCTCGGCTCGCCACGTCAGCTTTGCTTGCTCCTCGTGAGGCCACGTCGCCCCCCTGTTCCCTGCCGTCCGATCCCGTCTCGCTGGCCGCCGATCCGGCCGCCCGTTTGCTGGTTACCCTGGGTGGACAGCTTTGCACAAAACCCCCCGTAGTCTTAGATTTAGCGTTTTCGTCCTCATCTATTCGCGTGTGAGCCCCTGGCCAGTGCTTCCGCACCCCGGCCTTATTTCGTTCACGCCCTTGAAGTTTTTCGCCGTTTGCAGCGATGCCCTTCTGGCCTTCGTAGATGCACCTGCCCTTCACAGCTAATTACCCGCAAATGCCATCGTTTATATGCCAGCACTCCCCGTGCCGCCGTGCCCACTGCCCACCGCCGGTGCCCACCAGATCTAGCCTTCCTCCCCGCATCGCGCTGCCATGGGTTCCTCCCCCTTTCCCGTGCTCTGCCGTTGCCTCGCCCTTGCCTGCCGCTCCCTCCCGTCCACGCCCCCACCCGCCCTCGCCGGCGCCGCCTCTTCTGTCGCCTTCCTCGCCGCCGTCGTCTCCTTCCCCGCAGGCCCTTCTCCGCGCCTCCTCTCGCCCCTCCCTTCTCCCGCCCCCGTGCGGTCTTTCCCCTTTCGCCTGCAACTCGGCTTTTCTCATCGGATCAGGCAACGACAACCTCAGTGGCTCCCGAATCCGGTGACAACGGCGGCCTCTGGAACGGCCGGATCCGGCGGCGGCGGGCCTCAGTCTCGATGGAGCCGTCCACAGTGGGTATCAGGTCGGGCATGAACCCTAGCCGTCTCCCCTCTTTTTTGCGGCAGCGCTATCGGGTTTAGTGTTAGTGCCCCCTAGCCTCCTCCGGCGCCGGCGAGCTCGCGCCCCTCCTCCTCCCCAGACCGCTGCATCCACTCCGCCCGGCCCGTTTCTTCCGACGCCCGCGAATCTCCACCTCTCCTCCTCCTGTTGCGGCCATCGTCAAGGCCGGATCCAGCGACGACGGACCCCAGGGAGGCAACGAGTGTCACACGGACTCATCGCCGCAGAATCCCGTTTTTCCCTTCTTTTTGTTAACATTTTTCTGCGGAATCGGAAATTCACGTTGTTGTTCTTGATAGTAGAGTTGATGAATCTGGGCACCGTGGTTGCTAGGGTGGTTGGATCCAGCGGCGTTGGCCCTTGGGCTGGCAACATCCGTGGACAGCGCCCACCACCACCACCAACACCCTTTTCTCTATTACCTTCGATATGCCGTTGCCTCTGCTTTGGCTGTCATTGCTGGCACTGCCTACATTGCTTGCCTTGCCCCAGTACTGCCTCCTCCTCCCCTCTTGTCGATTTGTCCTCGTCGGCCTGACCGTTGATGATACTATTGTTTTCAGGGCTGCCTCATTCAGTGCCCCTGGAATTAGGATTCTTCATAGTTTGGCGATTGAGAGGAAGAAACCTGTTCAGCTGCTTGGTGTGTATTTGTGCTCTCAGTTGAGGTTTTATTTATCAATTTGTTAATTGTTGGAGCTCATGGTGTTTCTGCAATACATAATTATTCAGGATAGGCGCATAACATTGGTTTCTGAAATGCACACATATACGATTGCTTTGTGCCTCTGGAGCTAGGTGGTCCGAAGCTATATGAAATTTATTGCAGTATGAAATTAGCTTTGTAATTGGCTTTATGTCATTGCTTTGTTAACAATCCATTGGGCCCCAGATGCGTTGAATTTTGCCAAGCCTGAATATAGAGGTAGAATTCAGTTAAAGATACCTGAGCTAAGAATGGTTCCAGTACATACATGCTCAATTGAAGCTTCTATGGTTGTGTGAGATTGCAGCCGTGTTTTTGTCACTGTAGTACTTTGTCAATTTCTAAATTTTGTTAGTATAACTGTTTGTGTGAGATTCTGCAATACAATTTGAATATGATTGTTGGAGCTCATGGTGTTTCCGCAGTACAGTATTATTTATAATAGGCACGATGACATTGGTTTCAGAAATGCACACATATATGATTGCATTGTGCCCCTGGCGCCAGGTGGTCCGAGGCTATATGAAATTGATTGCAGTATGAAATTAGCACTGTAATTGGCTTATGTTATTGCTCTGTTGACAATGCATTGGGCTCCAGATGCGTTGAAGTTTGCCAAGCCTGAATACAGAGGTGGAATTCAGTTAAAGATACCTGATCTAAGAATGCTTCCCGTAGATACATGCTCAATTGAAGCTTCTATGGTTGTGTGAGATTGCAGCAATGTTTTTGTCACTATAATAGTTTGTCAAATTCTGAATTTTGTTAGTGTAACTGTTTGTATGAGATTATGTAGTACAATTTTCATACAAGTTCAGATTCTTCATGCAGGGAATAAATGAGAACATTTTTTAATGACATTCTTCGGTTCAATCCTGCTTTGTCAATCTTTATTACGTATAGACGGGTTAGCTAAGGCGCGAAGGCACCTTTGTACTTATATAACAACGCGCTTAGCGTTGCGGCTCTGCGGTTTGCTCGCGCCAGCTCGCCCTTCCGCCGTTCGCCCGCGCGTTCCGTGGATCCGACGGCTGTGCGTCGTCGGGCCAGCCCAACGCGTACGTTCTCGCCTGCTCGCCATTCTGCTTCGCCACCAGCTTCCCCTCGCGTACGCCTCCCTTTCCCCAGACTGTCCGCTAGATTTCCTAGGGTTCCACCGCCGCCGTGTTGCTCGCCTCGCGTGGTTTCCACCGCCGCTCCACCGCAGTGGCCGTCGCCTCACCCTGCTTGCCTCCTCGGTTCCCCGCCACCTCGGCTCCCACCGCATACGCCTCCGCAGATCTGTGCCATCGCTGGCTTCGCCGTCGCCCAGCGCCGCGCCTCCACAGATGTTTTTTTTGCTTGCGGTGTTGCCGCAGCCGCCGTGGTTTCTCGCCTTACGTCGCCCTCCATAGCGGCCTGCCTGCACAGGGTGCTCTCTCTCTCTCTCTCTCTCTCTCTGCAGCCGCATCGATGTCGTCCTCTTCCCTGACAGCGCCTCGGCATCGCCGGCTCCTCCCGAACCGGATTTGATCGCGGCGGCCGCTGCCTCGCCACGCTGTCCTCGCACCTTCGCCTTTAACCTAGCCCACCGCCGGCGCCTCCTTCCGGCCCAGATCCGGTCGCCGCGGCCGCTGCATCGATGCGCCGTCCCTCCAGCCCAGGACGCTACCTCATCTTGCGATCCCTCCCCATTCCTTCCTCTTCTCCATTTTTAGGGATTCATTTTTTTGGGAGGGATTCATCTTTTTTAATCGATTCTTTTTTTACAGATTTCAGATTTTTAACTGATTCTCTAGATGGATCTGAAGGGAGTGGCTCCAGATCCAACCTTTATGGAGAGTTTGATGATGGTTGCTCTGCTCTGAAGCAACTATGTTATTTGGGATACTCAACTACTGACATAATCACTGCTCTCTTCCGAGTTATCAAGGCCTGCGATATGCCTGAGTTTCTAAAGCTCAAATTATTGAAGGTAATAGAGCATATTAGTTGAATTGATTGTTTTTTAATGGAATAGATCTATTTGTTTCAATATTCTCTCCTGCTTAATAAAAACACTGTTTTTCTTTGCACAGAAACAGGATGAAGCAACTATATGATATTGAATTTTTTGTCATCTATTACGCAGGTTTGCCCTTCAAGAGGATCATTGCTACGCAAATTTTCCAATACTCCAACTCTAGGCCGGTCATTGTGCATGCTCCCGTTGAAGCATGGTGGGTTATCTGCACCCTATATGCAGCACATCTACATTTAGGTCCAATCTTATTTCAGTTATATAGTGCGCTATTTTCTGGTCCAGGATAGTTTCTCATCATAGGTGATTATTGCGTATTTTTTGTGGTCTCTATAATTCATAGGCTACTAGCTATCTGTAGTATCTATTCCGCCAACCTTATAGCTATGGCCCCTAAGGTCTCTAATTTGGTCATATTTTGCTAGCCTGAAACTGAAAAAAATAGCTTTGGACTGAAACAATTCAGCTATTTGCATATTGAATATTTTGTCCATGGAGATTTTGGCAGTATATGGATGTACAAATGAAGTACTACATCATAAATATGCAAAGAGGTCAAAGTTCTTTTTTAAAATCCATGTACAAAGAGCTGAATTAGAGGCTTCAAATAGCCTCAAACTGGGAAAAAAAAAAGTTTTGTAATGAAACAATTCAGCTCTCTTTTGTGCATAGGCTGAAACCAAAAGGACTTCAGCATTGCTTGCTGGGTGCTAATGGATTGGCACTACCTCTCACGCTAATGTCTCTTCTCCCATGTGGCTCAGCTTGACCCTGAAATTGACATTCGGATACCTAAGATTTACGGTTGCAAGCTGCCAGACCAATTTTCTTCTTCTCTATTGTAGTTTTTGAGACCAACAATATTTCATATGTATTACTAATTTCTTTAATACTACGACATTGCAGCATTATTATCTGCACTGTACCTTTCTATAAATATACAAAGCTCATGCTTTTTTGTCCTTTCTAAATTCATTGCAGCATTATTATCTGCACAGTACCTTTCTATAAATATACAAAGCTCATGCTTTTTTGTCCTTTCTAAATTAGAGTGGAGCATGCTTAGAATGTGTACCAGATACTATTTTCAGTGTTTTTCTCGTGAAGGAAGAAATTTGTCCTTTTTATGTAGTTTGATGCTAGCGTTGCAGCATTGCCAATTTTCCACTATCATCAGAAGAGGATCAGTTTGTGGGTGGCTTGCCTTTGATTCCATTAAATCTTATATCTCTCAATAATGTTTTATGATTACAATGTGCTGCACAGCCTATCGCCTAGGACCAATGAGATAGAATTTGAAACATGTGTGTTGTACTGACTGGGCACATGGATATCAATCTGGTATTTTTTCGCACTCTCAACCAGGTATGTACTATATGGTATTAACAGTCCAGTATTAATATCTTCTCTATGTAGTAGGTTCTCTTCATGTAACCAATTTTTTTTCTTTTATCAAATGGTATGATACTGTTACTACTTTATGTGCTTACTAATTTTCATGGATTATATTTGATGCCCTTACGACGTGTGTATGCCAAGGTTATGAGTGGGCCTTAGCCTGAACATGTAAGCTAAAATTGTTTGACGTGTTTGTACGGCAACCATGTTTTAGTGGTGCTGATCTTGTTTTTACTATGATCCACATGCTTTGCAGTGAGCTTTCATGCTGCTAAAAGTAATTGGTATATTATGTAACATGTTTTAACATTGATATAGGGAGTATGCATGCATGCAGTATCTGAAAGGATGGGGTTTTAGACCAGCAGTGTTTACATCTATTTATATTGTGGTTTCTTAACACGAAACCTACATTACCTTATTTAACATGGAAAATTGCACATATTAACCTGCGAAGAAAACAAGCTTTGGTATGTTAAATGTATGCATGTGCTTTAATTTATTGCATATACATAAAGAAAGCTATTAGGTGGTACATCTACAAAGTTTCTTTCATTGTAAGTCCATATCATATTTTGTTACTAATGGAGTCATTGCTGAGACTTTTCACCATAGTATACAGATACATGAGTTGGAACTCTAGGCTAAGCTCAATTCTCATCTAAGATTTTTCCAACCTAGGCAACCAGTCAGGTGTATGATTTTTTTTGCTCCATTTCATTTGCTCAACTGCTTTGATCCAATACAGTGTCCATCTAAATAATATGCTTGGTTCATTCTGTTTTACAATGCTCAGTTCTGGCACCTACAGGAATATAATAGTATTGGTGCAGCCATCGGGTTTAGTTCCATATCTACAGTGAGCCTTGGTACGTACGGTTAGCATGCATGACCTTTAATTTATACTATGTAGCGCTTCTTGTATCATGTCACTATCTATCTCGATTTAATATATGATTACATATTAACGAAGCCAATGTATGCTACAGACATCGTTGTGGCCAGACCTCCTGACATAAGGATAGTGCTTGTTTCATATCAAGTCCATGATGTTGCTGCAGAGTTCATTGAGCGTTCAAAAGAACACCAAAGGTGAGCACGCGATCGCATTACAGCATACCACATGTCTATCTTTGTGTGTGAAGCCTGTCTTCGCATTTTATTAGGAAAGTAATGCATTCCTATAGATATATATGCCATGTTGACCGCTTATGTTTTTGTCAGTTCTTATACAGTTGCTATGAACATTCAGACCACTCCAAAATTTCCAACACCATACAAACGGAAGCGATAGATTTTAAGGATAACAACTTAGCTTTAATATGGAAGCACAGGGCAACATCAAAATCATGGCGTGAAAACAGCGAATTCATTCCGTCTTAGTCTTAGCACATCAAAGGAGGTCTTGCGTATGATCAGAAAAAACGTAATGGATTTGCTGTTTTTCCTAAAACCATAGATGTGACAGTCTCCATAGATGTCTCTCAATTACAAAGAGCATCTTTGAAGATGCAGCAAACTAATTGGGTCATGGGCTCATGGCCTTATAGGTCACTGAAATAAGCCGCCAGTTTCTCCTCTTCAGATTAACATCTGGCAGGATATGATCACAGAGCACAAACTACATAAAGCCTCTCTTACCTTGAGATGGACCTTAACATGAATGCTTGAGCTCATTTTACATATATAAACACAGATGTGTACTGCCAAGAATTGCCCTCGCCCAGCCCCTTTGTAGTTACTCCATATACATTTCCACCCAAGATATGAAATTTTATTAGACAGTAAAAATCTTCGTTATGCTACTATTTCTTTGCCTGCTGCTAGCTAGCCTTCTGAAACCGATCATCTGAATTGAAGAGCTATCAGCCTATCATGCCCCTCTTCAAAGCGTTGTCCTTCTCTCAGGTATGGATAATTGATGCATGAGAAAAATATAAAACCTTGGTAGAACTTATTCTTCTGGTATTGAATATACTCTTTAGTCTCTATTATGATTCAATGTAACTCTCCAAACTATATTTTTCAGTAACCGTTCATATGTGATATGGCTGCTACAAGAAGAGAAGGGAATCTCAAAACAGGGTCACCGGATAGCAAATGAATCTCAACAGTGCAGGCATAATATATTCAGTTAATGAACAAAAGACAGTATACGAGGCCTCAATTGCTTGTTGCTGAGATGTACAAGGGTATCCTTCTCAGGTTTCCAGTCATTTCAGTGCTAACTGTTGCATTTTAGAGCTAACCTAGAAGCAAATTTCAAGTGATGCTTCAAAGAAAGTGCAGTACTTTCAGTTATCTTCAGTTATGGATATAGGGAGGTGAAGTGGATCTTCTTTTATGATCAGTTATGGACATTTATATCGATTTGTTCACATGGTCATATTGTTCTCAAATAAAAGATGGTTTCATTGTCATTATATGCAAATTGGAACAAAGCACAACCAACGATCTGATCAACCCCTAAATATATTATTTTGGAAAATCATAGCGTAATTTATATGCAGATTGGAACAAAGCACAACCAGCGATCTGATCAACCTTAATTATAATTAATACATACATTACGTAATAATTAACCTGAGCTTCGGTACGGCGCGCCGCGGGCGCGCCTACCGTCCTAGTCACCATATATACGTAGAAGTGCATGGGTGGCGTGGTTGAAGATGGCGTGGTCGTCGACCAATGTTTATTTTTATTCAGTCAATTGATGACAAATTAATCTTTCAAGAAAAAGATGACGAATCAATCAACCGGACACACCAAACGACCGCGCTGAGTCGCTGCCTCCGCTCGGTCGGTTGATCGATGACGTTAACGCTAGCTCGATCGTTCGACCATAGATGGCGATCGACGACCAAGCTTAAATTATCATATGCAGATTAATTTAATACTACACATATATAGTAGTTAATTGCACAATAATATCTCGTATGTGTACATGTGTGGACATTTTAACGGCAGTGCGTGTACAGCGATAGATTAATTAGCTGATCAAATTAATGATTAAATAGAAGCTAGCTACCCCAACTTGTCATGCATCCATCAGGTGACCAGCACTCATGCATATATATAATATATATATGGCCGGTACGTCTAAGGCATGTCCTTATGGTGTTTAAGACGTCGTGAAGACTGGATAATTAAGTACCACGTATTCGTCCCAAATGATCCTAGCTAGCTAGCTAGCTTGATTAGCTTTCCCGTTTACGATAGTTCTCTATCCAAGTTATATATACTTCGCTAAAAAAATGATATGCTGATCCATTCGGAGATTTCGATACGGTCTAGCTACAACTAACACCACTGATGTGGTTTGAGTATCAAACTCTGATTTTATATACTCCTGATAGCAACATTAATTTTCGTATAAAAGATATATCTGGTCTCTCATCGGTGGCTGACGTTTGACACTTGATCTGGCATGTATCCTAATCAAAGCCTCTCATATTTTTAATCAAGGGAGGTGCGTCAGATGTTCAGTATGGCTTATTGCATCGGCCGGCTAGTTTTTTCATAATAATAGGCTGCTTGTCCGAACCAAGATATGTTGGCTTCTTGAATTAAACCATTTCTATTTGTATTATACTCACTCTGATTATAAAAACAAGTCGCTGTTGACTTTTGGGCACGTCTTTTACCATTCGTCTTATTCAAAAAACTACGTAAACCATCATTTAGGCCCAGTTCTTTTCAGCTTAACAGCGTAACATCTTAACAGCTTAACGACTTATCTACGTTTTACAAAGACATATGCTTTGAGTTTTTTGAGTCCGTTTTTTTCGCTATTTTGAAGGTGGGTCATGACGCTTTAAAAAGCAAATCAAATGAAATGGATCAGAATCTCGAGACTATCTCGAGAAGCTCTCGAAATTTAGTCATTTCAGTCGTTCAGTCGTTCAGCCGTTCAGATCAGCTCAAAAAAATAGGATCTTATTTTGTTGTGATTTGTTTTATCATTAAATGTACTTTAAGCATGATTTATATTTACCCATGTTTGCACTAAATTTTTAAATAAGATAAATGGTCAAAAGTGCGCCCAAAAGTCGACGGTGAACAACAATTTGGAACGAAGCAAGTACTATACTATTCAAAACTATAGTATTTTAAAGTGCCTGCTACGAGTGCTCCTAGCTCCAAAACATATTCGGTGCTTCTGCGCTACTGCCATGCTCCGGATCCATACGTACACATGCACGTTGACTTTAGTTTTAGAAATTAGCCATTTATGTACACGTACAAGCTATATCGGTCGATATGCTCTACGAGATGCTGACCTTAGACGGCTATCCCCTGGCACTGACAATATCTACCTACCTAAATTAATTTTAGGTAAACAATGCGAGAGTATCTCCACACACAAAATTCTAAATACATACTCTACGACACTATTCACTTCGGATTTTATTCATCTTTTTAAAAAAATTTCATGCATTACACTATATTTTAAAAGTTTTTTCTCAAGCAGAGACTATCTCGGTATACTTTATTTTATAGCTTTCCACGGCTTGGATGCTCTACTTTTCAAATGAAAAATCGTCTAAAAAAATTGACGGTTTGGAAATGGAATGACAGCTCCTTGCCTTTACGTACGGTGCAATAATGTCACTTGACTGCTCATGCTCGTGCCCGAGCTATGGCTAGCTATACGTCCAGTATCGACAGCTATACATATATCGAGGACCATATGGTCTGTGCCTAGCTAGCTACTAGGGAGTACGAGCTAATCAAGATTTCAGTCATAAAAGAGAGGGTAAAAAATCTACGAGCTCTAATTGATAATAGCATTCTACGAAAGACATTTCTAAATCAACCGTTTGTAACACTTTACTGAATACACTTCGTCGATGTAGCACTTGATATGATGACCTCACTCTTATAACACTGTTTGTTTCAACCGTTAAGTACAATAGCATTTCATCCACTTTATCCTCTTCTTCCTTCCTCCCACCTACCTACTATGTCTCCTTTCTCATGCGAGCAACGCTCCCTCCCATCTTTCTTCTTCGGCGAGCAGTGCTCCTTGCCATCCCCTTGTTTTCTCCTATGGCAAGTCGGTGTGGTCGCAGGAGTAGGAGACGAGTTTGGTGGCGCAGTGTCGGTCCTCCACATGAGCTCACCTGCCAGAGGGGGAAGGTACGGTCATTGGAGCATGATACAAGCTTGGCAGCGTACAACCCTCCACCCAAGCCAATCCCGAAGCGATGAGAGAGAAACCATTGCTAGAAGCGGTGGTGGCAGGAAAGGCCTAAACGGCGGTGCCCCTAGACCCCGGCGTGACTTCGTCTAGGAGGTAGTGAGTGGCGGAGAAGATGTAGCTGGCGACAGAGCCACCATTGTCTCAAGTTCTGCCATTGCATGAGAGTGCAACGCATGTGGTAAGCACAATTGCACGCTCATGGGATGGTGAGAACAGTGCATACGACGAGCTTGGTGGCACCGCGTGGTGAGCCGCCAGGGTAGGGCAGCTTGCCGGCTCCAGAAGGGAGAAGGTTACATGGTGCTGCAGCGCGAGAGGGGAGGGTGCTGAAGAGAGAGTCGACAGTGAGGGAGAGAGGCATGGTGGAGGTTTGGATGGAGAAATAACGTAGGGATGGATGGAGAGTTGATCTAGTGGTGTTATGAGCCTATAGCTAACGGCAAAATAAATAATGCTACGAGGGCGAGAGCTACTACGTCTGCAAAGTGCGTTCAGTGGAGTGCTACCTGAATAATTTATAAGAAGGAATGTACATGTCTTCTATAGATAGCATATAAACAACTTATTCAATAGACTAGCTATAAAATAGTCTTTAAATTAACATGGACCTATATAATAGTGTAGATGCATGCATCTTGTTGGAATCAACTATATACGGACTCTTAATTGGTAGTCAGTATTTATCTCTTTTTTCACATAAGAAAAAAGTTAAATAGAAATTTTTATAGCTAGCTGGGGTGTCTTTACCGGGGATGCTCTGATCGATGATAGGTGTTGCACTGAATTCGCACCAAGCCAGTTTAGCATTCTGGTGTGCAATAGTGGTTTGGGTTGAATTTGATTATTCATACAGAGGATTATATAAAGCTAAATTATACCACACAAGAGGTAAGATAGTGCTTTGGTTTGCACGAGGTTGCATGTTTAATTTCTGGTATACTCATTTTTCTTCATCATTTTTTTATTTCTTCAAAAGTTTAAGTTTGAAATAAAAAAATTGAAAGAAAATTCAAATGATTTGTAATTTTTGGTAAAATTGGTTTTCTCGGTCCACTCCGTTTTTTTAAAGAACCGAAAAACAAAACCCTGCCACATACACAAAACATTGTATCCCTTGTGGTCCAAAACTGCAAAAAAGAAAAAACAAAACCCATCAAATTTAGTTTCCCATCGCAAAAAATAAATCACATTGAGTGCTTTCTAAAGTGTATCCTTGACATCTTGAGCATGTGAAATTGTATTTCCATTTAGGAAAAAGAACCAATTTGATTCATGAGCTATCGTTTTTTACTTATTTTGTTCTCTAAAATTCTAAAATTACAAAACCAAGCGAACTCAGTCCTTAAATTCTCAAAATCAGGTCAAAATGGTGGTCTAGGAGAGGTTGGACCAGTTTTGCAGTGATGTGGTATACATGTTAGTGGTTTTCACATGTTGGTAGATTTGGGAGCCACTCTCCAAATTCTATCCTTTCTCTCTTATCTCTCAGGCCTTGTTCTTTGCAGTGCATCGTTGCGTTGGCGTATTACTGTAGCAAATTTGATAGTCCTGAAAAGAGGTCTAAAGATTATTAAAAAATAATTTAAAATAGTTTTAAGATCTTTGGAGGGACTACTAAAAGCTATGAAAAAATCATTACAAATTATCACAACATATAGGCTATATAAAAATAACAAAATTTGCTACAGTAATACGCAACGGTACGTAAAGCTGAAAAGAACAATGCCTCAATCTCTCTCTTACTCACTCCCTCCCTTCTGTTTGGCAGTGGCACCCTCCTCACCAACACCGCGTGTTGTCGGAGACTCGCTGCCACCAATTCACTACCCCTCCTCCCAACTCTTAGTGATTCTAAAGACCACCTCATATAAATTTGAAGCTCTCAAGGAGCAAGGCAAATTAATAATAAAAGGAAGCTTTTGAAGAGCAAGCTACTTGAGGCACTAGAGATGCAAATCCCATTATTTCTCACGATTAGTTATGCATTATATGTTCTAATATATTTGAGATTGCAATTATGAATCTTACCATTGTCTAATTGCAACAGAAATTATGTACGTAGTGCCCTGTGTAGGAGGTATGCATTGTTGATAGTGGAACAACAAAATGAATTTTAAGAGACCAATATCTTGAAGTATTATGAAGAATGCTTGTTATAATAGAATAATCGCAAGCTATAATTTATGCATAGCAATCTCACGAAGGCACAAGAATATTTTTTATGGGCACTACATCTGCACTTGAATCAACATTATTGTACACGGAAGGCCGGAATCCACTATGGCGCTTTTAAATTTTTTTGGTGGATACTACATCAGCACTTGAAGCAACATTATTATACCCGGAAGGCCGGAATCCACTATGGCGCTTTTAAATTTTAAAGACATATGTGCAAATAAGTTTCACACATAAACCAACGCAGGGAATGAGAAAGAATTTTTATGCATCGTAAAGAATGTCAGGTGTGAGAATATAACCTTAGAAAACCTCTTACATTATTACCACTAGGGGTTCTCTATCTAACCCGTCATTGATAAGTTTCTGTAGGTAAAAAAATTACCCATAAAAATTAACTAGCCTCAAGCTTTGATAGCCATGCCCTATATAAACACAATCAGTAATGCACATATTTTCTGCACAACCATGCTCACATATACCACAAAATCACAAATACAAAGATTTTGTATCCAAAAATTAGAAATACAAAGCTCTCAAATCTACAAAATCACAAGACTTACGGAAGTGCACAATTCAGGAAGGAAATTCATGCGCCTTGAATTAAATCTTGAACATGAATTTTGAGTACCCAATATAATATTAGAGATTAAAAAGCAAAATTGAGTGAATTGTACTCTTTTCCCTTACGTGAGTTTTCATTGAAATTCCTCACGCTAGGTTTTTAATTAACAAGGTAACCCAAGCATCACAAGCGAATACTATGTATTCTTTCTCCAAGCATTTTTCTTCTAGATTTTTGTAAAGTTTTAATGAGGTATATGTATCACGTGGCAAAGAACTCAAGGGGGAGTGTGGGAAAACCATGCAGCCCATGAAGCGCCCATGTGGGCTCCTTGCCGAATTAATATGGAAAGAGTTACAATAAAAGTATGGGAGGGACTACCTCGTAGGCGCCTGCGCCCGAGCATTTGGCGCAAGCGCCGTTTGCATGTTGCCACTGCTAGCTACGTACGAGCGCTTTGCTTACTAGCTAGTTAAATTGCTGCTACGTACCATAAACCCTGTACACCCGCTGCTACGTACTATAAAAAACAAAATAAATAAATCTATAAAAAACAAAATGAATAAATCTATAATAAACAGAAAACAAAATAAATCTATAATAAACAAAAAAAATAAATCTATAATAAATCCGACCTCTCGCAAGAAATTCTACTATCACGAAACATTTTTTTTCAATAAATGAAAATGTGGAAAAACAGTAGAAATTTAGTAGAATTTTTTGCGCCCGCACGATTTCGCAAGTTCCAGGCTCCTGCAAAATAGCAAACCCGTAAAAGTATTGTCCCATCTACATCTCCCTTTTTTGCTTCTGTTCTTACAGTTTTAGATTTTTTTCAACAAGGGGAAAGATCCCCGATTTTTATTTCATTGAAACGAAAACATGTTACTAGGTTTTTCACGTTACAATTTCCTATTCTCTACTACGGGGGCTGAACACATGCCCTTCTTTTACTTACTCTCTACTATGGGGATTAAACACATATGCCCTTCTCTTTTACAACTTCCTATATTCTCTATACTACGGGGGCTGAACACATGCCCTTCTCTTTATTACACCTCTCTCATCCCTCCAGCTTCTCTTCTCACGCCTTGCCATTCTTCTCTTTTTTTCACTTTTCCCGTAGCTCCCTGCTTTGCCCACCTCTGGCTTTTTTCCCGCAACTCGCTACTTCGCGCAATTTTTTTTCCCGCGGCTCCCTGCTTCGCACACCTCTGGCTTTTTTTTCGCAGCTCCCTGCTTCGTGCAACCTCCGACTTTTTTAAAAAAAAAATTCCGCTGCTCGTCTTGTACTGGCTCACTGGCTTGATAATCTTGGATGTCGCTGTAACAAAAAAATTCCCCTCAAGAACACACCTGCTCGTGACTCGATCTCAGGTGGGCAGGCAGCCACCTGCGAGTCTTTACCACTGGGTTGTAGCCTCCGCCACCTACAGTTTTAGGCCCTGTTTGGAAGTGCAGTTATTTTGTAGTTTCTATGCAAAACCATGGTTTTCTTAAAAAACCATGGTTTCTGAGACCATGAGGTGTTTGGAAGCAACTCCAAAAACTCTGTTTTGAAAACCATGGTTTTAGCAAAACCATGGTTTTTTTGGAGTTTTGTAGACTTCACTCCACACCAAAGTTTTCTAACTTGTGCTAGCAAACAATGGTTTTCAAAACCATGGTTTTTCATGATCATAGCAAAACACAAACCATGGTTTTACAAAACCATGGTTTTAAAAAACTCCACTTCCAAACAGGGCCTTAGATTTATTAGGCAACCTTGAATTGCATCTGGTAGTGATGTTGTGTAATAACAGGCACCATAACCTCATGGTTTTTTTAAGGATTGCAAGGCAAGCAAAGGTTATGCCATGCACTCACGCAGCCTAACGGTACGTACGTACGTTATACTGTGTCGGTTAATTTGGCAGCATTTCCTTGCATGAGACGTACAATTCCCCTGTTCCTGTGTGTGCATTCCGCACAGTGTAAGCGAAGCTGTCACATGCACGCTATCTTTCGTAGGATTCAAGGAATTGAATGCTATTTAGTCCATATCTGACAGCGTCGCGTGAATGCACCCAATTGCACTGCTACCGTCGACGTGTACGTGTTGTAGTGTACCGTGCTCAGGGCCTGAACTCTGAAGAGCGTATTAATTGAGAAAATCTTCAGCAACGGGCGATATATACAGAGATGTTTCCGATATGCGACCCGGATCCCACATAGGTACATGTATATTTTGATGCATGCATGAGCTTATGAGTAGTCGGTCACTCTATCTTACTGACATATAGATTCAGTTTATGTCAGTAGATTAGAGTGACACATAAGTGTACCACCATCTAGAGCGTGGCAAAAAAGCCAAATAATTTTTTTGTTCATTTGGAGTCGACGTTTGTTTGGCAAAGGAAAAGATGGTTGCAGGCAACGGCGGCGGCGCGTTTGAAGGGGAGTCTATTTGACCGGGGTAAAAAGAGAAAGAAGGGAGAAGAAAAGGCTCAATTTTTTTTCTTCTGAAAATTAGAGCTCCTTTTTTTTAAAAAAAAAACGGACACGTACGTGATGTGTTGAGCACAACTGTGGAACAAATTGGATGGTCACATGTACTCCATCCAAATTTGTTCATAAATAAAATATTTATTTATATGTACGAGAGTATTCAAATTGGGCCGAGCCTGGGCTTCAGATATGGCCATGCGTCCGTATATGCATGAGCGAGCAAGCTACTGAGCTAGCTTAGCTTGTCGTGACAATAGAGAGAGATGGGATGAATCCAAGATTAAGAGCACCCACATCAGGAACTCCAAAGCACTGTTCACCCCATATAAACAGTAAAATGGAGGCCAACTGGCTGTACATCAGACACTTCAAAATGAGATTAGCGAAGCACAGTGATGCGGGCTGCCTCTATCTTTCGAGGTTGGAGGCGGCCATTGTGGCGGCGGCGTCAGACGACACCAACGAACTTGTCCCTCGCTCGCCCGAGCGAATCGACGGAGCGGAGCGCTGCGGAGAGCTCGGCGACCACCTTGCGGAGGGGCAACGCGAGGAGGTGCGAAGGGCGGGGCACCGGAGCAGCTGGATTCGGCTCCCAGGCAGGGAGCGTTCGGATCTCCGATTGCTGAACGGTGGTTTGAGTCCGGCGGATCCGACGAATCAAGCTCAAGGTATGCCATACGTTTTGCCGTCCTTTTGGTCATGGCGGCGACTGCCGCTTCATCCCCCCCGCCCGTTCTTGCCGACGAGCGATGCTTCTTTCAGGCGTATGCGCAGATCTGGGACATTTGACCGCTGTATGACGAGGCGTTGGATTTCGTGGGTGTATGTGATGGATTGTAGCACATTTTACCGATTTTCGATTCGGATTAGGGTTTTACATGCGTGGATGGCGATTCCACCAAATTTAGGGTTTCGCCCAAATATTTAGGGGTTCCATTGCGCACGAGTTTTGGTCGATTTATGCATTTCGCTCGCCATGCGTTAGCTCGATTTGCATCCATTTGCTTCATTTCTCTTGAAGAATGATAGTATCGACTCAATACGACCGTCAAGAACTATTTTACTCGTTTTGTGCTGAAGGCCTCAATCTAGTTAAACCAATCTAGTTATTCTTTAAGAACCTTGGATCGATGACTGAACTGGACATCTGTGCAGACTAGGAATACAGATTCGATTAGTTCCTGCAGTTTTCTCAATTTCATTTTGTCCTGTGTCCATACAATTTCGTATGGAGTACTCATACCGAATCATGCAAGTACTAAAAATTAATACGGAATAGTGTGTATATTAAGTAAACGCTTCGAATTCGATAAATCAAGTTTCATCCAATTCAACCTAAACATTCGCTGTAGATGTGCAACTCTGAGATGACATCGCGTGAGGTTCTCGCTGCCCTAATCGATGGGGTCGACGAGGCTGCAACAAAGATGAAGAAAGTTGCGGAGCACCATTTCGATCCATCTTCCAGCGATTCTGCCATGAGGGTCAATGCGGTTGTATTGGACATGGAGGAACTAGCTGAGCAACTAGAGAAACTATCACTCATAGCAAGAGACCATGCTAGTATGGTTGGCAGCCCTCATCGTCTGGACAAAGTACAACCCGTTCATCCTGAAGTGGCCACCGACGTTGATGACCACAATCCATGGGATGACATTGATCCCTATGACATCGTCGACCTTGACGGGAACTCGGACAACGATTACTTTGACCAACCTAGTCTGCAGAGTGTCCTCGAAGATAATGGTGTCGACTATGATAGTGATCAGTCTCGTGGTGTCTAATTACCTTTAATTTACATATGTTTTGAAGACTTGTTAAGATGCAATATGGTTGTGCGTCCAATGATGTAATATGTTTAAGGTATTAGTGTCAGTCCGGATATTTTGGAGATGTTGTCTTGTCACTTGTAATAATAAAGAGTACGTAACTGTCATGCATATGTGTGTATCTTTATTATTAATTGCTTTTATGTGCAATCGATGTAAGTTGCATGCTTTGATTTCAATGGCTTTCACATATGTCTAATTCACCAATGCGTAGTTTGAATATGGATGACGAGTCTTTCAACCGCCTCATGAGCGTTGAAGGGGCCGACCTCAATTCCTTCGACGCCTCTAGAAGATTCGGGAGAGCACAACGCAACAACACATTTGTCGCCTCACCTTATCCGCACTTCAACATGTCGGGTAAGATTTTGTTTTTGATTTTCCTAATGAATAAGATTGTACTATGCAAACTTATTTGATGCTTCTTCCGATGTGTAAATGATTCAGGTTTCATTTCTTACATTACCATATTCTATTTATTTTTCCATTGATATAAGTCCTAACATTACAGTAATTTACTCTCATGGGTCTCTTTTATGTGAACTAGAATTAAAAATAGCTAGAATTGCATAAAATTAAGGGCTATTGTTTATATATCTAAATGGTGCAGTGAACCATGGAATTAAAATCTCCACTTTATTGATAAGATGAGGCGTATGTGAGATAACCATTAATAATGCATTGTCCAAATCATACACTTGGAGAACATATGCTTGTCATCGAAAATGAGATAGCAGCCACAAACCTCACTTAAGCCAGGCCATACGACCCACAATTTACTAACTGACCAACATAGTGAGGTGGTTCAAGACGATGTTGCCGAAATGCATTATTTTTTTCCTTTAAATCTGGGCCTAATGCAGCAACTAACCGACGTACAGGTCCATACCAAGGCATGCCAACAGAGATGTACATGCCGCAGCCAGTAGGACCCAACGTGGTTCAGGGGGTTCCTTTTGCTTTTCCTCGAGGGTCGCAACCCGCGTTCGGTACCCCTATGCCATCATGGAGTGCAAGTGGATCCACCAATGCTGTTTCTGCAGAACAACATATGTCCCAGGAGCAAACAGCAACGACTATTGATGTCGATGAGGTAGTCGAGGAGGAACCAAACCTCACGAGGGGAGGGAGAGGAAGGTCTAGGGGGAGAGGAAAGCAGCAAAGCACTGTTCCTTCCACAGTAGGCAGGACCAGTAACTATTTAGTTCAAGAGGATAAAATTCTATTGTCTGTATGGTTGAATGTTTCCTATGATCCCATTGTCGGGAACAACCAAAAGGCTGCTTGTTTCTGGGGAACTATTTGGAACGAGTTCGATCGTCTTAACAACCGATTAGAACCACGTGATCAAAAGTCCCTAGAATGCAGGTGGAGTAAGATTAACAAGAATGTGGGTATATTTGTGGGTTGTCATCGTAGAATCGAGAGTCGCAACGAGAGCGGAAAGACGGAAGAAGACAAGGTAACATGTATATTGCTTTAGTCATATATACATTCCATTACTGTATGCAACTTTTCATATGTCTATCTATTACTAGGTTCGAGATGCAATGGCGCTGTTCAAGCAGGAGACCGGGGAAGCTTTCACAATGAGACACTGCTGGGAGGTGTTACGGAAGGAGCCGAAGTGGTTAATGCTACACGACCTTCTCCCTCCAAACAAAAAACATAAGTCTGACTCGACCGATGGCCCAGAACAACCAGGTGCACCTCTTGATGCCTCCCCATCCATTTCAAACATGCCTAGGCGACCAATTGGTAGGAAGGCTGCAAAATCTGTTGCACACTCTGGAGGCACATCTAGTTCAGACATGTTTGATAAGTGGCACGACACTAGATCAGAGGGCACTGAGGTTAGAAGGGTGTACTTTGACCGCATTGCGACGGGCGCGTGAAAAGGAGGTTGAGACAAAGGTGTGGCAGCAGCACAATGCAGAAAAGAGGAAAGACCGAGAGTTCGAGCATAGGCGCCTAATTGAGGAACGTCAATTGGAGCGTAGGCGGGTCGTTGAGGACCGTGAGTGGCGCAAGATGATCATGGATGCGGACTTAAGCAATATGTCCGTGGTGCGGCGAGGTACTATGAAAAGGAACAAAAAGATCCTGCAGGAGGAGGCCGACGAGGATGGTTACTTCGCCGGGATGGTTATGATGGCGAAGATGACTATTGATCGAGCATGTTTAATTAGTTATGTTTGCGCCATCGAACTTATGTCGAACTGTTATGGCTGGCCAGCATGTAAAATTTATTAGCATGTTTAATTAGTTATGTCTAACTGACTATTGACTATTGATCGAGGATAACCCTGTTTGTTTGGTCAGTGCTATGAAATGTTGTGGTCAGTGCTAATAAATTTACATGGGTTGTGAATCTGGATGCTTTAGTATGATTTCCAAGTGTTTTTGCTTGATGCCACTTATGTGCATGTTCAGTGATTGAAATACGATTGTGCAGTGATTGATTATTCAGTGATTGTTCAGTTCATATTTCAAATATCATGATCACTTTGTTCGATGATTGCTCATTGAGTATAGGAAGGGTAAATGTGAATCGGCATTGGTATGATTGGTTTGGTGCGGTATGATTTGCACTACATGGTGCTGCGTTTTTTCTTCATGTGCATGTTAAATACCTTGCCAATGGGCAAGAGAAAAGGATGTTTTCGCAATGGGCCAACAAAGAAAAGGATGCAAGGGCCTTTCTGCGTTTCATTTAATTCATTCGGAGGGCAGCTCTCTATGATGCAAGGGTGATGGTTCAAAGGCATATTCATTGAATTGCCGAGCGAATCTGCTTCGTTCGCTTATGTTCAAACAAACAAAACTCATACAAACAAGCAATGTAGTACATAAACATAACTCTTTATTTCAAGACACCATTGGATACATGACGAAGAGACACGAACATAAATATAGATTAACGGTGAGATACGTCATCGACAATAAGTTAAACATCACCTAATTATTTCCAAGTCTCGCCTAATCGATGAGCGATAAGGTCGGCCTTCAATTGCTTGTGAGTCTGCACTATCACGTATCATGCGATGTGCCGCCATGAAATCACATAGAGCTGGCTCCCACCCTCTCGACCGCATAACTGGCCCATACCTTGAACTCGGGAGGATCATCGGACAAGCCTCCCTCGTCCTCAACAATCATGTTATGTAATATAATGCATCTTTGTCATTATGTATCTCGAGTAGGGATGTCCCACATTCGGCCGGTGGCAAAGAATGTGCTAACGACTCGTAGGTGATCGAAAGCCCGCTCTATGTCCTTCCTAGCAGCTCCCACAGCATTAGTAAAGTTAATATCTTTGTTTTCGATTGGCAAGGTAACATGTTTCATGATAGTGGCCCACTCCGGATATATACCGTCAGCTAGGTAATACCCCATTTTGTACTCCCTCCCGTTGACAGTGTACCTAACCCGTGGTGCATCGCCCTTCGCAAGCCTATCGAACAGGGGTGATCGATGCAATACATTAATGTCGTTATTGGACCCAGGCACTCCGAAAAAAGAATGCCATATCCAACCATCGTACCCCGCGACAGCCTCTAGAATCAGTGTGGAACCCTCGGCATGACCAGTGAAGGTTCCTGCCCATGCGGCTTGGCAGTTCTTCCACCTCCAATGCATGCAATCAACACTACCTAGCATACCGAAACCCACGGCTCTCACCATCGCAAGAAGGCGGCGATGTCGTCACCATGTAGGTTCTCGGAGGTACTCGGCACCGAATATGTCGACAACGGCCTTGACAAATGCTCGCGTGCTTTTAAGCACAGTGGTCTCCCCGATGCGAAGGTACTCATCGATGCTATCGGCGGACTTGCCATACGCAATCATGCGTAGAGCTGCAGTCATCTTCACGAGGGTGGATCCCAAGCTTTTAGCATTATTCCTCGTCGATGGAAGTAGGGCTCACGAGCATGTACCGTGACCGCCACACGGAGGAATAACCTCTTGCTCATTCGAACCTATGACATTTTGAAAGTTCAAACGTGAAATGGAAGGTAAGCAAGACACAAAGTGGTGAAATAAATGAACTAAAAATACCTTCTTCGAAAAACCCTTCGTGATAAATTGGAGGATCTGCGAAATAATCGCGCTCAAGTCGAGCATGGCCTTCATGACAGCGTCGATCGACGTATCGACGTCAAGCCCTAGGACCAGTACTACCTCCGCTCTCTTCCACAATTTTGGTGTGGATCAGTGCTAAAACCAATCCATCGTCATCCTCGGAGGAGTCCGACACTATATCTTCATACTCCCCCAACTCATCCGATGACTCAGAATTAGAAGTACTCATTTTTCCTACCTTATTCGAGGTGGTAGACAACAAATGGCTTGAGTTGAAAAGGATGAGAACCTGTGGTGGTATTTATAGAGTTGTATCCTTCCTTGCCATGGAAGCCATTGGTCATCCTTCCCATGGAAGCCTTTGCTCATCCTTGCCATGGAAGCCACCGATCAGTGAGTGATCGAAATCCTTCTCTTGAAAGCCATGTTCTATGTGCCAGCACGTGGTGCCTTTCGGTGCAAGATATCAACAGCAGTGTGCACTGCATCAGACAAGATCACAGTACCAATGAAATTATGTGTTTTCTCTAAATTGTTACAGTAAATTATAACTTTCGATGTACAAAAAATAACGAAATTATTTGGAAATATTGTATAATTTTATGCCCCTACGAAAATTAATGTTCACCGCAATAAAGCTGTACGAAATTAATGTCCCTACGAACACACCCCTAGTAATAAATTAATAATTACTTCAATTTATGATGTCAAGCTACGGCACAACGTATGTGCAACATAATGCGATAGTTCGATTAATTGATAATTTTAAAAAAGACATGGCATGATTTAATTAATAAATTATGTATTTAAATTAATTTCCGTACAAACATTAAATTCTTAATAAATTAATATATCCCGTAAATTTATCAATAACGCTATAGGACCCTGCACAAACCGTAATCGTACTTGAAATAATACGTACGTACAAATATACATGGCGGTTAAAGTTAGTTGGAAGTAAATAATATATTATGTTGGAGAGAGAAGATAGAGGGTGAGATATGGAGTGGCTGATGTGTGGTCCGATGATTAATGTAGGAGAGAGAAGGAGCAAAAGCATTTTAATTTTCAAATGGAGGGTGAGATATGAAGTGGCTGATGTGGATGCTCTAAGCGGTTTCCATGCACCTGACAAATAACTCGTGATCCGATGCATGCGCACGCACGCACTGCCACAACCATCAAATCATCCGATCGATTACACATTAGCCATAGAGCGCTCATACTAATTAGCAAATATAATACTCCACACCGGTAGTTAGGAGTATTGTACACTGGTTCATTAAAAAAAACAGATAATTATGTTAGGGAACGACTGCAGTTCAGACGTCCTACTAAAATACATAAAACATATGTACATAGAAAATTAAAGTATTTTTTTCTGAACATGTATATATATAATTATAATTATTTCAGCAATGTATGGTTAAAAGATACGCTTTTGCTTGTAGGGCGCTGCGTTCGACAAGCGCCTTGGCGCTGGCATGGCGCTAGCCGCAGATCGGGCGCAGCGCAGCGCCCTTCGCTCGCTTTCGGGGCTCGGGCGCCGACGTTGACGACGCAGCGCTTGTTTCGCTGCTCTTTTTCCACCGCCGACGCCGCATTGCTCACCGCCGCGCCGACGACGCGCTTCTCTCAGCATGGACGCCATCATTGCGCCGCCCGATGTTCATTCTTGTCTTGTCGCCGACCACGACGCCATTGCCACGCCGCCGACGGCTCGTCGATCTACTCTTTCTACCTCTAATTTGCTCGATTGGTAGCTTACAGAGTTTTTTCACTTTTTATATTGTTTTTTCAGTACTTCTATATGGTGAAATTTCTGTACAATCATACTAAAAAAAGAATCGCCTGCACGAAACGCAAAATGTAGGCGTCTGCGTTCTAGTCGGTCCCTAGAAGATATTTGCATAAACAGTGTTAAAACATTTTCATAATATATTTGAATATTGTTCAGCCCCCAATGTAAACAGTAGATATGTTCAAGTTGGTTTATGCATATTTGGCTAAAAAATAATAATTTAATTTTCATTCTAATTTTCTCTTCCATAAAACCATCTCAAATAGCTCTTAACAGTAACATAAACAACGCGGACCAGATTCGAGAAACTAATTTAACGTTCGTTTTAGTTTAGACAGCTTATTCATTCCGCTCATAATTAACGGTGAACGTCTGGATAATACTCCAGTTGTTATAGGAATTATGTCAATCGATCAATGCATGCATTAGTTACATACTCCAATGATATATCAACCATGCAGAGGATGCGTACGTCTGCAAAGAGCGCGAGGCAGATGCTCATCTTTGATCTTGATCTTGATCTTGATCCGGACCAACCAACGATCGCTGTTGCGCCACAGTGCTACACCGACGCGACGTGCCATCTCTCTCTCTCACCTACTGCCGTCCCGCCATTGCCATATAACACCACGCTTCCCTCTCCCCCTCTCCCACACACACCACCCCCGGCCGGCACCACCTCATCTCGATCTCCACCGCTCGCAAGATCTTGATCTTGATCTCGATCGATCATGGCGAAGCTCGCCGTCGCTCTCCTCCTGGCCATGGCCGTGGCCGCCGCCGCGCTCGCCGCGTCGCCGGCGGCGGCCTCGGCGTCCGGCTCCGGCGAGCTGGCGGCGGCCGTGGTGGCGCGCCGCGGCGGGCGGCGGGCTGCCTGCCGGGGCACGGTGGGGGAGTGCATGGAGTACTTCGGCGACGACGGCGAGGCCGAGGCCGAGGTGGCGGCGATCGCCGGCGGCGGCAGCAAGCGCCGCGTGCTGCAGGGCGGCTCCGGCTACATCGGCTACGACGCGCTGCGCCGGGACAGCGTGCCCTGCTCGCAGCGCGGCGCATCCTACTACAACTGCCAGCCCGGCGCCGAGGCCAACCCCTACTCCCGCGGCTGCAGCGCCATCACCCAGTGCAGGGGCTAACCGCCTAACCGTCGTCGTCATCGTCGACGGCGGGGGCGGCGGCCGCCTGCCTTAATCTCTGTGATTACGAGAAGACTAATTACCCGTGGCATGCATGGCTGGTTCGCTCGCTCTAGATAATTAATTTACTGCTTGGTTGATTGCTCTAGGCTCTAGCTCTTGCTGTGCTGTCCAGCTTAGCTAGCAGCTGAGGCATGATTGCTTAATTGCGCAATGGATGTGACCTGTCCGGGTAAACCTATTTTAATTAAGCTTTGTGTAGTTTTGGTGTCCCTGGTTTCAGTTTACAGCCAATAAAATTTGCAGAGATCGGTTGATTTCTACCTCTCTGCTTAATCACAGCTAATGGACCGGATCATTCTCTGAAGATGAGCTTGCATTTCTTTAATTTTAGTCAGTCGTCGCAAGTAAATGTACTGTCAATTTGACGGGCCAATTCCTGAAGGCTTGACAGAAAAGAAACATCGATGTCTCTCGAGTTGAGCTGTCTTTTTCTGAGCTCCTTTTGCTTTTAATTCTAATTTGGGTCAGCAGGCGCCAACTTTAATGTGTAGTGCTTTCGAATATGTAATTTTTTTTGCACCAAAAGCCTGCATGTTTGGTCTGAATTGACCGTGTCTTGTATAGAAAAGATCACTCAAATGGGTTACATACGCTTAGCTACTCGTTTTACTCAATTTAAAATTAATCATTTGGTAATGCCACCCAACGATTGTTGGGATGTCATTTTTCATCTTTTGGTGGAGTCAATGTTATGTACCTAGGAAGTTTGCAAGAGAAAAAGGTAGGCTATGATTAGAACCTTTTTTCTATTAGAGCATCTCCAATGGTAGAGCCAACTTGTTGGCTCTAAAGCTATAATAAGACATCCATCGCCACCAAGAGACAACCCGCACAACAAACATTTATAAGATTCAAATCTATAGGACCCACCACAAATAATATATTATGTTTTGCTTTCTTCCTCCATGGCTCCATCGGACAAATCTCCCCCAAATCTCTGTGCCCGTCGTGCTCCCTCCCCCTCCGGCCTCACTCGCCACCGCCTCAAGCCGCCTCGCCGGCGTGCTCCCTCCTCGCTGCCGCCGCAGCCCCATCGCCTCGAGCCGCCAAGACCTTCCCACGCTGGCGTGCCTCCTCGCCGTCGCGGCCTCACCGGATCCGGATGATGACGGCGACGGCAACGAAGACGACGATGGCGCAAAGACCGACGACGATGGCGCTGGCTGCGACGACGACGGACGACGCTGGCCTCGATTTGGCTGCAGCGGAACGACGGCGACGCGGGCGGGTCCGGCGGATGGCGGCGGCGGCGGCATGGGCGCAGGGCGGTACGCGCGCCAAGCGGTAACGACAACGACGGCGCGGGGCGGCTTGCAGTGTGTTTCGGGGGGAGAGAGAGAGAGAGAGAGAGAGAGAGAGAGAGAGAGAGAGAGGAGGCGTCTCGGGGGGCTCATAGCGCCCGGCGCTTGATGTAGCGCCGGCGCTTGGCTTTGCCGCACCCTCTCTCCTCCAGCTCAGCGAAAAAACCGACGTGGAGACCTTAAGCGCCGGCTAAGTCACCCCATTGGAGATGCTCTTAAGAGGGAGAAAGGGAGCCTTCACAATTCACACAAAAAAGACCCTATTTTTTGCATACAAAGGTTTTCGATTGGAGGTCTAGGCTCGGCTCGTTTTTTAAACAACTCATTACCATGTAAAGCACTACTACTCATGTGAAGCACAATGAGGTTGAGGCTGAGCAACAAAAATTGGCGTGGATATTTGTTCACATCTTTTTTTGAACAAGTATTTGTTCACATCTTGACAACATCTATTGTGAAAGCTACTGAAAACTATGTGGGAGATGACATCTCCATAAGGGGGAAGATGGCAATGTAAAAAAAAATCAACAAGTAAAAAGACAGAAATACCATAAGAATGAGATGGAAAGTTTTTTATAGACGACGGAAACTATACTTTGAAGAAGAAAATAAAATTACATATAAAAACCAAAGAAAATGGATGAGAAATAAATAAAGGGTGGGTCTCCTCTTGCTCGACATTGGCAAGGATCGCAAGGCTGTGCAAGGACATTCATGGTAGGTTGAAAAGTATGTCAATAAGAAAAGAGATGTCTTATAGATGGCTTTCAACAATTTCGTGGCTCTAATTTCTAAGCAAATTTTCACGTGTTACCTCACTGGCTAGCTAGAATGGATTTTTTTTATTTTTTTCTACTATAGCTATAGGCTTGTCTTAGATGCGACGGTGACCTTCACCAACACACTATGCATCGAACATTTTGTTAGCCTCAGAGGCTGTCAATGGTTTTCTTATTTGTTCTCCAAACATACCTAAGTCGTTTCCATGCAAAGAGACTTGCACCATCCACTTGGGGTCGTCCAACATCATGCAATGGTTTGGCTTGGACGGTTTTCTCGGTTGCATTTTGCCCACGTCGTCCCAATCCTCTCATCTCCCCCTCCCTCCATCGCTGCCGTCCGCACATGCTCCTCGCTGTCCTACTTTGCTCGCTCATTGTTGCTCTGTCTCCATATTGCACCTTCTACATGCTTACTTGGGTTATTCTCTTCGGCTCTAAGAGCTTTGTAATGCAGTTTCGAGATTAGAAGAAAGGGCTTCAAAAGCCAAAACATTTGGCTTTTTTATTCAAAGTAGCTGAAAATAAGAAGGTAGGAGAACATACCCACATCGACTTGTGCTTGGACTCATAGTTAGGGCTAGAATCAAAAATTACTCGGCTCAAACTGATTTGCAAACTAGCACAGCCCGACCTTATTAAAATCATGTTTCATAATTAAAGCAGAGAACACTTACAAATTTGTCATAATATGAATCGAAGTTTGCGAATTATGGAGAACTCAATTATGTGCTTAACACCCTTAATAATGTTCATCGTATTTTTCCTGTATGCTCTTTTCTTCATTCGTGTTGGCTCGAAATGAAGCTATCCATGATGTGCAGTGGAACAATACGATGACATATAAATTAACATGATATTAGTGGCGGACTTGGATCCTCTACCGTTGCTTCAATAAAGGTATATTATGCCTTTGGCCCTGTTTGTTTTAGCTGAAAGTTGTTGAAAACTTTAATCTAAAAAAGTTGTGATCTCTCAAAAGATGTCTTAAAGAGTTCAAAAAATTATAAAAATTATTTTATGACTCTAAGAAGAACTATTTAAAATTCCAAAAAAATAATTAAAAAATATTACATCACTTGGCTTTTGTATAAAAAAATTAATTTAATTTAATTTGAGCTGAAACAAATAAGGCCTTTATACCTATGCCAAACCCAGACAAGCTTTCGGCCTCATTCGCGGGCCTAATCACATGTATGCAAGCCCAATGCTTCCGAAGCTTTTCCTGGCACGCCCAAGCCCAAGTGCCCAACCAACCAATCGTACATGGTGAAATGAACTTTGATACATCTAAAAGAAAATGAGTTGCGCCGAACCTTTCCCATGCAAGATAAAAATTTCAAAATCAACACTAGTGCAATATTCTGTTACAAGTGGTGCAAATATGTAAAGTAATATTTTATTTTATTTTTCATTTGAATATTGAAGTGATATTCAGAATATTCATTGATAATATGTACATATATTTTTTAAAAACTTATTTTGTGATATTACTGCAAATAAAACTTTAAAGAATATTCCAAGTGATGTAAAAAATTCTTGCAAAATACTATCCAATCAGCGTATCCTTGAAGAAATATTTCTTTTGGATAAGCTTTATATAGTATGTACGGGGTATCAAATTGATTTAAGGATGTTCCAAGGAAATTGAAACAACATGTCTTGTTCTTTTCAACTTAAATTGAAATTAAAAGTTACCACTAAAAAATTATATTTTTTACAAGCCAAAAAAGGTAGTGTCGACGGTTGAGATAATGATCTCAAGTCGCTAAGGTTCTTTAGAAGTGAGATAGGAGACACGCCGAACAACCACGAACAACAATGAACAGGAGACAGGGGTTTTTTATCCTGGTTCAGGCCTCTCGGGAGAGATAATAGCCCTACGTCCAGCCTTTCTTATATATCAGGAGTGATTACAAGAGATGGCTCGACGAGACGAACAAGTCTCGGCGAGATTATGGTGTATATCAGGTGCTAAAAGTTAGATCAAGTCGTAAAACTCGTCTAAGATTGATCAGATGCCCCCTAAACGTCGTAGGGGCCTCGTTTATATAGTGCAGAGCAAACCGACCTACCGAGGGAATATCGGGCCGAGCTAACTACGAGATCGTAACGAACTCAACGTGCCAAATATATCCCGAGGCAGATAAGGCATACTCCTAGTCTTGGGGATCACGACTCCTAATCCAATCCGGGAAACCAACGTCCGGGCCTTCACGCAGGACTCCTGTTCGAGACGGACTCAAACACGATTCCTTGGCCGTTACGCATCACGCCAGCCAGGAACCTGTTAGGTAAGGTGCATATGGGCCAGATAGAACCTTCCAGGGAGCTGGGCCCTGGTAGGCTGTTTGATTGGGCCATCAGGGAGTGGGCCATGGCAATGGGCCGTAATTTTATCCCCGACAGGTAGCATTTTGCAGCCATTTTTGATAAATTTTTGAATTTTTTTGATGCAAAAAACTATTTAAATTTTTTAGGTTTTTTAAACCCTCCTTCGAATATTTGCGCAGATGCAATGGTTCCGTACTTATCATTTTTATATTATTTTTGGTTATGAAATGTTTGACGCTACTCATTTTGTTTTCACATCTCCAATAATACTTAGTCAACTACCTATAAGAGTGCCAACTCAACATTTTGCCTATATTAAAGAGAGAAAAGATGGAGAGAGATCTAGACTACCTACTAAGTTCGCTTCGTAGCTGATTTCAAGGTGCATGTACACCATTACATATGAAGCCATATTATCTACATAGATTGTGTTATAGATAATCCACTTTAGAGATTGTCTATGTTATATTTATAGAGACATTTCTATTTTTTATACCTAGTGGTTGGACATACCATTGGAGATGCCCTTAGTGGATGTTGAGAAAATTTACAAAAAAGTGTTTCTGTTTCGCGGTCAAACAAATCTAGCCACTTTTCACCCGCTCAGATGATGAAAGACCCTATCACCCTTTTAATTAGCGACCAGGCCCAATATCCATTAAATCAGTGCTCACCATTTGGCATGGAGTGTGCTATCGCCCCTTCAAAGGGCGATAGGGCCTACTGCCCTTTTGAAATGGCGACGAGATGATCGTCAGGAAGGATGATCACAAGTTAGAGTTTGGTTTTTGAATCTTCTGTGGCGAAACTGGATTCCTCTGCCATAGGAAGGATAGCTATACTGATTTGGTATACTCAAAATACACCTTTGGTACAAAATTGACAATCTCACAAGGATGCAATATCATTAATTTTCTATTTACTGGTTGATCCCATCTCTTACGGAATCAATTCCTTTTGTGAATGTACAAAAATTTGTGCATGCTCAGCCCAGACATGGTCCAAAGGGTTTGTCGAGTGCGTCCGGTGGGTGCTTTGTGTTTCTCCGGACGGTGTCCAATCGTCACTGGACTAGGTCCAATGGACTTTTGTGCTGTGGTTTGTCCAGGGAAGGGGTTCCTTCAAACGCGGTCTGGTTGGCCTCGGACCTAGGGTTTGGCCCCTATCGAATGTTGCCAGATGGGCACCAGACTATGTCTAGTGTAGTTTGTTTTTCGGTAGTTTCTCCCTTCGGTCACTGTCCGATGGCTCCGGACTGGCTTTTTTTTGCTTCACTGGACGTTGTTCGATGGCCACCAAATAGTGTCCGACAGAGTTGCAACAGCTAGTTTTTATCCCCAACAGCTAGCCCTCGGGTTGGGGCTGTAACAACAACCTATCGCCTTTTTGAAGGACAACAACCTATCGCCCTTTCAAAGGGCGATAGAGCCATGCCCACGGCGCCCTCCTTGGGCACTCAACGGCAGGTGACGGCGGGGGCATATCGGATCGCCCCTAAAGGGCGACAAGAACTAGTTTTGCTTATTACCAGACATAAATACTTTTTTTCAAATAAAAGAATACATAAAAAGCTAAATTTTCGGATTTTTTTTTTAGAAATAATTTTTTTTTCGGATGTTGAAGTTTGCCTGTAGTGCACTACTGAAATCTGAGAGTGGCCAGAGCAACGAACTAAGAAAAGAGTCAAATGGGCCTGCGTACGCGTGCCTAAGCCCACGAGGCCACGAGGGAGGCTGGAAGCCTGCGTTGGTTGGCCATATACAGGCATAAAGGTGCCTTTGCCTTTACAGAAGCAACGGCGGAGAATTTCGATCCCTGGCTGCCTCCCCGTGGATCTGCACCCGCCGCCGCCGCCGCCCTGCTCCACTCCCCTCGCGACCGCCGCTCCTCCATCTCCATGGTTCTCTCTCTCCTCCCCAACCCTCCTCCCCCTTCCTCCCTCTCTTCTTAGGTTCTCCTGAGCTCGGATTGGACCGGCGGGAGCCCGGGCGGTCGATCCGCCACTGGATGGGTCCGTGTCTAATTCGGTTTCCTTGCCCTTGCGCAGCTTCCCCTCTCGCTTCTCAAGACTGCCCAGGGGCATCCCATGGTAAGATCTTAAGGAGTGATTGACTGATCGGGTTCTCGGTTCAGTTCTCTGTTGTTTGAGAAATTTTTGTGCGGTCTTTGATGATTGTTTTCTTGTTCCGTTTAGCTCGTGGAGCTCAAGAACGGCGAGACGTACAATGGACACCTGGTGAACTGCGACACGTGGATGAACATCCATCTAAGGGAGGTCATTTGCACCTCAAAGGTGAAATCTTGCGCTTCGCATCCTACTCTTTTGATAGATTTTATTTTAGCGAGCATTGATTAATTAAGGGCATTGTTTGGTTTGTGCGAAACTGGGGTGGCTGTCATTGTTCTAAACGAATTATACTCAAATTTGCAATCTTGGTTTGGAGAACAGAGAGAGCAGGGTTGACCTGTTAGTGTCTCAAATTGTCTTTCTTATGGTGTTTGGTTGGGATTGCAGGATGGTGATAAGTTTTGGAGGATGCCAGAGTGTTACATCCGTGGGAACACCATTAAGTATCTCCGGGTTCCTGATGAGGTAATGGGCTTGGGATGTGATGACTATTGATTTTTCTTTTGCTTCTTTATTATTTAATAATATGAAAATTTGCCTTCTTGGTGGTTTAGGTCTGTATGTCTCCTGCATTGTCTTCTGTGTCAATTAAGTAGAGATCACAGTATGTTGTGATATGTTTAGTGCTATCAATATTACTATAGTGTCATGTAAAATTGATGTAGTTTTAAGTGTTCTTGCTTGGGAGGCAACAAATCATGCGGTATATATGACTGATCTCTGACACGGCGATTGTACATAAGCCGCCATGCACAATACCTAAAATTATATACTATTTACTGCATTCTTGTCCTGAGATGTGTTCATTCTCTCTGTGTAGCCTATCCTTTGCATGCTGCTGGTACCTGTTTAGCTAATGTACAATGCATTGCATTCTCTACTAGCATAAGCTATGTTGGGCTTTTGACTAACATGTGTTTGAGGGTGGTCGGGCACCTTACTTTGCCTTACTGCTGTAATAATCACAGTGATGAAAAGTACAAATTATTGCTTGCTGCTGACTTGTGAGATTGAATACAATTGAACATCTTAGAAATTTAGATACCATGAAATAAAATTTTTTAGCCTTTCTCTTGGTACGTGGACTGAAATGGTTCTGAGTTAAAAATGGTAAAAAGATTTGTGGGACCCATTTGTTACTTGCACTATCTCCCTATCTCCCCTCTCTCCCTTTCTCTCGTGCGGGTTGACACCGCCTTATCGCCGACGGCCCAACGCCTCCTCCTGCACGCCCGCTCCTCCACCTCACTGACCGTTTGGACCGCCCTGGCCTCCAACGCCACGCTTTCCCTCACCGGCCTCATGCGTCGCGCTCTAGCACATTGGCCACCCACGCCGCTTTGGAGGATCGGGAAACGAGGTGTGTTTTTTGCGAGGAAGAGGGTGGCGAAGGTAGAGGCGAAAGAGACGGTGTCGATCTACTCGCCGACAGCATTAGAGGCGCTGGCGGCGCTCACTATGCAGACCACGCATCATTGGGTGTTGGTCTGTGCCGATCCAGTGGAGCAGGATGGGCGTCGGTCGTAGTCGGGAGGACGCCGGCGAGGGAGGTCACGCTGTCGTGCTCCCATTGGTGGGGATTGTAGTCGAGGGAAGTTGGCGGTTTGGGACATGAATCAGCATCGAAGCCATGGTGTGGGACATTGTCGGTGTGTGTCCGGTGGTTGGTGCAGAGGATGATGGGGGTAGGCGCAGGCCTAGAGGGCAGCGAGGGAGAAGACGAGCCTCCGATCTGGGTTTGGAGAAGGGCGCACGATGGCGGCGCGTGCATGGAGAAGGGATGCATGGTGGCGGGGCACTACCATGGAGGCAAAGGGTTACATTGGCGACACGATGGCTACGGTGCTTGACAGTGGAGGCAAAGTGACAGTGTGGTCGCTCCTGCTCCACGCGCTTCCCTTGCTCTAGTGGCACGAGGCGATGGTTGATGCTCTTCGTGCCGTCGCCTCGATCCAATCGGTCGCCACTGCTTGGAGCGCCACGGAGCGGAGCCACCTTGTTGGGGGTCTTGGGGGAGAAGTGGTGGCACTGGTGATGGTCAGGCAGCCAACGTAGAGAGGGAGTGGCGGGTAGAGAGAGGAGAGGGGGAGGGGGAAGAAGAGATGGGAAAGGAGTCGAGACACTTACATGTGGGACCCAATACTATGTCACGTGCCACGTGTCAACTCGCATGCCACAGTGGCAAAGCCACTCCCAAAACCGCCCCCAGGGGGTTATTTGTGCCGGCTTCACGGTTTTATGGGGTGGAATAGTTGATTTCATAGTTCAGGGGGTTAAGTAGACAAAGCGTGATAGTTCATGGTGTAAAACAGAATTTTTTTCTTTATGTTTTCACTCTTCACGAATTCATGGAATGCATAGAACAAACCATTGTTCTATCTTTTAAAATTTTCATTGTTTAGAAAACCATTTTTTTATCTTTTTAAATTTTCATTGTTTGGTATGTCTTCTACCTTTTATTGATTACTTGAGAGGTCAAATGGCCAGTGAAATGTTCTCAGCACCTATTACTTTCATTTTTACTGCATTTATTCTACTTGGGTACTTAGTTTTTTTATATTTCATTGTTCTCTTTTCATGTTGTTCCCTTGCATGTTCTGCTATAGGTTATTTTCAGCATGACGATAGATTATCATTGTTCTGTTTTATCTACAGTATGTGTTCTTGATTGCATGAGTTTATTTTTCTTTCCCCCATAGGTGATTGATAAGGTGCAAGAGGAAACATCGAAAAGCAGATCAGGTATGTGCCTTAAAGGCTAAAGCTGTCGTAGTCAGCAATAGACCAAAAGTGGACTGCATATATATGTTTACATTTTTTTTTTGAAAACTAGCTAATATGTTTTGAAAACAAATCTGCATTCTAATTTGTAATTTGTGAGTTGCTCATTACTCTTTTTCACAATATGAGCCAGTTTTCACCCCCACGGTTTCCAAGAGGCAATTTGACTTCTTACATAACAATTTGACTTCTTACATAACAACATTTTATGCCGAATGTATAATATTATGAAAGTATTCTAGATAACTAGTTTATTTATTTCACTTTTCATGTGCCAATCAATGCAAATGTTCTTATGTAAGTAGTTAGTTTAAAAAACGCTTGAGTGCATCAAGCCATGTGTTCAAACAGCTCGTATCATAGGTCTGACCGTAACCACCATATCATAGGTCCTTAAGTTTGTTCAACAGCTCCTACCACAGGCCCTTAAGTTTGATCGGTTCTACGGCAAATATGCTGGCACTGGCTATGTCACACTAGGATCACAGTTTTTTAACAGTGCTTTATGATTATGGCCTTGCTTGTTTCAGCTGAAAGTTGCTGAAAATTTTAATTTGAAAAGGTTGCGACTCGATAGACGTTTTTAAAGAGTTCAAAAAATTATGAAAAAATTATTTTACAAACTGTAAGAAGAACTATTTAAAACCCCACAAAAATGACTACAAAATATTACATCATTTGACTTATAAAAATAATAATTATTTTAATTTAATTTAATTTAATTTGATTTAATTTAAGCTGAAACAAACAAGGCCTATATGAATGCTTGAGATCAGTTTTCACTTTCCACCATCAAGGCACAAGTACACTCAATTCATTCGCTACCATCAATTTGTATTAGAGTTTGACCTTTTTTAGATATCTGTTGTGGTTTTGCGGTCGTCAATTATTTATGCTCTTGTGCATGCAGATAGGAAGCCACCAGGTGTTGGTCGTGGAAGAGGAAGAGGAGATGTAGGAGCTAAACCTGGAGGCAGAGGCATTGGGCGTGGCGATGATGGAGGCAGCAAAGGCGGTGGTGGCCGTGGAAGGGGGGGAATTGGAGGTAAAGGTGGAAACAAAGGTATGTGCTTGTCTTTCATTACTCCATTACCAAGAATTTCTTGGATTTTGTTCATTGTAATACTGATGTCCTATACACAATGGCAGGTGGTGGCCGCGGCCGTGGGTGAATGATCGTCAGATGTGGAGCACGCCGCATTTTTAAGGCTTGTAGCTGTGTTGCATAGATTGCTTAGGACATGAATGAACTGTGGAGTTAGGATTGTTGGGTCTTGTGGTGTACCGAAATGGTTCGTGGGATCTGGTGAACCGAGCAAAAGACAGCGGTTGACTTGCCTCAGTTCATCGAAACAATTTCCTTGATATCTGGAGTATGAGCATTATAGCCTTATGGGTTAATATTTGTTCATTTGCAAAATTCCAGCCATATTTGTTCAGTTGTTCGTGTCGCCAAATGTCGAGATATCTCTCGGTGCTCCTAGCTGCAGGGTTAATATGTGAGCTGCAATACGTACCACCAAAGTTCCAACGAGGGCGATCATAGCGTGGCAGTAAAATGCGCATGAAACCAAGGGTGTTTCTATACTTGGTAGTTTCTATGGGCGACGGGTGTGTTTGGTCCATGGCCCTTGATAAGTAGATAGCATACCAATTAATTAGATTGCCAATGAATGAACAAAGTGGATTGCTGATTTCGGAAGATATACCAGGCCTTTTCTTATATAAAAGCTACCCCTCAGGTTTCATAAAACTTGTCGTTTTAGGTTTGTACTAAGTCAAAGTTTTTAAAACTTTATTTATAAAAATCTTTTAAATTATTTGGATTATGTACATAAAAACCATACATATAAATTCACCTTGAAAAATACTTTCACAATATTGTATTTCATAAATTTTGTAAATATATTTTATTAGTAATTGACGTCAAAGTTGTATTTTAAAGACCGTGTTAGTATGTCAAAAGACAAGTATTATGGAATTGTAGGGAGTGCAAGTTTGAAATGGGGCTTGAAAACATGAAAAAAATAAACTTGTTTTAGAAGCAGACTTGTTTTTGTAATCTCTAGAAATTTGCATTAGTTTTTGTAATCTGTAGAAATTTGCATTAGGGGCACTGTCTTGTTTCCATAATCAGATCATTAGGGGCATTGTCTTATTTCCATAATCAGATCATATTCAACATAAAGAAACCATGTATTGAGGAAGTTGTTAGCGCGTTTCAATAGTCCTTCTATATCTTCCTCCAAAACACTATTGGTTGAGACATCAGTAATGTTTAAAGAAAAATATAGTGTTTTTTTTTTGGAGAAAAAATATAGTGTTGTTGGGGATGCTCTTACTTGTTAGATACTACTACAACTCTTATTGGTTAGATACTACTCCAACGTAAACAACTTTTTTTGGGTAGTGCTACGGATCGGGCATCCGATCCATAATAAAAAAAACAGACGTTTTTTCGACATGCGATTGTTGGAATATAAACATGACAACAATATCGCATTGAACACAAGAAGATTTGTTTGGTGAAACATGACGAAATATGGACAAACACGCCGAAACATGGGTTAAAAAATGACGAAACATGGCCCAAAACTAGCGTAGCATGCCATGCTTTCGCATGTTTCCATATGTTTTTAAGTGTTTTCGAAGAACAAATGCTGCCCAGATCCAGATCTAGAGGGTTATCGGAGGGAGAGATGGGGGATGGGAGGGAGAGAGAGAGGGGGGGACCACACCTCGCCGTCGGGGGGCCTCCTCAGTGGCTACGGCATGCGGCTGCGCTGCTTGCGGTGGTGAGCCCGCATTAGAAAGCTGGCGGCGAGCGTGCGGCAACGAGCGTGCAACAGCGGCGAATTACTATCGACGAGCAAGGTAGGACGGGAGGGGGCGCGACGGCGTGTGGGGAGAGAGAGGGGAGAGAGAGAGATGGATGAGTTGACAAGGCGAACGCGGGATGGAAAGGGTCGGGCCGTCTGATCCCATCGGACTCCCGACCACAAGTAATTTTGACTTTTTTCCAACCGGCTAAAGGTGCATATGATCCCGTCATGCCTTGGCTATAGGTAAACGCAATGAGGTATCTTTGAATTATAAGAAAGATGAGATTAATTTTGAATCAATTCACTAAACGATCAAGAGCATCCTTCTGTCACACTATTCAATAATCATTTGAATCTGGTTCTATTTCTCCATTTGAGCCATTAATCCGATCCTCTCGGGTCATCACTATTCATACAGTGAAGGTGTGAAACCTCTAGAACAAAACGAAACCCACAAAAAACAGGAACCTCTTATAATACATTTCTTCATTCAAACCATTAATCCGATTCTTTCGGTCAAAACAGGAACTATGAACCTCCCTATCCGAAGAATGGAACAAAATCCACGGGAAACAGCAACCTCCCATAATACAGGGAAAACCATTAATCCGATCTTTTCGATCAAAACAGGAACCTTGAATCTCTCTATCGGAAGAATGAAACAAAAATCCATAAAAACAGCAACCTCCCAACTATACGGGGAAATCCGTACAAATCCCAACATTTTAATTATTACCCTTTCCAAAACACGGCAGGCGGGCCGCCTGGCCCAACCGTCAGCCTCGTAGCCCGCGGCGGGGAAAAGATGCAGCCCGAGAGGTCAACCGAAGGTGGACCTGGTCTTGGTGCGCCGCAAGGCGGCGCCCCGCGCCTCGGCGCGCCCGTGCTCTCCGGTCCATGCGACGCGCCCACCCGCGGCGCTGCCTCCCCCGGGTGTCTCGCTCGCTCTCGCTCCTCTTCAAAAGCGGGAGCAGTGCAGCCCACTACTGGCACGGAAGGCGCGAGCCACGCCAAAAAGCGCGGAGGGGAAGGGGAAGCTTGCGAGCGAAGGCAGGGAGGCAGCGCCGCCGCATTGCCGCCGGCCCGCCGTCCGGCCATGGCGGCGGAGGAGGGGGAGCCGCGGCGGCGTCCGCCGCTCGCCGTGGAGGCCCTCCGCGACAAGATCGTGGAGAAGGTGAATGAGAACCGCGTCACGCTGATCGTGGGGGACACCGGATGCGGTATACGGCCTTCGAGCTCCTCCCTCTCTCTCTCTCTCTCTCTCCCTGCTCTGCTCTGCTTCGGTCGCGCCGCGTTCGCGTGCCCTTAGTTATTCGATCTACGATCGTGCGTGCGGTGGTGTGGCGGTGCCATGTGTGGGGGGTTTTGGGCGGAGGGTTTAGGCTTTGTTTTTTTTCAGGGGAAATCGGCCGCTTCGGTGATTTTGTTTTCTGTTTTCTGAAGTGTTTGTCTTTGCTTCTTTTTTTTTTGGTTTTTTTTTCCTCTCTTCAAGTTGTTGCATTGGGGTTTTGGAGCGATGTTTGAGGCGGGGTTGGGGATACTGGAAGGGTTTTAGCTATTTTCGTCTTCGATTCAAATTTCGAAAACAAGTGCCTTTCCACCTTGTGCGTTGCTTTGCTCTATCTTTTCATGGGTTTTGGGGGAGGAAAATGCTGATTCTTGAAATATGTTAGATGACGATGACGATCTAAAAAAGGAAGTAATTAGACGGTGGAGCCAGGGGTTTTGGGAAAGTGGTGGTTCTTGAATTTGTCCCCAGACTCGTCTCTTTCTTATTTTGATTCATCCTGATGCTATTGTGGATTTGGGGCCATTTATGTAGTGGAGAAAGACCGGTGATAGTGTTTACGTTTTAGAATTTTGCATTTTAGGTGTGTAACTTTGCTATGAAATGTTTGCGATTCGGATTCTTCCGTGCCTTGTTGTGAAGTTGCGCCGCCACAGCTGGCTCCCATTTTTCTTTTATTTCCCGCTTTTTAAATGCCATATCGCGTACATTTGAATGCTTCCCTTGACGCGTCCGGTCTAATGTTTCTTTAGTTTTACCGTTTAAAATCACACGTCTACTACTGACGTTGATTCATTGCCATGTTTACCCTGCTCTAGGATGCAATTTTGGCCCATTTTGATCGTACTAATGGATTTAGTCCATTCTGTCATTGTAGGAAAGAGCTCCATGGTTCCTCAATTCCTCCTTGAGGAAAATATGGAACCCATTCTATGCACACAGCCCAGGAGGTTTGCAGTAGTGACCATTGCTCAAGTGGTGGCCAAATCTCGTAATTGTCAGCTCGGCGAAGAGGTTGGATATCACATAGGCCTCTCAAATGTTTCCAACCTCAATTCGAAAAGGTAATTCCTTACTGGTCCAAAGGCACTGTACTTGCTGATATTAGGCATCGCACTGTGCTGGCTGATATTAGGCATCGCACTGTGCTGGCTGATATTAGGCAGATGGATGCATCATGATAATTTATCTTCTAATTCTGCTGTTGATTGCAAGGAAATTGTCATGCAACATGCATTTTGTAGCGTAGGCAGCCACATCGAGTATATTCGAACGGCGAATTCAGAATATTTGAAGGGAAAATTTAGAATTCTTGATACATATAGCTAAACACGGTAAACTTACCTAGATAGTATAGAGGAGACATTCGAGTAAACTTGCTAGGATCTCGATCCATTGGTCCATATCATAGGTCCATGAATTTATTACAGGCCCGTTTGATCCACATCAATAGTACAATCTAGATATTGCAAGATTGTATAAAATAGTAACCCAGATCTTATGGTCTTTAGGATCACATCCTATCACTGTCTGATATTCTGATCCTCTGATCCAGATTGGTGTCAACCCCAAAACAATTCATGCAGGCAGTATAAAAGTCGAGAAAAAAAAATCATGCTGTGCTCCTGTATCTCCTGTAGTTTTTGAGTTTTCTCAGATTTGATGTATTCTAAAATGTGTGATCGATGGCATGCACTTTTCGAACTACTCAAAGAGTCTGAGATCAGAGTATAGTTAATTAGCAGCTTATAGTCTTGGAATTTTTATCCACATGTATTTCTAGATGTGGTGAATTCCACTTTTACATTAATAATGGGTAAATTTAGTGGCAATTATTTATGAATAAGTTATATGTTCACCTATAAAAATAAATAGGAAAAGTTCTATTTTATACCTTGAACTATGGGGTTTCATCTACTTAACCCCCGAATTATGAAACTAGATATTTTGCACCGTGAAATCAAGGAAAAGGTGTAAATAACATGCTGTAGTGGTTTTGAGGGTGGTTTTGCCCACATGGCGGTGATGTGGCATTTTACATACATATGACGTGGCGAGGGCCCACATGTAAGTGAGCAAGTCTTCTTTCCCTTCTAAACTTTCTATCTCTTTTTGGTGTCTTTCATCCCCAGCGCCATATCTCGGCCGCCACCGCGCCGCCGCCGGCCTCCCATCCCGCCCGCCTCTAGCCATGCCGCCGCCGGGCCTCCCCTCCTTTGTCGGCCACCATCTCCTCCGGCAGCAGCAACGCCCTTCCTCTCGATCTCTCAGGCGGTGGCGGCACCCCTTCTTCGCCCCGATCTTATCAGCAGCAGCGACGCCTTTCTTCTTGATCTCACAAGTGGTGGTGGCGCCCCTTCCCTGCCCTAATCTCACCAGGAGCACATCAATGCCAATGTCATTGGTGGCGGAGTGTTCTTGCAGGCGTGCTGGCGATGGTCCCCTTGGCGTCGGTGACTTGCCGCTCGAAGAGAGAGAGAGAGAGTGGGAGGGAGGGAGGGACAGAGAGAAAGAAGGTGATGTGCTTGTGGCAAAACCACCGTCAAAACCACCTTCATGGGGTTATTTGCACCTTTTTTCTTGTTTCGTGGGGTAGAATACCTGGTTTCATAGTTCAGGGGGTTAAGTAGACTAAGCCTCATAGTTCAAGGTGTAAAATAGATTTTTTTCAAATAAATAGTATTGCTTCTGAGGTTTAATCACCTGCCTGTTTCACATTTCATCATTGCGTACAAAAAATGTATGGTATCAGTTCATCAATACACCAGTGAGTTATGAAATAAGCTGGATTGGTCACCCACAGTTCAATTATCTATAGATTAAGACGAAGTTAATCATCACCATTGTGGCAGTGTAATGTCCACTTCTAGCCTCCTTGACTCAGAGCCTTCTACCTTATTTCAAGTATCTAATCCGCCCAAACCTCATGCTCTACGTCTACCCACCTGTTGTTCTGTCATAAATCATTTGTGTTATGTCATGACATTCTAACTTGTTTATTGTTTGAATTAGGTCAAAAGTTGTTTTCAAAACAGCTGGTGTTGTATTAGAGCAAATGTGTGAGAAGGGCATTGCTGCATTGAACTATAAGGTTATTATTCTTGATGAAGTACATGAAAGGTCTGTAGAATCTGATCTTCTCCTTGCTTTTGTCAAGCAGTTCATGCTGAAAAAAAATGACTTGAGGTAAGCACTGTGGTAATACGCATCAGTGCATTACCTTACAAAACAACTATTTTACCTCTTTTCTGCTGATTGCTAAGACATATGTCGTGTTGCTCTTTGCATACACATAGGTTGGTTTTGATGTCTGCTACTGCTGATATTACAAGATATAAAGAATACTTCAAAGATTTGGGAAGAGGTGAAAGGGTTGAAGTGATTGCCATTCCAAACAGTTCGCAGACTAGCATTTTTCAGCGCAAAGTACTATACCTTGAGCAGGTAAATATTAGATCTGCCTTGAAAATTTATTTGTACTCAATTTTGGTCTGCCTCATATATCTTGAACATAAATGAAAATTACCTTTAATTCTTTAAGTTGCATGGTGCACCTTCTCGTCCTTACAATGACTTATTAGTTATTACCAAATATACTGCAATTTGTTTGTGCTTTTGCCACTGTCATATTTTTTTTACAATGGATTTTACCATTTTATTATTGCAGTACTATAATATACTCCCTCTGTTTTGTTATGTTTGTCCACAATCAACCATGTGCATAGACCAATGAAACACTAAATCTAAAAAATATTTGATGAGAAATAAGGATGCATGCCTGAATTGTAATAACTCACTCCACATTCCTTCTATGAACAAATGAATTGAAATGCTAGTTGGCTCCTCCCAAGATGGATATATACAGTGAACTGAGGGAGTAGTTATTTTCCCAGATTATACTATTGAACCATTACTAGTTAAAATTATTGTATGTTTGTTATGATTGCTAGTTTCTTTAATTGGCCCAACTTCATTGGATAGTTTCCTTTTCTCATCCCTGTTTGTGGTTTGCCTATATTTACAAAGTGAATACTTTGCCTGCACCTCTACATGTTTGTTTCCACACTATGGCTTATTATCTGATGCGATGGAATGCTGCTCAGGTCATCGATATTCTCAAGATGGATTCTGAATCACTTTCAACAAAATATTGCTCTGGAATGGATGCTACTGCAGATGCTGTTCTGAATCATGATGTATATGAACTTATCCACAAGTTATTATTGCATATACACCTAAGTGAAGCAGATATTGAGAAGAGTATTTTGGTATTTCTTCCTACATACTATGCGCTGGAGCAGCAGTGGATTCGCCTGCTGTCTACTGGTTCAACTTTCAAGGTTCATATTCTCCATCGCAGCATTGACACTGATGAAGCACTTAAAACTATGAAAGTCTCAAAGTATTGCCGAAAGGTACAAGCTACCGTATTGCGATTTCACTTGGTAGTTCAATTAAACATGTCTTACGTATAGAAACTTAGGCCTTGTTTGTTTGAGCTGAAAGTTGCTGAGAACTTTAATATAAAAAAGTTGCGACCCTTTGAAAGACGTCTTAAAGAGTTTAAAAAATTATATGAAAAGAATATTTTATGAACTCCTAGAAGAACTATTTTAAAGTGCCATTTTCCACTTTACAGATATGGGAACAATTCCCACTTTCTTTTTTTCAAGTAGCTGTGAGCCAGGGATTCAATCTCTACTGGTTCTACTCTACTAGGTTTCTTATCAATTTAAAGGATATAACAGGGCACACATGTCAAATTTCACATGGTTGCATTCAATATTTACATGGCTGAAACAAATTTCTTTTATTAATTGATTGCAATTGAGCTGTTTTCCTGAGTTGTTTGCATTTTTTATTGCAGGTTATACTGGCAACAAATATTGCCGAATCATCTGTTACTATTCCAGGAGTTGCTTATGTTATTGATTCATGTAGATCATTACAAGTGTATTGGGATACAATCAGGAAAACAGACACAGCTGAGCTTGTATGGGTTTCCAAGTCTCAGGTTAACCTCACAAGTCACAAATATCCTTGTGTTATTCCTTGTAAACTTACTTTTGACCCTGAAGTTCGCAACTATTCTTAATTTTTTGCTAGGCTGACCAGCGAAAAGGCAGGACTGGCCGAACCTGTGATGGTCAAATTTATCGCTTGGTAACTGGAGCTTTTTATAGCAGTTTAATTGATCATGACTACCCTGCCATTTTAAGATTATCCTTGAGAGAGCAAGTGCTCATGATTTGCTGCACAAGGTCTAGAGCTATAAATGATCCTAGTGGTAATTGTTTCTGCAGTTCAGATAATTCTGATTCATGTTTCATCTACAAGTTTTTTAATGTATATTTGCACACATTTAGTTTCATATTATGTATGACGTACTGCTCTGTGTTGGTACAGTATAAGCCGCTAGCTACAAATGTTAGTTACTGTTGGCAATATCTTGTTCCAAGAAACTGAATGCAAGTGAATTGTGATATATTGGAATAACTGCTCACATAGGCATGTTCACTAAGTTATTACAACTGTATCTGCCATCCATTCATCCTGCATTCCCCAAATATTGCAATTTTTCAGATTGTATATTGTTTGGTCAATGTGTTAAGACTTCTTGTATTAACAATCATATGGGGGATCCCCCATATATTATAATTTTCCAGATTTTAAATTGTCTGACCATCGTGTTAAGACTTCTTGTATTAATATTTATATTCTGGTTGTTCCTAATCCTATGTTAGTCATTAGACTACATAGGCTAATATATATATTCTGATTTTTCAGATTAATACACAACACAGACCAGTAAATTCTAAAATTCTTGGTTATAAGTTACAAAAGTGTTCTAAATAGTTTAATGCAATTTAACTACGAAGGTTTTCAAAAGGGATTTGATGATATGCCCCAAAGTACTATTTGGGCCCACATGTCATAGACACACGAATGGGGCATATTATCGTCACTCAACTTTGGGGCATATTGTTAATCATCTGTTTGAAAAATTGACTACGTACATTTTAAATCAAATCTTATTTCATCATTGTTAGAGCATTATATTTCAGAGTTATTGTTCATTATTTAAATTAAAGTGTTACTATCAAATACTAATTAATTATTTTTGCCAGCCCTGCTGCAAAAAGTTCTTGATCCACCAAATTCAGATGTTATTGAAGATGCATTGGATTCACTTGTTCAAATCCATGCATTGGATAAACCAATATCTCCAAGAGGACGTCATGAGCCCACATTTTATGGTTGTTTGCTCAATAGTTTGCCATTATCATTTGATGCTTCTGTTCTTACCCTGAAATTTGGTGAGATTGGATCTCTCCATGAAGGAATTCTGATAAGCATTATGTTGGACATCCAACCACTTCCTATCTTGCAACCTTTTGGCCATCAAGCATTGGTATGTTTGGTTGCATCATCAATCATGCATGCATATCCATGCTGCATTAGTTATATGTTTTACCGTCTGTTTTACAGTGCAAGATGTATAAAGACAATTACTTTGAGGAGAGAAGCAACCTGCAAATTGGCAAGAAGGAAGCTACTCTCATTGGGAATCTTTGTGCATTTCAATTTTGGCAGCGCATATTTAAGGTACATCCTATCTCATTTGTATTTTTTTCTCGTGCATATATTGGTTGGTAATTATTTGCAACATTAATAATTTTTCAAGCTCTTAGCATTTAGTTCCATTAACAGTTAAGAAATAATTCTCACAGTTCAATGAATACCAATTGCTAGGATGCTATGGTCATGGGTCTTAAGTGAGAATTGTTAGTGAAGAATTAAAATACATGTTTCTTTGTTTATCTTCTATTTAAAACATTAATTATTTTATCAAAGTCACATTTTCATATGTTTCAGGATAAGTATCGTCTGGAATATCTGAGAAATGTGGCAAACACCCAAGAACCAAAAGCTTCTCATCCCCCTCTTGCTACACCTGAAGAAGAGTGGTGTGCATTTCATAATCTTATGCCAACAGCACTTAACAATATCTCTGAAATTTGTATGTCCTTTCTATGTAACTCATGATACAAAATTAATGAATTGGATTTCCTTCTCTTTTAGGGGTAGCTTCTTCCACCAGTATGTATATTTTAATTGCACATTATGCATGTTTTGTAGTACCTCTGGTTCCTTATACTCGACATGTACTTTTTTCCACTACAAATTGGAAAGTGTACATGAGATTGAGAAGGTAGCCTACTGTGCTCTACAGAACTACATAAGCATTTTGTGCACAAACGAAATATACCTAGTTGGTGTGAGGCCTTACTCCTAGATGTGCAAAATATTTTCCAAAAAACACAATATATCTGATATTACTTGTTAACACTATCTTTTTGACAGACGATGATATTATGAGCAGATTGCATCGCTTTCGGCCTAGCTTTCTTGTGAAAATCAATCCTCCGATGTACCTTCAGCCTTCTGAATTCCACCACACATGTGGTCAACATGACTTACTATTGCTAGAGGATATGAATTCGCTCTCGTTGGAGGGTGGGAATCTTAACTTAGAGTCACAGAGGAGGTGTGCTGCAACTCCTTATGTTTCTCCAACTGATTTTGGGGCCACTACCCTTGTTAAAACTCTGAGGACGCTTATCAAGGAGGTGTGTTGTGCCATCAAAGTTTATTGCATCATCAAACTATCTTTGTACAAAAGGTAATGTAGTATAAATAATTGCTCTGTGCAACAATAATTATTCTTCATTGGTTTACAGATGAAGATACAGCATGCAGAGGACAGGGTAGTTCCTTATATGGAATCAGTAAATGGTTATGCTCAGCCTGCCTTGGAAAGTGAGATGTGTGTGTTCTTTGTTAGTGGATCGTGTACTCGTGGGGACACATGCCGTTTTTCTCATTCATCTCGCGCCCCAAAACCAGTATGCAAGTTCTTCCTCACATTACAGGTACAATGTTGTACCCTTTTACATTAATTTTCACTCTTTTTTTCACTCGGCCACTTGGACTCCTGCTTGTAATAGACAGTTTTGTTACTCCTGTCCACAACATTTATGTTGATTTGACCAGTCAAATTGCATTTTTTGTAACAATGTCAAATGATATTAAAGTGAATGTTAGCTATGCCAGTTGCCTTAATTTAAATTTTATTTACATTTCTGAGAAATGTAAAGTTGTATGTCCTGAACTGCATAAGTGGGTATGAAATAACATTAGTTTCTGATGTGTTATTCCTTTGGATCAGGGTTGTAGAAATGGTAACTCTTGTTCTTTTTCACATGATGGTGGATCCTCGATCTCTTCATCTATTACATCAGGAATATGCTCTCAAGAAGGCAGAGCCACCTCAGCATGTTTTAGAAAATTGCTGCCTGCAGGTGGTGACGGGCATATTCTTGTCATGAATGACAAAGATCTGCAGTTCTCTTGTAAACTTTGTCACTATTATGATCCCAGAAAGATAGTTGTCTGTACACCTGGTCAGCATTCAGTGGAACCTGATTCCGTGGCATACGGCCTGAAGATACTCCATAATGTGGTCGATCCTTCTCTAATCATTGAAGACAAACATGAACTACCAGTTTTGTGGACAGTATTACGTCGTGTTTTTTGGTATGCAGATTTTGATTCCAACGAATCTATCAATGAGCAGGTTCTCTTGCAGAAGTTCTTTAAGCGTACTGCCATCAGGACCTTGTCAGAAACATTGTCTAACCCGGAGGTCATCTTGATCATGAATAACACAAAATATGTTCAGCTACAGGTATGTCATTTATTAATGTTGCACTAAACTTTTAAATTTTGTCGGCATGCTACAGCTAAAATTTATATTAACTTAATGTGGCTTATATATAATACATTACTCATGATTACTAAAATTGAGCACACCTATCCTTTATTCCTTGTAAATGAGTCTATGTGCCTTTGGCTTAATATCTGAGAATGGCTCCCTTCAAATTTCTGCTGTCATCAAGGTATGTTATAGCTGCCAAATATGATATTTCATGCTATTTTTACAGGTGGAGAGATTGGCAAGAGAATGTTTCTTTTTTCTGTGTGAATCCTTTATGTTCGATGAAGGGACCCTTGGATGGTTTTCGGACGTCCCCAGATACCCAGAAGGAATGCAAGTTTCAGCACCTGTTGCTTATGTTTTCAATATGCATCCTCCTACCGGCACCCAGTTTGATGACATCCAGCAGAACTGCGCTAGTCTTAATTCTTATGTTCGAAGGACTAGTTAGGGCAGTGTAGGCCTTTCGCGTGTGAATAGCTAGGTCAAATCATTTTGCGAGCTGTAATTTTTTGGTCGGTTCGGCTTTTACAGGAGTATATGGCTTTACTGAAGTGTCACCTGAATTCATCAGAAACTGTTTATGGATTCGGCATTTATGGAACTTTTATGCAGTAGCATTATTGCAATTTCGAGTGTTGGTTTCAGCTTGCTCCTTTACGCACTCTTTGATTCGTGGCTGGGTTTAGTTCGGTTTGGTAATTATTTTAAAAAATGTTCTAACTTTATACGAGAAATGTTTCACAGCCCCAAAAAACGTTAATATTTTTTTTATGAGTGCTTTACATGAGCAAACAATATGCTTCAACAAAAGTAAACGAAAATGGTTCCAAATATTTTTTACATTTCAGACGTATAAGTAAAATGTTGCGTCATAATTTGTTCCTTGCCTGTTGTGCTTATGGTCGCCATGCCCTACGAGATCTCTTTGAGTTTAGAGCGGAAGGAGAAGGGCAACCGCGGCGTTGACACCACACGGGCAAGCATCCACGGTGTTGTGCTGGGGCGCTCCTTGTTGACGAGGTCGCAGGCCAAACCAATCTCACGCTCCTTGTTGACGACGTCCAACACATTCAGCTCGGTCGTCTCACTGCATCGACAGAAAAGCTATCCTTGCAAACGGGGTTCTTGGTACGTCATCGGTCGCCGAACATCTCACGAGCCGCAAAACACTGCTCGTTTGAAATTTTTCTAGAGATAGAGAAGCTATTGCAGCAAGAAATCTTTTAGACGGTATAATGTAAAGTGTGAAGAAATTTTAGAAGAAGAATAGAGCTCATAAGGAATAAGTGTTATGTAGAAGAAATTTGAAGTCTCTGCTGGAAGGCAGCTCAATGCACATGAACTGACTGGGACTAGAACCCCGTCCAAGTGGATCAGTAGTCAGATATCATTCCAACAAAAAATCCTTTAAATAGTGCTACAGCGGGAATGTGTTACATAGAAGATTACAGTATGGCTACGACTTATAGGCCAATGTATTCTACATTAGAACATGGGGAGCTGAAAAACACATCTCGTCACTCAGTATCTCCTGATGTCTTTGGGCGGCTTGAAGTTGATGGGATGGGTCTCCGGTGTAGCTGTCAAATCTTCTTTCCACATCTTGATAGTTTTATCTGCCTCGCATGTCACAAGCCTCGAACCACTAACATCGTAGGAAAGAGCGTATATACACGCTTCACTCTCCAATGATCCTGAAATTTGAGATACCAAAGATGAGCATATCCAGTTATCGTAGTTAAATCAAGTCCAAGTATTCTGAAGAAGAACTAGCATATTTTGGCCAAGCAAAAATATAGTAAAAACAATTCCACTATGTATCAATGACTAATTTAAGCAATGATGGCAAGTGCTACTAATATTTTTGTAACTATTAAACATCTTCAGCGTGCCTCATTGCTTTTTAAAAGGAGTGGGAGTCAAACAAAGCTGCCCTGACCGTCACTTAACCTAGATTCCTACATAACCACCAATGCATGATTCAAAACGGTACTTACCAGGCTGGACTATAGTCTGATCTTGCTGAAAATTATGGCCACTCTTCCAATCCCAGAACCACAAGCTTCCATTATCCCCTGCCAAAAAAATAAAATAAAATCAGGCTTCTATGAGTGGTCTGCAAACATCATAAAGTTGCTCAGGGAGCAAGCTGAAAGTATATCATAAAGAATGCAGTGGCTACTAGCCTACTAGGGTCAACAAATAAAACATCTATTTTTCAAGAAAATACAAGAGGGGGAGGTCCCTGAAAAAAGTTAGGTGGTTTATGGAACATTATCACAGTACATACCAGCAGTTGCCAATACACCATCTTCGTTTACAGCCATTGAATTAATAATAGTTTTCTGCTGGGACCTGCAGGTAACAACAGATGAGATGATTCAGTGCCATGTCTCGCTCACAAGTCATGTCCAAAACTTCAGATGCTTTAACTCCATTTGTAAGTAATTTATTATCAGTCAAGTAGATGTCAGTTGAAAATCTGCCAATCATATTATTTCTTATACTAAACATATGAAAATTGAATTGCTATCCCAAGAAAAAGCTTGAGCAAGTTGGCACTTGACAGAAACTTCTATGAAAATATCTTGTGCCTATAACCAATTTTAGAAAAATGTAATATCAAACAAAGGGAACTGCACAGAAGGTTTTAGTTTCCTACACTGAAGTAGGAGCAGAAACCAACCAAAATTATTCAAACTTGAATGAATCACAATTTTAAAAATTACAAACAGTACACAATGCGAAAAATATATAAATGCAGATCAGAGAAACTTACAGCATGTTGTGCAGAAATTCGCCTTTGGGCAAACTAAACTTCTTTATGTTGTCCGCCGATGCAGATGCAAATGATTTCCTACATAGATATGAGAGGTCATTGAAAGGCTCCCAACAGTGTAGAACTGTACATAGCATGAACTGATGAGTGAAAACTAACTCTTTTGGATGCAGTGCCATAGCCCGAACAGATTTCTTATGGTGTGTAAGAGTACACATGGTCCTCCCTGCAGCAAGAAGAAAATGTAATGGCAGCAATACAGGAAAACAACCAGTGAACATTATCGAAGTAGATAGTTGATTACCAGCTACAAGATCCCAGAACTTGATAGTTGAATCATGTGAGCCAGTGACAACTTGTGGATCCTGTGACAGGCAAAAGAAAATGTTCCTGTTGAATCATTTGTAGGTACCGTGATGGACAAGAAAACACTATTCCAAGCAATAGCTACAAGCCCAGTCTAAATAGTGAGATAGTTGAAGACAACAGGGCTGTATGCACGTATCAAGATCATTTTTTACTGTTTCTCATTAACTTTTCTGAGAAAAACTCATGTGTGAGAAGCATCAGATTGACTTACCTACAATGTGGCTTGTAGGAATAAACTCTAGGTAAAATTCCTTGACACGCCACTAGATGAAGTAAATAGAAAAACTAGATTGCACTAAGCTGTGATGAGTCGAAATGTTTTCTTACCGTAGGCCGAGCAAATACTGAACAAACAGTGTTATCATGACCAGTTAAAGCAGAAACATGTGCTTTTGTTCGGATGTCCCATACCTGAGTACAAAGGTACACAGTAATGCATCATATGCTGCTAAACTTTACACAAGGTGAAATTTTTTGAGGTGGTTTCATACCCTACAAACTGAATCACGACCACCAGTCAGCAGGATATCAATTGTTGGATGGAGGGCTAGGCAGTAAACACCACTCAGATGCCCATGATAAGACCTAATAACCTTAACACAGAATACAGACAAAATGTTATGGGAATGTCAGTTTGCGATATACACTACACTGGTTTGTATATCTAAGTCGTCATACTGTAAAACCAACCTTGTTTTGTTCAAGATCCCAGCATTTTACTTGTTTATCATCACCAGCAGAAAATAAATATGTGTGTCGTTGGCTGACAGCAAGTCCTACATCAATTCGTGTAAAATCCATAAATTACTAAATTTCCAGATTGGGTCTAAAAATGCATAGTGAAAGATTCCAGCTAAGTGCTAATAAAAAACTAGAGAAACTTACCACGAATTTGTTCGATATGTCCTGTCAGTGTAAGCTTTAATGTTCCTGATGCAAGGTCCCATATCTATAAGACAGGAATCACAAGATAGATGAGTAATTGTAAGTAGTGTGGCATTTTCGGACAGTTGAGCTGCTGCCTTAATTGAGGACTTAAAAAAAGCGGGAGAAGGAGAAATATTAGCCTAGTGTGTTCACACTTGAAAATAGTTGTTTTTGGAAGAGTAAAAAAAATGGAACATTTAAATCATCCAGTAAACAATGAAAAACATGGAATGAATTTGATCTTCAAATTTCATACATAGGTAGAGTAACCAATGAAATACATCTAGAATTTTTTTATAATTTTTCATGACTTTTGTTAGTTGGTAACTTGGTGTACACAGTGTATACACAGGAAGTCTATGTACATAGGATATGTTGCCACAATGAAAATATTAATTGCCAAATAAAACACAGTTGATGGCACCAGAAGCAGAAAACAACTAATTGCTTAATAATAAATAATTATATGTCTTATTGTCCAGTTCCCTAGATTCTCAGTATGACAGTCCTACCAGGTGCAAAATGATTCCTAGAGCTATAAAAATGCAAGATGGTGAACTAGTTTCAAGCAGCTAACAGTGATATTGGACATGACATACAGGTTGTACTAAATATCAAACGAAACAAGAAGAGAAAGTGGAATTTTGATTCATACAGAATCATACACAGTGAGAAGTGCAAGTATCACGAAATAACATCTTACTGTTTTCTATTGCATGTGACCCAACAGTCCAACACCACTTATCATTGTCATAGAAAGCAGCATTTTGTTGAACTTGAGTGCTTTGACTTTGAGTGATATGGATAAAAAAGTAGCAAAGAAAAAACAACCAATCAAGATTTCAAATGTATGCGACAAATCTCTTGCAATTAATTATATGTTACCGATATTAGAGAAACATCACAGTTAACATTAAACGGCGTTTTACAAGTTACCTATGACATTCAGTAATCCATAAATAAATAGTGTGGAAGCTCTGGACCTCACCTTTATTGTCCTATCGGCAGATCCAGTACAGAACCATTCATTTCCTGGTTCAAATGCTATCGACCGCACCCACCCCAAATGACCACTGATGACCTGCATATATTTACAGAAACCATCAATACATATTCTGAACAAGAAACAGAAAATGTAATCTGTTATTATTCACTAAGAACCAAGATGCTCTTAATACACTAGTCTACTTCAAAGCACACAAGCAGACGAAAAAATAATACTTTTTGTATGATAAAATGGTTTGGCTCTGGATGTTTGAACTACATGCATGAACAAGATAAAACCTTTCTTCCTGAACCACAAGGAGGAACCAATTTTCCATCAAAATTTCCCTGATGTGCCAAACCTGTTAATGCAAAAATAAATAAAACAACAGAAAATGGAACAAAAGATATACCCGATAGTTCTTCCAGGGAGCATGCCATGAAGGCCGTGGCCATCTACTTGGTATCCTTTCCATCAGTGCAGAGGTGGAGAATCTGAAAAGTTATCAAAACTTCAGCAACTCATAATTAACTAGTATAATGCGATAACAATATCAGAAGCAATACTTTTATCACACAATGCAGTATAGCACCAGTTAGCCATAAAAGGAAAAACAAGACGACAAACCTGTCAGATGACCCAGGAATTGACAGTGCAGTTGTATTCTTGCCTGGTATGACGGATTCACTGACGAGGGAAAAAAAGAAAGGTCAGTGCCACTAAAATGAAGAAGAGTAAGCAAGTCAACAAAAATCAAGTGATATGAATGAGCTTACGGTGCTTTTGGTAGCAGAACTGGTGCAGGGATAATGGCACTAGTAGTTCCTTCCCTATGGCCATCTTTTGTTTCTTGTGTGCCTAATAAGATAACTGTGAGCTCAAATAAAATAAAATAGGCCAATACTGATTAAACTTACTTTTTGTTACTTATGTGCCTTAAAATGGTAATAGTATTGTAGCTCAAGTAAAATGAATAGAAAATAATGGTACTAAGGCTTGTATGGAAGTTCACATCATTCATGGTGGTCACAATGTATAGACAATTGTGCTAGCATTCCAACTGATGCACCTTACATCTCCCTTCTTTTTCCTAAAGTCCATCTACATCTAGCTATCCAATTGTTCCCAAATACCAAGAGATTTACTTTAATTGCGCAAGACAGCATATGCTTCCTTGTAACAAAGATGGCCAGCAAAATTTACCTGGAAGCGCCAATGTGGTGGACGGAGCCGCAGCTCCCTTAGCCGGCCCTCGCCCCTGATCGGTCGGCAGGTTCTTGACCGCACCATACTCCGCACTCACCTGCGAGAAACCATGCCCCAACCAATTTTCAGCGCTCATCACCTTTACCAACAAAGAGGGAAAATCCCACAAGCAGATAGCCGAGGCGAGGGCGCGAACCTTGCAGCCAACGCGGATCCTCTTGCTGCATCCCGCCGCCGCGCGGGAGACGTTAAGCGAGACAGGGGAAGGGTCAGCGGCCAGCAAGGAATTAGGGTTTTGGGGTCACGGAAGAGGGAGGCGTGCCGGAGCTACCTCTCGGGGTCGGGGGCGAAGAGAAGAGGGTGGGTGGGCGCGAAGAGGTCGAGGGAGCGCTTCAGAGACTTCAGGCTCAGCTTCTTCAGCGACTGCGGCTCCACCGGCTCGCTCCCCGGCGCCGCTGCCGCCATCGCCATGGCCGCCGCCGCCTGCTCGCTTCGCGTCACCTCTTTCTCTCTACCTCCTCTTTCTTCCCTGCGAGTCCAGTTCAAACCGTTTGCGAGCCTGCATGCGGCCCAACCCATTTACAGCCCACATTATTTGGGCCTAAACCTGCTAATCCAGTAATCCTAACCAGGTCATATGTGAGTTCAGTTCCCCCGTCGCCTTCACGCCGCCGCCGCCGCCGCCTGCTCCTGCCTCATCGCCGTCCGGCCGCCCGTCACGTCTCCGACGCCCAAGTCCTCGGATGGCAATCAGATCCGTGGGGGCGGAGGCCCGCGGGTTCTACACTCGATGGGGGCGGGTTCGGGTGTAGTTTTCCCTCCCACGGGTCTGACGGGTCGGGGCTCCGAATTTCCTGCGGATCGGGGACAGGGGGAATATATAACCCACGGGGCACCCATGGGTCCCTGAATCTAGCAGGTAAATAGTTTGCCTGGCCGTCGGCCCAAGTGTAGCCACCGAGCCACGGCCCAAGGAGCCTCGGCCCGGCCATCCCTACCTCAACCCCTCACTCCCTCTCCCAGTCTCCGCACCGCACGAGTGGCACGACTCCCACTCCCTCACCTCATGCCGCCGGCCGCGCTAACCCTACCTCTCTACCGCACGTGCTCCGGTCTCTCCCCCGAGTCCCGTCCGCAGCCGGCCGCCGCCCCGCCTCTCAGCACTGCCGCCGGCCGCGTTCTCCAGTCTCCACCGCCGTGCATCGTCAAGCCCAGATCCGGCGCTCGCTGGTCCACCGGCCCCGGCGCCCCGCCGCTCGCTGGTCCGCCAGCCCCAGATCCGCCGCCGCCTGTCAGTCCACCGCCAGCCCGCAGAGGTAATTTTTGTTGGTTAGACAGGTTAGTTGGTGATGGACCTAATGGTGAATTGGTGATCATTTATTCATGTATGTCTAATTTTGATTGAATATGTGATGAATTATGCTAGTCAGTCGAGTGGAATATAAATTTTCCTGCTACTGCTATTGCTTTCTCACAAAGTCACAATCTGTATCAGTCAATCTCACTATAAAGGGAAAATCGGGTGTATGACACCCAATTCGTAAGCCCCATTGTATTCGACATTAATTTCGTGTGCCTTTTGCTATATGACACTCGGCGCACGAATTTCTCTCCCACATGACATTTTCATCGTTTTTTAGCCTTTTTCCTCATTTTCTTTCCTTTTACTCTATTTTCCCACCATTTTCTTATATGGGCCCACTTGTCATCCTCCTCCTTTCTTCTTTTCCTTCTTCCTTCTCCACTGCTGTCGCCCTCCACTGCTGGCGCCCGATCGGCTACGACTGCCTCCTCCTCAAGCTCGCGCCGCCAACCTCCTCCGCAGCTAGCGCCACCACCGCCGCCCTCGTCCTCGAGCTCGCGCCGCAACCGCTCTCCTCCCTCGAGCTCACGTTGCAGCCCTCACCTCGAGCTCTCGTTGCCATCGCCGCCTTGAGCTCGCGCCACCGCCGCATCCTTGAGCTCGCATCGCCGCCCTAGCCTCGAGCTCACGCCGTTGTCGCCGCCTGGAGTTTACGCCACCGCTGCATCATCGAGCTCGCGCGGTCGCCCTCCTCCTCGAGCTCACGCCGCCGTCGCCGCATTGAGCTCGCGCCACTGTCTCCTCGAGCTCGCGGCTCGCCGCCGCCCGAGCTCGAGCTCGCGCCTGTCGCCAAGATCGAGCTCGCGCCGTCGTGCCGCCGTCTTCAACCTCCTTTCTCGAGCTCGTGCCACTGCTGCCACCTCCTCCCGAAGCTTGCGCCGCCTCCGTCCCCCATCGGACACAGACAGTGGAGGAGGAGGAAGAAGAAGGGGAAGAAGGGAGGAGGATGACAAGTGGGTCCCATATGATAAAATGGTGGGGGAATGGAGGAAAAAGAGGAAAAGGAAAGAGAAATGAGGAAAATGGCCAAAAAATGATGAAAATGTCATGTGGGAGAGAAATTCGTGCGCCGAGTGTCATATAGCTGAAGGCACACGAAATTAATGTCGAATGCAATGGGGCGCACGAATTGGGTGTCATACATCCGATTTTCCCCACTATGAAACATAAACCCGCGGGTCACCCATCGGGTTTCGGGTATCTGACGGGTTCAGGTTTGGTTTTGTGCCCGTATTCAATTTCGGGTTCGGGTCGGGTATTCATGTTTCGGGTTTTGGGTCGGGTTCTTCTCCACCCGGCAGGACCCGACCCGTTGCCACCCCTAGTCCTCGCGCAGGTCAGCCACCTCTCTCTCTCTCTCTCTCTCTCTCTCTCTGATACCACCGATGTTACCAAGGCATGGATGATCTATATTATTACGCCATTACATGGGCCTGCTCGACTTGGGGTTTCTTACTGATTTCAATGATATGATGTGGGGTTTCTTGTTTATTCCCATGGTTTTGCCTGGAATGTTTGGGTCCTAAAATGTTTATGGGTTGAAATGAGATGTTATCGCCTTTGTTCGGCGCGCTCCATGTGACATCAAGAAATCTAGTTTGGTGCAGAATGAGATCTGGATAGTTATTCGTTTCCTTTTGTTTCACAGTGAAGATCTGCGTTAGGATTTTATGTTGAGAGTTTGCACAAGGTAACTCGGTTTGTGCAGGTTCTCATCTGAGCGATAATGGTGAGGTCGTGCAGTTCACAACCAAACTGACCATGCTGTGTTGAACTGACCGGGGACTGCCCCTTTATTAGGATATGGTTCACAAAATTGGCTGATCTGTGATCGAGTCTTGGCTACTAGTTAAGCTCAACTGCAGCATAAATGGAAGCTTGATGCATTCAACCAACTGATGATTGTTCATCACATTAGGAAAGGGAAATCAGTACTCCAGAAGTTATCGTTTTGCATTTTCAACATGTTTTACCTGTTTCCTGGCACTGTACTAAGTTTACCACATAGACATATTTTTCGATTCCTAAAGAAAAGATATTGTTGTCAATCAATTGCGCTAATTCTTCAATGAACCTTTTTATATGAGACAATAATGTACTTTTGCAACGTGCTAACATAATAACATTATACCCTATTCAGCCTGCAAGTGCTATAAAATGGCACTAGTTCAACTTTGAGGAAATTAACTATTTTTGTACATGGATTCAGACCTCCAGGCGAAAAAGCTAACCACATAGATGCAATGTTAAGGAAAATTGTTGATTTCAGTGCTATAGACATCTGGATTACCTTATTGATTGATTTTTAAGATGGAGCAAAGATAATAGCGCTATGGGATCTAAATATTCTCAGATTCTAACTGTAATATTCTGTTTTGGAAAGCTCATCTCATATTGAAACATTTCTCCATTTTTTGGGTTCGGTCAATCCTTGATTGCCTTCTGTACTTGTTATTTGAATGCATATTGAAGTCCTCTGTTTGACTTAAAGGATTAAGAGTGCTTCCTAATATGACTCCTTGTTACAATGGTGAAGTTGCAAAGCCATTTACTTGTTCCAATATCAGGTTATCTACTTCGCAATCAACTGCTTTAGTTGGTCTATATCTGATATTAAGTAATTTTCTTCCCTTAAGTTCATAATTTTTGTCATGCAAGTGATTATGCAAATATAAGCTCATAATGTGTATCATGCAAGTGTAGATACTGTTTGCATCCTAGCTTTCAACATTCACTGCTAATTACTGATTGAAAGCTGGTTCCACACTGTTGCATTGCTTTCTTATGCCCAGAAGGTACTCATTGCGTAAGAGATGTATTTATGCTGTCACTAAACTGAAATATTTTGTTTTACAACATGCAGGGGAGAAACCAGAAATAATGGTGATCCCTCCACCAGCAAGGGCAGCTAGGGTCACCCATTTTCTCAAGCCGTACCTTCTGAGGATGCATTTCTCAAACAATTATGTGTCCGTTCAGGTCGTTCATACTCCAACAGCAACAGTCGCATGTTCTGCAAGTTCCCAGGAGAAGATGCTGAGACCCAACTTGGAGTCCACTCGCGACGTCGCCGCTGCTGCCAAGATTGGAAAGTTGCTTGGTGAGCGCCTATTGCTCAAGGGGATACCTGCTGTGTCCATCCACATGAAGAGAGAGCAGAAGTACCATGGGAAAGTTAAGGCTGTTATAGACTCTGTCAGAGAAGCTGGAGTCAAGCTATTGTGATTTCGAAAATATCGAACTCGACTGGCATCTGCATGATCTTGAGCTGTATTTAACAATTTATGTAGTTGGGCCTGATTCAGAAAAATAGGAGTAACTTTGGTTTTTATGAGTTCTGGGCTAAGCGAAAATCTTCCAGGTCAATAAAAAGTACTCTGCTGTTGAACTTGAATGAGATGATTTCTTGTGAATAATTGATATTTGATAGGATACACCGTCTGGAATGGCTTAATTTCAATCATTTGCCTTTTGCACAATAAAAATTGCTTTTGCCACACCGCCTCGAGTCGAAGGCCGGAAACCGCCCCCAAGCCATCCTCCCAGACGACTCGGGGGGACTCCATTGCTGCACTCCGGTCCGCCGCCTCCTCCGCTCCTCTCGCTGCCGTAGTGGCCGAAGTGACGGCGGCGGTGGGACCGTCCTATTTCCTCCCATGTTTCCTCCCTCCTCCTTTTCCTCTTCCCCAGTGGCTTCTCCCCTCTTTGGACGTGGTGTCATGGATCCGGTGGTGGGGTGCGTGGTTCCGTCGGCGGCGTGTGGATTTGGTGAGGGCGCTTACGGATCCGGCAGTCGTGAGAGACGGCGGCGTCGGCGAGGCGCGGCCTTGGTGAGGTCGGCGCGGTGACGGTGGGCTCTGAGCCCCGTCTCTTCTAATTCGGGCGCAGAGCACTGATCCGCGCGAGGTCTAGCGCGGATCTGGCGGCGGCGCGCAGATCCGGCGAGGGCTTGCGGGGAGATTTACCTAGAGGTCATCCAATTCGACGGCCTTGACACAAACGACATTAATTTAGTCTGCCTTTACGTCCATAACACTGTACACACGAATTTGTTACCTCATTGACATTTTGGTCATTTTACCTTCTTTTCCTATCATTTAACTCTTTTTTCAATGCTGAATTGACTTTTTTTGCCCCTAGCCCGTTGTCCAGCAAAAAACAGCAATTAATTAACATGCTAGCTATTTCAAACGCGTCTTAAGTAACTGATAAGAGTAATTTGCAACAAAAAAATTGTTTGACGTGTGAAAATAATATTCAAGAGATTTGAAATTAAAATTTGAAAGAAATTCATCGTTTTTGACATAAATTTATCAAATTTGACCAAGATTCAACAATTTTGATATAAATTCATCGATTTTTCAAAAAAATCACCAAATTTGACTAGAATTCATCATTTTTGACCTGAATTAATCAGTTTTGATAGGAATTCATCATTTTTGATAGAAATTCATCAATTTTGATATATATTTATCGCGGCCGCCACTGGGGGGAGGCGGCGGCAATGACCTGGGTGGGGGGCAACCGCGAAAGAAACTTGGAGAAGAACAAAGGAGCAAATCAGGCATAGTATTATGTCAATGGAAAGGGGCAAAATGGTCATTACAATAGTAAAAAAGGAGCTAAATGGCAGGAAAAGAATATAAAATGGCGAAAATGTCACTGAGATAACAAATTCACGCGTACGGTGTAGTGGACGTAAAGACAGACTAAATTAATGTCGTTTGGGTAAAGGCCGTCAAATTGGGTGGCCTCTAGGTAAATCTCTCGGGCTTGCGCGGTTTCGGTAAGGGCACACGTGATTCCGACGTTGGCGCGCAGATCTGACGAGGGCGGGCGCAGATCTGGTTCTAGCCTACTCTGGCTTTTTCGTGGGACGACTCCGGCGACCTCCCCTTCCGGCCTCCTCAAGGGCGCTTGACGATGCCAGCATCACCCCCACGTCGCCAAGTTCTTGTCGTCGTGGCCCTGTTCTGCTGACCACCTTCCCTATGTTCGGTTCCATCCACCCTCCTTTGCGGGAACCAACGTGGCGTCGAGACAGCCGTGCGGACTTTGGTCACGGCTTGCTGTTGGCGACTCTAGGGCAGTTCCGATGGCTATGGGTCCTCATGTTCCTCTTCGCAGTACGAATTTGGGTCGAAGGTGCACCGGGCGAAAGCCCTGCCAAACTTCATGCTTGGTCGACGACGATGGCGATGCCTCTTTCATGTGTCGTTCCTACCTTGGCGGCATCGTTGCTGGTGCCTTCTCGTCTTCGGGTGAAAGCCTAGTTGTGGACTAGTGACGGCGGCGAATTTGTCGTCGTACCCTTGTTGAAGGCATCGCTTTGGTTCTTCCATGTTGCTGTTAGAAGAGCTCTTTGATGGGTAGCCGTGTTGTCGTTGCTTCTCCAGAGGCTTCGGCTGGGTTTAGTTGCAGAAGTTGCTCCTGTGTTGGTGGCCGTGGATGTAGGCGGCATTGTGGTGTTTCTTGTGCAGGTGCTTCTTTCCTATGGCATTGGTGTGTTGGCAGGGCCTTGGTCTAGGTGGCAGCTGTTATGCTACAGCTATGCCTCGGTGCTACCATAGGTTTTTCCTTTTCTTTCTTTTTTGTTTTTCCTGAGATTTTATTGCATTGTAAAGCTTTCCCTCTACTTAGTCCCAGTTCTTTTCAGCTTAACGGCTTAACAGCTTACCGACTTATCTACGCTTTGAAAACACATATGATTTGAGTTTTTTTAGTCCGTTTTTTTGATGTTTTGAAAGTGGGCCCTAATGCTTTAAAAAGCAAGTCGAACGAAATTTATCCGAATCTCGAGGCTACCTCGAGAAGATCTCGAAGTTCAGTCATTTCAGTCGTTCAGATCAGCTCAAAAGAACAAGGATTCAGAAAGTCAACGTTTGTTTGGCCTTACAAAATAAAAAATTGTTTTTCCTTCACAAACTTTTTAAAACTATTTCCGGAGGTCTTAAAACCCAGTTAAATCCTGAAAGCCCTTGAAGGAGCCTAATCCGCTGATCGCAAAGCAAGAGCTATATTGGTGGGCTGCAGTGAACTGCACTAGTGCTTCGATTTTTGTACTTTACTTATACCTTCGCTTGGGGTGTATTTTTTTATTTTAATCAAGGAAATGACATTCGTGCAAACACACAATGAAAACCGAAATACTCCCTCCATTCTTTTTTTTTTTGACGCTTTTATTTTTGGACATGACTTTGACCATTCATCTTATTCAAAAAACTATGTAAATTTCATTTATTTGTTGTAATTTGTTTTATCATTAAAGATACTTTAAACATAACTTATATTTTTGCGTGTTTGCACTAATTTTTTTGATAAGACGAATGGTAGCACTAATTTTTTTTGATAAGACGAATGGTAAAAAATGTGTTCAAAAGTCAAACTCATCAAACAAAAAAGGGAGTAAAAGAGCTACGATTGCCCTATGTTTTGAGACGTCTCTATCTCGAAGGAGACCGCAGTTGTCTGGATTTATTGCCTCTACTATGAACAAGCTTCTCTGGCCATACCCACATTAGGGTTTGATGTGGTGGGTTCTATCGATGGTCTATCTTGTGGCGCCGCTGCAGCGATTTTCTTCTAATATGTGAAAGATTTGTGGAATAAGGAAACCCTAGGACCACATTGCCGCCGTAGGAAAGATTGCATCGTAGAGGAGAGAAATAGCATAGGAGCATCTTGGCTTCTCTAATGTCACCACCGCGACGCTTATATGGAGATGAACAAAGGTGAGAAACACAAACCTTTTCGTAGCCGCCACCAAAGCCAACGCCATTGACATCAGAACAATTACCTAAGAATAAAAATTTATGTCTCCATTGGATTGAAGACCAATGAGAAAACCTGAACTATTCCTAAAATATAGACCTACTAGAACCAGAGAAAGAGCAATTCGTGTGGACCAAGGCTCACCAAAAGGTGTTTGATTCAATCGAACAGTACCAAACAAAACCTCCTGTGTTCATGCCACCGAAACAAGGGCCAACCTGTGACCTTGTATTTATCTGCCTCAAAGAATCAATGGGAGGCTTGCTTGCCAAAGAGTCCGAGGGAGCAAAAAGGGCCTCTTATTATCCTAAGCCGAGCTTTGCTAGACACCGAGACTCGTTACTCGGCTATTGAAATTTTCATTTAAGTTTGTATTTTTCTTGTTGTAAGTTGAGGTATTATATGCTACCTTTGGTAACCACCCCACCCTAGCCAACCCGCAAGCCACCTACACCGCCGCCACCTCGGATGCTCAAACACCCACTCCTCCCTACCGGCGAGGCCGCTGACTAGATAGGGAGAAGGCCACATCTAGTGGGAAGGAGAGAGGGACATTCCCTCTCGCCTCTGGTGAGGCCATTGGAAGAGAGGGAAGGGTCGGTTTTGTGGAAATGGTACGGATATTATCCGACCGACCGACCGACAGAATTGAACGGATAGTGATTTGGATAGTTTTATGGATATTCGACTATTTTTACGGATAAGGATATGGATATGGATAATTTGGCGTGGATATGGATACGAATACGGAGCACTGGTTATTCGGTGGATAAGGAATATCCAAGTTTTTGTTTGGATAATATCTGAATATAAAATATGGATATTATCCGAATGTAATTCTGGAATTTTTGAATGTATTTCTACAACTTTTCATTGATAGTTTCCCAACTTTTAAATTTACTTTTTGAATTTTTAAATCTAGACTAAATTAATAATATTCGTGTATAGACTTTCTAATGCTTTGTTTTTTACTAATGTTATAAATTTCCACTTCTAAATTTAAATTTTGACCATATTTTGTTAGAATTTGGAACGGATTTTTGAAAATTAATTTTAACTATTTGACTAGCAATATCCGTATCCTTGTGTTATCCGATCTGTATTCGCTCCGTATTCGTAACCGATGTTATCCAGTATTATTCGAATTTGTATCCATATTCGACACATTCGTATTCGAATTTGTATCCGGTAAAAAAGATGGATACGGATATGGATAGAACGGTATCCGACCTTATCCGATCCGATCACATATGGTTGGAGTTGCTTTGGTGGAGAGAAAGTGTTAAACGTGAGAGTTTTTGAGCAAATGGTTTTTTTTGCCAGATCTGTGTCGACGGGCCACCCTGGACGCCAACATAGAACGCGGTCAGGTGACCCAGAAAGTGGGGTTGTGTCGGCGGTATATCAAGGGGGCGCCGACAAAGCTCTGCCACGTGGCGTCCATGATTCTTTAGTAGGGCCCGCACATCAGAGCGTCGTCTATCCGGCCGTGCCATTAGGGTGCGCCTGCATCGATAGCTAAAGCTGCCCACATAGATATAGACCAAACGGCTTGCCAGGGACACGGCTTTGTCGTCGGGGCCACCGACATTGTTTGTCAGTGTGGTCGACGTTACGTCGACAGGCCTGTGTCAGTGGCTTTTGTCACCCATAAAAATCTCGTTCCCTGTCGTGTATATTTAGTTTAAATTTTGTTCTTGAAATCTTCTTCAATATTTGAATCCACTCATTTAAAAGCAGATGCCCTACCTTCTACATACGTTCTTGAAAGGGGCACCACCATCATGCCCTAAAAACACTATTTAGTCTAACATCTGTCTTTGTTTCACGGTTTTGTTCGGTTCGGTCTGATTACGTCAAAATTTGTTTTTTTCTGTACAAACAATTTGGCGTAATATTTTGAAATATTTTTTCGGAACTTTGTAGAATTTACTTGAATATCTCAAAAATATTTTTTACATAATTTTTTAATATTTTAATATTGTTATTTTATGGTTTTTGATTTTTAGCCCAATTAAAATAAACCAAATCGAACCGCGAAGCAAAGGGATAGGCGCATGGACACATCATTTTAGCAATGGTCGAAGTACCTTGGAGTGTACTGTATTCCGAGGACTGCCCCTTTTTTACAGCTTAAAACACATCCGGTCTGGCCGAGAAAGCTTATCCCGTTAATTTATTCGGTGGAAGATATTTTGCCGCATGTCTGCGTGTCACGTTCCTTCGTACAGTATTATTTATAAAACAGGCCATGGATCATGCTGCCATTTGCATGTGTGACAGCGTGAGTACAATGCACCTAACTGTTGATCACGACCGGCGAGCGCATCATCACGATGGCCCTTTTCTATCAATCAACTAAGCTAGAGCCTAGAGTAGCATCCGGTGCCTCCCAAGGTTCTCGCCGACTCGCCTCGCCGCTACCCTTTTCCGTTACGTGATGCGCACTCACCATCTTGCTCGTGTTGCATGCCTGTACTGAACGGCATATAAAACGGTTAGATGTATAGTTATGTTAGGTTATGTTTAATTTGATTCCAGGCTGCGATTTGGTTTCTGATTGTAGTTGGAGTAACTGAGAGATTTGAAAAATGAACATGAAAATACTAATATTTTTATTAAAAAATATTTTAAGATTTTTTAATAAAAACTTAAGTTAAAATAAATTAATACAAAATATTACATTGAGTGGTTTATGCAAAAAATAATAAATTTTATCAACTAAACCGGAACAAAGTCAAAACTGCGAATTAAGAGAGAACCTCGTGTGTACGAGTAAATGGATTTGTTACGGGATTTGAGCTTGCCATGATTGTAAGGTTGGTGGCATCGACGCGCTCAGCATTATTGAGATGACTCCAATGATGTTTGGTGGCCAAAGGAGACCGTTGAAGAAAAAAGTGTTAAGAAGCCTCGCTACCGAGTATAGTTCGAGGTACAAACGTGGCAATCAATCACAGAGAAAGAACAATCACAGGGGACACAAAGATGTATGGGTGGAGCTCTGCTTTATTAATTCTCAGATCTGTGTCTACAATAGGTACTCCCCCTCTTCTTATATAGTACTGCTTAGGGTTTAGGCTAGGTCCATATATGGGCCCCAGTGGGAAGCCACCACCTGCCCTAGCCAGTCTTGCATCTTCACAAGACAGCCGTCTTGGGTAGGCTCCCCACGGATGGTTTCCCAACACCCCCTTGGACCTTGCCAGCGAGATGCATATGCCTCATCAAAACTCCATCAAAAAACCCAGTGGGAAAAAAGGATTGGAGAAAGAGTACATAGTATACGCTTGCTGTGCGCACGATTTGCCTCATTAAAAACCTTATGTGAGAAAATTTCAGGGAAAAACTCACCAAGGGAAAAAGAGTACAAACCACCCAACATTGCATTCAATCTACTAGATCGAGTTGGGTACTCCAGCTTCATGCCAAAGTTTTAATTCAGAGCGTGTGAATTATCTCCCCCTGAATTCAGCACTTCTTTGAGCCTGATCATTCCAATGCCCCTAACACACCTTTCAAAGGAGGCGGTAGGTAATGGCTTAGTGAACAAGTCAGCCAAATTCTCACAGGATTTGGTGTGCTGGATAATTATTTCGTTCAATTTATGTAGTTCATGCGCATAAAAGAACTTGGAGTCTATATGCTTAGTGAGATTACTTTTCACATAACCCGTTTGCATTTGTGCAACACAAGCAGCATTATCTTCATAGATAATTGTAGGGGTTTGCTCAATAGGTAATCCACATGACTGCAGGATGTGTTTCACCATTCTTCTTAACCATGCACATTCACGAGATGCTTCATATAATGCAATGATTTCCGATTGGTTTGTGGACGTAGCCACAAGCGTCCCTTGGACGACTTCCATGACATTGCAAAGTGCCACCACATAGGAAAACATACCCGTTTAGATTTACGGAATGCGGGTCCGAAGGTACCCAAAGATCGCATAACCAACAATGTTCATATCTTGGTTCTTTCAGAAAGCAGGCCAAGATCAATGCTTCCACGTAGGTATCGAAAGATAACCTTTATTCCGTTCCAATGCCTCTTCGTGGGTGCCAGATCAGTCGAGCCAACGTGTTCACGGCGAATGCAATATCGGGTCGTGTACTGTTAGCAAGATACATGAGTGCTCCTATTGCACTCAAGTACGGGACTTCCTGCCCGAGGATTTCCTCCCCCTCTTCCCTGGGTCGGAAGGGGTCTTTTTCTTTCTGCAATGACCTCCCTATCATAGGGGCTCTGGAGGAATATGTTTTATCAAAGCCAAACTTTCCTAATACCTTCTGAGTATAGGTAGCCTGATGTACTAAAATTCCATAAGGAAAATGCTCGAACTGCAAGCCTAAGCAGTACTTAGTTTTACCTAAGTCTTTCATTTCAAATTCAGACTTCAAGTAAGAGCATGCTTCTTCAACTTCTTCATTTGTCCCGATGATGTTTAGATCATCTACATATACGGAGACTATGCAGAATCCATTCGGGGATTGCCGTATAAAGACACAGGGACAATCTTCATTATTTGCGTAGCCTTTCTTGCAGAGAAAGTCACTTAAGTGATTATACCACATCCTCCCAGACTGTTTTAGTACATATAGAGACTTCACAAGTCTTACACTATATAGATTCCTATTGGCTCTGTCGTCATTCGGGACGGGTATACCTTCAGGTAACTTCATATAGATTTCAGAATCTAAATTACCATAAAGGTAAGCGGTCACAACATCCATCAATTTCATTCTTAAGTTCATATTAACTGCCATTGAGATGAGATATCTAAAGGTAATGCTGCCCATGACCGGGGAGTAAGTTTCCTCATAGTCAATTCCAGGACGTTGAGTGAAACCTTGAGCTACCAGCCTTGCTTTGTACCTCACGACTTCAGTACTTTCATTCCTCTTACGAACAAAGACCCACTTGTACCCTCATGTATGTATGTGGTTTGGTGTACGGCTTACAGGCTCGAACACTTGTCTATTGTTCAGGGAAGTCAGTTCTGCTGTAATTGTCTTTTTCCATTCTTCCCAATCCGGCCTTGCTTTACATTCTGCTAGAGATGTAGGCTCGGGATCATTTTCAATTATGAAGGCAATTTTCTTTGCATAGTAAATGTCGATTATGGCTGTGGCTCTATTCATTACTTCCCCGGATAATTCATAGTTTATGGCCATTTCATCATGGGTTGCTTCGGGCAATTGTTTACCTTGCTCTTCACCGCTTGTCCCCTTAGCGGGAGCAAGTTCCTTTAGTTTATTATAGCCGATGTGTGCGCTCACATTTGTTTCGGCATTATGCACTGGTTCCTACTGTGGAACATTCTCGGGTTCTGTGGTGGAACATTCAAATCTGGAGGGCCTCGCTAGCGTGCTCCTTACCGATCTTGGGTCTCAACTGCCCCTTCCCATGGCGGGGTGCTTTTGTATTTGGTTGTGATAAGCTCTCCTTCCTCTTTTCCCGTGCATCCCGGTACTTGGGGTTGGAGTAACAGACTCCTGCTCTTTTCTTAGGCCTTTGAGCGGGTTGAGGGTACCTTCTATTTGCTTTGGCATCGCAACCCTCTCGGTGCATTGCGTGCGAGCACATGCGACTTAATCACTCCCCGCAAGTCACAAAAATGATCAGGCAGTGCATTTGCTAATTTATTCAAGTCTAGGATCTTCGGACCTCACCATTTGCTTCACTAGTGCGAGGGTCTAATCTTTGCCGACCGCCGCTTGCCGTGGTTTCTCGGCATTCAACTTCGGTGGCTTATTCTTCCCCTAATGACGGGAAATTATCCTCGTCAAATATGTAATCAGCGAACCGAGCCGTATGCAAATCTCCAGTCATAGGTTCTAAATATCGGATTATAGAGATGCTCTCATATCCAACATAAATCCTAGACTTTGGAGAGGGCCCATAGCGCACCTGTTGAGGGTGGTATAGGTACATATACCTTGCAGCCAAATTTTCTAAGATGCGAGATCTTGGGGATCATGCCCTGCGCTAGTTGCATAGGTGAATGGATGTTGTGGGCCGATGGTCTATAATTGATGAGATTAGATGCATGTAGGACTGCATGTCCCCAGGAAGAGTTCGGTAAGTTAGACTGCAAGAGAAGTGGCCGGGCAATGAATTTAATTCTCTTAATCAATGCCTCTGCTAGCCCGTTCTACGTATGAACGTGCGGTACTGAGTGCTCAAGGTGAATCCCCGATGCCGTGCAATAATCATCAAAGGCCTTTGAGGTAAACTCTCCGGCGTTGTCCATGCGAATGGATTTGATGTTATGCTCGGGGAACACATTCTTAAGGCGGATAATCTGCGAGATTAGCTTCGCGAACGCTTGGTTCCTCGTCGAGAGTAAACTCACATTCGACCACTTCGAGAAAGCATCAATGAGCACCATAAAGTATCTAAACGGCCCTGACAGGGGCTGAATAGGGCCACAAATGTCTCCCTGAACCGTTCGAGGAAAGCGGGGACTTCATCTCTAACCTTCAGACCGATGGCCTAGTAACGCTTTTCGGTGGCATACGGTGCACACAAAATCTTCATGATTCGGAAAATTTCTAACACTGATACCATGGCCTTGCGAATTATTCATAATTTCTCTCATCATTCTAAGACCAGGGTGGCCAAGTCTGCTATGCCAGAGGGAAAAGAGTTCAGAGCTTCTAAAGGTCGTCTTAAGGGAGGTGAACACTGCTGGTGCTCTAATACTAGTGTGGTATAGCCCAGATTCTAAGGAGGCGAACTTCTCGAGAATTCGCTTCTGATCCGTTAGTCTTTGCACAATGCACAAAAATTCATTGACATTCTCTTCTATGGTTCCTATATGAAATCCATTGGCACGGATGTCACGAAAACTCAATAATGTTCGAGTGGATTCAGGGTATAATAATGCCTCTTTCATTTCAATAATAGTTCCCATAGGCAAAATTATGGATGCTCTTCCTGAGCCTACAATGCAAGTATCGCTGCCAGCGATAGTGGTGATACAACCAGTATTCTTCGAGATAGACTGGAAGTATTTCGATTCTCGCATGATACTATTCGTAGTACCACTATCCACAATGCACAATTCCTCCATGGGCGCTACACAAATATATATATAGTTGCAATCAGGTAATGGCACAACCACATATGCAAAGCATATAATTCATGCAGAATTCAAAATACTATAATTCAATCATACTGAAATTCAGGATTCTTCGAGACCAACCACGAGAATTAAAATATGCTCTCCTAGAGCTTACAATGCAAGGGGGAAATTCTAAACTTCATTTAAATGTCTTCTAACGCAACCACTCTAAGATAATAGCAGCGACAGGCTGCAAGAGAAAACTAGATAGACTCAGTGAACATAGCGTCCACACTCTCCCGGATGTCAGAGTCATTAAAGTGATCAATCTGCATGGCGCCTTCAGGGACGGGGCCAGGAGGGGGCAGGGGAAGAGATGCCAGTTCCTCCCCAAGGAGATCATCCTCTTCAAATTCATCTTCGGGCTTATTCTTCTCAACTTGAAGCTCTGCTAGATGCGCTTCAATAGGACGCTTCTTATTGGCCTGATATGCCGCAACCACTTATTTGGGCTCACGGCAGATCCTGAACCAATGCCCCTTCAGGCCGCAACGATAGCACGTTTGGTTCTGCTGGCCATACGGCTTGCGCGGCTCCTGATTACCAGACTTGTCAGTTGCTGCCCCTTTCTTTCCTTTCCCTTTCTTGCCCTTCTTATTGGGCTTCTTCACCTTGTAACTATTGGCATTTATTTCAGTGCCATTCGGGTTACTTGGTGCTTGGGACTTAAAATTCTTCATCAAGACATTATCATGAGTTTCAGACACCATCATCATGTCGATGAGAGTGCTATACTCCTCAATATTGTCCTGACGGTAGCTACGGGCTAGCTGAATTTCATTGGGATGGAAAGTAGAGAGGGTTTTCTCAATCTTGTCTTGCTCAGAGACAGGTTTGCCACAGAGCCTTAGATTGGTGCAAATGCGGTGCAGCGCAGAGTTATAGTCGAGAATGAGACCTAAAGTCGGCCACCTCAGCGATTCGATCTGCATTGGCTTGTGGAGAATTGAGTACTTCAACCTCTCAAAGCGCTTGCAGAGGCGTTCCACAGCTCCAGGGGACTTGTCACTGCCATGTACTCACTTTTCAGAGTGGGTGACAAGTGATGCCTGATGAAATGCAGGGCCTGGTAATTCTATTCAGCAGTGGGGTTGCCCTGACCAATGCCAATGATGGAGCGCAGCTGCTTGCTACCCAGGACAATTTCAACATCGGACTTCCAGGTCAGAAAGTTCTGCCCCTGGGAGGCAAGCTCCTCGAAATCACAGCTTGCAAGGCCAGTCATCTGCAAGATAACCAAAGATATGATTACTTCAGGTAATCAACCTAGAGTGGTGCGTGACATAAAAATAATTCTCGCGGTTTCAGTATGGCGCCATTACGAGATGCTAACTAATTACTGATAATATAACAAGCAATAATTTTCAGAATAATTGCACAGAAATATTAAGCAGTAAATAAACAATTCAAAGCAATTCAAATAATTCTGCAAGAATCGGGGGGTTTTTCAAATTACTTTTGAAAAATTTCATTAACTGACCTCTCGGTCCAACAAGACGATTTCTTTGCTAGCAAGGCTGCACGTAGTCTTAAAGTGGTTGAAAAATAAATAATTTTCGAGACCTAACGGGTGATTCTGCAAGAATCAGAGGATTTTTTTGCAATTTTCAGAATTGTTTTCGGCTAACGGGCCTTCTTTTCCCCTTTTTCTTACTACGAGGGTGGGCTAGCGAGGGGGTCGGCCGGGCGGCTGCAGACAAAAGGGCCCAACCAGGGGCACGGGCCCACCGGTGGCTTGATGGGAGGCTGCATGGGCAGCCAAAGAGGGCGGCGGCTCTGGCGCTGAGGTGGCTCAACAGGCGGCGGCGGCATGGCATGCCCACCACCGAGTGAGCAGTTCAATGAGGCGGCCCATCCAGGCGGTGCTTTGGGCGGCTAAGGTTCCCGCCGCCGCCGAGCGCCTGTGGCGCTGCTGCTGGCCTTCTGGCGGCGGCGTGACTACGGTGCGGGCGTCGGCGGACGCGACGGCGCGCTGGGGCGTCTTGCTGGACGAGGGCGGGCGGCGGCGCTGCCGTCGAGCGCAAGACGGCGATCCGGCGCCGGCAGAGCGCTGCAGGGCGCGATCGGCGCTGCTGGCGAGCGGCGCGAAGGCGCCTTGAAGCGGCGCTGGCGAAGTCGCGCCAATGGCGCGGTAAGGCAAGCGGCACGGCGGCGCTGCCATGGCGCGATAACGACGGCGCCGACATGGAACACGCGGCGGCGCCGGCGGCGTGCGATGGCGGGTTTAATCTTCAGATTGAAAACCGAAAATCCCAAAAACGAAAAACGAATCTACTTCAATTTGTTGCAAAATTTCCAATCTACTAGGGAAACACAACAATTCTTCTCGACCGCACACAAATTCACGATAGATCACGAATCGGGTAATCGGCGTCCAAAAATACCTTCGTGGTCGATTGATGTAGATCGCGCTTTCTCGCGGATTGATCGGCACGTCGATGGAGCGAGCGTGCTGATAACGTGTTAAGAAACCTCGCTACCGAGTGTAGTCCGAGGTACAAACGTGGCAATCAATCACAGAGAAAGAACAATCACAGGGGACACAATGATGTATGGGTGGAGCTCTGCTTTATTAATTCTCAGATCTGTGTCTACAATAGGTGCTCCCCCTCTTCTTATATAGTACTGCTTAGGGTTTAGGCTAGGTCCATATGTGGGCCCCACCGTGGGGAAGCCACCACCGCCCTAGCCGCGTTGCGGATGCGCACAGCAGAGCAAAGTAGGGCTCCCCACGGATGGTTTCCCAACAAAAAGTTTGGTGCTTTTCAGTATATTTCCCATGCCGTTGGAGATGATAGGAGTATGTACCAATAGTTTGGTGCTTTTCAGTCAATGACACCGTTGCAATGAATTTTTCTGTTTTCTGACATTTCTCTCTTTTTCCTTCACCATTTTTGTCATGTCAAAATGGTGAAGAAAAAAGCGAAAAAATAAATGAGAATAGTGTCATAAAATAGAAAATGTGTAATTTAGGCTAGCATAGACATTTTGGTCCTCTCATGTCAAAATGATGAAGGAAAAAGAGAAAGAGAGATAGAAATGTCACGGAATGGGAAGGCTGTCATAATATGGAAAAAATCATTGCAATGGTGTCACTAGCAGAAAGGCTCACTAAATTAATGCTAAAATATGGAGAGACTGTTGACTGTTACGGCATCAAATCTTTCATTGGTGTCATACTGTCATTGTTTCTAAACCTTCATGTAGCACACTAACTCTTATTTAAGAAATCATATAAAAAATATTGCATCGAAACTCTCTAAGAGCATATGAAATCTAGCCTCCAAGCAATTGCTTAGAGGTAGCCTCCAAATGCATGTACAATGATTGAGACAACAACTATCTTTAACCATTTCTATGTCACTTATAGATAGTAACAGAGAACTCATGCAGTGGTAGAAATAGCCACATGCTTTCTTACACAGCTTGCTCACACATAATTTATTAATTCTCGTGTAAAGTTGACTCTTGTGTTGAAGACGGTCTAAATTTATATGCAAGCTCTATCTCCATCGTATCATCATCCATTCCGCTTTATAAATGGCTGATATGTACCATTGTATATTTGTATGTATATGCTATGAGAACCGTAGGGTTGTTTGATACTACTTTTAGGCCTTGTTTGTTTCGGATTAAATTAAATTAAAATTAAAATTTGTTATTTTTGTATAGCCCAAATGTTTTAATATTTTGTGTTTATTTTTGCGGGGTTTTAAATAGTTCTTCTTAAAGTTCGCAAAATAATTTTTTTTATAATTTTTTGAATTTGTTAAAACGCCTTTCGAGTGGATCACAACTTTGCTACAGTAAACCACAACTCAATATTAATCTGAAACAAACAAGGCCTTAAGTTGCATGCAGTCTGGCACTCTCCAGGAAATGGCATTAATTTTTTTCTAGTCACAAATAGGACAATCTATTTGCTGATTTTCGTTCTCCGAATGATTTTGTACTGCGGTATGTGTCCATGTTGAACATAGACGGCAAAACTATTTCTTCATCTAAAAAACTACCGTACAGTACAAAACTTGCTAAGTGGAAAATAACTAAGACCATCTTTAACTATTTTTACTTAATTTCATTTCTTTTCCTATCATCTTTCCTATATTTTCTCCTTTTATTTTCCATAATCTCCAACAGCATCCCTTTGAAGAAAGTTATGCATAGAACAGAGAGATAATTTTCTTTTAAAGGGAATGCACAAAGTTTTTTTTTTTGAAGAAAACTGTAAAAAATTTTTGTTGGAGTATCTTAATAAACCAGAATTCCTTCGCGAAGCAAAAAGATCTCTAAAGAGATGCTGTTGGACATGGTTCAACTGCACAAGATAACTTGAAAGCTACCTGCCGAGACATTCCATTTCTCAAGCCGTCCAATCGTAATAGTTTGCAAGTGACAGCCCAACTTATCGTAACTTAACCCCTAATTTCTGTGGAAGCTTCGCCACTATGCTCGTCTGCCCGTGGCTAGCCTTCACGAGGGCGAGGCTTCGCGCTGAGACCGAGAGGAAGCATACTCTCCGTTGTAATGCAGAGAGATATGGACACTGATACGTGGACCCGTTGTTGGTGGGACCCAACAACATGGCCTAGGATCACGTGCCCTGTGCACCGACGCTCGTCGGCGCGTAGTCACTCGTCAGGCAGCAGTGACCTAGGGGTGCAAACGGGTCGAATACCACTGGTCCTATATCCTAACCAATACCTTTTTTCTGAGTACGTTTAAGTTAGATACAGATTCAAATCCAAATTATTCAGGATACGAAGGCAGGACAAATACACATCAGTCTTTGGTCGGGCTCAGATAATCGTATATTTCACATACATAAAAAAAATAGTATATGTCATAGTTATTTAATATAAATCAGTGTCGATTAAACTTCAATTTTAATAGAACAGTTAAAGGATATGTTAGTATTGCATCAAACATTAGGTACAAGTTATACCTTCCAATCAAACATATTACGCATAAAATATTTATGTTTATCGGATATGTTATCGGATATTTATTTTGCTAAATTACATTGATATTTTTCGGGTATCTCGGATATATGTGTAAGAATCGGATATGGATTTGGTATTGCTCTTTCCATATTCTATCCTATATACTTTTTGGATAGATAGATTTAAATAAATATTAATTTTTCGATGGAATTAGATTTTATTGGACTTTAGGTTGGGAACTTCGGATCGGAGAAATTTCGTCACGTTTGCGCCCTAAGGGTATTCCCAATGCTATCTCTTTTCTCTCTCTATTTTTCTCTCAAATCACTGTAGCAGTAGGTACATAGGTAGGTGATAAAATATAGGAGAGAAAAATTATAGTGGTAAATAAAATAATGATCAAAAAGTAGATTAATAGTAATGAGACAGAAAAAAGAGAGAGATGTTACTGACAATGCCTTTAGACAGCGTAGAGCTGCCTAACCTATCTAGCCTGCAGTCCACGTTATTTCCACCACAAGGCGTGCCATGCGACAATGCGAGATGCGACGCGACGACCGAGACGAGACGGCGACCGCGTCCGTCAAGGCTCGCCGGCACCGCAGATGCGGCCTGCCCAGATGGCAACGCCACCTCCCCCAGACGCCACCTCGCTGGGTCGGCTCCCACCCCTCCGCCGCGCCAAGGGGTGCTTGGCGCGCCGGCGCGTCCATGACGCGACGCGTGGGCCGCGTCCATGTGCGTCGCTCGCAGGGGATGGCGGAGCGGACCTTTTCTTCTATTTACAAACAGAAATTCTTAGCAACGGGATCCCTCCCCTAGCGACACGTGTCCTCGCTGTGCTCCCCTTCGCCCGTGCCCTGCTCCCCGTCGACCGCGCGCGCTCTGTGCAAAGAAGGAGGAGGAGGAATCGCCGTCGTCGCCCTCGCCCTCGCCGTCGCCGTCGTCGCCCTCGTTGTCGCCGCCGTCAAGCTTCGCTTGCCGCCGGGTTGGGGTTCGGGTTAGGAATATGTGGGTTTCTCGGTTGTAGAGGAGGTCGAGGAGGCGGACCGGCGGTGGGAGGTCTTGTTTGCATGGCGGCGGAGGCGGCGGTGGCGCCACGAGCGTGAGGAAAGAAAGCAGGTGGGAAGGGGTGGTGGAGGGACCGACCCTCGCCCCCGGATTAAGGTGGAGGGCATGCGGTGGTGGCATGGGTGGCGATGGCGGGCGTGATGGTGCCGTGGCGAGGAAGGAAATGGCGGCAAGCGTGGCATGCGGCAAGAGGTTGGATGGAGGAGGGAGCGGGGAATGCGGGCGGCGAAGGGCCGGCTGGGGAGAGGGGGAGGGCGGAGCCATGGGGAGAAGGAGGGAGACATGGAGGGAGGGAGTGGATGCGAGTGGGTCGGGTATCCGTCGGGTTGGGGACCGACAGATACTGTTCCCTAGTCGCCCTTTACAAAAGCTCACGTCTTTGCACCAGTACCCCAAAGCTACCGACTGCTGCGCGCTCTAGAAATTTCACCGTTGACATGTACGGTAAAGAAGCCATGGTACTACGTGCCTTCCGGACTTGGAAAACTATATATAAATATATATCCATGCCTATTAAAGAAAAATGTAAATTGCAAAAAAAAATACAAGTAAGTATTTCTTTTGGTCATAAATATGCAGCGTCAGTTAAAGTTTTAAAACTTAAAGAATGGTTTTTTAAAAAAACATGCTATTTAGACTGGCTGCGCAGGAACTGTTGTATGTATATATTTATTTTCAAAGGTTTTTCTAATAATATTATAGATAAACTACATGATAATTAGTGGCCAAAATTATGGTCGGCAGACCGTGTAAAATCTTTACTACTCATGTCATAGGAGTACCAGAAAGCAATTGAAGCTGTGTTGTACGATGTACGTACCGACATCTGCATCGACCAGAGGAAAAGGTTTGCACCCGCCGGCCGCCGCGGACTTTGGCTCCACCGCACGGCCGATAAGCAAGCGACTGGGCGCGCAGAAACGAAGCACGACTTGGGCTGCTCCTCTGCCATGCCCAAACAAATCTGTTGACCCGCGCGGCGCCGCGTCGCCATCGCTCGCTCGCTCGGTCGCACCGCACCGGCGGCGACCAGGCAGAACGAGCCACGCCACGCGGCCATGTGACATACATGATGGAAGTCCAGCGGAGGGAGCCGACGCGCCGCCGCAGCCACGCGGAACCCGCGGCGCCGTTTCCTGCCGCGGCCGCCCGCTTTGACGCAGTCGCGGTACGAAACCCACCTCCACTGCTGCCCCCTCGAAACGGCCAAACGGATAACACGAGCTTTCTGCACGGTGTAATAAATGCTACAAAATCTTCGAGGATGATAATTTTGATAGATTGTAATGACAGATCTAAAATAAACGAAGTTTGCAGCGGCGTGTATGCACCTTTATTGGAGTACTATTCAACATTCGAACCCGGGACGACCAGCTCGTAGGCGGGCGCTGCTAACCAACCGGCCAAACAACCCGTATGCCTGAGTTTTGCGGCAAAAAAATCGTTTTATACGTAAAATCGAAACGGACGGTTGGATCTGTCGGGCTCGCGCGATCGGATGGCTGTGGCGACGCCGACCGGAGAGGCCAGCCACGTGGCCCGCCCGGGAGAGCAACTCGGCTTTATACCTTTTATTGATATCTAGGGTCACTACAAAAACTAGTCCTCCACCTAATCTCGTCACCCTTTTTCTATGCATAGCATGCAGTTCCATACTTTTCCATATTAACTACAAAACACGTTGTTAAGACAACATATACAATATATACATTGCTAATCCTGGGGGTATCCATTTCAAATTATTTGACTATAGCGGTGATCAAGGATACTTTATAAAATGGTAAAAGTAATCAAATTGTTGTTTGCCAAAAAAAAGCTTAAAAGCATACAGTCAATCAAATTTATGCGTTCATCCAACGAAACTCACTAATTAGAGTTAGTATGGTCATTTCAATGCATTTTTTTTTGTTTGAGTTGGAGTCATTTTGATCTGTATGCAATAATGAACGTGGACAAGAATAGTGAAATGTAAGCAGTGGTGGTTTTTTTAAAAAAGAGTACGTGTTGCCACCCGACTTCCGTTCATTAAACGAAAGCAACAATTACATGTTACAGTTTTTATCAGTGATCTCATCAACTTTGCTACATCTATACTCTCTCTTTTACAACCTCTCACTACACGGTGTCCTCGCACGTCGCCAACTTTGCTACATCTATACTCTCTTTTTATAACCTCTCGCTACACGGCGTCCTCGCACGTGGTGCTTCTCTCCTCTTCATCTTCTCTTACTTCAGGTCCTCCGCACGGCGTAGCTCCTCTCCTCTTCATCTTATCCTACTTCGGTCCTCTGCACAACATCCTCGCACGTGGTGCGCAGCTCCTCTGCTCTTCATCTTCTCCTACTTTGGGTCCTTGGCGCGTTTTCTCCTCTCTGCGCGTCTTTCTCATTTTTCTCGCACGACGTCCTTCTCCACCAGCAACTCACGGCGTCCTCCTCGCAAATCTTTCGGCTGCCCCCTACGCACGGCGTCGCGTTCTTGTCATGCTCAGTTTTTTTCCGCTGCATCTTAGGTGAGGAACAGGGTTCGATCAATCGATCCTCCATCAGTTGGATCCGCAACTTGGATCCAACCAGCTAAAGCAAGCTCATCGCCTCAGGCAGCGATGGTTTACACGTTTTTTTCACCACGCATAAAGTTTGTTACTCCCCGTGTACGATCCCCGTCACCACGTCAAATGTCGTATGTAGCAAATCGTGCAGACGCCAGCTGTGCAAGCTGTACACGCGCGTCGGCGCGTACCTTGTTCCGTCTCCGCCTCTTTATATACGACGGTGTCCTCTCACTACACCTATACTCTCTCTTTTACAACCTCTCACTACACGGTGTCCTCGCACGTCGCCAACTTTGCTACATCTATACTCTCTTTTTGTAACCTCTCGCTACACGGCGTCCTCGCACGTGGTGCTTGTCTTCTCTTCATCTTCTCCTACTTCAGGTACTCCTAGTCTCCTCCTTCATCCAATCAGTTGGATCCGCAACTTGGATCCAACCACCTAAGCAAGCTCATCGCCTCAGGCAGTGATGGTTTACACGTTTTTTTCACCACGCATAAAGTTTGTTATCCCTGTGTACGATCTCTCTGATCCACGCCACCACGTCAAATGTTGTACTACACGCGCAGACGCCAGCTGTGCAAAGCTCTACACGCGCGTCGGCGCGTACCTTGTTCCGTCTCCGCCTCTTTATATACGACGGCGCCTCCGCCTCCCTCGTCCTCCTCACACAGCAATAACCAGCACACCAACCTCAGCACGCCACGCGCACGGCGGAGGAGGGAGCTCTCGGAGGCAACGATCCGATGGCTCTCGCTCTCTCCGGCTCCGCCGCTCGCGCGCTGGCGCAGCTGACCGCGAGGAGGGTACGCGGCGGCGGCCGCGTCCGGGGCGATGCGGCGCGCGGCCGCAGGCGCCGACGGGAAGGCGGCCGGCGAGGCCAAGGATGCCGCCGCCGCGGCCGAGGTGTCCTGGGTCCCCGACCCCGTCACCGGCCACTACCGCCCGGCAAATTGGGCCGACGTCGACGCCGCCGACCTCCGCGCCGCGCACCTCACCCGCACCTACGCCCGCGCGTAGGCGCGTAGCCGCTGCGGCGCGTCAAGGCCGCCTCGCCTTCAATACCCACCTGTTTACCTGCTACACCTACGTATCCTCCGTTCGCCGCCGCGGCGGCGGAGGCGGCGCGCGGCCGCCCTGGGCGGTGGCTGGCTCGACCGATCGCCGCGCAATCAAGTACCAACGGAGCGCCATCTTGCGCGGGAGATATATGAACAAGAAGCATCGCATCCTCTGGTCGGCGCCGGTTTCCCATGGCTTTCTTCTTGCGTGTGTGTGTGCTGGATCCTGCCCTGCTCTAGCTAGTGTATAGCGAGCAAGGGTTTACTTTTACCTTTCGGGTTTCACTTTCCACGTTTACCAGTTACCGCTTACTACTCTAGTTATGGAAATGGAAGTCACTGTTTTTCTTGTTCCCTACTTACCGCTGCTAGCACTCGTCGTCTTCTTGCTTCGGTCCCGACTCCCCGGTTTGCTTTCCTCTCGTACGATTCCCCTCGTGCCAGTCTCGCAACTCTCTTCTCTCTCTCCCTCTTCTCTTTGTCCACATGAGCTTTGATTTGATGTCATCGATCGGAGATGTTTTGATTTGAGGGTCGCCATCGATTCGTCGACCTCGTAGCCCTTACCCCTCCGTTGCTTCTCGGTAATTTGCTACCGAACCAACCGATTTCTTCGTTTTCTACCATCTCTCTCTATTATACCTCAGTGAGCTACTTGTAAAGACTCTTTACAAGTAGATCTGCGTGCGGCCGCCGTAGATCTGCGGGAGTCCAACTAGGGTGAAAACGGATTGGATAATGTCCGAACCGGATCGATCGGATCTGGATTTGGATATCTTCGGTTCGGATATTTTTTGGATACGGATCGGAACTCAGATATTTTTTTTTCGGATATGGAATGATCATATCCATCGGACTCGGATTATGACTCGGATATCCGAGAATAAAGTTAATCGAATAAAGTTAATAGGATATCCGAGCCTATCCCACTAGCATCAGCTCAAGTCCTCAGGCCTAAAGTGGAGTTTTCGTATTTAATATTATTAGAAAATGGTTAAATTTGTAGAAAATAGTATATAGCTCAGAAAAATGTGAAATAAATTTCTAAAAATCTAGAAAAATGAGTAGAGTCCAAATATGGAATATTACTTTACATATGATAGGATAAATTTTCTTTAAAAAATAGAAGAAGCTGTTCCTTAGAAAGAGCAAAATAAGAATGGGGTTTAAAAAATTCTCAAAAATAAAGAAGTTCTTTGGAAATTTAAAATATAACTTTTTCGTGAGACATGAACTATGTCAATGTTCATTGGTATTTGGTAATGCGAATGTTTATGTGTTAATGAGCTTATTTGTGTTGTATCACTTTTATGCTTATGCATGAATGCATGATTACATGAATCACATAATATCAAGGTTAATTGGTGATAACTGATATACTTATGTGGTATGACCTATTTGTTGATTGCTTTGATTGAACTCGGACATATAGTTTGAGGGGTTATATGTTCTGTCAAATATCCGTGTTCGTATTCGATTCGACCCGAATCCGCTCCGCATTCGTATCCGGCATTTCTCGTATTCGTATCCATAACCGTGCTATCTGTATCCATATCCGGTTCTGAGAAAAACTCTAGAATAAGGATATGGTTTAGCCATTATCCGATCCGATCCGACCCTTTTTCACCCCTAGATCTGCCACGCGGGGACGACGCAAAAGCACGGCCACGTCGCAGCATGCCACCGCAGGGAGATTTTGGGAGTGAGGGCATTTTCATGTTTTCACCTAGCTCACTTAGGTATAACATAGAGAAATAGCGAAGAACTGAATAAATTAAATCGGTTGGTTCGGTGGTAAATTACGAAGAGGCAACATATTGAATTGGCAAGGCCTGCGAGGTCAACGAGTTGAGAGCAAGGACTGAAAATGGCCTTCTTGTTTGTTTAAGATTAAATTAGATTAGATTAAATTAAATGAGAATTTGTTATTTTTATGTAAGCCAAACGATGTAATATTTTGTAGTCATTCTCGTGGGATTTTAAATAGTTCTCCTTAGAGTTCGTAAAATATTTTTTCAGAATTTTTTAAACGTTTTACATGATCACAAATTTGCTATAGTCTAACGTTAGTCCTCAAAGTTAAAAATCTATTAAAGACTATGTTAATATATTTAGTTTTTAAAAAACATAGAGAGCTAAAAATATTTTAAAATGTTACACGTAATAATAATAATAATAATAATAATAATAATAATAATAATAATAATAATAATAATAATAATAATAATTTTAAACAAATTAAAATAAACTATAATTGCGAATTAAAGGATCTTGGTCCGAAATGTTTGACCGCATATAGTATATATATGAAATTGAGAGCTAGGATTAGGTTTTGTGGCTAAAGATATGTTTATCGGTAGCTCTGCTTCAGTATGACCCTATTATTCAATCATTATTTTTTTAAGTAATTCTTATTTTTGTTATATTTTATCTTACCATAGTATTGAGTTTGCAAAGTTAGAGGCTGTACTAAACATGAGAGCATCCATGAATAGTGTTAGGGGTGGGATGGGAGGTTATTGGGGATGCTCTGAGTATTGCATGACTTAGTTTATCTTAGAAACGTAGCAAATAAAATAAAAAAGTAAACATGAATAAATAGTAAAAAAAATAATGGTTAAGTAGATCTACGTTAAATCTGAGTCGCAATGTCCTGAACCGGGCGCTCGCCATACAGGTACCTTGGCTCTGGGGTCCATTGCCTTTTATCATTGTAAACAACGTGATGAGGGGAGGGCCATTACTTTATTGCAGTTAGATTCTTTTGAACTAAAAATGCCGTTAGATTATAAAGTAGCCTTATTACTGTATGGAAATGGTGGTCAGCCGGGCCCAAAGCTTCTGAGTGGGGAGGTTCGGATTTACCAAATATGACATGACAGAAAAAATTTGTAAAGGGAACACTGCATGTTAAGTTTCTTCGTTGTTCGATCTTGAAATATAATGGTGTTGAATACTAAAGTGTTTTGAGTCTTCGCAATTGTTATTGGCTCTAATCTCAGCTCTTAAGCTCTAAGAGAGCCTTCACACGTGGTAAGATTACAGGGAGTTGCTCGCCATTTTTTTTATGAACTCGCTGTGCATGCAAAGATGAATATTCTCCGTCTTGTTCTTTCCATAATTTTTTAAAATTGAAACCGATGGTAAAATATAGAGGTAAAAAGTTTAAAAATGGTTCTCAAAGTTTTAAAGAAGACCCCACATATATAGTCTTACAAAAAATTGTAAAACTTCTTTTATTTAATTTTATAGGACTTTACAAGACGTTGTTTGATTTCACTCTTGGCTTGAATTCACTCTCCAACATGATTTACCTTGATTTATGTTTATACTTGATTGTTGGTAGCACCCTCATGTGCTATTACTTACTCTTGTGGTGTGGATTTAGTTTTGTTGCAGGTGGTAGCTCCGATTTGTACATGGAGCTAAAGATTCAGCCCTAACTCTGTACGCAGGTTGAAGTATCTGGTGTTCTGAGCCGGAGATTTTGGTACCTCGAACTATCTGGAGTTCTGGATCGGACTGCCTGGAGTTAGCGGTTTCCGTATTTTAAAGGGCTGAAGTTTTGTAACGCCTATTCACCCCTCTGTAGGTAGGGCTGAAACTTTAGATCGTGTCTCACGAGCATGAGCCGAACACGTTTTTCAGCTTAATCCAAAAACAAGCACGAGCTGAGCTAGGCCTAGATCGCTCGTGGCTCGTACAGATTATGTCATTATGTACATGTTTGATGATATTGTTAATTTATTATAACTTGTAGGCTAATATTGTTGTGAACTTGATGCTATTATTGATTTATGTATGAAACTTATAGGCGCTAGGCAACAGCTAGCTAGTTACTCCCTAGTACCCGGCTCCCTGCTCAATTGCAAACAAGATTTTGAGATTTTGCAAACGAGCTCGCGAGCTTACCAAGCCCGAGTCGAGCCAGCTTTTCAGCTCGGCATCCGAGCGAGCCGAGCCGAGCCGGCTCGGCCGCAGAAACAAGATGAGCCTGAACAAGTCTGGCTGGCTAGCTCGGTCGTGAAAAAAGGATCCTGGACCCACCTCGAGCGCCTTTAACAAAAGATCCATAAATGCCGGGTTACACTATATATGAGACTATGAAAAAATACACAAACTAGGGATAGTTGGGAGAGTAACCTACTTCAGATCGAAAAGCGGTGCCCTTTCCTTTGTTCAGTCAGAAGCAGATGCTAACTCAACCGAATGAATAAGGAGAGGTGGCTTGCTGCTCGGAAGGCTTTCCGTTTTTCTAGAAAGGGTGCTCTAGCAGGTAAGGAATTTATGAACGGCTGAGGCTCGGCTCGTTTCCAGCCCTACTTATAGGCGACATCTCGATCCTTTAGAAACTTCTAAATTAAAGTTATGAAATTCCAAAATAAAATGAATTAATAAATATTTAAAATAAAATATAAAATTATTCAAAAATATAGAAAAAACTTGTTGCGTCAAATACACTTTTGTTCAACACATCAAATTCTAAGCTCCATAATTTATTATATAATATTCCGTAAGTCCATTAAATTTTGAATCACTAATTTTCTAGATTTGGTATTTCAAATGATATATCATTTGGTTCAAAAAATTTTGTGTTTAGTAAAAGTGTATTTGGCACTTCAACTTTTTCGGGAATTGTTGGATGATTTTATAAATTATTTTGATAGTTTTTACTTCATTTTATTGGTATTTCAAAACCTAGTTTATGGACCCACAATTTAAGAAGTTGAATACACTTGTATTTAGCACCAACATTTTTGGATCTTTTATGTTTTTTATATATTTTATAAATATTTTTAAGCTAAAACCGTGTGCCAATAGCGTGATAAAATAATAGGTTTCAACTTTTAAATTATAGTGTTGTTTGCCTATACCTAAAATTAAGGTAGTGTTTTCATGACTTAAGCCATCAATTCGCACTATTCTATAGCCAATTTACCTTATCAGAATGTGTCGGGGATAAAATCACGGCCCATTGCCATGGCCCACTCCCTGACGGCCCAATCGAACAGCCTATTAGGGCCTAGCTCCCTAGAAGGTTCTATTAGGCCCATGTGCATCTCGTAGAAACGACCCTTGGCCGCACGGTCTTGTAATGGCCTAGGATTCGTGTTTGAGTCCGACTCAACATAGTTCGCAGACGGCTATATGAAGACCCGGACGTTGGTTTCCCGGATTGGAGCAGATGTCGTGATCCCCAAGACATGGAGTTTACCTTATCTACCTCGGAATGTATTTGGCATGTTGAGTTCGTTACGATCTCGTAGTTAGCCCGACCCGATTATCCCTCGGTAGGTCGGTTGCTCAGTACTATATAAACAAGGCCCCTACGGCTGGTAGAGGGCACGAGTTTACGGCCAAGAGACCTCGCATTGTTGCGTATTGTTTTCTGTACACACCTAATCTCGCCAAGATCTGTCCATCTCGTCGAGCATCCTCTTGTAATCATCTCTGATATATAAGAAAGGCTGGACGTAGGGCTATTATCTTCCTGAGAGGCCCGAACCACGATAAAAACTCCTGTCTCCCTGTTGCTCGTTGGTTGCTGTTCGCTCTGTTCGGCGTGTGTCCTATCTCCCCTTCTCAAGAACCTTTAATCGACTTGAGATCGATATCTCAACCGTCGACAGTTGGCGCCGTCCGTGGGGACTAATAGATCGAGCATGTCAAACTCTATCAGCGACCACGGGTCTCTTCCTGAGGACTACGACTCAGAAGGACATGATGTCTCGTCCCCTGTCAGATCGGATCGATCTGTCCGATCTCGATCGCTTTCCATATCTGGGACAGAAATCTCTGGATATGCTCCGAAGATGGTCTTAGATCAAGCTCCCGTCATCGACGATGAATACGGAACCGATGATCTTTACAATGGTTTAGATCTTTCAGACTCCAAGGCCATGTCGATCGATTCCTCCTGTGGCGACACAGTGATGACACCGTCCAGCGTACCAACGCACGGCCACTGCAGTATCAATATGGCCGGTGCAGGAACTTCAGAGAATCCTGTGCGGGTCGCGGCAGCCGAACAGATCGAGCGGATCAATTCTGCTCGGCAACAAGATGGGGCTATGCCAGCTGCTCGCGAGCAAGAAGTTGTTCGCCGTAACCTAGACGCCTCAATCAATCAAACCTTGGAGCAGATTCGCGATCGGCACAACGCCGCCGACGCGATCCGCCGTTTACGCTAAGTCCCCGACAGACGTTTCACCGCCGGACGAATCCTCACAACCAGACCCCGGTCGGGCAAAACGCGGACGCCTCAGGGATCCCAGGACCCCTCAAGCAGAGTCGGGAACGACTTCAAGCCCTGGCAACGGTGGTCAGATCCACTAACCAGGCTAATTTCGCCCTCATGGGTAATGCTGTTGCTTCTCACCTAGAGCGGCTGGCTGAAGGTCTTAAGTCCATAGGTGAAGTTAACACTTCCTTTGGACAACGCAGCAGCCTATCTTGATCATCGATAACGGTCCTCAGTTCCGAAGCGAACTATTCTAGGAATACTGCGAACAGCTGGGAACCAAGGTCTGCTTCGCCTCTATGGCACATCCACAGAGCAATGGAGCAGTCGAGCGAGCTAATGGACAGATTGTCCAGGATATCAAACAGCGGGTGTTTGCTGCTCTCAGCGAGCACAACAAAGCCTGGGTTGACGAAGTTTCTTCCGTCCTTTGGACAGTTCGCACTACGGCCAGCTGGGCAACCAGGGAAACTCCTTTTCAATTGGTCTATGGTGCAGAAGCTATCTTGCCAGCCGAAATAGTACTCGGCTCGCCTCGCACGACCTCGGTCAACTTGGTTGACTCTGAGCAAGAGCGCCTACTCGAACTCGATCTCCTCGAAGACACACGCAACCGGGCACAAGTCAGAATGGCGCGCTACCAGTAAGATCTTCACCGGCACGCTGCCAAATCAGTTCGACCAAGGGTCTTGAAGGTGGGCGACCTCGTTCTGCGCCGCGTTCAGAACCGGTCCAATGCCAACAAGTTAACTTCCCATTGGGAGGGCCGTTCACTCGTTTAGCTTGCTTTCGCCGGCCGTCATCGTCACGGCAATGGAAGACGGAGAGAGTCGACAAAGACTTGGAATGTCGACCGACTTGGTAAGTTCTCCGTAGGTCTTTCGCTTATCTTCCTTAGCTCTGCGCTTTTCTCAAACTTGGCGCCTTAGTTCGTCCAAGTCTCTGCCGCCATGCAAAGTTCAATCCAATGAGCGGTAAATGTTCGCGACCCCTGCGGCCTTTCTCACCACTCGCCTTCTCGGACTATCTTTCTCTCTGGTAACACTTGATGGTCGCCGGTCTTGCGAACTCATGGCTCCGCGATCTTTAGGATTTCTCCGCCAGATGTCGATTTCAACAAGTTCCTAAACTCGAGTTTCAGAACACGGCTTTCCAAATTTTTGCGGCTAAGCTTGCTCTCGTAAGCCCTCCGCGCAGAGGCACTTACCGCACACAGACAACCACTTGGCAAAGCTCGCTCTCGTAAGCCCTCCGCGGCAGAGGCACTTTCCTTGTTCGGTTACCTTCGAATCGCTTAAATTACGTTAACGGCGCGCCTCAAACAAGTCGATCAGATACGGTGTCGCTTATCTCTCTGCGACGTGCTTGAATTCGCAAACTCAGGTCTTCATGCATCGTCTGCATCGGGGCTAGGTGTGGCTCTTTTGGCTTGTGCACTGCTCAAGTTCGCAAACTCGTGTTTCGGCGAGATGCTGCACAACGTGGGAGTTAGGCTGGCATCCTACCGTTTTTTCAAAACTCGCTTGCTCTTCTTAGAGCCTGTTCTTACTCTTTTTTTCCCCTTGCTGGCTCGTTTCTTGTTTGTCTTCGCAGAAATACAGAGCGGGAATGTCGACCGTGATGGTCGCGGCGAGGTTCCAGGCTTCCCCACCAAAACCTATGTCTGCATTCCTTTCTTCCCGAGTTTGCTCCGCGCATACCCGGGAACTGATTCACTTCACCCGCGTGTGATTTCTTGCCTATGCCCAGCACCGACCTTCACAGTTCGGCTAAGTCAAGGTAGTGCCCCACCAACGGAGTCCTGCCCACCGTAAGCCGATTCTCATCGCAACGGGCATGCCCATCGTAAGCCGATTCTCATCGCAAGGGGCACTCCAAGCGTCGGTTCTGCACTTGCCAAGACAACGCTTACACTGTGGCAAGGAATACGTTATGGGTAAAGCGTTGATTTCGCACGTTCCCTTGCGGCTCTGACTGCATTGGGTTGTGATTTTCCCACGACGAGCTCCGTGCTCGGGGACTGGATCACTTCGCACCGGGCAGCTCTTCGCCCGGGGCGCGCTTCTGGTCCCCGCGACGAGCTCCGTGCTCGGGGGCTGGATGGTCTCCTACCGGGTACGTCTTCACCTGGTCGCACTTTCTGGTCTTTTAACGAGCTCCGTGCTCGGGGACTGGATCTCTTTACCTGGTTCCTTTGACGAGCTCTACGCTCGGGGGTTGGGTCGCCTTCCCCCTCGTATGCATTGTCTACTCCTAGCACACGATCTACGTCTGGGGGCACATCACCTTCGCTCCTGAGCACGACTTTTGCTCGAGAGCGCAATCTTTATTTCCTCGGGCAAGCTCTAGCCCGAGAGCTGGTTCACCTATTTTCGTTTATGCTATCCTGGGTATCTTCATACCTGCATGCAGCAACACGAACTCATATCGTGACTTGCTATGTTCATTCTCCCGGAAGATCTAATCTTACCGGATGCGGTGGTACGCTTTTCACTACCAAGAAGTCATTCCCTCCTTGATGACATTCAGCTTCGAGGAGATGATTCATCTCACCTAAGGCTCGAGTACTCTGCTCGGACAGATGTTGTTCCCTGTTCGACGCAACAGAGTTGCTCGGCACTGATTAGGTTTGTTCGGTCCCGAACAAGTCTTGTTCGGTTGAACCATAACCGGTTCGGTCGCCTGTTGCACGTCCTTGTAGCAGCAATATTACCCTCTTCGTGACTTGGAGTCTTAAGAGGAAGACCCCACTCTAGTGAGTCCTTCCACTTGAGTCTCGGGGACTAGCTGTCGGAGATAAAATCACGGCCCATTGCCATAGCCCACTCCCTGACGGCCCAATCGAACAGACTACTAGGGCCTAGCTCCCTAGAAGGTTCTATTAGGCCCATGTGCATCCTGCCGAACAGCCCTTGGCTGGCACGGTGCGTAATGGCCTAGGATTCGTGTTTGAGTCCGACTCGAACATAGTTCTGCACGGCTATGTGAAGACCCGGACGTTGGTTTCCCGGATTGGAGCAGATGTCGTGATCCCCAAGACATGGAGTTTACCTTATCTACCTTGGGATGTATTTGGCACGTTGAGTTCGTTACGATCTCGTAGTTAGCCCGACCCGATTACCCCTCGGTAGGTCGGTTGCTCAGTACTATATAAACAAGGCCCCTACGGCTGGTAGAGGGCACGAGTTTACGGCCAAGAGACTTCGCATTGTTGCGTATTGCTTCCTGTACACACCTAATCTCACCAAGATCTGTCCATCTCATCGAGCATCCTCTTGTAATCATCTCTGATATATAAGAAAGGCTGGACGTAGGGCTATTATCTTCCTGAGAGGCCCGAACCAGGATAAAAACCCCTGTCTCCCTGTTGCTCGTTGGTTGTTGTTCGCTCTGTTCGGCGTGTCTTCTATCTCCCCTTCTCAAGAATCTTTAATCGACTTGAGATCGATATCTCAACCGTCGACAGAATGCATGGGCATTAACGGGATGCTATTAAATAGAGCAGCAAAATCGTGGGTTGGTTCACAATTCAATAAAGAAAAACCCATTTGTCTATGTTCGGAGATGGTTTACCATCTAGTTTTTCTGAGTAATCGATGGTTTTCGATGAAAAATTGTTAAATCGCCACGGAAAAGAACTAAGGTTAACAAGGAGACTTCAGTTAAGATTGTAACGATGGCCGCAATTACGGTTTACGTGATATGTAGATATGGTGGTGAATGTCAATACGAATTGTGTGTTCGTTAGTTTAACGGGTCATAAGCGTGTTTTTGCTGACTGAAGGAGGACCGGCCGGACGAAACGCGATCTCACGAAGAAGTACCACCGAGTGTGCCGGTGGTTCTCTGGATGATGATTACGACAGTGAGTAGGAGAATTCATTGTGATTGTGCCCATAATCAGACTACCAGGAGTATGTGTTTTGACCACTAGCCAACAGCGACAATGGGCGCGTGGTCATCCTGTTCAAGCATGGGAAGAACAACGTTGTTGGATTCATTATCAGCGGCTCCCCATAAGGTGAATTGAAAAGTTTCCCTATCGTCGCACGTATGAAAAACCGAAAGACACAGCGTTAACACATGAGACATACAGCAAAAAAAGATTAATCTAGGAGGCTACAACATAACAAACCTGCCGTCTATGATTTCTATGTCGCCAACATCCCCCTTGCTTCTGTAATTCTCCTAAAACATCTAGATGTCCATATAAATAGCTTAAACTCTTTCTTTCAGTATCGCCCTAGTATTCGAATTCGCAATGGACAATTTGCAGAATGTACAGAGCAACGATATACGAAAGAAACAAACCTGATAAGAAGGTAAAATTGTCTTTGTTTGATGAGAGCTCCTTAAAGGGATGGAGTGTCCATACATAGAGTGGGAAATCTTGGGGAGACGGCGCGATGGGTGTGATCGTCGTGAACCTAGTAAATCTAGCCATAAGCGGTGAAGTAACTATCTTGTATGTGGCCTTTGCGGCGGCGACCAGGAAACGATAGACGTAACAAATACCCTCCTCTGCTAGTGTTGCGCCTAGACTACGCCGGCATTCGAATGGAACTCGGGCATGCATGGATTCTCCCTATATACATATAGGGATAACAAAAAATTGGTCGTGGAAAAATAAAGACGGAGACACCAAAGCAGAAAATCCACATAACTGCTCGTCCACCATCTCCATATACAAGGGCTGGTTGGCCGGAGAGACATCACTACATCAGCAACGGGAAATGTAGTGAACCGTACCAGCCTGACACGGACACGCCACGTGTGCAAATGCGACGTGACATCCTTGAGCAAAGCGTAGTTCATCACGAAAGGCCCATCATGATACATGTTGAACCATAATCATGGGCTAGCTGCTTAGCGGGCTCATAAATCACAAAAACGTTGGAAGGGGAAGGTAATTCGGGACAACAACCCATCTAGCCTTAGCGACGGGCAGATATCTATCGACACTACGTGTCCACACTCCAATTCCAGCGCGTTGGAAGGACAACCACGTGTCGACCGAGAACGAGCTAAACAGGGCTTTGTACTATTTATTGATTTTTTTTTAACCGTGCCACGTGCAGCTCACTATCTAGAACTGTACCAGCCGGCCAAAAGAAATTCCTTAGAATGATAGAATCAACGGTTGGCTGGTGCATCCGCGTGGGCTCGAGTACCGAGAAGATAGATACGCGAAGGTTTTCTACCTTTTTTCCCTAAAAAATTACTACTGGGCTCGAGTAGAGAGATGGTCCTAGGTCCTAGCAGCTAGCAACAGCTGGTTAAAACGTCCACGAATCAAGTGACGTACACATCAATATCCATTTTAAACCATAGGCCATGGCCATAGCATCCGCAGAAGCCGTAAAATAAAATGTTAGAGGAAATAAATTTTTATAATATAGTATAAAGTGTGAAGAAATTTTAAAGGTATGGATAGAGTGTATAATAAATATTGTTTTAAAGTGTGCAAGTCTCTGTTGGAGATTCCCAATAGGGCCATACTTGGAAGGCCAAAATTCTGTGCTAAATGTGTGTGTGTGTGGGGGGGGGGAGGGGTTGTATTTTGAGGTACTTCCTCTATTCTATAGTATTGTTCGTTTTGATATTGTTACGGTTTTTAAAAGGTAAATTTTACCGCTAAAATCTCTTAGAGGAAAGGGAAAATTAAGTATATGCCACTTCAAAGAGTAGAAATTGATAATATGCCACTTCAAAGAGTGTTATTAAGTATATGCCACCTCAAAGGATGACTCCTTAATAATATGCCATTTTGGTATTTTTCCTTAACTAAATCTCATTTTCTAATTCTAAATGACCAATCTACCCCTCCCTTAACTAATCCCTGGCTCCCGCGCTACCAGCAACTCCAAGTGACCGTCCGTCGGCCTAGGGTCGTGCCTCTCGCCCAGGCTCCCACGCCATGCTCGCCCACTGCTTGCCCAGGCTAATGCAAAAGCCTCGCATGGCAAGAAAATTTTGGAAGATCAAAACAGACACAAACAAGCTTGGGCGCAAGTGAGGGCATCAAAATAGCAGCGCCTAGGCGGCGCCAGCCTAAGGCAGGGCCGAGGCGGCACCGACGGATTGGGCGGGGCGGTGGGCGGCCGTGCCTAGCACTATACCATTGCAAATTATTAGCGTCTAATTGTGTGTCGGAATATACCATATATACCATCGAACAGTCAGTTGGCAAAAAGTATTACCGACTGACTTGGGGTGTTGGCTAAAGTCCCGTTGGCAAAAGTCTTTACCGACGGACTTGTTATTCCTTAATTTGTAAGTCGATAATTTTCCATATTACCGACTGACAGTACGTTGGCATTTTTAAATATTACCGACGTTTAGTCCGTCGGTAGTGTTGTCTTTGCCGACTTTCAATCCGTCACGTTTGAACAAATTACCGACTGACAGTACGTTGGCATTTTTCAATATTACCGACGCTTAGTCCGTCGTTAGTGTTGTTTTTGCCGACTTTCAAACCATCGCGCTTAAAAAAATTGCCGACTGACAGTACGTTGGAATTTCTATAATTACCGACTTGCAGTTCGTCGGTATCGTTAACTTTGCCGACGTTTAGTCTGTTGCCATTCTTTGCTTATTTTAAAAAAATATTATTCGCCATACAAGAATTCTCATTATACATGACATGATGTAATAAATATAGTACATCCAAAAGATAGATAGCGCATCCAAAAGATAGATAGCGTACATTATTCAAAATATCATTTATCCAAAACATATGCACATCCAACTAACATATATAGTCTTTATTGCACCATATCGTCTGTTCAAAATATAGCATATCATCCCACTAACATAGAAACAGTATCGCGTGCATATTAAGAGCTAGTATAGATTATAAGACCATTTCAAGTGTTTTGGTCACCAAAAGAGAGAACACTTTCATTTGTACAAGCACACGCATACACAAAAGACTATTTATCTTCCATCCAAGCCGCTTTATCCATATGAGAGAAGTATCCACCTCCATGCATGAATTGAAGTTCGAATCACTCAACTATGACCTTCCCTTTTTACCTAAAAAGAATATTTATTAGTGGCATGAAAAGATAGATCATGGTAGTAATTATATCTATTAGGAACTAATTAGGCACTAATTACATCTTAACTTTGTTTTTATATAATCCCTATTGAAGGAAACCAAAAGCATATAGAGGTGATAGCTTAGTAAATTCAAAGATTAACCTAGATTTTGCAAAGTAAGTAGAGCAAGTTCCAATAGTGCATAACAAGTCATCAACGCATAAGTCCAAACATATTATTTCATACTTGGCTCTTCGCATCCCAAGCCCTTCTGATCATCAAGAAATGATCAGCTGGCCAATCCTTGCAAGGTTTAAAAGAAACCATAGATAAACCACACCACACAATACAAGGAATGTTTATGTACCTCCGATGCAGGAGCAAGATAACTTTTTGCAGGATTCATCTACAAAAATTATAAGTTAGTAGCTAGTTAGCAATTAAAAATATAAACAATACATAGTCTAGAATATTACTTCATGGCATGGCCAGGCAATGCGCTTCTTGTAAGCGCCTGCCATAGTTTGCAAATCACTATATGGTCGTGGTAGATCAACATCTTTTTTATAAACAAAATCCACACGAACTTCATAGAACTCCCTTCCAAGGCAAATACCTCCTACCTTACGTTTTGGTTCAGTTGATACAATAGTTGCTTTACCCATAGGAGTGTCAGATCTAACCAAAGCATATAGTATTATCTCATTTTGAACCTACAACACATAATGCATTTTTAAAATATGAAGAATGTAAAACATATAATCAAAATATGACAAGATGAGGAATTACAAAATTCAAATCTTCAGTAGATAAAAACGTTTCACGATGCATTGGAGGTGCCATGCTAGTCATGACTCATCTATGGACAGGAGACATGCTCTCTTCTTCTTCCTGCATCACATATTTCATTTTTAAATAAGAGGATTTCAAAACATAAAATAGAATTATTTGTATGACGAGATGGGAAATTACAAGGTGTACCCACTTCTTGTGGACGTGGTCCTAAGCCTAAGAGACGAACACGTCCTTTTGGCTCCTTCTCTCCTAAAACATGTGTATATAAATCACCTTCTTGAATACTCTTTTCTTTCAATTCTGGATTGTTTTCAGTTGCTTCTTTAAATTTGTTCTGCAAAAGAATGAAGTGGGTAAATATCTTCGTGCAACTAACATCACACATGCACATTTTGCAAAAAAACTCACAATTATTGAAAACTCACAATGATTGAATCTGCTCCAGGTAGAGGATCTCTATTTTTATTTCGACGTGTATGCATTTCAACATAAATTTCATCTCTCCTAGCTAGGAATCCTAATTTGTCACTCTACAAGAAATGTAGTATGCAACATCATATAAGAATTTTTCGGCAAGGAAACATTAAACTTTTGATTCACTTCTGTGAAATTACCAGTTCGTGTGCAACACGAGCGAAACTCTTGCTGCCTGCAGTATGTAACATGGATACCTTTGAACGACACTCTTTAGCTCTCAAGGTCCGAGCCTGCAACACAAATAAATTGAGAAAATTTTGTCACTACCAGAGATAAGCTTAATTAGGGATAGAAGCCATCTAGAGATCATGTGGACATCCAAGTCTTGCATGAGAACTGTTTGCTGATATATGAATTTATATTCTTAAATATAGCATACAATCTAGCATTAGTAATGCATGAGAACTGTTTGCTGATATAAAAAAAATCTAGCATACAATCTGCATTAGTAATGCATCAGAACATATATTTCATCATGGATACTAGTGTTGCATTTGCACGCCTCTGCGACACAATTTTTGCTTTTATTATCGATGATTCTTTGTATCTTGCTCATCTTTTGGGAGGAAGGAGATAATCAGGTATTCACTACACTGCTACTCTTATTGAACACCTATTCACTATACTGCTACTCTTATTGAGCACATATTTCTACAAGATATAGCACTGTTAATATGCACCTCATAGGAAATAACATGTTAATTGTTTTTTGCAGTTAGAACAGGTGATGTACACTCTATTCTAAGAATTTATGTAATTCTTATCAGTCCTATGTAAACTTTTCTCATTCCAACATGGTACATGTCCTTTGTATAGAAAAATCATAATGGAGCACAAAATGGTCATGGCACAGATCTGATTTATAGTGTAAAAATTCAACTATGTAAACATTCAACTATTTTATATTGAATTGGTTTGGCGTTCATACGTTTGAAAGTTTGATACTCAAAATACGCACCATTATTTTTTAAGGCTCAATCCAGCTACTTCATGATTTTTTGAAGTCATTATCTTGACAAACGAGTTTCTTGAGAATATCCAAACTTCATCACGCTTCAAGAGAGGTGGAGCGAAGCTTACGCATCTTTTGGTTTCTTTGAAAACATTTGGCATAGCCGATTGACAAATGATGGACCACCATTTGATTTATCCTCCTTTGCAATTCCTATCTCATCATTACCGATCTTGAAGTGGATAATTCTATGGGAATATCGGCAAAGAAGTTCCTTCTTTAGTTCAGTTGATTTGTGCGAATTTGATGCAAGATTATCGAAGCATAATGTGCAAGTGTTGTTGTCTCTTCCAGGTTATTTTGAGACAGAGATATAGTAAGGCAAATTTCTCCTACAAAAACATTTCGGCAAGTAAATACTTTCCCAAAAAATAAAAGTTGGTGTAAGGACAACAAAACTGAAAAGACTACTCAAGTGACCCAAACAACGAACCAATGGGGCTAGTGCATAGTAGTCAGCCGGATGAATAACAGGCCATAAAACAACTATACATCTAATAAAAAGTAACCTATCTTGATATTCACAAATGATTCCTAGCGAAACAAAAATTCATTAAATTAGTAATACCAACATCAATATCAAAAAGTCATCAGGCTCACTATTTCCTTGGATCCCTTCGGAAATTGAGGTGCTATTAAAATCGTGAAAAAACTGGGAGCAGATTAAAAAGGAAATGACTCTCAGAAAAGTAGGTAGTGAACTAGCACAACCCACTCATCCAGTCCTGCATCAACAGCCATAGCATGCGATTCCTAATCCAGAATACAAGCATTAGCCTCTCCCACATAACAAACATAACATATCATCACCATGAGGCAACTAACTTGTAAAAAAAAAAAAGACGGACTGAATTAAAAACATCACAGCATCAACAAGCATAATATACGATTTATGATTCCGATAACCACAGTCCTTCATGTTGGATTTCTTGCTCTTGGGTTGCAGGCTTGCAGCTGGTACCACCTCGTGCCGAGTGAGCGGTTCTCGGCGTCCAGCACCGCCGACAGGGGCACCTTGACCTAGCCGAGGAAGTCGTCAGCGAACTACTTGTCCTCATCGAGCACGCACATGGCGACGGGGAGGGGAGTGACGGGAGGGGGCCGACAGTAGGAAGGGGAGTGCCGTGGCTAGGAGGGGTCGACGGGGAGAGGAGGGCTACTGGAGGCGGGCTGGGGATGAGGGTGTGGTGGGAGGGCCGACGGGAAGGGAGGGAGGGCGGTGGGTTGGTGGTGGTGACTGGCCGGCAGCAGGGAGGGGGCGGCGTGGAGGAGTGTGGCGGGGAGAATGGGCGGTGTGTGGTGTGGGCAGGGGGAGAGGAGAGGTGGCGTTGGGGTGGCTAGCTACGGGAGGGAGGCGAGGCGGCGTGGATCTTCTTGGAGGGGAGGAGGTGGTGGCGGGGAGGGAGTTGAGGGCGGCTCGTGGGGTCGTCTGGCAGGCAGGGCGCTGGGAATTAGGTAGATGAAAGCAGTGGGGAGGAGGGGGGGGCGTGGAGGAAGGGAGAGTGGCGGCGCTAGGGAGGGAAGGGTGGTGGCGGGGAGGGAGTGGTGGCGCGGGAGGGCACACACAGTAAGGGCGCTGGTGGCATGAGACTTAGGTTACGTTGAAGATGAACAGGGGCACATACATGTACGTGAACAGTCCCGACGGACATATAGATGGAAAAAATAATTTTAACTTCAAGTCAGATGCTAAAAATAGCTATTACTACCGACAAACTATCCGACCCTAATACCTAATTTTACCAACTTCAAGTCAGATGCTAAAAATAGCTACTACTACCGACAGACTATCCGACCCTAATATCATTATTTTTGTCATGCAGTCCATCGCTAATTCGTACCGACGCGTAGTCAGTTGCCACGTGTCCGTCGCTAATAGCGTGCTGTGGTATAGTGTAGGCGGAAGGGCGCGAGTGGACGACGCAGGGAGATCAATCGGCAGCGCAATGATCGGTGATGGGAATATGAAGGGGGGGGGGTAGATTGGTCATTTAGAATTAGAAAATAGGATTTAGTAAAGAAAATACCAAAATGGCATATTATTAAGGAGTCATCCTTTGGGGTGGCATATACTTAATAACACTCTTTGGAGTGGCATATTATTAATTGCCACTCTTTGGAATGGCATATACTTTAATTTTCCCTTTTGTAAAAGCCCATGTATATCTCCCTCTAAAATACTATATTCACCAAGACATAAGTAGTATTTAGAGGAAGATATAAAGGGGTTGTTGGGATGCTCTTACAATTTATTTATAAATATAAATAAATTATAATGTTAAGAAAGCATTTTTGTATGAATGTGTATGATTATTATATGCACAATCTAAATAGTTTAAAAAAATTTATGGATAAAGTTTTAAAAATTTAACATAGGACAAATCAATTCCATTCTTTTTTTCTTATCTAAGTTAACTTATCTTTTAACTTTACAAAGACAGAGGAAAACAAGACCAAAAACGTCTAATTTAAAATTGCGGAGGCACTTCGTGCACATTGTAAACAGCCGATAACATAGGCACTGTCTACTTTCCTCTTGTGCATGGCAGGAGAGGCTGAAAAGCTTTTTTATTTCCCTAATCAACACTAATGCTCGACTTGAGACTGCACTTCAAGCAAGTGGTTTCGAAATTTCAGACAAAACAGATTCAGAAAATCTTAAATTTTCTGTTTTGCAAAGTTTTGAAGGGAAAATTAATTATTTACCTTTCATTTTTGGTGTCACTCTAGGATATGTGACTTTGAGTTTTGAGTCCAAGGTCATGTTTGTTTGAGTTGCAGCTTCTCTAAAAGCCGTTTATGCCTTTTGACTCGGTAGTTTTTACATGCAAAAGGTAGAAAAGCCACCTAGGACTTGCTTCTCAGGTCATGATACAATTTAGGTTTTTAGGGGCTTTTGCCTTGTCGGAAGGGGGTTGTAAAAGCTGGTTGTTTATTTGGGCTTCTAGCTTCTGGGGGCTATAAGCTAGTTAGAAACTCAAACAAACATGGCATAAGACTGCTCCCAATGCATTGTTTTGTATTGCTATTTTCTAGATTGCCATATCAGTAAAAGAGTAATAAGATACTGTGTAGAAACATCATCTCTAATGCAAAGTATCTTAGGTTGTTTCTTAGGATTTCAAGGTAAGAGAGAAAAGGAGTCAACACAATATTCAATGTTTTGGATACTGTGCCAAAGTGGCACTCCCCCCTTTTTTATAGAAGGCATATTTTGAATGGGTACATAGATTTAAAAGTTATGAAATCAAGAGAAAGTAAAAAAAGATCATGCTACCCTGTTATAAATGCGTTAGAAATATGAGATCGAACATCGTGTAAAAGCAATTTATAAATGGATTGTGAAATAAATAAAGGTCGACAAGAAAAAAATCAATAAATTCACATGCATATCCTATAATTGTAAACAAGACTATTCAAACTATATGTCTTATATAAAAAACAAAGGAAATATCTTAGATAAGATACAACTTTTCCCTCTCTTATTAATTCCCTACCACTACCACGTCACCAAAAAAACCTATATGGCATGCTATTTGATGTATAAGATACTACCATTGGAGTCTAACAATTGTATACCAATAGTTGCTAAGTCTTAAATATATAAATTTTTCATTTTTTTAATAAACTTTAGCAAATCAAGACATAAAATAAGATCAATACGCACCTATGAGCAGTGTCGCCGCTGCCAACCATTGTCACATCACGCACTACTATCGATGAGAATGCATACTGTTGTTCGATCCGTCGTTGCTAATGAGGATGTCCTACTACTCATGCCCTCTTGCCTCTTGGCTTGCATAGTCGTCTTGCTCTTTATCCTCGTCACAGTCGGATTCTGAAAATTAAGCTGTTGGTGTCAAACTTATGTTAGTGTCAAACTTATCTACTTATATGTTTACATGGTGCATTTCCATTTTAGGAAGGCAATCTATTTTTTGCTTCTCGAGTTTGTTTTTTCTCGGTTGAATGCACATCTCAAGGCTCTAGAGTACCAAGTTAAACAAAACGGACCTACCTCTCAAGACCAACTCGATAAGCTCCCTAAATGAGATAAGACTACGAGGAAACAATTTCAAACAAAAGGGCTTTAATGAAACGGATATGAAACCAATTACTCTCGCTAGCCAAAAAAAAAAAGGCACTGTTTTGGGATGCGTGCAATCAAACTCTTGAAACATTGTATTTTTCATTCTTTTTAATACTTTGGTTGAATACACATTGCCCATGTGAGCGCTCTGTGTACTTGTGAGCTAGTACTACGGTGCTAGGCTTGTGTCATTGGCTCGTTGCACTTGAATCGCTGGGGGCTGGGGTCAAATATGGAAGAGAAGGCGTACGCTGCCCGGCCGAAGAGAAGCACCCAACAAACTTCACGTCGACACTGACACATGGGACCCAGCTGAGCTGCTTAGGCTCGAGAGGGCATCTCATGAACGTGTGTGAACTGTGACGAGCAGTGAGCATAAAAACCACAACTCCAAACGGTCATAGGCAGATCAGGGCGAGTTTATGTCAAGTTTTCTGGCAATCATGTTACAATAAGGCAATGACAACAACACCTAGGGGTATCGGGTGTAAAACACAGGCACAATCTAATCTCACGCTGCTGGAATACTGAAAATTATCCTTGGCGGATACATCAACACGCGGGCTCTCAGAATTCTCGGCTTCCAGCTTACAGGGCAGCAGTCCAACAGAGGCATGTGCCAGTCACCCAGATTTGAATAACAAGACGGCTTTAGCATCGATGTAGAAATACACGAAGAAGTTCGTCTCATGTGTCACGTATGAACCTGCAGGAGATGGAGAAAACGCATTAGCTGTCGCATATATATTGCATGCTAATACACTTGTTGCTTCAAATCATCGACATTCTTCAGGATGTGATGCTTGCAGAAGTATATGAATGATGAGTTGGAATCAGGTACAGTCAGAGACGAGCTAATTTACAATTAGTTATTGCTGGAATTTGAACAGTCAAAAGTTATTTCTTTTTACATGCTAATGAAAGGAAAGGGCCATATGATAATGGCCAAATGCTTACAAACCACCAACCTATTAATGTCAAATTGTAAAATTAAAATGGGAATTAAACTAGGGAGCGGATGTCAAAATCACACAGTTCAGATGCCCTGACAGTTTGACGCTATCATATACAATCTAAGCTTATCAAGACCAGAGAAACTGAACCCCCTGTGCGTTCTTGACCAAACCATTTTGTAACAACAAAACACAGTGGGACTGTGCCAGTGTTGTGGCCCCTTTAAACAGGTCCTTAACAAACCAAGGCCCAGGAGGAGAGAGAGTAAAGAAGGTGGCAGATAAACATAAACCAAGGCCAAGAGAATGTAGGGAAGGAGGGAGATAGAGTAAAGAAGGCAGCAGATAAACGTAAACCAAGGTCCCAAATGTACTGCGAGCAGTTTAACCAATCAAATCCTATGGATGCTAACTCTCATCTAATCAACTAATCCAATCTGCTAGTAGAAAAAGATCATATGATATTACATTCCCTACCTGACTTGGGAAGGAATCAATGGTAAGCTTTCTCACACACTTGTAGAGCCAAAGTAGAACCATGATATCATTTAAAAGTTTTATAGGTGTGATTTGGCAACTGATATTGTATCAATTAGGGTAGCATAAGTACTGAAGATACCACAAAAGTATAGAACTATAGATGAGATCAGTTGAATCCATAGACAGGTGGGCCAGTTAAAAGGCCTAGTTTCATGACACACCTGGCCCTTTAAGGGTGAGAGTAGTGTTAACAAATTGATCATGTGTGTTTGACTTGCATAACTCATAATGTAAGGAAAGGGGAAAATGTCATGTTTATTTGCTATGCAGATCAATTAAGAATGTTTGAGAAAATTTCTGGACACCGTAAAATAATTTGGTGCATCTGACATGAAATTAGATGATGGGTGGACATTCTGAAATACCACAAGCTATAGTGAAAAATGAAGCTATAAAGTATATAATGCTTTAAATGTAATAACTACAAAGAAAAATGGAAAAAATGTCCATATGAAGAATGGCGTAAGAAACGAAATTGCACTGGTATGTGATCAAAATTTTCTATAATAGTACAGGTTCATTGTTGTTCCATACATTCTTGGCGTGACTTTGAATCACAAAGTATCCGGGTTTGCAACATGCAAATAAAAAAAATCGTCAAGAAGCACATGAGAACTCAATGAAAAGGATACAGCACCTAGATCATTAAAAGACACCATTCTGTAGAGAACAGAGTAGAAAAATGCTGAATATTTGATGCCTTGATTGTTGCATTTATAAGGACTAATGATCCACATAATTGAAACCAAGAAGCACAACAAATCCTGTTTTATTAATGTTGGTCGAGCTAATCGCATTAAGATTGAAGTGGTCCTTAAACTTTCTGCAATGCACTAAAGCTAGTTGCAGAATTGGTGTTATAAACTAGTGATATGGCATGTGATGTTAGTCATTCAGATGGCAGGGCATATAATGTGAATGGCACTCACTTTTTGGGTGATATAGCATGCCTAGACAGCCGGGAAGCCTACAGAAAATACCTCATATTTGCATTACATCTCACTAAAGGACAGGCAAAGGTGGTAGTGACACTAGGATCAAGGACATAGCAAAATAAATAATATATCACTAATTAAGTAAAGTAAAGGCGCATCTTCAGAATCCAGGACTTCCAGTGCGATTCACTCAAATTTGGTTCTATACAAGAGAGGCTGAACAAAAAAAATGAAATATGTGAACTGACGAATGCAATAAATTGAAAAATAGCTGTGCTAAGTTGAATTTGTTAATAACAGGCATAACCTAATCTGTTGACAAGCTGGCTGGGCCAAGCTAGGAGACATACTTGCATTAGCTTTATATTCCAGATATTGAGCCCTGCAAGCTAGGAATCACTACTTTTGCATGCTTTATGGTCCAGCTTAACTTGAATTAACTGACATTCACAAGACAGCAAAACAATTTAATTCTTAGCCCTTGTTTATCATTATCCGAACCCATTTTGATTACACATAATACAAACTAGCCAAGAACCTCTTCAGAAATGTGCCAATGTGTCATCTAAAGGATAGATTAGGCAGCCATACATGGCATTCACTATCTGCCCCTTCCAAAACTAGGCATCATCCATCACTTCCTGGGCCATAGGGAATATACTCAGACCAAACACATTAACACGTATCAATCACATAAAGCCATTCCTCATGATAACGGCTACCGTGTTACAACAACTGATGTTGATCAACATTCTTTTACTTCTTCATTTTGCTATGATCATTTCCCTGCATCTACCATGCGCTCTTCAATCTCTCATTGATAAAAACACACGCTGAAACCAACCAAAGCACACAGCGCACCCGACACAAAGCTACATCCAAGAAGAAGGTGGGGGAGAGAGAGCATTACCGAAGTTGCGGCCGACGATGCAGTGCCAGGTTGGGCCGTGGTTCTTGTCGAATTCCTTCTTGATGTACTCGGCGATGTCCTTCTCCATGGTGTGCTTATCGAACGCCTAAAGAACCAATTTTTTTTCCCCCCGAAGACCAGGAAGCCAAGCCATCAGGATTCAGGAGGGCGCAAACCAAATCAAGAAATCCAAGAAGAGCACGGGGAAAGGAAGGGCGAAGAGAAGTCTAATACCACGCGGGCGATGTCGAAGGCCTCCTGCCGCATCTCCTCCTTCATGTCGGCGCTCTTGAGCTGGATCTTGTGCGCGGTCGCCGGCGACGAGGCGGCGGGCGGCGGGGAGCCCGCGGCGGCGCTCGGCTTGCGGTCCTCGGAGGAGGCCCTGAGCGCTAGCTGGGGGGCGCTCGCCGTCGCGGCCCCGCGCCTGGGCTCGTCGGACATTGCTGCTTGCTGGGAATCTCTCCGCCTCCTGCCACACCTGGCTTTGGGTGGAGTGGACAACTTCTCTTCTCTCCTCTCCTCTCCTCTTTTGAAAGGCGAGGGTGGTCGAGACCACCGGTGGTCTGATGATTTTGTGCCTGTGCGGGGCGAGGCCGTGGCGTGCCTGAACTGGGTCCAGGGCTCCGAAAAAGCACGGAGAAGATGCAGGAAGAAATTTATCTTGACTACCGTTGCTGGACTAATTTAATCTCTGAACTGAAATATCAGATTTGACCGGTCACCTAAGTATTGAATTAAACTGATCAATCTTTTGATCAGGTTTAAGGGGCTTTCACTAATGTAGATGCTGACATTGTGGTTTTGTCACACATAAAAACCACGTGGTTTGCCACATCATCCAATCTCTCTCCTTCCACGGCTCCACCTCTCTCCCCCATCTCTCTCCGGCAGTTTGGCCGTGGATGAGGGGGAGGCAGTAGTGGCAACCATGGTGGCCCGACCCAGCTCCACGTTGGTGGCGAGCGTTCCTCTCCTCCTCCTCCTCCTCCTCCTCTTCACCCTTTCTCTCTCCCCCGCCACCCACATCGGCGCCATCCTTCTCCCTCAGGGCAGGCCTCCTTTTCCCTAAGTACCACTTGCAAGCACTAGCCTCCTTCACCGAGATCAACCACATTTCCCAACTCCAGCAGCACGTTTGCCTCTACAAGAGAGGCGACGACGGCGGGAGAGGAAGAAAGGGAGAGCTCCAAAATGTTGTTGTGGCGAAGAGAACGGGGAAGGGCGGCCCCGGCGTCGGTGGGGAGAGAGGAGGTGGGTGTTGGCATCATTAAGGAGGGAGGTGGTCAGCACAGGCGCCCAACGAAGGTGGGAAGGTCGAGCTTGACAGCATCGCGATTGCGAAAGATCGTGTGGGGAGGACGGTGAAGCCGACGTCTATATGGAGGAGGAGCTTGCCTCCATCTCCTCCCCGCTGGAATGTGTGCCGCCTTGCATTGCGCTGTTTTCCATCCTCGGTAGCGCCCTGCTGAGATCATATGAGGGAGGCGGCGGCCGACTAGCTCCAGTAGGGAAGAGGGAGGTGGTTGGCGCCGATGTGTGTGCGTGAGAGAGAGATTTATAGAGGAGGGAGAGATGAAGAGAGAGGTAAAGTGAGGACAGGGAGAGAATTCCATGTGGCGGCCATGTGTAAAGCATGCCATTAAAAAATGCCACATCTGCATCCACATATATGTTCCAGACTCAGATTTGACTAGGGCTGGCAACAGGATCATTCCCTATCGGGGGAACCACTCCCTGTTTCCATCACCGAGAGCCTAAAATTTTCTTGCTACCGGTCCTCATTATTGATTTCAGGGATGAAATCTCCTCGTCCCCGTCCCCGCTTGAGGAATAGGACCTCAACAAGCACTTCGAACTCCCAATCAATTAAGGATAAACAATAAGGAAGATGTACCCGACTTGATGATGACATGTCCGCCGTCGCTTCACACCGCCACCGCTTATCCTTTGATGCAGCCATTGTTCCTGCTTGCGCCCGCATTATCGTCATCATCATCATCATCATGTATGAGGTATTGAAGTTTTATTAACTTGTACAACGGGTTTGATAAAATCATGCCTACACTAGGCATCCGATGTGTTAAACAAAATGTCACATGTTTGAAACTAAAAGTTGCACCAAATGGCAAAAAAAATGTTGCAGTAATCAACTATGGTACTAAATCAAACGATGTTCTAGTCTGTTAAACCAGAATGTTGCAATATTTCAAATGTGGAATAAAAATAATGCAACATTTTCTAACAAGTGGGACAAAAACAAAATTGTTGCTCAGGTACAGCACTTTTCAACAATATTGAAAAATAAACACTGCAACATAAAAAAGTAATCACTACAACATTAAAAGTAGATGTTGTCACAATTAAATGAGAGCATTGAAATCATTCGAATGAAAGTAATGAATATTTGAATTAGAGCACTACAACAATTGATTAGAGCACTGAAACATTCAGACAAAAACACGAAACATTCGAGTGAACACAATGAAACATTTGATGATTTAAGCTAAAACACTACCAACATTGAAAAATAGTTTCCGTAACAACTGAATTAGAGCCAAACATTTTTAATTAAGACGCTGCAAAATTTAAAAGTAGCTGCTACAACAATAGAATTAGAGCACTGAAATATTCAAGTGAAAGTACTGAAATGTTTGAATTAGAGTACTGAAACATCGAAAAATAATTGATGTAACATTTTAATGAAAGAACTGCATCATTTGAATTAATTACTGAAACATCAAAAATTAGTTGATTTTGAATTAGAGCATACAACATTTAAATGAAAGCATCATAACATTTGAACGAAACATTGCATCAACATCTAAGGGAAGTAGAATGTTCTAGAAAGGCAAATTAAATGTTGCATAATAGCAAATGAAATGTTACAGTACTCACATGAAAATGTTTTAAGATAAAATTTAAAAATCACCTTCTTCCCTAAATCCAACCATCTTCTCCCAAATATGGTCATCTCCTTCAAATCCCATCCATCTTTTTCCCCAAATCTGAAACCTAAAAATTGGAACGACATGGAAAAAAACTTCTGAGACTTGAATTTGTTCCTGAATATTATGCCGATGATTTATTAACAAACTTCAATGCTTATAACAAGCGAGTAAAACTGTTAAAAAGATATTATCATGAATAGTGAACTTGTTTGTTACGTTGTGGTTTAGAAAAATTTGTGGGCTTAACAAGGATAGTAAGGATATTGTTGTTAATGAAACATATAACTCTCTTTCACAATTGCTTCATTGTTCCTGTAAATCTTAAATTATGTTTGCAAATAAATCTTTAAATGAACTATTAACTTCACTTGAGGCGACCGTTGTTGCACCTCCTCTTATAGATAACATAATGCAAAAAATAAGCATCATCAAGACGGCAATGATTAAAGTAGGAATAAAGAGAAGAAAGTGATTAGTGATGTCTCATGTGTAACCGAAGGGATAAGTACACCTACGACGGTGGATGAGAATTTAGAAGGTAATATAAAATGTGTCATCTTTGCACAAGGTGAAAACAATTTTGATATGCTGAAATTATCCACTACTTATGCTGTTGTAAAGCAACAATTAGTGTTACCACATGATGATTTTCTTTTGTTACAGTAAGATTTACCTGCTATCTCTTATGATAAAGAAAAAGTATGTGTTAATTCTTCATTTATACCCATGTCACAACTAGTGAATAAACATGTTACATTTGCTACTAAACCATACGCTTTTGCTGAAAAAACATGTTGTTCACCATGCAAGTAAAAAAGATGAGAAATTTTTTTTGTCTTCTTTAGATACTTTAGGTTATATTGAGTTTAATGTTTAGTGTGATCTAAATAGTATAAAGGAGAAACTTTTTTATATTCTTATTTGCCATGATTATCGCGAAATACTTTTCATATTTTTGTAAAACATAGTGACAAAGCAGAGCATATAGTGCATCGTGTTTATATTTGCTCAAATTCAAAACCATCATTTTCTATGCAACAATGTGATCGATCTATGATAAGTACTTTCAGTTTTGATCTCCATTTACAAGATAGTTTTCAAGAAATGAAGTACTTAGATGTTAATGATTTTTGTTCCAATCATTTTATTATAAAAGATGTGCATATTGATTTGCTCCATATTGCTACTAACATTTTGCAGGAAATTATGATGGAGTCGAGGATGACCACAATTTAAAAAAGGGAGAATGATAAAACCATGTTTGGCATGAATATGGTCAAGGCTATTTCTACTATGATGCTTTTATCTACATGGCTTTAACGACATACACCTTGGAAAGGACGATCACATAACTGGCCTTCTTGGTTTTCGAATTTGGTGTCATCATTTACATCAATTTGGCCACCACCATTATCGCCTCCCGTACGTGATAGAATATTTAAGAAAGACGTATCTCCACATCTACGACGTTTACAACTTCTACATGCCACGTCGCTGAAAGAAAGGCTTAAAAGAAAACTCAACTACAAGCCCAACTCGAATTATACTCCAGTTCAACCATCAATGCACATCTGCAATCAAACGGACGCCCAGACCGCATACGAACTCCGTTTTGTACGTTCTTGGTATCCACGGAGAGCCCACGACGAGATATTTCCAACAAATACGTCCTCACCTTAAAATTCGTTTCGAAATCAACAAAAAATTGCAAAACAAGTGGCGACACTTTTTCAGTCCGAGTCAAACTCTAGTCAAAGTAGACTTAGTGTTTGCAATTTGTGTTGTATTAGGTCTGCTATGCTATGGCCGACCCCCTCCTACTTCAATAGTATAAATAACCATCCAAACCCTCATCTAGAACTTGGGTTTTGATTACTTATATTTAGCCTTTGTTTACATACCGGTATTCTCGCGTGTCTATTAGAGCGCCTATTTTATTGGTACAGAACCGTACCAAATTGCGAGTTGATTTTTTCATCTTGTTCTTTCTATTCCTTTGATAGGATGAAGGATCTTCGTGGTTAGATTGGTCGCGCTTTGGCGAGGTAAATAACCATTTAGAGTTGGTGCATCGGTCACGAAGGCGCAACATGCTAGACGGTTGTAGTCGGGCCACTAATATCGATTCCTATCAAATCGTAGTTATTCTCATCTCATCGAAAGATTGGGACCCCTGGCCACTTCCGCCACCGCCCTCATGAACCCACCCAATCGCCGGGACGCTACCTCCCCCCGACCCTCCATCTAAGCTCAGGGAGCACTGCCCCGAACCCTAATCCCTTACCCAGGCGATGCCGACGACCGGAGACGAGGAAGATGGCAGCGGAGCTTCCTTAAACGAAGCGATGGCCCACAGGTACATGTGCTCCCCTCCCTTTATCATCCCCTTCAAATCGCCTGCAATGGAGAAGAATGGGACAGTCGTGTGGGCGGGTGAAAAAAATGCTAGATAATATCCCTATTGAGAATATCTAAATTCATTTTTTTTCGAAGAGAACATATTGGCCCACAGGCAGGCATGCAGCCTCGCGCGAATATTTATCACTTTTCCGAGCTTCCGGCGGGGGTGGGGTCGCCGCGCCGCCGATCGTGGCGAACTCCGGCGGCATGGCGACCCGGAGACCGAGAGCAGCATGCGGCGCTGGAGGTAAGCCGGCAACCCTTCTCCTCCCCTAGTGCGTCCCACTATTTATCTGTGCAAATTCGGTCGCAGCCTAGACGAATTGGCGTTGCTCGCTCCTGATTTGCTTCTCAAAAGAAGGGGGAAAATGCTTCGCTCGTAACCCTGCTGCAGATTTTTGCACTCATAGTTTAGTAATAAGCGTCTCCGATTTCGGTCATTCTGTGGACGAGAAAGCAATGCAACGCTATTGCCCAACGTCAGTAGTAAGCTGATGAATTCTCAGCTTGTAAACTTCTACTACGGATTAGATAGGCAGCGTGACTTAAGTTGTGGTGAATCAATGAAATCTTAAGTGTAATCTGAATTTAGTGGATAATCTGGTTTTGAAACATAAAATTGGGAGGCGGAAGATGCAATAAATACATTTTAGTATTTAACATTGGCACACGCGATTAATTTTTTGAAGAACATCATGCATCACAACTTCACAGTGCAGTAGGCGCAATTTCTCCATTTTAAAACAAAGCAAATTTATACAAGGAACTGCCATAGAATTACACCAAGCTGGGAAGCTTCTCATCTTCACAAAGAGGACATGGGCATACGGATCCCGGTTCAATCATTTGGTCATAGCGCATTCCATTTACAGTAGCTCCCTTTTATACAATACAAATTATCTCCATTTTAATCGGCCATGCCATAAAAAGATTGTGGCACCATTAGAAGAGCAAGAAATAACAATGTTATCCTTACGAAGCAATGAAGGGTAATTTCCCAATCAAGATTGCATGGATGATCCCAAAATGAGGCGTATAAGAACTCTATGGAAGCAGAAATATGCATCTAGCCAATAGTCTAGATTAGTATATAGGAAAAATATCACTGTTGCCATTATAACTCACTCCTGATCGTGCTTGCTATTTTTCGATGCCCTCACTCAGCAATGCCAGTTCAACCGTCTATCTCTCTCAAACATGCTATTATGAGGACTTACGGGAAAAATACAAGACAAATATGTCGAGAAATACGGACTGACAGATGGGTGTCATACCCTCAATCATCTTCTTCCTCAATCCTTCTCCCCTCCATCTCTCTCTCTCTCTCTCCCCCCTCGACGAGCTCGGCCGCCGCACCTCCCCGGCGGCGACCTCCCCCCAGCACCCTCCCCAGCGGCGACCTCCCCGGTGGCGGAGGAGGAGCAAGGCGCGCGGTGGCGGCGGAGGTGCGGCGGCGGGGCAAGGCGCGCGGAGGCGGGCAAGGCGGGCTGCGGGGCGAGGCACGCGGCGGAGGAGCTCGCGTGGCGGCAGAGCTCACCGCACCACCACTCCACGTCGCCGGAGCCGAAGAAGACGAAGCCCTTGCCGCCATTTCCGTGGAGCTCGAGCCCTGGGAGCTTGTCTCCGAGCTCTGTCTCCTCCTCCTCTCCGTTTTCCCCAACTTTCCGTGCCGACCGTCGCCGGAAACCACCCCGCCGTCGACGCCTTCTCCGGCCACGCCGCCATCTCCGATTCGTCGCCGAGGGTAAGGAATTGGAGCCCTCTCCTCCTTCCCCTAGCACCTCCCCTACCCCGCGACGCCCCTCCACCCGTTCGCCGTCGCTGCCGCACCGCCGGCGAGCCGGGCGCCGTTGCTCCGCCGCCGCGCCTGTTGCGGGCCGTCGGGCCGCCGCAGCTCGGCCCCGCGCCCCCTGCCGCCACCGCCATCGCATTCGCCGCGCCGCCGCGGTCCCGCGATGCCGCCGGCGTGGTCTGGCCGAGCCCCGCCGCTCCTTCCTTGCTTTGTCCGGAGAGAGAGAGGAGAAGGATTGAGGAAGAAGATGATTGAGGGTATGACAGGTGGGACCCACCTGTCAGCCCGTATTTCTCAGCGTATTTGTCTTCTATTCTCCCCGTAAGTCCTCGTAATGGCACGTTTGAGAGATGGACGGTTAAAATGGAATTGCTGAGTGAGGGCATCGAAAAATGGCAAACGCGGTCAGGGGGTGAGTTATAATGGCAACAGTGATATTTTCCCTAGTATATATTATCATCAACAGGAGTAAACCAACCAATCCATGAGGCTACGGATAGATCATAGCTGGTATATTATGTTGAGATGACTTGGTGAAGTACAAATTACTGGACATGTTGTGCATGTGGGTTTCATGCTTGCTAGTTAGATGAGACCCCTTAGTTGCATACTTGCAGTATTACTTTTTTTTAAAAAAAAAGAAGAGAAAAGGTTAAGAACATACAGAACAACGTAGCAAACTGATCTTGGCTACTGGGAAGTGGGAACACATATACTGGCATTTATTACATTTCTTTAGACAAAAAACGTATGTGATTATTATGTAATGCCTTATTCCTTGTCCTGCGGTAAACAGAAAGGGGATGAACAAGCTGTTGTCGAGCGTGTTGCAGGGAGCACAAGGGATAATGAGAAAGGACTCGTTAACCTTTAAGCACATGATTCTTTGTTGATTTATGGGTACTCTCTAACGGGGTCCTCATATATTTTACAAACAACGCAAATCTATTCTACCTTAAGGGATTACTAGCTTGTAACCGGACTGACTCAATAAAGAACATGTTGTAGTCCTTACTCCATTACTTAAGACTCCCCCTGCTGCTGCAACCTGTCTTGAGTTGTCACGCCTATGCTGCCTTTGGTAATTTCTTCATACAGAAGGACTCCAGAATAATTGTCACTATTGTATGGCGCATAGTAGAGAGGACAGATATATGAAGCCAGCAAACATGCCTCCTATTGTAGCACCCTCTTCCTCTTCTTTTTCACAGAAATTACCCTCTTCCTCTCAAGGCAGCCTTTCATCACATTTGCCACGTCTTGAGCATTCACCACAGCACAATTCCTTATGTAGCTGTAATAGGGTAGTATAGGAGATTGCCACAATAGCAAATCAACCTTCTCATCTTCAGAAGGGATGGTGCTTCCAGCTCCAGTCATTAGGTCATACAATGTGAACTTTGGGAGTTCCCTTTTATCCAAAACGCGTCTTTTGCATCTACTATGTGATATAAAGAGAGCATCCTTGAAGGATCCACAGAAGTATACACAAATATATACTGGACAATTCTTCCAAGAGAGATGGCAGAAATGCCCCCCAAAGAGGGTATAGTGCAGTTGTGACAATTCCTTGGTCATCTTCAGTACATGGCGCCAGAAATATTCATTTATGTTAGTTCGTAGCAGCCTAGCAAGTACATTCGCGCCAATAAGGGAACCTTTCATTTCTTCTGCTATATTGGTAGCTATAGATGCTAGCTCTGGATGCTGATCATGTGGGTTCACGCTCCCAAATGCAAGGACTTTAAAGAAGTAGCAGAACTCGTACTGACGCAGCCTCTTCAGCTCAAGGGCTTTAACTGTACCAAGATTTGCAGCCTGTTTCACTCTGCTGACGATTATTATCTTGCTGTCACTGTTCTTTTGGCAAGCAGAAGAATAAAACCTCTTCCATGCATCCTCATTCACATGGAGGGAAAAGTCGATCACAATCAATGATCTCCCACTACAACATCCAATAGGATGGCCACTATCTAGATCATCACCTGTTAAGTGCTGAACATGGGAGAAATGCTTCTGAACCTTCTCATCTTTGCAGACGTGCTCAACCAGAGTTCTTTTGCCGACTTCACAAGGGCCAATGATGGGAAGAACAGCCAAAGCAAGGCAAGGTTTCAGCAAGAAGTCTGTGACGTACTCTTTCTCCATTTGCCGACCAAACATGCAGCTCTCCATGAACAAGTAGGCACTGTAAGGCTGATGAACAATGCGAGGGCAATCCATCAAGAAGACAACAAACTCCTTCATGCCACCAATTGCATCTTCCAATCTCTGCAGTATCCTCTGCAGTTTGTTCAAGGCGAAGGACTGGCCCACCTGAACTTTCCTGCTCCTGAATGTGTCGAGCATGTAGTAGCCCCGGTACATGTCCTTCCTGAGCTCCCTGAGCTGCAGGAGCATCCTTTGGTTGGTGATGTGGCGCCCCTCGGCCTCCTCGACGATGGTGTGAGCTCGGAGGAGCAGCGGCTGCAGCCTTGCCAGTTTCTCCGCGGTGGCCTGCTCTTGGTACCTCGCAACAAGGAACGAGACGAGCCGGCCGAAGAGATCGCCGGCCACTGCAGATAGCAAGGCGTCCATTGCCTGCCTACGCCCTCGAGACAGCACAACTGTGTGCAGCTGACGGTGGACAAGAAACTGGAGCTTGTAGCGGTGAAAATGCCACTTTAAAGAGGTGGCTTTGTCAAAATGTTACTCTGCCCCTATATATCATGGGCATAGATGATCCCATATACCATTGAGATACGAGTGATATTTTAACGAAGTCACGGTGATATTTTGACAATTTTTTCGCAGTAGGGGTGCCTGCTGAGTTGCCTGAATCTGGGATTGGTTCCAGTCTCTTGTCTGGTCCAAAGTCAGGGGTCAGTGCCCAAGATGCCACGGCGATAAATCTGGCCATTCAAGTTACGAATTACGATACTCTGTACAGGTTGGTTGCTGTCTTACTATTACACCGTATGGTGTGTAGATATGCAGACCATTCAGTTGCTTCTATAGTCCACGGCTCCAAAGCAACCGAGCAGAGATTGTCGAAGAAGGCGGAAAGCTACTGTCACCATATCTTCACTGCTAAGCACCCGTTAATAGCCTTTTTTTCGCTACTGGAAATTTTCCAAGAGAACAGGCAATCTCATCGTCTTACCATCTTTTTCGCATCTAACGACTTAATAATTTTGGCATAGAATCAGACTTCGACTTCCCAATAAATTTAGTCAGACTTTATCCATAAGACCATCTCCAATGATGAAGTTAATAACTTGTTATACGGAATGAACATGTCATCTATAGTTTGCATTTTGCAATAATAATGTATGCAATGGACTAACAAGAGTACTGTCTTGTGGAACATATAAGTTTATATATAAGTTTATATGTAATAGTGTGTATACATCTTATAATCTGCTATAGACTAATTCTTAGCTAAGAGCCATCTCTCTCCCTTCTCCACATGTAGAAAAATGAGTTGAAATCCTTGTACCCTCTTCAGTGGTGGACCCAGGATTTTGATAGGACCCGGGCCAACTACCGGCAATTCTAATTAGTAGGCCAAACTAGAAAATATTTTTATGATAATGTAAAATGAAAAGTTGTTCAATCACACAGCTCAATTTGTCTAATCGAAAAGTAACAAAGAAATTAAAATAAAGATTGCTAATCTAAATGATATAGTACCTTTCTAAGACAGATTTGCTTCTTCCAAGCCCATATCTTCATCAATAGTAGTGGTAGATCTCAAACCTAGAAATTAAAATAAAAAATCAATATTAACGACATGAAATGGACAAATAAACAAGTTAATAGTAAAAAAACATCCTCACTGCCATTTAGTTAAATCACTCTGAATCATAGTTGAAATGTATGCGAATTAAGATCAATCCATAAGCTTCTACGGCACTAATCAGAAAATAAGCCTTCTCAGGAGACTTATGCGAATACAGCCCATCCTCAAGCAAAGCATTGTTGTTAATTAGTAGCAAAGCGATGTTGGCGAATGCGCATGCTCAAGATTCTCCAGCATTAATCAGAAACAAGCTGGGTATCGAAGTTATTGCGAATGCGGCCCGGGTGGCCCTAGGCCTGGGTCCGCCCCTGTCCCCTGTGATACTCAAACCTGTTACCTCTGATACTCAAACTGGTACTCGATGATGTCTCGAATAATCAACTTGATACATCTAAATAACTTCGATACCCAGCCTGATACATGATGATATCCCCTCGATACTCATCCCGAAACGCTCTGATACTTGATAATACCTCAAATATTCGACCCGATACCTCTAACTCGATAACTTTGATACCCAACCTGATACATGACGATAACCCCCTCGATACTCACCCCAAAATCCACCCGATACCTCTGACGTGATAATTTCGATACTTAACCCGATGCATGATGATAGCCCCCTTGATACTCATTATGAAACCCCCTGATAATTGATGATACTTCGAATACTAAATCTGATATCTTTGATGTGATAACTTCGATACTCAATCCGATGCATGGTGATAGTCCTCTTGGTACTCATTCCGTAACATCTGATACTAGATGATATCCAACCCCTATTGCTACGTTCCTAGCCTCCTAGGCCTTGAGGCCCATCCGTAACTCGCATCATACAACCTTGGTCTGAAGGATAGATCGATGCCATGCATGACTAACCATTCTTTTGTTAATTGCGATGGCTAATCTGATCCATTCTTATCCAGAATGATGATGGAGGAGCGCACACATGAAGACAGCATGCATGCAAGCTAACACGCATGCAGTGCCGGAGTGCACGAGAAGACAGGGACGTGCGCGAGCGTGGATACGCACAAGAAGACGCACTTCTGACAATAACGGACAGGAAGGCAGAACACGAACATGAACACGAACACGCAAGGCGAACTAACACGAGGATGTGTGCGGCTGCGTTTTTTGGTTGGCTATCCCGTTCAAATACGATCGAAACGGTACAAGATATTTGATAAGAGGGTTTGAAGAACCTAAAAATTTGTTCAAATTAGTTTTAGGAGCTTTGAGAAGAACCATCAACAGCCTCATAAAAATTGTCACAAAAATTGCTAGAGTGTGACCGCATTTGGTTTGTAAAAAAACAATAAATTTCTAATGTTAGTTCTAAATTAAAATTTAAGGTGAAAAAAACAAGGGAGCGACTACAGCACGGTATCCCGTCCGCAGCCCTACGTACGGGACAGGATACCGACAAAAGACAAACGCGGCTACATTAGGCCTTTCTACGCGCACGGACGTTCCCACCAGCTTCCTTCCTTTCCACGCGCGTGCATGCATTTAGCTAGTCTTACACCAGTTAATTAATGCGTGCGTGCGTGCGTGCTGAAATTGATTTTTTTTTCTTTTTTCCTGTTTTAAAACACACAAACACCATGCAACACAAAACAAAATAAGTAAAATTAATCTAAAGCTAAGATCTAACTTCCTAATTTTTTTTATAATTTTAAAATTACTTTTTTTATCCGAAAGTATCAATATAAGTATCATATAAAAATTGACGCTGCTCCGTCCCGATCCGAAGGAACGGACCAGGAAAATGACAAAAGCGGGCAGTCAGCCATGTTCTTTTCAGCGTAAAGTTGAGTAAAGTTTTACTATAGCAATAATTGATAGTCCTCAAAAAGTGGCCTAAAAGTTCTAAAATGTTAATTAAAAAATAGTTTTACAATCTAGAGAAGAACTACTAAAAGCCACAAAAAAATATTTCAAATTACTACAACATATAAGCTATATAAAAATAACAAAATTTGCTACAGTAAAACTCAACTCAACTTTACGCATTCCACGTTTTGCATCAGGCGGGCTTGGAGCTGTTTTTTGTTTCTAAAGTAGGTATCTTGTTGAGTATCAAAGAGGTATTAGGTTTATTATTATAGTAGGTCTGAGTGTTCGAGTAACGGTGGCATCAGGTTGGTGGTATTGTCTAGTTTCATGGTAGCATTGAGGTATCGAAAAAAGGTGTCATATAACACAAAGTATCGGTCTGTGTGTCGAGTATCAGTTGTATCATGTTGGTGATATCATCGAGTTTCATGGTATCATTAATTGAGGTATTGAAAAAAGGTATCATATATAACAAATAAAAGTATCAGGTTTGGGTGTCAAGTATCGGTGGTATTGTCAATTATCGGAGGTACCATCAATTATTGGGGTCAAAAAAATCAAGTATCAGATCAGAAGTATCGTCTAGTATCAATAAAAAAATCAAGTATCAGATCAGTAGTATCATCGAGTATCGGGTAAAGAATAACGAGTTTAGTGTCGGGTCGTGTGTATCATGTCAGGGTATCATGGAAAATAGGTATCATTCAGGTATCGGGAAAAAAGGTATCATAAGGGTATCATATATCACAAAACACAAAAAATAATATCGGGTCAGGGGTGTCGAGTATTGTTGGTATCAAATTGGTGGTATCATTAAGTTCCATGGAAAAATTGAGGTATCGGGAAAAAAAGGTATCATAAAGGGGTATGATATATCAAAAACAAAGTATCGGGTCTGGATGTTGAGTATCGATGGTATCAGGTTAGTGGTATCGTCAAGTTTCATGGTATCATTGAGGTATATCTCAAACAAAAAGTATCGGTACGAGGTGTCGAGTATCAGTGGTATCAGGTTGGTGGTATTGTCGATTATTGGAGGTATAATTGATTATCAGGTCAAAAAATCAAGTATCGGATCAGAAGTATCGATTAAGAAAAATCAAGTATTGGATCAAAAGTATCATCGAGTATTAGGTCAAGAATATCAGGTTTGGTGTCGGGTCGGGTGTATCATGTCATGGTATCGGATCGAGAGTATCATGTCAAGGTATCGGGGCGAGAGTATCGAGTTGGTATCATGTTGCGGGATCGCCGGTCAAGAGTATCCGAGCATTGGAGGTATCGAGTAAAAATGGTTGAGTATCATAGGGCATCAAGTTTAGTATCATGGGGGTTTCATTCATGTATTGCATTGTCAGGGTCATAGTATCAAAGTATCAAGCTAGTGATATCATTGAGTATTATAGTATCATCTCATAGGGTATCGGATCGAGAGTATCATGTCGAGGTATCGGGTTTGGCATCGATCGAGGTATCATGTCGGGGTATCGGAACCAGAATATCGGATTTGGCATCGGGTCAGGATATCATGTCAGGGTAATAAGTTGAGAGTATCGGGTCATGGGTATCGGATTTGGCATCAGGGTTGGGATATCATGTCATGGTACTAGGTTGAGAGTATCGGATCATGGGTATCGGGTTTGTCATTGGTTGAGGTGTCATGTCGAAGGTATCGGAAAAAAAGAGCATCATATATCACAAAAAAAGTATCGGGTTTCGGTGTTGAGTATCTGGGGTATCAGGTTGGTGATATCGTCGAGTTTTATAGTATTATTGAGGTATCACAAAAAAGGTATCACATATCACAAACAAAGCATCGGGTCTAGGTGTTGAGTATCGATGAGCAAAACAAAAAATCTTGAATTTAAATAAATTATAATTTTTTGTGTCAAAAGTATTCACATGAAATAAAAAATAAAAAATGTCAATATGAAAACAACGTTAAAAAATAACCATATGATACTAGAGAAAATATTCAGTGCACAAGACTTCTCAGTACACAAGTGCAAAAAACGAATCTCAGCCCTTCATCTTAAATCCAACGGTATGCCATCTTCTCCTACACCCAACTATGCATAAGATTTCAGCTGACACATTCACTTTATACACCCAACTGTGCAGGCTCCAGTAGAAGAACAGAGCAGAGTGTACCGTTGGATTTAAGATGAAGGGCTGAGATTCGTTTTTTGCACTTGTGCACTGAAAAGTCTTGTGCACTGAATATTTTCCCCATGATACTAACTTCTAACTAGTACGGCTGTGCATGCAAGAAAAAAAATGTGTGCATCGGACACGTGCACATAGGCAAACGGATCACAAATGAACGTATAATACTATTTCCTTAATTTATACATGCATGCATGCAAACAGATAAAAAATCAATCATTTGCATTGAAGATGCATTACGTGTGTGAAAAAAAGAACAGGCGGCGGAGGTAACGCAAAACAGCCGCACGACAGGGTTTCCACGGACGCTGAGATCGGACGGCCGCAACTTATCCCGTCGCAAATCAGCCAGGACGGGATACCGTGCGGAAGAATTTCTCAAAAAACAAAGCCATTAATAAAGGGTAGGTAGTAAAACAGATACCAAGTGTACACGAGCTAATTGAATTTCTAGTAAACAGGAACATGAATTAAGGATTTCAATGTCTGGACGGCAATGCATCAGATAATCCAGAACGCAATGAATTCAGATCATTAAATCCATATTGATCAAGCATGATCGAGCCATCAGAACAAATAATCTGATAGTCAAAACAGGTTGAAATGAGATCAAGACACATGGTAGGAATAGTATTGAAACAGAAAAGACTACAGATATTCTGTAAGCGTTTTTCTCTATCCTATCCCAAGTGATCGTAATTCACCTCCAACAGAAAGGAAAAAAGCAGTACTTACATGTGCTTTCATTATCCAGAGACCTATACCAACTACTACGATTTTCATCAGCAAGAATTAACCAGGAAGTCTATCCTGCACAGCCCATAGAGAATGATTTGCTTTATCCAGTTTTCACGGTAAGATGAAAATCAACCGCTGATGTTGCCAAGCCAGAACAGAGCTGGGAACTGCACAACTGCCAGGAAGAGCAGGAAATAGTGGTTTCGGCTCGGGTGTCGCTCATAGCTCCTTGGCCCACCCAGAAGAACTCTCTTCATGGTCTTCACAAGGAACACTCCAGTGCACATACAGAAGAATGCCATGATGAAATAGTACAAAACACTCCAGAAGATGCGGGCCAGCATTGCAAGAGATGTACCGGCAAATCCATAACCAGCATATGCTACGATATCCAGCAATGGAGCTTCACCGCTGCCAAGGGAGTACAGCAAACCTTTGATGAGGATGACTTGAAGAAACCAGCCGAGTAGTCCTTTTGTGAATTGTAGGGTCAGCGCTTCAGGGGTAAACCTGAATCACAGAATGATATGCTTCAAGATGAATTAATCTTGTAAAATGCAGCGGCTAACAAAACCTCAACTCTACTTTCAGATAGAACACATGAAGTGGTGCACATTGTATTTACCTTCCAAGAACTCCCAAGGCATATCCAGCAATTACAATGTAGGTGCCAAAAGCCATCAAAGGGATATACAGGTCTGGTGCATTGATGTCCTGAATTGGAGGTTTGTAGGATAACCTTCCTCCCACTGGTTCAGTTATTCTTGTCCAGTGTCCCTTAAAGAGCACAATAAAGGTAGTGAGGCATGTTAAGAAACTTCACAGTATGCAAATCTTGCAAAAGAACAATAATTTTCAATCTCTTACCCTATGTAAGAAAGGGAACAAGATGACCTTCAGTTTGTTCCTCACATACTGGCTGTTGACTTGAAAGTAGTATTGAGGGTCGGACAGATATTGAGTAATCTGAAATAATTGAATAAGGTTTACTGGCTTAGATTCTCTCATTCATAGATATCACATGTAGATACTGATAAAAGGAATCTTGTATAAAAACTTACATTGCTCTGCATAAACTCAGAACTTGAACCCAAAAACTTCTCCCCATATGCTCCTAGTCCAGTACGGATAATCCCAGGTCCAGCACCATAAAAGGCACTTTCAAAAGGATTTGGTTGGGAGTTTGTAGGTCTACCAGCCAAGCTTCCAAGATCACTATTCATTGCTGCCATATGTTACTGAAATTGGCAAGTGAACAAAACAGCAGTCAGAGAACAATGCATTCACAATAAAATAACCCAAAAAACTCACTCCAAAGTGTTGATGTTTTGAAACAAATTAAATTCATGAATAACAAAACATCAGATACCGAACTCATTGATGATAGATAGGGGAAACATCAGAAACAAACCATATATGAGTAACTTCCATGAAAAAATCAGTCCTTCCAAGAGAAAGTGGTGATGCCAATGTATATATCATAGAACTATTATGTCCATGGAAACAAAGAGAGCCAGGCAATACACTTATACACATCAATGACATCATTGCATCTTACCTTGAATGGTGCAGCCTATTTACTGTAGGAGAAACATTGGCATGTATATGACATAACTAGCGCTATCAAAATAACATGTGTTTCAATTTTATGGAAATCAAATTTTCTTGGTCAGAGAAGAAGAAACTTTTGGCCTACACCAATTACTGTGGTCTTGATTTGAGGCCATTCTATAATCTTGATCTGTATAATAAACAACAAAAACCTTTCAATACAGCTGTAAATTATTATGGGCACTGCTATTCAGAACACATTCTAAAATGAAACTGAAAGGTGCAGGGCAGGGGCAGGTAGCATGGAACAATTAGCAACAGTGATCTAGTACCACATTAAAAAAAAACGCAAAATGTCTACAACCTAACATAACAGGTCATGCAACTTCGCCACCTTTTAGGGGCTATATCGCTATACAGCACTTGCATGCCTATGACAATAGGACACTCCCCTCTTTAAGGATCCATTTGGGAAAAGAACCAAAAGCACTCCCTAGTCCCTACATTGTTTTTTTAAATCCCATCAGATTTTAGAAAAGCCTGTTTTCTTGAAAATTGTAATCCTTCCTCAGTTCCCCCAAATCCTTACACCTTACTTAGCCCCCACAACATCAGCAAAATGCTAGTAGCCATTATTCACTTCAGCCCACCAGAACACAAGCATCAAAATCTTCCTCTTGCTCCCCTTATAGACAATCTATGCAGTTTCACACACTACACCCTCACCGACCTAGTCACTCACACATGGACACAATCATTCATATGTGTTCTCCCTACAGTTCTGCATGATTTGGGCCTTGTTGCATCACCATCCTACCTTGGTGCGACCTTGCAGCGGTGTCAAGTCTTTTCAACCCTAGTGTCCCTGTGAAATGCCATACGATAAGCCTTGGATCACGGCTTTCCCTGTGGCCACATCCTAACCTCCAAGCACAGCAGCTCAGTAAGCTTCATATTAATTTGCTATACATGGTTTTGGTCAATTTTAATGTTCCTATTATTAATTGTTATCGTGAACTACTAAATCATCCAGGGCTCCCCAATCTTCAGTACATCTGATCCTCATCAAATCTGCAAACACTAACTCAAAACTTATTACCCCAAGAAACAAACATGATAATCCAGAACTTTTTTGAAACATCATTGCAAGGCATCAAATGCAGCATACATTGGTTCTTATATGACCACTGGGCGTGAGGAGTAAAAATCCTTTTTTTTTAAAATTTTTTCTTACAAATTAGATTTGTTTCGTACATTACATTTATCTATGAGAAAATCCGGGGGTCAGAATTCCTTATAATTCAAAAGTCCCAAATGATCCGAGGGGGCGGAAAGAGAGGGATTCGAACCCTCGGTACAAAAAAATTGTACAACGGATTAGCAATCCTATCATATCATATAGAGTCTAATTTTGGTTTTGCCAGGCTGTGGTCGCGCTAGAACAGCGAAGGCCTGTGGTGCTATGTGCCCCGGATGGAAGATAACGCGCGTGGACAATAAGTCAGCGATACGCTTTGTTGCATATCTTAAAATATATCATAGATGCTCTAATGTCAAAAATAGGGGGATGTCACAAAGTACAAGTGGGGGTGATGAATTTTGGAGGGTGCGGCGAGAGGTCCTCTGGCAAGAATTGAGTAGACAGGTGAAGGGCGAAAGCTTGATGAATATAAAAATTCTTGAAATATATGAAAAAACGTTGCAAATTCGCAAACTCTGATCAAACAACAAGCGTGCAAGAGACACCAAGAGATCTGAGCAGCATTAATTCATATGTATCGAGAACAGGATCTGAAACTACACAACAAGTGCACAAGAGACACCAAGAGATCTAATCTGAGCAGCATTAATTCATACATATCGAGAATGGGATCTGAAACTACACACCACAAGATTCACTCACCCTAACAAATTCATTTCCCCTTTTCTTAAAGAATACGAGAGGAAAGCAGAAAAGGAGAAGGGAAATAGAAAGAGAAGATATTAGACCTCTGGATCTTAAAATGTTGGAAGGAAAAATGTGCAAAGCTTGTTGCTCTTCTTCTCAGGTGGTGCTGCTCTTCGAGTTCCTCTTGGCTTGAAAACCAAGTCTCCTGGAGATTTGCTCATCCACAACTAGCAGTTTGGACATACCGAAAGAAGATGGGTTATTTGCAGTTGAGTCACTAGCGGTTTACACTTCTTCCAAATCTCATTCTAGTTCAGTTTTTTAAAGATTTTTTTTCCATTTTACAAGGCAACAATTTATATCAGTCTCTTAGTGGCTAGTGCTATAACCTATATATGTTATGAACTCTGATCACTTCTATATTGATATCAGGTATGTATTGGTACCTTAAATCAATTATACTTTTGTTCCAATAATTCCTGGAAAACGTTGTAACACCCTAGCCCAAATTCTCTTAAAGCCTAGCCCACCTACGGGGCTGGGCCACATCTGCATAGCACTTCTCTTGGGCTTTCGGCCTCGCTTCACCCAAAAGGATTACCGGGGTGCTATATTTGGATTTATCAGGCATTATATGCTACTACAAATCTCTGTAGTCTAGCAAGGCGGTACTATTCCACCACAACCATCATATTAACCACACCGGTCACACATCTCAATGGACAAGAGTACTATAAACGTTCACAACACTAAAAAACTCTCCCTTAAAGAAATCAACAAACCATAGCCAAATCAAATAGCTAATTTGTTGTACTTCCTGAGTCTAAAACTTAGCTAACTATGTGTGAGTCGGACAAATTTTTCTTGCCAATGATAGCAGTATGATGCAATACTGAAGCTTTCACCGACCCCTGGATTGGTGTCTTCAATCTTCAACCCTTGCAACATGTATTGATATTTCTTTTCATTTCTAGTCGATTCCCGTACATGTATTACATTTTTCACTATGCTTTGCACTAAAAGTAGCACTATTGTTTGCCTGAAAACTACTCTAGCTTCTAGCTTTTGTCATGAGGAAATTACACTGGGCTCAATATGAAACCTACAGAACAGCACTGAAACAAACTCGGTTGCTAAATTAATCCTGTGGAGGACTACTAAAAAAGAAAAGATCAGCACTAAACATCATGCCTACTATTTGCTCCAACATCTTGGGAACTCCAGCGAAAACAGAGATCAATGGTGATCAAGACAACACCAGGTCATCACTGGACGTGCGTGCGGCGTGCCTAAAGACCAAACAAAATTTCAAACAGGCTGGCAGAATTTGTACAGCACGCGTCGCATCCAGACTGTACAGCTACATATTCCACACGAACAAACAATTCGACAAGCAGTGGCGGATCCACCGCCTGGGCAGGGGGGCAGCTGCCCGGGCTCCCGTGAATGCTCAAGGGATTTAGGGTTCATCATCAAAATAAAATAAAAAACTAAATTATATTTATTGAAAAAAAACAAACTATTCCGTCGAATTCGGTTGGTGGTGTAAACTCTGCATTTTGGATGTTTCCGTCTTCTTAATTGAAAATGGAAGTGGGGCTTGACCATTTTGCAAAAACAATTCCTTCGAATTCGGATCAAATACGAGATCACACGGCAGGGGGAAAACCAAACGCGAGAGAGAGAGAGAGAGAGAGAGAGAGAGAGAGAGGCGGCACTGGATCTGGGATCCAGAGGAGGTGAGGCAGCGGTACCAGAGGCGAGGCAACGCACGGCGGCGAGGCGGCGCCAACGAGGCAATGCACAGCGGCGAGCCGGCGACCGGCGAGGCGGTGCCAACGAGGAGGCAACGAGCGAGCGAGGCGGACAGAGGCGGCGGCCTTGGCGGCGTCGTGGAGGGGACGAGGGGCCAGCGAGACCTGTCCAGCCCGGTCCAGCGCCCGACCCGTCCGTTTGTCGGGCCGGCCGAGCCTAGGCCCGTCCGTCCTTGTTTGTTTCGGCTTAAGTTGTATTTTATACTATATTAAATTTTGTTTTTTTATATATCCTACCTGTTGTATTGTATTAATTTATAGTTCTTCTCAATATTGTAAAACTATTTTTAATTACATTTTTTAGAATTATTAGAGCACTTTTTTTAGAACTCTCAATTTTTTCTACAGTAAAACTCAATTTTATTCAACGCTGAAACAAACAACATCTAATTGTAGTTGGGCTCGACTTGGCCCCTTTTTCAAGCACGATTGGTTGGGCTGAGATGGGTTTGGACCCGGTCCGGTGGTAGCTGGCTTTTTCAAGCCCGGCATGGTTGGTGCGTAGGTTCTAGTTTGAGCAACAACTATGGTGCAGAAGTTTTTTTTTTTACGAAACCAACACAACACCTAAATCGACTAGTTAACATCACATGTAGCCAAAATATAAATATTGTCTCAAAAATAATATTGACCCTTAATTTCCCGGATTGCACCAAGCACTCCCGGTTCCACTCTTTGGATCCTTCCCTTTCGGAGGCGAATCCGGTCTTCACAAACTCTCCCCGGCCACCACACCAAGCACCGATAGCTCTAGGGCGACTCCTAGCCGTTTAGGAGTCCTCAAGCTCCAAGAGTATACCATTGTAACGATATGTCATCTATCGGTATTTTGGATTTTAAAGTACAGGAATATTAATGGACGACATACCGTTGCGATGGTACAGGTGCTTCACGCGGCGCTTTATATGTTTCATGCGTGTTTCATTAGCATATCATATGAATTTCGTTTTATAAATGTTTCATATATGTCGACGAGTGGTTAATCGGGGGTTATCGTCGGTAATAGATTTTAACGGGGTTATGCACTAGATCTCAAGTTCGAAGGAAACGCAAGACATGGATTATCCAGGTTCGGGTCCTCACGGTGGAGGTAACACCCTAATCCTGTGCTCGTGGAATTACGATGGTGATCTGATGATCAAAGAGCTTATGCCTCTACGGCCCTTACCCCTCCCTTTATATAGCGCAGGAGGACAAGGTTACATGATCTTATCCGGTATGAAGTATCGAATCTCATCTCTAGGAAGTCCAGCACGTATACGCGCCGGTGTTTACAAGTATGAATCTCCTAGTAACAAGGAACTAAACTCTATCCTCGGGACTATTCTTGACGTTCAAGTGACATGTAGTCCGAGTGGTTCTCATTCTCTTCTAGCCGGCTCGAGTCGCCCCTGTTTGTTACCTCATGGACCTTTCGTGAGGATACCCGAGGCCCATGTAGTCCACAATATATTTTACATCTAATACGTTTTGCACGTGAAACATATATACGTTTACAACGGAAACATATCCCCTTTTGTAAGATAGATGGATATGCTTACTGACATATGAACCAAGGTGGAACGCTTACTAACATATGAGCCAAGGTGGAGCCCATATTTGAGTTGCAACATATAATAATCTGACAGAGCTAGTTTTGAGGTTGTTTACCTAGCGCTACACATTTTAGGACAGAGCTAGGTTTGAGGATGATCATGGGAGAGAGCAGCAGACACGATTACAAGAACCTGGAGCATATGGATGCCTTCATTGTAGTCGATGCATGAGGTCTTGCGTAAGTACTGAAAGAAGCAAGCAGCAATGGTAAATAAAATTGGATTTATTGTTATTTTCGGTTTACAAGCATGTCACGGCATCGTGCTATCAAAAGCGTTTTGCTATAAGGAACACATAAATTTTTTTACTTGTAATCTATCTCTGAACTTAATCCTACCTTGAGTAGCACAAGCTTCCAGCTTCGATCAATTTCATCCTACAGTACATACAGAGGAGGTCATGAGATAAAGAACAGCAGGATCGCATGGCAATTGGTTTTTTTCCCCTTTTTCTTTTTTTCTTTTTGCCACAAGTGTAGTGGTATCTGCTCTCCATCTCGACGTCGAGACCGACGAACTCGGAGAGGTGGCGGTGGGTGTTGGAGTCCACGGTCCTGAACAAGGCTTGTGCAGCTGCCGCGATGAGTGGATCGGGACGATCGGGAGGTTTACGGCCTTGGCTCTCGTGGCGTCTTCCTCGCCCCTCGACGTCGCGTCGACGTTGATGTGGAACGTCTTCGCCTGGAGCTCGACTTGTTGCGGACAAGTGATTCACCATGAGCGGAGGGGATTAGTGGGGCAAGGATGGTGGCGAGATAGGTGGTCACTGGGAGGGGCAAAACGTCGAGCACCTGCTGGGCAGCGAGATGACACCGGCGACGTCCACCACCGACTCCAGATTCAGCCCTCCGGCGAACCGCACCATCCCGCCGCCGTCCCTACCTTTTTTAATGCAGCGGCAGGGGCGTCCCCGGGGAATTTAGAGACCCTGTGTGAAACAATAAACAGAGACCTAACTTAATGTACCAAACTATAAAACAGCTATATATACTAAATTATTAATGTGTTACATTATAAATTATAGCGGTATGGACTAAGTATTGTACCTGCTACAGAATCTTGTGTTTCTTTAATAATAAACCTTTCCATAGCCCCTTTTTGAGATTGAGTTAATTCCTCTATTCTCTGTTTCTTTTTACGCTTTTGATGGCCAGAATCATATTTTCTAACTCGATTTGAAGAAGACATGGTTTGCTAGTTGCAACAATTAAACAATCAACAATGGATCAATTAAACATACATACGCAAAAGACGAATAACAAAAATAGGTCTTAGATGGGATTTTGGGAATTTACCTATCTATTAATCTATGGACCGTAGCCCAGCAGCAGCAGGGGCGTAGCATGAGAGCCGCCGCCGCCGCTCGTGCCAGCAAGACGCATCGCGTAGTCTTGTGCAGCGCCAGTAGTCCTGAGGCGCTCGGCCGCTCCCTCTCTTCGCAGGCTCGCAGTCGCACCTCGCGGATCACCGATCGCAATTGCCGATTGCCGAATGCCGATTGGGATTTACCAAATGTCGCCGCGCGCATACGTGATGGGATCATGGGATTGGGAGCGGAGCGTCGAACTAGGAGGCAGGAGCGACAGGGGCTGGGACGCTGGGCTAAACAAAGGTCGATGCCTTTTTTTTTGGGCTGGGCCTGGACGCTAGGCGCTAACTAAACGAGTTGCAGAGCATGGCCCGGATAAAATGACTAAAATCTCTTAAGTTATGTATGTATATATATATGGACCTATTTAAAATTGGGGGCCCTTGATTTTGGGAGGCCCTGTGCGGTCGCACAGCCCGCACGAGCCCAAAAACACCCATGTGCAGCGGTGTACGCGTTCGATCCGGAGCAGCTCCTCGGCCCGGCAAGAGATGAGGGAAACGAACAATACTAACCTTCATAGTCAGGATTGGCACGACCGATGTGATCGGTGGCGGCTGACCGGCAGGACGACCAATGACCCATGACCAATGGCGCCGAGAGACCGAGAGAGAGAGAGAGAGAGTGCGGTACCAGTAGACTGATCACGAAAGCTCGCGGCAGACCCGGCCGGCTTGACCGATGATCGGTCCAGGATTGGGGCTCAATTTAGAGCCCGGTCGGCGGGCCCAAGTTTTTCGTGATTTAAACCGTGGCCGAACCGAGCCGTCGAGCTTCGGGCCGCGCGGGCCCGATTTTGAAACCCGATGCACCGGGCCGAGCTAGGCTCGGAACTGCTCCCGCGAGACCGTGCTTTTTCGAGCCCGACCCGAAGCCCGGCTCGCCCGACGTTTAATCAGGTCTAGTCCTAGTGATCCTTTGTGGTTACGTCAGAGGCGGAGCCATCCTCGGGGCGTAGAGGGGTTTCAGCCCCGGTCCTGACCAATAGCAAATACGCCTTGTAGGTATTGTGCCCAAATGAATAAATCAGCCACCAAGCAGGGAGGTCCTTTGAACGTTGCTGCACAACAGCAATCAGACACCGTAAGGCCCAATTAAACTTACATTAATGTACGATCTTTTTTCTCCCGTCAGCTTGGCACCTCGGGCAGCTTAGAGCACGCCTGTCAGTGAGGATGAAAATGTAATGATTGAATAGTGCTTTGGAGATAGGATATAGAAATCAAAATTTAGGGGCTCTACTGGTGATGCTCTTAGCCCTCGCTTAATCTCTACCTCTCTGCGATTTGTGTGATATGGCTTTGCCGGCCTTGCGACATAGAGGCATAGTGGTATAATACTCTTAACACAATACAATAATACTCTCTGTTCATTATATACTGATTGATATATTTACTATTTTATGGTTTATATATTTAAGCAGATTGATTTGCTATTGAATTTAGAGTAAAATGCACCGGAGGTCCATTAACTTGTAGCGTTGTGTCATTTAGGTCCATCAACTTTCAAACTGCAGTTTTGAGTTCATTAACTCTTAAAGTTGTTTACTGCAGGCTCATACTCATTCGTTTTGTGTTTAGATCCGACGTGGCATGAACCTGCAGTCAGTGTTAGCCTAAACGCTACATGGTACACGGTCGGCAGAGTCTCGTGTAGCGTGTAGACCGTGTACACGCCGTGTACACGGGATTACACGGATTACACGTTTTTGTACTTTTTAATTAAAATATAAATAAAAAACATGTATATGCCTAGAAAACTATACTGACAAGTGGCATAGATGAATAATATATTTCCAAGATTACACGTGCATTGTAGATTTGTAGTTCACATATAAAAAAATGATTCCAAGTAGTGCAAGTATGTAACAAATATATCCTCAAACTGTATGTCACATCTCCTATAGCCTAGACGCCACGCTACACGCTGAAAAACGCCGTGTACGCCGTTTTTTTGCCGTGTCGTGTAGGCCGACTAGGCCGTGTAATTCCGTGTAACGTGTAATACACCGTTTATGTGCTAAACAGCACAGTAACCCATCGTGTACCGTGTACACGGCCATGTACACCGCCGTGTAGACCGTGTAGGCGAACACTGCCTGCAGTAAACAATTTAAAGAGTTAATGGGCCTGCAGTAAACAACTTAAAGCGTGGTGTCCATGCCACGTCGGATCTAAACACAAAACGAAGGGGTATGGGCCTGCAGTAAACAATTTAAAGAGTTAATGGACCTAAAACTGCAGTTTGAAAGTTGATGGATCTAAATGACACCACGCTACAAATTAATGGATCTCCGATGCATTTTACTCTTGAATTTATAAATAACGAAGAGATTCTTCGTACTCTTGCCAAAATCAAAACCATCCAAGAAGCCACCATTTGAGCCTAGACAATATAAGGGCTTTGAATAGGCTGAACATGATTAGCAGTACATTAATATTTCTTGTATAGTTACATTACATGCATTAATTTAGCTTATAGATTGAGAGTTTCTACATCATTTTGTTATTATATTTAAATCGCTGCAATTATTAGATAAATGTTTGTGTTTCTATATTATAGTGTGCTATGATGTGGTATAATTATATAACTATAGCATAATATTATAATTTCGGTTTTGCTTAAACCCAGGCGACTGGGCTCGCCACCGCGGCTGCCGACGGGTGGGCCCGGCGCTCGCGCGAGCGCAGTCGCCTGGGCTGGAGGCGATCCCAATTTAAGTGTTCGATATAGTTTATTTGAGCCTTACAGATTCTTTCTTAGCCTCCTCTTAGAAATTTTCTGGCTCCGCCACTGGTAAGAGACTCTGGATAGTGGATACGTGGGTGGAGATGGCCTGAGTGGCAAACCGACGAGGAGAGAGAGACGAACGCATCGTCTCTCAGGTTTGTGGGGGGAATCTTTTCGGCGAGCAATCCGCGAAACCGAGGCCACGCCGGCCGGCGGCGCTCCCACCAACTGGCAAAATCTCTCGGCCGCGCCGCCCGCAGCTGTCGCTCCAAAGACGCCAGCCCGGCGACCCGTCGCTACAAAAGCAAGCGGTTTTCTTTCTTCCTACCCCGCACTCTGCACAGCAGCAGCGCCGGCGGCGGAGCGATGGAGGCGGTGCGGCACCGGACGGTGGAGGTGGCTGCCGGTGTGCAGCTGCACGTGGCGGAGGCGGGGCCTGAGGATGGGCCCGCGGTGCTGCTCCTGCACGGCTTCCCGGACCTCTGGTACTCGTGGCGCCGCCAAATGGCCGCCCTCGCCGCCCAGGGCTTCCGCGCCGTGGCGCCCGACCTCCGCGGCTACGGCGACTCCGGCGCCCCGTCCGACGCGCGCTCCTACACCGTCTTCCACGTCGTCGGCGACCTCGTCGCGCTCGTCGGCGACCTCGGGCGGCCTCGGGTGTTCGTGGCCGGGCACGACTGGGGCGCCATCGTGGCGTGGCAGCTGTGCCTGCTCCGGCCGGACCTCGTGGCGGCGCTCGTCAACCTCAGCGTGGTGTACAACCCGCGGCAGCCCGGGATGAGCCCGCTCCAGACCGTCAAGGCCGCCTGCGGCGACGACCACTACATGTGCCGCTTCCAGGTCTGTCCTTCTTGAGTTTTTTCATTATACTGACCAGAATCAGCGGAGTTATGACTTCTGCGTCCTGAAAACATTATTTAATACTTCTACATGACTGAATTGATAAACAGTCAATAGAACGACAAATTCTTTTAGAGGGCTGTTTTATTGTGCTCGAATTATACATGGAAACCCGATGGACCATTGAATTTGGAACTCTGGGGGTTGGAATTGGGGCCCTGCTCAGAGTTCCCAGATTACACGATGTGTTCATGTGCAAGCATGAAGAGTACTAGCAACCAACCAATACTCGCAGGGTGCGAGTGATGAACTATCCAGAATTGCAGATTGGGCACTAGCACACAATCAAAAGACCATTCCTAATTTGGTGGGAACTTTTAGGAACTTGAGTTCTTAATTCCGTGGTAACTGGATGCTGTTGCTGTGAATAAGGCTCCGTAAGAAACATTTTTTATCAGCTACAGTGGCTTCGTTGGTGTCATCTCTAATTGCTATTAGCAGCTATAGTGATTTTTCTTATACGATAGAGATTAGAGAAGGCTGGTAAGTATAGCCTAAACACAATGACAGCTCTTCACATACACATAAAGATTAAATAATTCATAATGATCTAGTGAGTATAGTCGATAGCATATAAACTTCATGTTTTTTTTTTGGTGTAATTGGATGTAATTGTATGGCAAATGTTGCATTCGCTTTATTCGTTTGAATAAATGTAGTTTGGAATCAGCTATAAGCTATTAATGTTTTTTCTTGGTAACATCTTTATCCACACCAATACTGATTTGGCCTTGGTTTGTCAAAAATAATTGCTCCTGCTGACCTGGACATATGAATTTTCATAAATATGCATGCAGAATCCAGGAGTGGCCGAAGCTGAATTTGCTCTATACGACATGAGGTATCAATTTAAGAAGATATTTGGAATGCGCAAGGCAGCTCCTACTATCCTACCCAAGGACAAAACCTTCTTTGACTCGCTTGATTCAGATGGTACATGCCCTTCATGGCTGTCAGAAGAAGATATTTCCTACTACGCAGACAAATTTGAGAAGACGGGGTTTACGGGAGGGTTTAACTACTACAGATGCATGGAATTGTATGTCTCTTATGGTCCCATTCTCACTGTCTTGATTTTACAATGTACCGCTTTATTATCATAATTCAATTAGAAGAGGAACTTAGTGGCAGACCTACCAAGACATGTTCTTTTTAACAACAATGATTTCTTATGTATGCTTGAACTACATTTCAATTGGTGCTGATATCATTCAAAAGTTGTGTTAGCATATGCATTTGTGATGTCTTGCTCAATGCCTGCTATGTTCATACAGGAATTGGGAGCTTTCTGCACCGTGGACTGGAGCTCCAGTAAAAGTCCCAACGAAATTCATTGTTGGGGACCTGGACCTTACATACAACACACCGGGAGTGAAGGATTACATTCACAAAGGTGGCTTTAAGGCAAGTGTGCCAAATCTGGAGGATGTGATTGTCATGGAGGGAGTGGGTCACTTCATCAACCAGGAGAAGCCTAATGAGGTATCGGATCACATCTGCGAGTTCTTTAGCAAGTTCCTGTAGGGGCAAAATCTCATGGAGCGTTAGGAGAAGCCTAATGAGGTCTCCGAGCTGTTTGTACGTCTACTACGTTCGCAAATGTCACCGTGCTAGTATCCTCTAAATAAAATTGTATTCTCTCTCTTCCGGAGCAGAGTTTCTGAGCTGTGTGGATTTTCACTTCTCACACCGTGCTATTTCTCCCTACCAGAGCAAGCGTACATGATGTGCCGTAAGTGAAGTCCTGCTAGCTGAAACATATGGAAATAGAAAAAACCAGTCCAAGCAAGCTGTGATGTTCTGAAACACTTGTGGTGGTGGAGCAGCTGGATTTTGCTGTGGAAAGTAAAGGATTCTGGAAGAATTTTCCTGCCCTACCCGTTTTGAGCTGACAGTTGCTGAAAACTTTAATATAAAAAAGTTGTTATCTTTTGGAAGACGTTTTAAAAAGTTCAAAAAATTATAAAAATGTTATTTTACAATCTTTAAGAAGAATTATTTAAAACTATATAAAAATGAATACAAAATATTACATCATTTGGTTTATATAAAAATAATATATTTTATTTTATTTTAATTTAATTTAATCCGAAACAAACATAAAAGCCTGAGACCCCACATTCCAAATATTCAATGTCAGCCTGCCAAACAAGATCTGTTGATTCTTGATAAGCGGTACAATTGCAATGCTTGGATGACATTATTTTAGCGGTTGAACAGCCGAATGGAGAGCCATCCTTGAAACACCGACAGACTGCTTGTGTGCCGGTCAGCATCTTCGCTGTCTTAACGCAACACAATACATGGATGAGCTCCTTTTTTTTTTTTTTTTTTACAGCGTTTCGTGTTTGCAACCTGCAAGAGGGAGACTTTCCAAACGCACACACATTTTGGAATGGCTGCATGAATGAACAAGTTCACTGCATTAAATGATAAGATACATTTCAAGAGGTTTAAACTTTAAGCTTAAGATACATGTTTGGAGTGGCTAAGATAAATAAATAAGCTCACTTGAATGTTAAGCTAGATTTTAAGAGATTTAGGGCTTATTCTTTTGAGCTGATCTGAACAGCTGAACGACTGAAATGACTGAATTTCGAGAGCTTCTCGAGGTAGTCTCGAGATTCGGATCCATTTCGCTTGGCTTGCTTTTTAAAGTGTTAGAACCCACCTTCAAATCAGCGAAAAAACGGATTCAAAAACTGAAAGCATATGTTTTTTTGAAAGCATAGATAAGTCATTAAGCTGCTAAGCCGTTCAGCTAAAAAGAACGAGAGCCTCGAGGTAGTCTCGAGATTCGGATCCATTTTGTTAACTTGCTTTTTAAAGCATTAGGACTCACCTTCGAAATAGCGAAAAAATGAACCCAAAAAACTCAAACTATATGTCCTTTCAAAACGTAGATAAGTTGTTAAGCTGTTAAGCCGTTAATCTGAAAAGAACTGGACCTTGAGCTTTAATTAACATTTACTGAGCCCAATTTTAGAATACATTTTTTAGCCCCTTTGTTTGGCATAGATATAAGTACTTTACTAGGATGATGCATGTAAAATGACCAACATAGCTCAGTTGGTAAAGCAGAGGATCCAAAATACTCGTGTCACCGGTTCAAATCTGGTTCCTAGCACTAAAAAAAGGATCTATTGAATAGGTATCGATACAAATTACTCGAGATGGATTTGGATTCATATTTGTTTTCTTATGGCCATCAATTGGTTGGCAGACTTGGACTACTAGCAAATCAAACCATAATATAGCACCAATGAGATTGACCTCCTACATCAACTTAACAAAATAACTTATGAGAAGACGAAAATCGTAGGTCAGCCGAACCATCACCACCGTAGGAGCATTATAAATAAGGCTAAACCTAAGCCATGCCACCCCCAACACAAACGAAGAAGCTTGACTATGTCAATTGCCAACACCATGTTGATACAAAGATGCAAGAACCCTGAACACCACGTTGATACAAAGATGCAATATCCATTTCTCTCTAGGATCAGCTCCACTATCCTCCTGGATTTGTTAGAATTATTGAGCTTTGGCCATATATTTGAGAAATAATTTCTAGAAAATCATAAAGTCCCATGTATACAAGGGAATGTGAGAACTCTTTAGTCCCACGATGCTTGTAGGAGGAGGGCAACATCAACTTAAATAGTGGGGTGTGCCTTTTCTTCCTAGCACATACAATGTGCACGCCTTGCCTCGCCGAGCTTAGGCGGGGTAGCGGCGCATGCGCACGACACCTGTGTGAATGGTCCACCGAGACCGTTTATTTCTTTTTTGCTCTTTGTTTTTTTTGGTAATGTGGTTATGATATATTAGAATAGTGGATCCATTCTTAGCGCGATTTTGTAACGCGTTTGGCTACCGACTGTGTATATAAAATACGCAACCACACCGAGAGAAATACTAAGGTTTGGCCTCATCCTCTCTGTTGCGCCACTACTAAGGATACTCCTATCGGGGATAAAATCACGGCCCATTGCCATAGCCCACTCCCTGACGGCGTAATCGAACAGCCTCCTAGGGCCTGGCTCCCTGGAGGGCTCTTTCAAGCCCATGAGCATCCTGCCGAACAGCTTTCTGGTTGGCACGGTGCGTAACGGCCTAGGATTCCTGTTTGAGTCCGACTCGAGCAAAAGTTCTGCACGGCTACGTGAAGACCCGGACGTAGTTTCCCGGATTGGAGCAGACGTCGTGATCCCCAAGAATTGGAGTATACCTTATCTACCTCGGGATGTATTTGGCATGTATACGAGTTCGTTACGATCTCGTGGTCAGCTCGGCCCGATTATCCCCCGGTAGATCGGTAGTTCAGCACTATATAAACAAGGCCCCTACGGCGTGTAGAGGGGCGAACACCATCAGATCTAGCATCCAGGATCGCATATTACTTCTTGTATACCCAGAATCTCGTCGAGACCTGTTCATCTCGCCGAGTTCTGTCGGGGATAAAATCATGGCCCATTGCCATGACCCACTCCCTGACGGCCCAATCGAACAGCCTACTAGGGCCCAGCTCCCTGGAAGGTTCTATCAGGCCCATGTGCATCTTGCCGAGCAGCCCTTGGTTGGCGCAGTGCATAACGGCCAAGGAATCATGTTTGAGTCCGACTCGAACAAGAGTTATGTACAGCTACGTGAAGACCCGGACGTTGGTTTCCCGGATTGGAGCAGACGTCGTGATCCTCAAGACTAGGAGTATGCCTTATCTGCCTCGGGATATATTTGGCATGTACTGAGTTCGTTACGATCTCGTAGCTAGCCCGGCCCGATATTCCCTCGGTAGGTTGGTTTGCTCCGCACTATATAAACAGGGCCCCTACGGCGTGTAGAGGGGCCAAGACTCTTAGCATTGTCGCATATTGCTTCCTGTACACCCATAATCTCGCCGAGCCACCTCTTGTAATCATCTCGATATATAAGAAAGGCTGGACGTAGGGCTATTATCTCTCCCGAGAGGCCGAACCAGATAAAACCCCATCTCTCTCGCTTCTGTCGTTCGTGGTTGTTCGGTGTGTCTCTATCTCACTTCTAAAGAATCTTAGCGACTTGAGATCGTTATCTCAACCGTCGGCGATTAGCGCCGATCGTGGGGACACGCAGACGAGCATGTCGAACTCTATCAACACCGAGATTATTCCCGAGGATACGACTCGGCGACAGACGCCTCATTCCTGTCGATTCAGATCGATCTGTTCGGTCTCGAACACTTTCCGTATCCGAGGCAGAAGTCTCTGCCTATATGGCAGAGATAGCCTCAGATCGCACTCCCATCATTGACGATGACTACGGAACTGATAATCTTTACGACGGTTTAGATCTGTTAGACTCCAAGGCTATGTCGGTAGATTCCACCTGTGGCGACACAGTGATGACACCGTCAAGCATACCTTCTCATGGCCCCCGCAGCATCAACATGGTTGATGCAGGAACCTCCGGAGATCCTGCACGGGATGCGGCGGCTGACGAGATCGGGCAGATTAATTCTGCTCGGCAGCAAGATGAGGCCGCGCTGGCTGCTCACGAGCAAGATATCATTCGCCGCAGTCTCGACACCTCCATCAATCAGACCTTGGCACGGTTTCGCGATCGGTGTAAGCGACAGTGTCGCGACCCACCTCGCGTGCCGACGCTAAGTCTCCCGGCAGAAGCTTCTCCTGTTCGGGTCAATTCCCCGCGTGACCGGACTCCAGTCGGACAGAACGCGGATGGTTCAGGGATTCTGGGACCCATAGATCGAGTCGAACGGCTCGGGCTATAGCAACGGTCCTCGATCCACCAATCAGTCGATCTCGCCCGTATATGGCGTCTGTTGCTTCTAACCTAGAGCGATTGGCAAGGCCTAAAGTCCCTAGGCGAAGTCAACACCTCCTCCAGCGCAGTATGATCAACTCGCCGGAATGACTCGGACAGCTCGACCAATCGCGTGACCTCGTCACCATCGGCGAACACCGTCGCGATCAAGCTACCGTGGTCGCCGTCGCTCGCCGAGTCCCGTGAGTCGCCACGACCACGGGGTAAGCGCACGTGATGATCACGGACGGTCCTCGTGAGGAGCGTGTAGTCGCGACCACAAGGAAGGAGCGTGGCGGATTGTCCCGAGAGAATTTCTTCAGTGAATCTTCCGCTCGGCAGAGTCCTCCGCCGCAACAGGCCAATGTCTTCGAGACTAGGTTCTCACGGGAAGGTGGCGATCATATGCCTTGGGCTGCGGGGCTTTCTCGACGAAGTTTCGTCTTTGTCCGATGGCCCTCAAAGTTCAAGCCCGGCCACGTGGAGAGGTACAATGGGACTCGTAACCGGAGGAATTCCTTTCCATCTACGCTCTGACTATCTTGGCGGCCGGGGTGACGAGCTCGTTATGGCTAATTACCTCCCGATCGTCCTTGAGGGTGCCGCTTGGACGTGGTCGTTCAATCGCAGGAGGGTTCCATCACCATGGGACCAACTTTGTGACGCTTGATCGCCAACTTCCGAGTTGTTACGCACGTCGGGCAAGGAGGATGATCGCACAGATGATCCGGATGAACGGGAGACCCTCCGCAACTTCGTGAAGCGTTTCATTAAGATTCGCAACACGATCCCGAACATCTCGGACGAATATGTTGTCCGCGCCTTCAAAAACGGAGTCTGCGACGAGCGGCTCACCCAGGATCTCGAGATCAACGAGACTGGACCGCCAACGACTGTTCAAGGCGGCCGATCATATGCCAACGCTGCAAAGCGCGTGCTCAAGATAAAAAGGCGTTCGACAAGGGCGAGCCGCCCTTGACTGGTGTGGATGAGAAGAAGAAGAGCAGCAGCAACCCTGGTGACAAGAAGTCCTAGAAGAAGAAGAATAAAGGTGATGCGAACAATACCGTCGCTGGTATGGATCGCGCACCTCCTCCCAAGGATGGGCAGAAGAAGCCCAACAATAACTATAAGGGCAAAAAGCCTGCTCAGGGAGGCGGACAAGGCAAGAAAGGTCCAAGCGACCGATTTTGCAAGTTCCACCAGCACTACGGGCACGACATACGCCATTGCAGAACTTGGGCTGCAAAGCTCGAGGATTTCTATAACGGCAAGGGCCCAATGCCCACCCTGTCCGAACAAGGTGTTGCCGATAAGGACAAGCGTCCAGCCGACGGTGGTGATCGGGACGATGATGACGAATATCAAGAGCCCGTGAACCATATCGTCGTTATTTTCGGCGGCTCCTCGGCTTATACCTCTCGGCGCAGCCTCAAGGAAGCTGCTCGGGAGGTCCACAACGTTGAAAAAGGCAAACCTCAGCCCGAGTCAATGAAGTGGACCGAGGTCCCATCTCCTTCTCTCAGGAGGATTGCCCCACTGGGATGACCAAGCCCCAGAGGCTCCCACTGGTGGTCGCTCCGACCATCAGCAACGCTAGAGTTGGCCGTGTCTTGGTTGGCGGAGTGCTCTGGATCTACTCTCGCTAAGGTCTTGGACGAGATGCAAATTCCCGCCCAAACTTAAAGAGGTCGCGATGCCTTTCTACGGCATTGTCCCGGAGAAGTCATTCACCGTTGGGCGGGTTGTTCTACTGTTACCTTGGCGATCCGAGCAACTTCCGGACGAGTTGATCACGTTTGACGTGGTCGACTTCCCATCTGCGTACAACGCAATTTTAGGCCGGCCATCACTTGGTAAGTTTATGGCCGTGTCCCACCACGCTTACCATTGCGTGAAGATACCGGGTCCCAACGGCGTGATCACGGTCAAGGACAATTACAAAGCGCTCGATTGCGATGAGCGGTCCTTGCCACTGTCGACCAGCTTCCGCCGCGAGGTCCCGACGCTCCGCAGACCAAATCTGCACGCCCTAGAGTCTCCGTTCAGCCAGGGGGAGAGATCAAGGAAGTTCCGCTGTCTTTGGATGATTCCTCCAAGACAGTTCATCTGGGGGCCAATCTGGACCCCAAATAGGAAAGCGAGCTCATTGCCTTCCTCCGAGCTAACGCAGACGTGTTTGCCTGGGAGCCGTCTGATATGCCCGGAGTCCCAAGGGAGGTTATCGAGCATAAACTGGCTGTCCGGCCGGACAAAAAGCCTGTTCGCCAGAAGTTTCGACGCTTTTAGGACTTCAGCGGGGATCATCAAGGATCGACTAAGTCGCCGCCGCTGGTTTCATCCGCGAGGTTGATCACACCGAGTGGCTGCCCAACCCTGTCATTGTAAAGAAGAAAGGCGGCAAGTGGAGGATATGTGTCGATCACACGATTCAACGCCGCTTGTCCCAAGGACAATTTCCGTGCCTCGATAGACCAAATTGGTCGATGCGATTGCGGATGCCCACTCTTGAGTTTTTTGGATGCTTACTCCGGTTATCACCAAATAAGCTCCTCCGAGGATGAAGAGAAGACTGCCTTCATCACCCCCTTCGGCACTTTCTGCTATACGATCATGTGTTTCGGTCTACGCAACGCTGGTGCCACGTTCCAGCGCTTAATGGAGAAGACTTTCCCAGAACAGCGCGGAAAAAACCTGGAGGTTTATGTCGACGACATAGTTGTAAAGAGCAAGCATGCTCCAGATCATGTAAAAGACCTGGCCGAGACGTTTCGTAACCTCGCCAGGCATCAAATAAAATTAAATCCAGAGAAGTGTACCTTGGTGTTCGATCTGAAATGTTGCTCGGTTATGTGATTGGTTCGTATGTCACTTGTACTTTCGAAAACCCAAAAGTAAATTAAAAGGGAATCGTTATATACGAAACCCTGATTTAAATTAATTTAAATTAGGTTTAAGCCAAAACCCTAGAAGACCTTTTTGAAAAATTCTGGCAAAATTCCAATAATTTGTTAAAGCCATTATCAAGCAACCCTTCAATTTTCATATCCAAATTCCAAAGCTAGCTCGTGATTCCTTGACGTTTTGCCGTTTTGTCGGGAGCTCGTCAAACCAATAAAATAATGAGCGAACGAGGGAATATCGTGCTCAAATTTGGAGGGAACCTTTTTGAAGCCTAATCCGAATTACCCTCCAAATTTCAGCCCAATCCAGTAAAGAAAACTCTGTTTTCTTGTGAAGCAAGCCCGCAGCCTATCTGAATTCTACCCGGATTAGAATTCGAGTCCTAACCCAACATCTCATAGCCCAAGGCCCAGCCCTGGTCGTCCTTGGCACTATATAAACCCTCAAGACCCCTGTCCCAAGTCCTCATCACGAAATCCCTCAAGTCCCAAACCCTAGCCATTAAAAATCCTCCCCACCGAAACCCTTTTCTACAGATCCCTCTCTGTGCCGTGGCCAAACTCAAGATTATATGATGCCATGTTGAAGATCTCGTCGAGACGATCAAGATGGACATATGGATCGTCCAATTTGACCAAAAAACGAAGGAGATATAGCTCAAGTTTCTTTGCCGCCGCCGCCCGGCCGCCGGGCGACTCGACATCCGCTACCACCGTCGGATCAGCCGCGCCTCCCGGCGCCCGCCACTGTCCCCGCCCGCCAAGAAGCTCATAGCGCCCACACAGACAGACAAGACGCTGGGTCTCAAGACCCCGCCACGAAGTGCCAGCCGCCTGTGTCGCCTGCTGTCGCCGCCAGACTGTGCCGATGGTCCGGTTCGTTCGATTCGCCGATTTTCTTCGGTTTTCTCGGTTTAATCTTTTCAGCCTTTTCTAATTTGCGTCAAACTTCCATGAATTGTTCCGAGAGCATCCGAACTCCAAATTAGGTGATTTCAGAGCCATTATTTTTCATAAATTCCCTAGAATTTTATATATTTCATTGAGCTATATGTTCTGTTGATTGTTTTGTTGTTTCTTGCACATATGCATATACGTGTGGATGTCCGTGTCTACGTTGCTCGGAAGGTTTTCAGGAGCCGAGCGGAGGAGGATTCCAAGACCCGGAGTACTACCAAGGCAAGATAGTTGCATCTTGCTCTCCCAATTTACAAAACTCACCCGTTTATTGTTTTTATTTATTTTCTCATGCATAAAATGATGGGAAGGGTAGAAACCTAATATTCACACTGCGTCATTGACCCTGTGAATTAGCCATTTATTGCTGCCTTATTTGTTATTTCTAGCATATCCTTGTGCATAGATGCTAGTGCTCGTGGGTTATTAGTTGTTAGGTTATTCATCATTTAATTATTCTTGTGACTTGGTATGATTGGAGATGCTGAGTTACTTTAACCTAATCAACTAAAACCTACGTGGCGTGTGTTGACTAAAGGTGGCATAGTCGGGTGGTTTTGTGGATTGTTGTGGAGGTAGTCACCTTAGTCTACGGACTTTGGACGTGTGCCAATCCAGCCAAACCGAACAAGCGCAACCATAAGTGCTAGCTTAAGCATGTTAAGCTTGCATGTGCTAGTCCTGACTTAGTAGTTAGGGAAGACTGTTAACACACTTTATTTTGAAAAGATCGGGCTGCGGTCCGTTGGCTCAAGAGGGGGACCCGAGTGCCTAAACCTTAGAGGGGGTATCAGTGTTAACAGAGGGAACTAATGAATCGCCTTGTATTGTTACTTGGTCTAGACTCCTAAGGAAGAGCTAAGATGCAAAAGTACCACTCGGCTTATGGATAAAGTGTGCTACACTCTGCAGAGTTAAAACTATCATGATAGCCGTTCCTACGGTTATGGGAGGGGAGGTAGGCCGTACATGGTAGTCTCATGTGTTAAATAATAACCTGATGGGATGGTTTTGGTTTTGAGTATTCGAGGCTTGTGCAGTTTTGCAGAGGGGCTTCCGAAGCCGAGCTCTATTTGTTACCTTCGGGAGTTCGTTCATCTTATCAATTGCTCAACAAATGTTTTCATAACATTTTAATTAATATTGGCTAGAGTAGGTGTTTATGCAAACTAACAACTCTGTTCTTGTTATACCCGTGCATTCATATATAAGAATTCTTGCTGGGTAGCCGTGTACTCACTATACAAAAACCACGGATATATTTGTTCAGGAGAAGACCCGGTTCCGGTTTGTCCGCAGAATCAGGAGGATTCTGTGCCAGACTTCGCGGAAGACTAGCTATCGCTGAAGGGTTGCATTAGAGAGCATCGTCATATTATTTATCTTACATATCATTTGGATTTCCGCTACTCTGAATATTATTATATGGTTTATGAAGACTATTGTAATAAGTGGTTGTGGTACAATTACTTTTGCATTATTATAATATTTTTTTAGTTATGTTGATTGTGTTGTGATGCTCGACCTAAGTCGCTCATGAGTTGCTAGCATTGATCGCTGGGACTAGCAATGGATCATGAGTAGATCCTGGTGAAGCCGAGGTTGTGACAGCCGCCGACATTGATGAACGAAATATCGGCGGTTTTATCTCCAGTCGCCGATATTTCTCATGCTCGATAGGGTCACGGAGCCGGCTCGTTGGACATGTGTCGGAATATTGCGGGTGAGATGGACCCCACAAGTCAGGTCGCCGTGACGGAGTCGGCCCCATTTGACAAGTTCTATGTCAGCGGCTATGAAGGCCGCCGAAATAGACATGCCGCACGGTAGCCCTCCCCCGGGTGCATCTGTGTCGGGGGGGCCGCCGACATTGATTCTCTGTGTCGGCCGATCAAGGTCGGCAAGGCAGTGTCGGCGGTCAGCCACCGACATAGACGAATGTCGGCGGTTTTTGAGTCTATGTCGGTGGTTTTGGCCCCTAACATAGATTGACATTCCTGTAGTGTCTGTTGTCGTCTGTGATTTTACACCGATGTAAATCTTAACAAGTATCTATGTCTATACTATATTGTTTTCTACGGGGCCGAGGTCGACGAGGAGCACGGATCACAATCACAATTAATGGACGACAATGCGTTGTTCCGCTGTCATCTGCGCTGGCCGGCGATCTCGTTGGCTGGCTGGTCTCCTTCCGATCATGCAGCATATATAGCGAACAATTCGTCGCTGAGCATGCAGGATAGACGTCCGCCGGTGATGGCATCATACACACACATGAATTTTGCCCTTGATCTCTTTGAACTTTAGTAGCTAAGCCACTGATCATGTGTGCAGAACGGAGGTGGATACTAGAATTAGAGCTTTTGGCCATCTCCGATAAGGACCAGATTAGATCGGTTTAGTTACCATCTAATCACTATTTACACACTTTTTAGGGAAAATTAAGTATGTGCCACTCAAAAGAGTGGCAATTGATAATATGCTATTATCAATTGCCACTCTTTTGAGTGGCACATACTTAATTTTCCCACTTTTTTACTATTCAAGACTTGATGTTGTACGTGGGTCGATCTACACAGCATCGAAGATGGCCATGGATGGATCAAGTTGAACAACCACAACTCCGCTGCAGCATCAAAGTTGTGCTTCCCCGAGAGAAGGCTGTTCTTTAGGGTGGCATATAACTAATTTTCCAGCTCAAATTTGCCACGGGACGTGTGATTGTGTGAACTGGGAAATAAATAAGGACTCTTGTGGAATTTCTGTGCTGGAGCTAACCTGCCAGGGTACAATTGATGGTCATGCTTCAACCGTGTTTTTGAGCAGCTGGGATGGCTGGATAAAGATGCACCACCTCCGGACCTCCCTCCATCCTTGGGACACTGACAGGACAGTCACCTGTGCCGGGTCAGCATCTCAAATTCTTAATCGCTCTCGTAGAGCATATATTGGCAGTAGAGTTTCCGGGGAGAATTTTCTTAATGCGAATTTTCTCTGTATTTATGAACTCTCTCTCTCTCTCTGTATCATTTCACGACCTCTACATTTAGATATTTCTCACTGAATCTCTATACTTAAAAATTATCTCTCCAATATCTATATCTTTTTTTAAGATAGAGGCTTTCTGGAGAACAACATATCTTATGTACGCATAGCTTATGGGGTACATACACACTATGTACACCAATTAATAAAATAAATAAAAAATTTCTATAAAAATGTAGATGTACTTATGAACTTAGGCAACGACTAGGGAACGGACGTCCGTTCCTAAGGCACGCGGTCGGTCGCTCCGTGCGGCCCAAACGGCCCATCAAACAAACATGCGTCGCAGCCCAAACCAAACTCAGCCCCAGTCGTCCCCCACACGCCTCCTCCACCCACCGAAACAATTCGGGCGCGAATTGTTTCAAAGATGTACGCCTTTGTTCCGTCCCCAGATCTTCACTGGAGATGAACCTTTCGCACCACGCGGCGCCCAAATCCTTGCCCCCGAAGCATTGATTTGTTTCCTGCAATAGCTGATTTGTTTCCCTACCTCCGAGAATCAATCCCCCGACGGTCTCTCTGCGTGCGATTTGGATCATCTACCAAAAATCTGGCGCCGTCGCATCAGAGAAGAGGATGTTCCAACCTGGCAGTGTGGGTCGACGGTTCGAGTTGGCCAATCCAAATCGAGTATGACGACGGCGGTGTTCGGTGCCACAAACCATGGAGCAGCCGGTTCGTGTCGGGGCATCAGCAGCAGAGGGGGCATCTACAGAGTTGAAGCTTGAGGTATGGCTCTATTAGTCACATCAATTGTTTCAATAATTTGAGGATTTGCTGATGTGTTTGTGCTTCGCGCGAGATGGTGAAAAAAGGATGTGAATTTGATGCTTAGTTGCAGTTGTGGGATAGCTTTTTTCATGCAATGCATTGTTGCAGAGGAAAGCTGATGGTTTTGGTTGTGTACAGATGCTTCACAAATCATGCTACTCCATCACAGAAACAATTTGTCAAGAAATTGCCCAAAAAAATTGAATACTTTTGTAGCCTGCATGTTGAAAGGATTTTATGTGTTGGATGGATTTTGAAACAACTGTAGAGGTTGAAATTATTTGTATGTGTGTGTCTGATGTGTTGAAACAATTGCAAGATTTTTGATGTTTTTTGGTATGTAGTTGCATGTATGATGTGTTTCATGGGGGAGGCACATCTCTGTTGTGTTGAAACCAACATCCCCGTTGTTTCAACATATGAAATTGAGGATTTGCATATGTGTTGAAACAAAAAGCAAGTTGGGAAGGCATGTTGCTCCTAGATGTTTCATTCTAGGTATGGAAAAAACAACTCTAGGCGTTGGAAAAGCAATCCTATTGTTTTACATCACATCTGTTAAAAAAACATTGTTTCTAGTACATGTCCATTGTTTCAACCTGATGAACACAACTATTTTAGCCTACTAAAACAATTGCTTTGTGATATTCTGACTGCTTGTCTTCAATGTTTTCTTAGGAAACTGTGGGTGGTGCTGTTGGACAAGAAACCCATGATTTACTTTAGGGCTTTGTTGATGTGGAACTATCGGACAGAAATGGAACATTGGGAATATATGTTGAGGGGGTGATGAAGAAGAAGATGTCAACTCTTGGTCGGTTGTTCCATACGTTGGCATGTTATTTGACACCCTAGATGAGGCGTACACAACATAAAACAAGTATGCTATGAAGGCAGGGTTTGGAATTCGAAGAAGATGTCAGCTCTTAGCTGGTTGATGCTTATCCTGTTGGAACAAAATTATTTGCTTTTTGGAACAATTACATAAGGTTGTTGTACCAATGTTATTAGCCAGATGGAGCAAAATTAGTTGCCTGTTGAAACAATGCTGTGAACGTACTGAAACAATCGGATTAGCCTGCTGAAACAATCAGTTTGACTTGTTGGAACAATTTTTTTTAGCCATTTTGAAAAATATTATGTTAGCCTACTGAAACAACCGGTTGTGCCTACTGAAACAATCGGGTTAGCCTGCGGAACCAATTAGTTTGACATGTTGAAATAATTGTTTTGGCCATTTGAAAAAAATAATGTTAGTGTCATGAAACAATCGGTTGTGCCTATTGAAACAATTAGGTTAGCCTGGTGAAACAATCAGTTTGACCTTATGAAACAACTGTTTTATCCATTTCAAACAATTATTTTAGCATACTGAAACAATCTGTTGTGCCTATTGAAACATTTCAATTAGCCTGCTGAAACAATCAGTTTGATCTTATGAAACAATTGTTTTGGATATTTCAAACAATTATTTTAGCATACAAAACAATCGGTTGTGCCTATTGAAACAATCGGATTAGCCTGCTGAAACAATCGGTTGAGCCTATTGAACCAATCTTGTTTGCCAGGGTGAAACAAATGTTTTGAATTGTTGAAACAACCGATTGTGCCTACTGAAACAATTGGGTTAGCCTGCAGAAACAATTAGTTTGACCTGTTGAAACAATTGTTTTGGCCATTTGAAAAAAAAATTATGTTAGCGTGCTGAAACAATCGGTTGTGCATATTGAAACAATCGGGTTAGTCTGCTGAAACAATCAATTTGACCTTATGAAACAATTGTTTTACCCATTTGAAAAAAAAATTATTTTAGCATACTGAAACAATCGGTTGTGCCTATTGAAACAATTGAATTAGCCTGCTGAAACAATCAGTTTGACTTTATGAAACAATTGTTTTGGCCATTTCAAACAATTATTATAGCATACTAAAACAATCGGTCGTGCCTATTGAAACAATCGGATTAGCCTACCGAAACAATCGATTGAGCCTATTGAGCCAATCTTGTTTGCCAGGGTGAAACAAATGTTTTGAAAAATGATAGCACACTCTCAAAACCATGCTTCTAAACAAAACCCCACTGAAAGTCCTTGAGATTACCCACGAGCCTATTGAGATTCTTTGTGGAGAAACGATACTTCAAATTGGGCTTGCAAATGTACACACCTGGAACAAATTGTGAAACAATTGAAAAAATGACATCAGATGCCATCACTAGCACACTTTATTTTTCCGTGACCATCTAGCCAATCTTAGTGGATAATTTAGCAATGAAACAACAAATATAAATCAAAAGTATACACACTAGTTGGGGCTATTTTCGTAATTGCTACTTTGTGCACCAGATGGCTAAAAACTGAAAAAATAAACATCGCTGCTAGTGCCTAGTGTCTTAGTGCTTGTAGTTGCAGCTAGCAGCTTGGATCTAGGATTTGATAGTAGCACATGCCATTGATTGGAACAATTTCCCCTCCCCTCTATTGGAACAATTCTCATGCACAGGGACAGCAAGTCCCCCCACCCATGCTTCTCCATGAAGCAGCGCTGCGGTTCCTTAAGGTTGTCTACCAACCTGCGTAAGGAATTGGCGCTGAATCGATATTTAAGATTGGGGTTGCTACCATCCTTGTCCATGTCTTGAACTGCGACAGAAAAACCTGAAACAAAAAGAGACACATTGGAACAATTTACAAAAAAAAAATGCTGGGGATTGGAACATTTTGCAAAAATGCCGAGGATTGGAACAATTTGCATAGTCATCTTGCAGCAGTAGTATATAAATTTGTAGCTCATGCCACCAAATGCTACTATTTACTACTTATTTTTGCTAGATGCCATCACCAGAATCCATCGCCAGATGACCAATGCATAGTGGATAATGAAGCAATGAAACAACGAAATAAAATCAAAGTATACACACTAATTGGTGCTATTTTCCTAATTGCTACTTTGATAGAACATATGACTAAAAAGTGAAAACAGTAAACCATCGCAACTTTGTGTCGATGCCTTCATGCTTGTAGTTGCGACTAGCGACCGATTACCTTGGACATAGAATTTGACAATAGCACATGCCATCGATTGAAACAATTTGCACATAGAACCCTACAGAGCAAATATTGAGAAAAACCGCAACAAGTTCTAGTATGTTCACCCCAAATTGTTTCACTAGGAAGATCTGATTGTTGCAGTATGTTGAACTAGCTGTTGCACAAGAACAATCGAATTGTTGCAGTACTCACCTTGCAATGTTCCATGGCAAAAAAAATAGGGATTCATCTTCTTCCCCCCAAATCTAGCCACCCCCTCCCCAAATCTAACAATTTCTCTCGAAATTCGGCCATCTTATTCACCAAATTCATCAAACCTTCATCACAGAAGCACTAGAGAGAGGGGGAAGGGAGAGAGAGGAGGAGGATGAGGAGGAGGTGCCATGGTTGATGGGGGATGAAGGGAACACCTGTGAGGAAGGGGGAGAGAGAGAGAGATATAGATAGAGAGAGAGAGAGAGAGAGAGAGAGAGGAGGAGGAGGAGGAGGAGGAGGAGGAGGAGGAAGCTGCTCCAGCTGGTCTCATCTCCGTTGAGGTCGGCGCCTCCATGGCTAGCCCAACATCGAGATTGTCGAGCTCAAAATGGAGGAGGAGGAAGAAGAGGAGATGAAAAGGAGGAGAGAGGGAGAGGAGGGTGAAGCTCCGGCCGGTGTCATCTCTGACGAGGTCCATGGCTGCACACCTCCATTGCTTGGGAGGGGAGAGAGAGAGAGAGAGAGAGAGAGAGAGAGAGAGAGAGATGATGGGTGGAGATAGCTGGTCATGACGCTGAGCTCGGGGTATCTTGGGCAGCAGCATTTGGGCCTCGGACGCCCGAGCCGAAGCATTTTCGATGAACTTACTCTACCTACGTATCAAATTGTAAGTTCGAATTAGTTTTATGTTAAGAGTTACAAATTAGATTTAATTATGCAAATTTTAAACTATTCAAATTTATCTATTTTTTATTTTTTATAACTCTTATAGAATAAATTTAAACTTAAAAGTTTAGACATAGGTATAGTAACAAATGAAGTACATCTATATTTTTTTTGAATTTTTTGTGATTTCTATTAGTTGGTGTACATGGCGTGTACATGAAACTCGCTTGTACACATAATATGTTCCTTTATCGGAGAGGTTGAAAAATTATAAAATTAATAGTAGTTTAGAAAAAAGCTTATAAAAATTAATATTCAGTGACGCTGATGGCATCTACAGGTGAGCTGCTGTTTTTGGTCATCTCGTGCATGCAACTTGGGAGAAGGAGAGTGGCTTCCAGATGCGAAAGAGACTCGCAAGTCGCAACGAGCCAACGAGTCTAGCTATGTGCCACTGAAAAACGAATTCCCAACATTTTTGTCCCCTCTTCTTGATCTGCATTGGCTATCGACAGCTTCAATGGACGCGTTGTTGTCTGCGCTGGCCGGCGACCTCGTCGGCCGGCTGGTCTCCTTCCTCCTCCGGAAGTACGACGGCAGGACGGCCGCCGTCGACGACGTCGTCAGGCTGCAGCGAGCGCTGCTGCGAGCACGCGCCGTCGTCGAGGAAGCCGACGGGAGGCAGGTCACCAGCCAAGCGATGATGCTGCAGCTCAAGCGGCTCAGGCAAGAGATGTGCCGTTGCTGCTTCGTCGTCGACACCTTCCGGCGACGAGCAGCCGGCGCCGGCGCCGGCAAGGTCAACGGAGCGCTCGCCGCCGCGGGAAACTTGGAGGCCGCGCTGAGCGACATGAAGGAGCTCGTCCTGCTTCTCGGCGACTGCCCTCGCGTTGCCCGGCAGCCGTACAGCGCCCACCTGTTCATGGAGAGCTGCATGTTTGGCCGGCAGATGGAGAAGGAGCAGATCATCGACTTCTTGCTGCATCCGCCGCCTTGCTCGTCGGCCGCCGGCGACGACCCGGATCTGGCCGTCCTCCCGATCATCGGCCCGCCGGAGGTCGGGAAGAGGACTCTGGTGGAGCATGTCTGCATCGAGGACAGGGTGCTCCGACACTTCTCCAGGATTCACCGTCTCAGCATCAGCGGCAGTGATCTGATCGGCGATTTTGAGCATCGAAGCTTAGATCTGAGCGCTGTTGCTAGCAGCGAGAAGTCCCTGTTCGTCGTCGATCTCGCCGGCGACGTCGACGAGGAGTCGTGGAGGAGGTTCCGGTCATCTGTTCGCCGGACGAACAGCCACAGCAAGATCCTAATCATCAGCAGGGCGACGAGGCACTCGAGGCTGGGCACGGCGGCGCCGCTCTTGCTGGGCGCGCTACGGCGGCAAGAGCTGTGGTACTTCTTCCGGGCGCTGGCGTTCGGCGGCGCGGACCCGGAGGAGCGGCCGGAGCTGCTCGCCATGGCCGTGCGGCTCTTCGAGGGGATCCGCGAGCGGGCGCTGTTCGCGGCCGTGAACATGCTCGCCGCGTCGCTGCGCGCCGACCTGAGCGCGCGCGCATGGCGGCGGATCGCGCGGGTGTTCGGCGAGGTGACGAAGCTCCGCTCCGACCTCGCCGTGATCGGGGAGCGCGACGATCCGGCGGATTGGGTCTTCAAAGTGTGCGCGCCCGTGGAGGGCGCGCCGCCGTGCCTGTTCCACTGCCCGTGGAAGGCGGCGGCGGGCGACGAGCTCCCGGAGGTGGGCATGCAGGACCTGCTCACCGGAGGCGAGCTCCCCGGCGGGGCGCAGCGGTTCGACGTGCTCGTGTGGCGGTCGCGCATCCCGCCGTTCTGCAGCTACGTCGCGACGTGCGACATGGAGAGAGCTCGGCAGGTGGTGGGCGGTGGGGTGTCGAGCAGAGAGGCGATCAAGCGGAGGAGGAGCCAGATGAAACAGTAGGCCCTCGTCAGTCGTCAGTCGTCACCGCCGGATCATGCCTCCAGGTCGCGACGCACGATTGGAGGATGGTGATAGGCAACGCTATGGTTAATGGTTTTGAATTGAACCCTGCAGAGGTTCTCTCTATTTTTCATCTTTGCCAAATGGCAACCCGTGTAACTAATTGCTACTTTAATCTACCTATCTATCTATCTATCTATCTGTTGAAAGAGTCGTTGTGACAGTAAGAAGATGCTGTATAGGACCGATTCTCCTGGCCATCGTGGCCTGATCCGAACTCTGCGCCTGTACCCGAGTTTCTCTCACACAATCGTTGTAACGTGCACAGCTGTAAATCTGAAAATACTGTAGTCCATCCGGTAATATAAATACAGAGCCACTGCAGCCTTGTTTAGGTGCGGGACTACAATCTCTGCCTCTCTTCATTATATTTACATGGTATCAGAGCCATTTCGTGATCTGAATCATGTCCACCACAAGCTCCAATTCCTCTGCAACTGCTCCCGCCAAGTTCTCTGCAGCAACGGCGCCTCTTCTTGCGACTCCAACTTTCGGCGCCCTCATCACCATCAAGCTCGACAACGATAATCACCTCTGGAAGGCCCAGATCCTTCCCTATCTCCGTAGCCAACAATTGATGGGCTATGTGGATGGTACCATCCTTGCTCCGAAAGCTACAATCACAGAGACCACGTCTCTTGGAGAAGCCCAAGTCACCAATCCAAATTATGTTTGATGGATGCAGCAAGATCAGTTGGTCCTGAGTACACTTCTTTCTTCTTTATCTCCTGGAATTCTTTCTCAAGTAGTTTTTCTGTCCACCGCTAGAGATGTTTGGGTTGCATTAGAGCATATGTACTCTTCTCAGTCTAGAGCCAATATTATGCAGACTAGGATGCAACTAGCAAATCTCAAGAAAAAGGATCTCTCAGCTTCTGCTTATTACCACAAAGTCACCAACTTAGCTGATAGTCTTGCTGCTGCTGGGCAACCTCTTAGATCAGATGAAGTCATCACTTATCTGCTCACTGGTCTAGACTCTGAGTATGATCCATTTGTTACCTCCATCACCACACATGCTGAACCAATTAGCCTTAGTGATCTGTATCCACACTTTCTGAACTATGAGATGAGGCTAGAACGCCACAACTCAGGATTTACAGTGAACATGATGGCTCATGGAAATCACGGTGGAGGACGCAACCGTGGCCGAGGGCGCGCGAGGGAGGCAAGGGCCCTCCTCCAACATCCAGCTCTCTGGCCGTGGTAATGGAGGCACAAGAGGTTTTTCTTCCTCTACATCTTTAGCTGGCAACAGTGCCAACAATAGCAACAATGGAGGAGGTCGTCTAGTGTGCCAGATCTGCAACAAGCCTGGTCATATGGCCATCAGATGCTACAACAGGTTCAATCATTCATATGCATACCAAGGTGATGAAGGGAAGTTTGCTACTGCTGCCGTCAATGCTCAATCCTCATATGATGTTGATCCCAACTGGTATGTGGACACTGGAGCCACAGACCACATCACAAATGAACTAGAGAAGATGAATCTCAAGGAGAAGTACATTGGAAATGATCAAGTGCACACAACAAGTGGCTCAGGTATGGCTATTGCTCATGTTGGTCAAACTGTTGTTAGAACTGGCAAATGTCCATTGTATCTAAATAGTGTTCTTCACATTCCTTTCACTACACGCAATCTTATCTCTGTTCATCGTTTAGCTTCTGACAACAATGCTTATCCTGAGTTTCATCCAAATCACTTTGTCGTCAAGGATCAGACCACGGGAACTCCTCTGCTTAAGGGACGGTGCACCGATGGTCTCTACAAACTCCCTGTGCAACCTTCCAAAGAGGCTCTTCATAGCTCCAAAGCAACTGTCCCTGAGTGGCATCAACGTTTGGGACATCCTTCTTCTGCTGTCGCACATCGTGTCCTTGCTCACAACAATTTACCATTCAATAAATCAGCCATTGACTTAGTCTGTGATGCATGCCAACAAGGGAAAAGCCATCAGTTACCTTTTCCCTTGTCTAGTAGAGTTTCTCCTAATCCGCTTCATCTCATTGTAACCGAAGTTTGGGGACCTGCTAGAGTATCAGTGAATGGCAATAAGTTCTATGTAAGCTTTGTTGATAGCTTTAGCAAATTTGTTTGGTTATTTCCTTTAAAGAGCAAGGCTGATATAACTAGAACTTTTGTTCATTTTCAATCCCATGTTGAGAGGCTCTTAAATAGAAAATTTGTTTTTGTTCAGAGTGATGGTGGTGGTGAGTACAAAAAGCTTGGTTCCTATCTTTCTCAAGTAGGGATCACACATCAGTTTTCATGTCCACACACACACAAACAAAATGGAGCTATTGAACATACAGTAATTTGGCGCTAGAGGCGGGTGGCGAGCGGCAAGACGGCGGCGGTGGTGGAGCGGCGGTTGGTTAGAAGGTGGCAGTCGGGCGGCGGCTTCAACAGATTAAGTGGAAGGCGAGAGCGTCGGCTTCGAAGCGGCGCAAGACAGCAAGCGCCGCCGCAAGAAGCGAAGCGATGGCGACGGCGGCGGGCGAAGCGGCAGCGGCGGAGGAAAGCTAGGCGAAGCGGCGCTTCGGCAGTCGTCTTGGAAAGCGGAACGGCGGCTGGTGGCGCCGGAGGGTGGCGACGAGCGGCGCCAAGACGCTGGCGGGCGCGAAAGGCAGTGGCAAGCGGCGCTTCGGCAGTCAGTCTTGAGCGGCGAACAGCGGCTGGCGCATTGGAGAGCTTAGCGACAGCGGCAGCAAGACGACGGCAAAGCGGTGGAAGTGGTGATGAACGCAAAGCGGGCCGAAAGTCGAGGCGAGGCGAGTAAGTAGGTGCAAGTGGGTTGGGAAATTTTCGAGCAAGGGCTAAGTTAATAGGGTTTAGGTTAATTTCATCGGCCAAAGCCAATGAATTTACTAAAAAAATTAATTTAAATTAATTTCATCAGCCCAGGCCTACGAAAATAAATAAAAAATGATTTTCTAAAATTATTTTCATCGGCCCAGGCCGACGAAAATACCCTTTGGGAATATGGCCTGCCGTTTTTTCAATAATAAAACTTTTTTAAATTTATTTCATTGGCCTAGGCCGACGAAAATAAATAAAAAGGATTTTCTAAAATTATTTTCATCGGCCCAGGCCAACGAAAATACCCTTTAGGAATATGGCCTGCTGATTTTTAATAATAAAAAAATTTAAATTAATTTCATCGGCCCAGGCCGACGAAAATAAATAAAATGGATTTTCTAAAATTATTTTCGTCGGCCCAGGCCGACGAAAATACCCTTTGGGAATATGGCCTGCAGATTTTTCCAAATGTAATTTTGTCGGCTCGTCAGGCCGATGAAATTGTCATTACAGTTTTGTCGGGCCCAGAAAACCGACGAAATTATTCTTTTAATTTCATCGGTTTACAGAAGCCGACGAAATTACGTATATAATTTCATATGTTGTTTTTTGGCCGACGAATTTTATTCGGGCCTACGAAAAAACACGTATTCCTCTAGTGAAAGTAATAAAAAATTCTAAAAAAATGTAGGCGTACTTATGAACTTACCCTACCTATGTACCAAATTGTAAGTTCGAATTCATTTTATGTTAAGAGTTACAAATAAGATTTTATTATGCCAATTTTAAACTATTCAAATTTATCTAATTTTTTCTTTTTTATAACTCTTATAGAATAAATTTGAACTTAAAAGTTTAGACATGCGTATAGTAACAAATGAAGTACATCTATATTTTTTTAAACTTTTTTGTGATTTTTATTAGTTGGTGTACATGGCGTGTACATGAAACTCGCATGTACACATAATATGTTCCTTTAGCGGAGAGGTTGAAAAATTATAAAATTAATAGTAGTTTAGAAAAGGCTTATAAAAATAAAAATTTGGAGACGCTGATGGCAGTACTATTGCGCAATACTTCGACAGCACACACTACAGGTGAGCTGGTGTTTTTGGTCATTTCGTGCATGCAACTTGGGAGAAGTGAGAGTGAGTGGCTTCCAGATGCAAAAGAGACTCGCAACGAGCCAACGAGTCTAGCTACGTACGGAGTACGTGCCACTGAAAAACGAATTCCCACCATTTTTGGAAAAAAAAATTTGGTGCAGCCGGGCTATAAATCAAACCCCGTGCATACCCGATCTCGATTCGTACCGCGTGGCCGCCGCGCCCATCCAATGGAACGCCACGCGCGACTCGCTCCCCCGCGCGCCGGGCAACGGCTCCCTGATAGGCGGCTCCGCTTGGCTCACTGCCTCTGGGAAGCGGCTCAGCTCCAACACCTGTTGCGCCCAGATCTCCGTCGCCGCCGCCGCCTCCCTCCTCCCCCATCACCGCCGCCACCGTCGCCTTTCTCCTCCCCACCGTCGCCACCGCCTCTCTCCTCCCCCAACGGCGCCGCCACCACCGCCGCCTCTCCTCCCCCGTCACCGCCGCCGCCGTCGCCTTTCTTGTATGCCCTGGCTTGTGCTCTTCGATTAATCCAAGATTATTGAAGCCAAGATATGGAGGGCTTTAGGCCTTGAATATCTGAGATTACAACTATGTGAACGTTAGGATCCAACTCGGGTCACTGAAGTCATATGGAGTTTGGAAGAGAAGACACAAATCCTACACGTTGCTCTCCTTCGGATGTGGTTGTATAGCAGGAACAAAATTACCCAAGGCGAGACACTTAACATCAACCCAGGGTTAATTAATCAGATTATTGCAACATCAAGTGAGTGGATCGAATTAGAAAAGATTCCCGTTTCATTAAGCAGTAACACTCAAGATAGCTATCCTGGATGGGAACTTCCTGATGCTGGCTTTGTAAAATTCAACTCTGATGGGTCCTTCATGCCTGACCAGATGACAGGAAGCTGGGGAGTGGTGGCCAGGGATGATCAAAGAGAGGTCATATGTATGGCAGCAGGGAAAATTGTGGACTGCTCAAATGCTGAACAAACTGAAGCTATTGCATGCTTTACGCCCTGAATATGGCACATGATCTTGCTTGTGGTAATATCATTTTTATTTTTGGAGATGGATGCTTTAGGCCTTTGCTCAGAAACGAAACAAGAACAACAACCTAGAAGTGAAGCCGCAGTATAGAGCCTGACTAGTCTAGGGCCTCTGGGCTACTGCTATTTGTCAAGATGGTCTCTATATTCTTGAAGCAAGGATGAACATCTAATTTTGTAGGATTTACCTGTCCTATGTAATATGTACAATGTATTTTTTATGTGAAATACATATGGCTTGTTGGGTGTTCTGAAATATGCAATGTGATAGATGTATTACAAAAATTGTGATTGTCTCTGGTTGCTTTCAAAAACAAAATACGGAACATTGTGTAATGTGAAATTAGGTAATTACTTTTTGACAAAAGAATGGCAGCTACTTCTTAAATAGAGAATTGGTCCATAAAAGGCTGATCCTTCTCAAACAATATAGATGAGTTCACATCTCATACATAGCTACCAAATTCATCTACATAATTTGTGCTGTTACAGGAGGACCAAATTCATCTACATAATTAGTTGGCTTACAGCAAGCCAGGTAATGTGTGATGGAACAATAATGTCAGTTATGTATGATGTAACCAAACTCCGTTTCAGATCAAGAATGATCTTGAACATCTTTACAACATGAGCTTGACCAAGCAATTAGCATACATCTGTCCAAAACTGATACATGAGCAACATGTATGCCATATAACCAGACGCAATTACAAGCAATTTACAATTCTGAACAAGCAGTCTTTTTTTTTTTTAGAAAACAAACCAGCTTTATACATTAATCAAGCTAGGTAGGTCACCAGCAGCCAAATTACACAAAATAGCTAGGATATCATCATGCCGTACAAAAGGACAATCTGAATTAGCATTTGTCCCCAGCTTAGCAAGTTCGTGGGCAACAGTATTACAATTCATAGGGCAATACATCACTTTAACATTCTGCAAAATAGACAGTTACCATCTAATTTTTCTTATAAGAACCGCTGTTTCACTTCTAGGTGGTTCTTGTTGTTTCATTTCTAAGCAAGGACCTGAAGTATCCATCTCCAAGATGATATTGCCAGTTGCCACAACCAAGATCATGTGCCATATTTAGGGCGTGAAGGATTGCAATAGCCTCAGCTTGTCCTGGCATTCGCTTAGGCCTAGCTCCATACCATACAGCTCATGCTCCTGCCATGTGTGCAAAGAATAAGGGTGTCATATTAGGAATAAGCATAAACAACTAAACTACACCAACAAGGCTTTAAAACAGTAAACATGATCACCAAGCTTCCAGAGGGATGTTGATCTTTTGCACATGTGTTATACCTCTTCCTATAGAAACAAATAAAATTGACCTAATATCACAAGTATGCTGCAAGGAAGTGACAAGCTACAAGCCTCGTGATCAAGAGCTTCAAGGTACAGAGATATGTCAAAAGAAAAACAAACATCTCTTTGTTGTCTGCATGACACAGCAATGTTTACATATGCAAAACTAAAGAATATCCACAAAATAAATTAATATTTTTTTGAAAATAACAAAATAAATTAATCTAGTAAACAGTCTAAACTATTCTTTCATAAATTCCTTCCGTTCACTGCTAGATGCTCACTTATTGCAATGAGTGCGGTGATTTAGACAACTAGAAGCAACAAAAACATAACAGTAGCATACCTGACATCAGAAATGCCATTAGCATCTCAGCTCAAACTGCACGTCATTGAATGGATAATAGTTTCTACAGAAAGAATATCAATAGTCATCACATTTCGATCCTTTAGCAATACGTCTGTAGTATACTGCCACTACGGTTTTAGTCTCATTAGCTCTAAGACACATTGGTTCTTCTCTTTCAGAAAGAAAAAGGTTGAAGAGGAAGGAGGATGGCAGGCACCTCTTTGGTGGTGCAAATCGGGGAAGGAGATGGCGTCTGGGGAGGGAGCCGATGGAGGAGGAGGAGCACAGCGGCGCGGCATCGGGATGCATGAGCATGGCGGCGAGGGTGGCGCTGGCGGCGACAGGTGCGGTGGAGGAAGGTGAGGGCGGCGTGGCAAGGCGTCGATGATCGGCGGGAAAATTGGATTTTTTCCCCAAAATTGATGCACCTTTATCTTTTTGCCCAAAGTTGCTCTGCCTTGGTATTTTTGCCCTGTGAGACTAGGTGAGGATGGTTTTACCAACAGGGGCTTTCTAGCAAAATTACCACCGACTCTTTGTTTTCCCCTGTCTGTTGGTTTCTCTGTATCAGGATTTCTCCGTGCTTCCCGCGACCTTCCCGTCGCCGGGCCATGGCGCCGCCCTCTCCACAGAAGCCGGCCGCGCCGCCCTTCCCGCCGTCGGCGAGGACCACGGCGCCGCCTTCCCATCTGCAGGCGCGGCAGCCGGCCGAGCTGCCCTTCCCGCCGTCGGAGAAATCCATGGCGCCGCCCTCCCCTGTACTGCCGGGCAAGGTAGGGAATGGTTTCATACGGTACAGTTAATTTACTTGTACCATCTACTGCACCAAACGATTACTTCGGACTTGGACTTATGCTTAAGTAGTACTTCTTACTGCAACGATTACTATATCAGTGATCCAAGCAAACCAAAGCATACGTCCTGTCCTGCAAGTCTTTGGATAATACCAAAATCTGTGTATTAGTGCATCTAAAACAAAACTTATTTGGTGTATTAGTGCATTTGATTTCACTGTCAAGCAATTTCTCTAATAGAATATCATTTTCTGCATTTCATTTCAGGGTCTTTCACATATAGTTGAGTCACCAAATCAAACTAGTTCGATCGATTGGTCAAGTATTGAAATAGTGCAAGACTTGGACCCTTTGGGTTTGGAATGCATGGATGATTGCAATGTTTCCATGGCAGAGAAAGGCATGGATGATTGCGATGTTCCCATGTCCGAGGAAGGCATGGATGATTTAAATGTTTTCATGGCTGAGGAGGAGATGTATTCTTTGCTTGGTTTGAGGGAAGAAGAAACGGTTGCTAACACTAATGTGGGAGGCAATATAGAAGTTGACACTGAAGGTGAAGCAAGCGAAGCTTTATCAGTTGATGATGTAGAGGAGCACCCGGACTATGATCAGAAAAATGCTACCATGGATGTTGGCTCGATTTTTCCTTCTATGAAAGAGTTCAGAATGACTCTAAAACAATATGCTATCTTAGGAGAGTTTGATGTAAAGCCTAAGAAATCTGATCCTACCAGGTATCTTGGTGCGTGCAAAATGGTAGGATGTCCTTGGAAAATTGTAGCTAAAAAGGTGCAAGGGGAAGAAAGAATCGTGGTAATTTTCTTTTAAGTATTTTTTTATTGTGTAGTAATGTTGTAGTTATACTTATACCTTTTTTCCTTGTTTGTCATTGTAGGTAAAAGAGATAGGACTTGATCATCGATGTCCTTCAGTTAGCAGGAAATCTAGTAAAATGACAGATCAGAGTTGGGTGGCTCGTATGGCAGTGCCTATCTTGAGGTTATATCCTAACATGAGTGCCATGGAACTGAAGGTAAAATTAGATAATGAACATAATGTGAACACTGAATATGGCATTGTATGGAAGGGGAGGGAGAGAGCAATGAGTGAGCTCTATGGGAGTTGGGTAGAGAGCTTTCAGCTGTTGTACAACTACAAGGCTTAAGTCTGAGCGTTGTTGTTAGCAGCGAGAAGTCCCTGTTCGTCGTCGATCTTGCCGGCGACGTAGACGATGAGTCGTGGAGGAGGTTCCGGTCATCGGTTCGTCGGACGAACAGCGGCAAAGAAGATCCTAATCATCAGCAGGCGGCGAGGCACTCGAGGTCGGGCACGGCGGCGCCCTTCGTGCTTTCGGCGCGCGCGCGGCAGGAGCTGTGGTACTTCTTCCGGAGCTGGCGCGCGGCGCGACCGAGTAGCGGCCGAGCTATTCGCTATGGCCGCGGCGCCTCGCGCTCTTCGAGGATCCGCGGCGCTGCCGCCCATGATGAACATGCTCATCGCGTCCATCACAAGACCGACTGAAGCGCAGCGTGTGGCGGCGGATCGCACGGGTGTTCGGCGAGGCGACGAAGCTCCGCTCCGACCTCGCTGTGATCGGGGAGCGCAACGATCCGGCGGACTGGGACTTCTACGTGTGCGCGCCCATGAAGGGCCATCGACCATGCCAGTGGGCCCCACATTGTCATGCACACTCTGTCGACGATTGGGATATCGGTCCTAAGTCAACTAAGGTTCTTGAGAAGGGGAGATAGAAGACACTGCCGAGCAAGGCGAACAACAATCAACGAGCAACGAGCAGACACACGATTTTTATCCTGATTCAGACCTCTCCGGAGAGATAATAACCCTACGTCTAGCCTTTCTTTATATCAAAGAGGATTACAAGAGGGAACTCGGTGAGACGAATAAGTCTCGACGAGATTATGTGTGTACATGAAGTTATCTCTAGGTCTAAGCTTTGATGCGACGATCTCAAGATCTTCTGGCCTGGGATCCGGTGCCCTCTACACGTCGTAGAGGCCTTGTTTATATAGTGTTGAACAACCGACCTACCGGGGGGATAATCGGGTCGGGCTGACCACGAGTCCGTATCGAACTCGATACATGCCAAATATATCCCGAGGTAGATAAGGTATACTCCAATTCTTGGGATCACGACGTCTGCTCCAATTCGGGAAACCACGTCCGGGTCTTCACGTAGCCGTGCAGAACGCTGTTCGAGTCGGACTCGAACAGAAAGTCTTGGCCGCCACGCGTCGTGCCGATCAGGAAGCTATTCGGCAGGATGCACATGGGGCAGACAGAGCCCTCTAGGGAGCCAGGCCCTAGAAGGCTGTTCGATTGGACCGTCAGGGAGTGGTCCATGGCAATGAGCCGTGATTTTATCCCCGACAGCTAGCCCCCGAGACTCAAGTGGAAGTTCTTCACTAGAGTGGGGTCTTCCTCTTGAGACTCTAAGTCACAAAGAGGGTAATTTCGTTGTTACAAAGACGCGCAACACGCGACCGAGCAGGCTATGGTCCAACCGAACAAGTCTTGCTCGGGACCAAACAAACCCGCCCAGTGCTTAGCAACTCTGTTGCGTCGAATAGGAGACTACATCTGTCCGAGCAGAGCACCCAGCCCTCAATGCAGAAATCGAAAAAATATAGCCGTTGGTAGAGTCCAACGGTAACTTTCGCTGCGCAGTCAGAACGGGCGACCATTTTTACTTAGCCGTTACAATTATAAACTAGCCGTTTTGTGGCAAAGTACCGTTGCAGAGCTGCTCGGACTAGGGCTATAAAGAGCACCCAAGCCGCCCGCGGCTTGCCACTTCCGCTCTCGCGCACCTTTCCTTCCCAAGCCCTGTTCCAACCGCGCTCGCACCAGTCAGTCAAAGCCCACCTCCAATGCTGCTCGCCAAAACTGGGCACTGCTATGGCCAAATTCGCGGGCACTAGCATGACCGAGGAGGACTTGAAGACTTTAGAGACAGAGGGACACGTCGACATCGGCAGCTGGAGGCTGCCCGGGGAGGAGAAGATGCCGAAGCCGCTCGAAGATGAGTTCGTCAACTTCGAGCTCTTCGCCATGTTTGGGCTGAAGTCTCCTGAAAGCGATTTCATGGAGACCCTCCTGAACATCAGCAGGCTGGAGGTGGCGAATTTCAACCCCAACTCGTTCCTCCAGATGGCAGTCTTCGCGCACCTGTGCGAAGGCTATCTGGACGTTGATCCGTCGGTGGGGCTGTTCCTTCATTACTATGCAGTAACGAGGAGCAGCTCCGCCGCTTCCGGGCTCGGGTGCTACTACCTCAAGCTCCGGGCAACTACCGACGACGCGCCGTACCCTCGCCCACCGCTGCTCGACTCGATGGGGGCGTGGTGGATGAGGTGGTTCTACATCAAGCGGAGCGACGACAGCAAGCTCTCCTTCACCGGACAAGCGCCGGTGAAGGGAACACCGATGCCACGGCCGGACCTGACCGACGGGGAGTGGTATCTTACCCGAAAGATCGCCTCCCTCGTGAGCCTCGGGCTCACGGGCAGAGAGATTATCCGGGACTTCGTGGCGAACAGGATCTGTCCGCTACGGAGAAGGTCCTACTCGTTCTACAAGATAGAAGAATGGGAGGACATCACCAGGAAGGACATTGGGGTGACCGAAGTGGTGGCCTACACATGCCCAAGAAACGTGCTCGTCCGCTCACTAGAGGTAACCTTCGCAAAAACCACATCCAAGTTGCTAGACTTACACGATCATGGCATGCCCACACTCGCCTCCAAATACGCAGGACGAGCAGCTCCTCATCGGCGGAATCGTCGATGAGCCCTCGGAATCCGAAAAGGAGGGAGCAAAAAAGGGCAAGGCCAAAGTGGCCGAGAAGCCCAAAGTGGTCGCCGAGCCGACGCGAGCTCGCCAAGCGCAGCTGTCGCCAATCGCCTCCAAGCCCAAGCCCCAGTGGCGGCAGTTCGAGCCAAAGAGGCCAGCCGCTGCTAGCCAAGGGAGAGCGCCCAAGCCCATCCCTCCTCACCGACTAAGACGACGAGGAGGTACGGAACCTGACCCACTGGCTAATGCGCTACGCACGGGTTCACCCGGATCATATGACACGGCTGCAACAGATCGCCGAGCGGAGAAGGCTGGAGGAGGAGGTCGCGCGCAAGGAGACTCTTCTCGCGTTGCGCAAAAAGAGTGCTCAGCTCACCAGGGAGCTGAGCTTGTCGCCGCGGACGCCCGGAGGCCAAGGCGAAGAAGAAGCCGAAGATCCGCCGAGCAAAAAGCGCAAGCTCCGTCACGGAGTAAAGAGGAAGGTCAAGCTTCCCGCGGCGGGCGCGACAGGTATGCAAAGGTGAGACTCTCCCCCTTACACCCTATCGAACCGCTCAAGTCTTAAGGCATTATCTTCATCAGCTGCCGAGGAGGTGATTGCCAGCGACAACGTGGACGCGGCGATCGAGCGATCCTTGCTGCCCGAGCACCTACACTGTGTGTCGCGGACGACGAGGCTAGCTGCCCTCAAGGACAAGCTGGCAGCGTGGGCCGTGTTTCCGCCAGGCTCCACCGACCAGATCGAAGCGCTGAAGGGCGCGGTGGAGCGGCTCGAAGCCGAAGAAGCGGGACACGTCACCACGAAGAGCGGGGCCAAGGAGTTGGCTCGCTAGCCGCCGGACGGGACCGGAAAGCAGGTACATCCGCCAGCACGCCGTCAGGGAAACTCGTCCTTATGGCGACGGAGGCTTCTGGCGAGCAGGGTGAGAGACCCGCCGCCAAGGAGCAAAAGGACGGCCACGAGCAGGGCGCACAAGTCTCCCTGTCCGCGGTAACACCGACGTCGCCGCACAGAGCAACGCTGGCTTTGCCCGAGAGTGATCGGGCGAAGGGAGAAGAGGAGGGGCAGGAGCTCGAGGGCGAAGAACCTTCGCCCGTCGCCACTGCCGCTGAGCAGACGCGCTCCCGCAAGGGGAAGGCGCAGCGGAGAGGACGCCGCGCCATGACCGCTTCGAGCAGCCGGGACATTGCAACCCACGGACTCGGGGAGCGCCTGCGCCGGAACTTGAGGCCCAGGCTTCGTGAGGTAAGCCTCGAACCGAAACTCGTCCGTTTAGGTTATCAACAACTCAGTAAAACAAACTTGTTCTTCTCTTACTCAGGTACTGCGGGGCACCATGGAGGACCTTGAAGAAGGCGTCGCCATCGAGCGTGGCGCCATTTTGGGAGCACTCCAAGAACAGCGCCGCACGAGGTGGCTCGAGGGGTGGCTCATGGCCGCGGCCGAAATCCGGAACCAATTCGCGGCAGAGGTGGAGAAGCTCAAGGCCCAGCTGCACGAGGAGAGGGAGTCCTCCGTGGCCCTCCAGGAGAAAGTGTCAACCCTGTGGATCTCCCAGGAATAGGCCGAGGAGCTTCGCGCGCTGGCCGCGAGGGCGAGCACCGCGGAAAAGAGGGTCGAAGATTTGGCCGAGCAGCTCAAGACGGCCGAGCAGCGCCGGAGTCGGTACGAGGGTCTGACCGAGCAGCTACGGGCCAAGACCGAGGAGGTCTATGCTCTTCGTGCCGAGGCCAAGGAGCAGGCCAAGCACAGGATGGTCAGCAAGGAGGAAGCCGAGCGCCTCCGAGCTGAAGCGAAGGAAGGGATCCGAGCCCAAGGGGAAGCCCTGCGCCTCAAACTAGAGATTGAGGAGCTGAAGGAGCAGCTTGCTTCTAAGTAGTAGCAGTAGGGCAACACCCGAAAGGGCCTTTTGTGCCTGTAAAAATTTGTTAATGGGAATGAACCCTCATCTTTTCCCTGCAAAAAAGAGCAGCAAAAAGACAAGAACGAACGAGAAACTTGGAGCAAGGCGAAACAGCGCTAGAGAGTTTTTAGAAAAACGGTAGGACGCCTGCCTAACTCCCAGCCCCCGTTGTGCATCTGCTCGAAAACCTGAGCTTGTGAACTCGAACAGGTGCACACAAAAAAAGAGCGACACCCTAGCCCCCGGTACGGACGATGCTTGAAAACCTAAGTTTGCGAATTCAAGCACGTGCGTAGAGAGATAGAGCGACACCCGCATCCTGATCGACTCGTTCCGTGAACTGCTCGCCGACGTAAGTTAGGCGATTTCCAAGATAACCGGATAAGGAAAGTGTCTCTGCCGCGGGGGGCTTACGAGAGCAGACTTTGCCGAGTGGTTGTGCCGAGCGCGGTAAGTGGCTCTGCCGCGGGGGGCTTACGAGAGCAGACTTGGCCGCAAGGCGGAAAGCCGTGTTACGCAACCCTGAGTTCAGGAATTTGCTGAAACTAGATGCGGGCAGGGAAAACCTAAAGATCACGGAGCCAAAAGTTCGCAAGACCGGGCAGCCATCAAGTGTTACCAGAGAGAGAAAAGCCTGAGAAGACAAGGTGTGAAAAGGGCCGCAGGGGGCCGCAAGCATTCACTATTAACTGGATTAAACTTTACATGGCAGCCCGAGAGACTTGGACGAACAAAGGCGCGAAGTTTGGTAAAAGCGCAAAGCTAGGAAGTCAACTGAAAGACCTACACAAAGAACTTACGGTCTGGTCGATGTTCAGTGCCGCCGCCTCTCTCCGCCCCTCCATTGCCGGCGTAACAGCCCAGGCGGCAGCAAGAGAAACGACCGTGAACGGGCCCTCCCATCGGGGAGTTAACTTGTTGGCATTGGACAGGTTCTGGACGCGGCACAGAACGAGGTCGCCAGCCTTCAAAGCCCTCGGTCGAACAGATTTGGCAGCGTGCCGACGAAGATCTTGCTGGTAGCGCGCCATTCCAACTTGTGCCCGTTCGCGTGTGCCTTCGAGGAGGTCGAGTTCGAGCAAGCGCTTTTGCTCTGCGTCAACCACGTTGACCGAGCTCGTGCGAGGCGAGCCGAGTACCACATCGGCGGGCAAGATGGCTTCAGCACCGTAGACCATTTGGAAAGGAGTTTCCTCGGTTGCCCGGCTGGCTGTGGTGCGAACGGCCCAGAGGACGGAAGGAAATTTGTTGACCCAGGCTTTATTGTGCTCTTTGAGAGTTGCGAACACCCGTCATTTGATACCCTGGACTATCTGTCCGTTAGATCGCTCGACTACTCCATTGCTCTATGGGTGTGTCACAGAGGCGGAGACCTTGGTGCCGGTGCTCGCAGATTCTGGAATAGCTCGCTCAATCGGGGCGATTATCGGTGATCAGCTTGTGGAGGATCCCGAAGCGCGTGATCACGTTGCTTTTGAAGAAACGCACAGCCATTTTGGCGTGAAGAGATGACACAGGCTCGGCTTCGATCCACTTTATAAAAGTGTCGATGACGAGGAGTAAGTGCGTGCAGCCCTTGTACCCCTTGGGGAACGGGCCGAGAAGATTCAGACCCCATGTGAAGAAAGGCCATGATGGAGGGATCGTTTGGAGCTCTTGGGAGGCTTATAGGCCTTCCGGGCGTGAAATTGGCAGGCCTTACACTTAGTTACCACATCCCGGACATCCTGCAGCGCTGTGGGCCAGTAATAACCCATGCGAAACACTTTTCCGACCAGAGTCCTAAAGGAGGCGTGGTTGCCGCAGGCACCCGCGTGAATGTCCCTAAGAAGGAACACCCCCTCCTGCTGCAAGATGCACTTGGAGATTATTCGGAGAGCACCTTGCTGATAAAGGATACCATCCACAAGGTTGTATGGACTAGCACGCCTTATAAGCCGGGAACGCTCGGCTTCGTCGTCGGGCAGGGTCCCATATGCAAGGTACCGGACAAATGGCGTTGTCCAGTCCGCAGCCTGCTCGATGACAGAGACAGCACCACCTGTCTCTATTGCCTCGTCCGGAGACGTGATAGAGGGCTTATAAAGGTGCTCGACGAACACCCCTGCTAGGGCAGGTTCGCGTGAGGATACAAACTTGGACAGCTGGTCGGCCAAAAAGTTATCCTTCCTGGGCACGAAGGGCACCTCGAAGAATCGAAAGTGCCGCTCCAACTTCCTCACCTCAACCAGGTATCATGCCATTGAGTCATCGCAAAGACCGATACTCCTTGTTTACCCGATTGATGACCGCCAGAATCTCCTTCACGAGTTAGCCGTTGGACGACGAGCGACTTGCACTCTTAGTCCCGCGAGGAGGGCCTCGTACTCTGCGGTGTTGTTAGTCGTCAGAAGTGTAATTGGATAGAATATCGAGTTGTTCTCCTTGAGGAGATGAGAACAAAACCAGCCCCGAAGTTTCGATGCAGACGCGGCCGTCAAAAACATGGTCCAGGGGGTTTCTTCAGATTGCTCGGGAGCATCCTGGGATTTGGGCAGGCAGGTCCATTCAGCGACAAAGTCAGCCAAGACTTGTGATTTAATAGCAGTTCGGGCAGCGAACAGAATATCAAACTCTACTAGTTCCATTGCCCACTTAGCTATGCGTCCGCCAGCTTCCTTGTTCCGTTGGATTTCGCCCAGAGGGAACTTGGTCGGGACCAGTATTTGGTGTGTCTGGAAATAATGCCGAAGCTTCCTGGAGGACATGAGCAAGGCGTAGAGCAACTTTTGGACCTCAGGGTAGCGCTCCTTTGATCCATGAAGCACCTCGCTCACGTAATAGATTGGCCGCTGGATGCCTTCCCTTTCCACTGTCAAAACAGCGCTCACCGCTTGTGGCGCGCAGCCAAGGTACAGTAAAAGCTGTTCACCATATTACGGGGTAGTCAAGATAGGTGGGTTGGACAGGTATTGCTTTAGGTCTTTGAAAGATCTGTCAGCGTCCTCTGTCCATTCGAAACCATTGTACTTGTGCAGGGCCTTAAAGAAGGGCAGCCCGCGTTCGCCTTGACGGAAAATAAACCCGCTTAGAGCAGCCATCCGTCCTGTGAGGCTTTGGACTTCCTTAACGGTCGTCGGAGTCGTCTTGTTTTCAATGGCATCAATTTTTTCAGGGTTAGCAGAAATTCCTTGCGAACGATCACATAGAGCATGTCGGATTGGACACCAAAAGTACACTTCTCTGGATTCAATTTAATTCTGTGCCTGGTGGGATTATGAAACGTCTCTGCTAGGTTTTTTACATGATTCTAAGCATACTTGCTCTTTACTACTATGTCGTCAACATAGACCTTCAGGTTCCTTCCGCGCTGTTCTGAAAATGTTTTCTCCATTAAGCGTTGGAAGGTGGCACCAGCGTTGCGTAGACCGAAGGACATGGTCGTATAGCAGAAAGTGCCAAAGGGAGTGGTGAAGGCAGTTTTCTCTTCATCCTCGGGGGAGATGCTTATTTGGTGATAACCGGAGTTAACATCCAAAAAACTCAAAAGCTGGGCATCTGCTATGCGAGGCAGCGGGAAATTGTCCTTAGGACAAGCCGCGTTCAAGTCCATGTGGTCGACACACATCCTCCACTTGCCGCCTTTCTTCTTTACAATCAGAGGGTTGGCCAGCCACTCGGTGTGATCAACCTCGCGGATGAAACCAGCAGCGAGTAGCTTTCTATGCTGATCCTTGATGATCCTCTGCTTGAAATTTGAAAAGCGGCGAAACTTCTGGCGAACAGGCTTTTTGTCCGGTCGGACTGCCAGTTTGTGATCGATAACCTCCCTTGGGACCCCTGACATGTAAGACGGCTCCAAGCAAACACGTCTGCATTAGCTCGGAGGAAGGCGACGAGATCGATTTTCTATTTGGTTTCTAGGTGGTCCCCAAATGAACTGTCTTGGAAGGATTGTCAAGAAACAGCAGAACTTCCTTAGTCTCTCCCCCTGGCTGGAGAGAAACTTTGCGACGGGCAGACTTGGTCTGCACCTCTTCGGAACCACGCGTGGAAAGTTGGTCGACGAGGGCAAGGGCCTGCTCGTCGCAATCTAGAGCGGCTTTGTAATTGCCCTTGACGGTGATCACGCCGTTGGGACCCGGAATCTTCACGCAGTGGTAGGCACGGTGGGATACGGCCATGAACTTTCCAAGAGATGGCTGGCCCAGGATCGCGTTGTAGGCAGACGGGAAATCAACCACGTCAAACGTGACCAACTCTGTCCGAAAGTTGCTTGGGCTGCCGAAGGTAACAGGCGTAACAATCCGCCCAATGACAACAGTTCTCGGTGACAATCCCATAGAAGGGCATCGCGACCTCTTTGAGTTTGGAACGAGGAATCTGCATCTCATCCAAGACTTTTACGGAAAGCAAGTCTAGCGCACTTCCGCCATCGATCAGGACACGCCCGACTCTGGCATTGCTGATGGTCGGAGCGACCACCAGCGGAAGCCGCTGAGCTTGGTCATCCCAATGGGGCAATCCTCCTTAGAGAAGGAGATGTAAACCTTGGTCCACTTCATCGGCTCGGCCGTGGTTTGCCCTTCTCGACGCTAGGACCTCCCGGCAGCTTCCTTGAGGTTTGCGCGAGAGGATAGCCGAGGAGCCGCCAAAGATAACGGCTATATGGTTCATGGGCTCATGATAGTCATCCTCGTCGTCCCGATCACCATCATCGGTTTGGCGCTTGGCCTTGCCGGCATCACCTTTTTTCGGCAGGGTGGGCATGGAGCCTTTACCGTTGTAGAAATTCTCGAGCTTTGCAGCCCAAGTCTTGCAATGGCGAATATCGTGGCCGTAGCCCTGGTGGAACTGGCAATATCGGTCACCTGGACCTTTCTTGCCTTGGTCGCCTCCCTGGACAGGCTTCTTGCCCTTATAGTTTTTGGCGGGCTTCTTCTGCCCGTTCTTGGGAGGAGGTGCGCGATCTATACCCGCAACGGTATTGTTCGGCGCACCCTTATTCTTTTTCTTCTGGGACTTCTCGTCTCCAGAATTGTTATTATTATTCTTCTTCTCATCTACCCCAGGTTGGGCAGGAAGCTCGCCCTTGTCAAACGCCTTTTTATACTGAACACGCTCTGCCGCGTTGGCATAGCGATCAGCCGCCTTGAAAAGATCATTGGCGGTCCAAACCTCATTGATCTCGAGATCCTGGGTGAACCGCTTGTCGCGGACACCGTTTTTTAAGGCGTGGACAACGGATTCGTCCGAGATGTTCGGGATTGTGTTGCGGATCTTGATGAAACGCTTCACAAAGTTGCGGAGGGTCTTCCCGTTCATCTGGATCATCTGGTGCAGATCATCCTCCTTGCCCAGACGCACGTAACAGCTCTGAAAATTGACAATCAGAGAGTCACAAAGTTGATCCCAAGAGCGGATGGAACCTTCCTGCTGATTGAACAGCCACGTCCGAGCAGCACCCTCAAGAACAGTCGGAAGGTAATTAGCCATGACTAGCTCGTCACCCCCGGCTGCCATGATAGCGGTAGCGTAGATGGAAAGGAACTCCTCTGGGTTTTGAGTCCCATTGTACCTCTCCATGTGGCCAGGTTTGAACTTGAAATGCCACCGGACAGCGCGGAGCTCGTTAGAGAAAGCCTTGTAGCCCAAGCTGTACGCCTGACCACCTTCTCCTGCAGAACTTAGTCTTGAAAAGACGTTAGTCCTGTTGCCCGGAGGGACTCTAGTCGAACAGGAAGATTCTGCCTGGTAATACTCTCTCCGAGACAGTCCTCCGCGCTCCTTCCTCGTGGTCGCCACAATGTGTTTGTCCCGAGGGGATCGTCCGTGATCGCTGCGCGCCCGCTTGCCTCTGTGGTCACGGCGACCACGGGGGCTTAGCGAGCGTTGTCGACCACGGGTATCATGCTCGTAGCGAGTCGCCCTTTGACGGTGACGAGGGTCACGCGATCGACCGGAGCGTTCGCTGTCCGAGTCATTCCAGGCAGGCTGACCGCGTTGCCTAGAGGAGGTGTTGACTTCACCTATGGACTTAAGGCCTTCGGCCAGTCGCTCTAGGTTAGAACCAACAGCGTCGCCCATGAGGCGCGAGGTTGGCCTGTTGGTGGATCTGATCACCGTTGCCATGGCCTGGAGTCGTTCCCGACTCTGCTCCAGGGGTCCTGGGATCCCCGAGGCATCCGCGTTTTGCCCGACCGGGGTCTGGTTACGCGGGGATTCGTCCCCAGCAGGTAGAACGTCTACCGGGGAACTTGACGGAGGTACGCGAGGCGGGTCGCGTCGTTGTCGCTTGCGCTGATCGCGAATCTGCGCCAAGGTTTGATTGATTGAGGCATCCAGACTGCGGCGAACAACTTCTTGTTCGCGAGCAGCCAGCGCAGCCCCATCTTGCCGCTGAGCAGAATTGATCCGCTCGATCTCATCGGCCGCCGCGGCCCGCCCACCATCCCCTGAGGTTTCTGCGCCGGCCATGTTGACGCTGCGACGGCCATGCGTTGGCGCACTAGACGGCGTCATCACTGTGTCGCCACAGGAAGAATTGACCGACTTGGCATTGGAATCCGAGAGATCTAAACCAGCGTGAAGACCGTCGGTTCCGTAATCATCGTCAATGACGGGAGTGTGATCTAAGACCATCTCCGGAACGTAGCCGGAGAGTTCTGTCCCGGATCTTGAAGATGATCGAGATTCAAGGGATCGATTCGATGTGACAGGGGATGTGACATCCTGCCCTTCTGAGTCGTAGCTCTCAGGAAGAGTTTCCTGGTTGCTGAAAGAGTTCGACATTCTCGGACAGGCTTGATCTACCAGTATCCCTACGGACGGCGCCAACTGTCGACGATTGGGATATCGGTCCCAAATCAACTAAGGTTCTTGAGAAGGGGAGATAGAAGACACTGCCGAGCAAGGCGAACAACAATCAACGAGCAATGAGCAGACACAAGGTTTTTATCCTGGTTCAGGCCTCTCCGGAGAGATAATAACTCTACGTCCAGCCTTTCTTTATATCAAAGAGGATTACAAGAGGAAACTCGGCGAGACGAACAAGTCTCGGCGAGATTATGTGTGTACAGAAAGTTATCTCTAGATCTAAGCTTTGATGCGACGATCTCAAGATCTTCTGGATTGGGATCCGGTGCCCTCTACACGTCGTAGAGGCCTTGTTTATAGTGTTGAACAACCGACCTACCGGGGGGATAATCGGGCCGGGCTGACCACGAGTCCGTAACGAACTCGATACATGCCAAATATATCCCGAGGTAGATAAGGTATACTCTAATTCTTGGGATCACGACGTCTGCTCCAATCCGGGAAACCACGTCCGGGTCTTCACGTAGCCGTGCAGAACTCTGTTCGCGTCGGACTCGAATAGAAAGTCTTGGCCGCCACGCGTCGTGCCGATCAGGAAGCTGTTCGGTAGGATGCACATGGGGCTGACAGAGCCCTCTAGGGAGCCAGGCCCTAGGAGGCTGTTCGATTGGGATGTCAGGGAGTGGGCCATGGCAATGCGCCGTGATTTTTTCACCGACACACTCCATCGAATACTTGTACACCATGCCATCCTCCACTACTATGTGGGCCCGATATGTCAGAGGCTACACACACATAGGGAACTACCACTGTCAGGTGGGACATAGAACCCAGTAGTGTGCCGTAGGCTTGGTCGAAGGCTTGGAAGGTGTCCGTCGACCATAATTTGAGAAAAAAGTTGGGGGCGTGAGCGCGGCTTGAAATTGGAACCTCATAAGGAGCATGCACATGCGATGCGCGCTAATAGCTAGCAGGAGGAAATTTTTTGCTCAAACCCTAAGGGCCCATTTGGGAACCCCAATCGAGGCCGGGATCCCGACACAATCCCGGGGTGGGAATCCCGGCAGGGTAAAATTCCTAGGGAAATTTTTTGGTCCATTTGGAAACCGTTTTGACAGGGATTATTGGTCCCCTTCCCCCCTCTTTCCCGGTGGACCTCCGCCCCGTACCCGTGGACGTGGTTTTTCTTCCCGCCTCTCTCCCTCGCGCTCTCGTCTCCCTGCGCCGCCCGTCTCCTTGCCGCCCGCCTCCGCCGCCTCCGCCTCCCGCCGTCACCACCTCCGCCTCCCGCCGCGCCTTCCCTCCCTCCCTGTCAGTAGTCACCACTCCCCCACTCGCATCAAGCGGCCGGCCAGATCTCGCCGCCCACCTCCATGGGCTCGCCCGCTCCTTCGTCTCCACTCTCGCCGACCTCGACGACGACGACGGAACCCATCCGCCGCCTCCGCCCGGCGCCGTAGTGGGTTCGCCCCACTGGCCGGCGGCGCCGCCCCCCAGCGTCTGCCTCCAAGGTCTTTGGAGCAGAGCCCGAGGTGCTTCTGCCGCGCCGCCGACTCGCCTCGCGCCCGCGCCGGTGGAGGTGGTGGTCGTCACTCGTCAGCCACGGAGAGTGGAGGTGGTGGCGCGCGAGGTGGTAGAGACGACGGGGCGCGCGGGTGATGGCCTGATGGGATACGGGGAACGGGGAAGGAGAGACGGGGAAGTGAAGTGCCCAATAAAATCCCCTCTATGGATTTTTGTACCAGGGATTTTTCCCCTGTACATCCAAATGAGCCCTAAGGGTGCGATACCCTGTGATGATGCAATCCATGGTATGACTCGGGATAGCCTTGATCAACGGCCACGCGGTGGGCGGTTAACGGCCACGCGGCTTCCCACGGTGATCCGTCTCGACTCTTGAGCAGTCAGCAAAATATTTTTTTTTGAAGTAGTAGGAGTCAGCAAAAGATTTTACACCCCAATTATTTGAAGTGGATTACTAATGAACGGATCACCGTTCCTACGATTTCCAACGGACGAGCATTTCAACAGCACCAACTCCTCCCCTCCGCCCCTAAGCTCCCTCCTTCCCCACTCCCCCGTCCCACAAACCCCTCCGCCCAAAAATAAGCACCTGCCCGAGGACTGCGCGTAGCGCAGTTGGCTAGCTGCGACGTTGCTTGCGCTGCCGACCCGAGTTCAATCCCTGGGATCGTGCCCGGGTTTTCCTCGCCCAGAGCCTCCATTTCTTCTCCCAGCGTGTGTTCAGTCGCACACACGTGTGAGTGTGAGTGTGAGTGTGTGTGCGATGTGAGTGTGTTGGTGTTCAGTCGCACACACGTGTGAGTGTGAGTGTGAGTGTGTGTGCGATGTGAGTGTGTTGGTGTGCGTTTATGTGTGCGTCTGGTTGTACCCCTCGAAAAAAAATAAAAATAAGCATCTGCCCACGTGAAAATTTTTACTGTTTACCCATAAAAAATCACGCAAATGCTCAAGGTCTACGCTCAATTGTAAAAATACCCCTAGACGCTCTCGGTCAGGGTGACATCGGGGGGCATGGCGCCCCGGCGGAGCGTGCCAAGGGCTCGGCAAGGGGCAGGGCGCCCTCGCCCAGGGCGCCTAGGTGGGGCCGGTGGCATGTCGCGCCCAGCGCGAAGAGAGGCGATTTTTCTTGTTTACCCATAAAAATCACGCAAACGAAAAAACGCTCAAGGTCACGCATCATTAAAATGCCCCAGACGCCTTCGGTCGGGGGCATGGCGCCTCGGCGGGCGTGCTAAGGCTCGGCGCCCAGGCGGGCGCCTCGCCAGGCGCCTAGGTGGGGCCGGTGGCATGCCGCGCCGCCAAGGCTCGGCGCCCGCGTCCAGGCGCCAAGAGGCACATTTTACCGTTTACCCATAAAAATCACGCAAACGAAAAAATGCTCAAGGTTCACGCCAATTGCAAAATGCCCCTAGACGCTCTTGGTCGTAGGCGGCATCGAGGCATGGCGCCCGGCCGAGCGTGCAAGGGCTCGGCGCCAAGGGGGGCGCCGCCTAGGCGCCTAGGTGGGGCCCGGTGGCATGCCGCTACCGCCAAGGGTTTCGGCGCCCAGCGCGCCAAGCGCCAAGAGAGATTTTTTTTGTTACCAATAAAAATCACGCAAACGAAAAAATGCTCAAGGTCTCGCTCAATTGCAAAATGCCCCAGACGCTCTCGGTCGGCGGCATCGACGCGCCGCCAAGGGCTCGGCGCCCAGCGCCAGAGCGCCCAGGCAGGCGCCGCCAGGCGCCTAGGTGGCTCGGCATGGCATGGCCTTGGCGTGGCGGCGGGCGCTGGGCAGCCTGTATGTGTGTGTGGCGGTGTGGCTGCAAGGGCGGGCAATGTGGTGTGGCGGCGTGGTGTGTGTGTGTGGCGGTGCGGGCGGCGGCGGCGGCGTATGGGCGCGGCGCATGCGGCGCAGCGTGGCGTGGCGCATGGCGTGGCATGGCGCCGCGCATGCGCCGCCGCGCCGCGCGCCCACGCGCCACGCGCGCGCCACCTCGCCGCCACGCCACGCCACGCCGCCGCGCCGCCCGCCCACACGCACACGCCGCACACACACACACACATGCCCGCCGCCTTGCCGCCACATGCATTCCAGGCCAGCGCTTCCATGCGCCCGCGCCTCGCCGCCTCGCCGTGCCCTCGCCGCCACAGGCGTGCCGTCCGCTGCCGCCGCTGCTGTAGCGCCGCCGCCTACCGCCAGCGCCTCGCGCGCCATGCCGGGCCCACCTAGGCGCCTGGCGGCGCGCGAGCCCTTGCGCGCTCCGCCGAGCGCCATGCCCCGATGCCGCCCGCCCGAGAGGCGTCTGGGGCATTTTGCAGATGGGCGTGGCAGACGGGTATTTTTTCGTTTGCGTGATTTTTTATGGCTAAACAGTAAAATTTTTCCACGACTGGAAAGCGACCTCTCCTCCTCCTCCCCGTTACTCCGTCGGCCATGGCGGTCGTGCTGCTCCTGGCCGCATCGGTGCTTGCGCCCCTCGTGCTCTACGGCGTTCTCCCGGCCTCGCGTCTCCCTGACTCCACCGGTAGGCACCTTCGCGCCTCCCCAATCTGGGGTGGCCGCAGGTGGTCGCGTCCGACTCGCCAATGGTGAGCTCCTTCCCCCCGCTTTCTGTTTGGAATTTTTTTCGCTCCCGTGAAGGGAGGATTCGCAGTTGCTGGAGATGGCAATGGTGATTTGGCTAAAACGCATTTTACAGATTGGACAATTGAGAGGCTAGGGGATCACACGAACCGGGTGCTATCCGCGACGGATGATTGGCATGTGATTTGAGGAGGCATGGAGACGTCATGCATCTGAAGAATCTGATGCAAGTGTACGGACTAAGGAGAGCAGTTTTCGGGATGCCGATGAGGCAGAAGACAGGGATGAGGTGAGTGTTGAGGGAAATGGCAGTGCTAGGTCTGGACAGGCTGGCATGATCAAGGAAGTTGCCAACATGGAGAGAATTGCAGACGGATTCGGTGAACTGGGGAAAAGCAAGGAAATTGAAGAACAGAAACGAGATGCAAGTGTGGTAGATACAAAGAACAGATCAGGTGAAGTAGGAGAGAACGCCATTGATGGACTGCATACCGGAAACCTGAATTCCTCTTTAAAAATGGTAGCTTAGGACATGTAAGGTCAATCAAACATTTGCTCCTTCTTTTCCTAAATTTTTTGAGGACTGTGAAATGTGAATCAGGGGTAGACACTAGAGAGCAAAGTTATAGACACATCAAGGCATTTGGTTTAGTTGTAAGATGCATAGCTAGCTTAGGACTACACCTTGTTCCTCACAGCTATATTACTAGTCATGCTCATTATGCCAAGTCAAATTAATTATTACTACGCCTTGTGGTATTCATAGAATTCATGTGTGATTCAAAAGAAATTCATGTAGTATTCAGAGAATTCATGTGGATTTTTCTCCTGATTTTCTGGGTGAAACTACCTGATTTTCTCTTGAAACTAGGTGAATACCACATGAGACTAGCTGAATTCTAGTGTTTAACCTATACTGAATTCTTATGAAACTAACTGAATTCTGGGTGAAACTACCTGTTTTTCCCATGAAACTGGGTGAATACCACATGAAACTAGCTTAATTCTGGGGTTTAATCTATACTAAATTCTTATGAAACTAACTGAATTTTGGGTGAAACTACATGATTTTTCCATGAAACTAGGTGAATACCACATGAAAGTAGCTGAATTGAATTCTGGGGTTTAACCTATACTGAATTCTTATGAAACTAACTGAATTCTGGGTGAAACTACCTGATTTTTCTCATGAAACTAGGTGAATACCACATGAAACGAGCTGAATTATGGGGTTTAACCTATACTGAATTCTTACGAAACTAACTGAATTCTGGGTGAAACTACCTGATTTTTCTCATGAAACTAGGTGAATACCACATGAAAGTAGCTGAATTCTGGGGTGTAACCTCTACGACTATACTGAATTCTTATGAAACTAACTGAAATCTGGGTGAAACTACCTAAATTTCACACAAAACAACTAACTGAATATTTTGAATTTACATGAATATTCAGTTTCATGTAAATTCAAAATAAATTCATGTAGTATTCATGTGTATTAAAAAAATATTCATGTAATATTCGTAGAATTCATGTGGATTCAAAAGTGAATTCATGTGGTATTCATAGAATTCATGTGGATTCAAAAAATATTCATGTAGTATTCGTAGAATTCATGTGGATTCAAAAGAAATTCATGTGGTATTCGTAGAATTCATGTGGATTCAACAGAAATTCATGTAGTATTCGTAGAATTCATGTGGAATTCAAAAGAAATTCATGTAGTATTTGTAGAATTCATGTGGATTCAAAAGAATTTCATGTAGTATTCGTAGAATTCATGTGGATTCAAAAGAAATTCATGTAGCACTCGTAGAATTCATGCAGATTCAAAGAAATTCATGTAGTATTCATAGAATTCATGTGGATTCAAAAGAAATTCACGTAGTATCCATAGAATTTATGTGGATTCAAAAAATATTCACGTAGTATCCATAGAATTCATGCAGATTCAAAAAATATTCATGCAGTATTTCATAGAATTCATGTGGATTCAAAAAATATTAAATATTCATATAGGTTCAAAAATATTCATGTAGTATCATAAATTTCATGTAGATTCAAAAATATTCATGTAATATTCTGGAAGTTTCATTAGTAATCATTAGATCAGCACTCAATACAATTTTTTTTGTCAAATAGAATGTGATACATGCATGGCATGGTGGTGGAGTGCACGTAGAAGAAGCTAGCTGACACAGGTCGATTCCCCTGGTCCGTTGGGTGGGTGCTGGGACGGACCTCCGTCCAGGAGGCGGCCTCTTATTTAAAAAGCCCATTTTACACCCCAAACCATAAAACCGGCCATTTAATATCCTCATCTATTAAAATCGGGTCACTTTACATCCTTCTGGTTTAAGAGGGTGGCTTTGATGATGTGTCATATGGATTTGTCAAGTTGCATGTATATGTTGCCTAATTATTGATTTTTGAACTCCCGGACAATTGAAAATATTTTAGTGCATAAGAGTCCCGAAACCACCCTACTAAACCACCTAGGGTGTAATACACGACATGACCAAATCATTGGCTAAATTTGAGTGTTTGTTTTGTTAGTCATCTTTTGTTGCCAATGAATGACAAGTAATGGAGGATGTTGTTGAGTTTGTTGCCAATTAAATGTGCCAATTGTTCCCATGGTTAAATAAGAAATCGAATAAATCAAATAAAAATTTTAAATTCAAATAAAATATAAAAATTGAACCTAAAATTTTAAAATATATTAGAGAACTAAAAAAAGTGATAACAAAAAAAATGCATTTTATAAATAAAAATGAAAATAGTTTTTTAATAGAAAGCTTAGAATCTTAGATGAATTATGTTTTTTTTTTGTGTAAATTGGACACTGTATGAAATAGACATAAAATGGGAAAACAAAATCAATTGCAATACAATGCTCGGAGTCTGCTAGTGGGTCTCACCCGGCGGTTGAGATTGAGATGGAGGAGGAGGTGCGGAGGTGGGCGCATGCTAGCTCGGTGGAGGGGAGGATGCCGGCGGGAGGGGCTCGGCGGCATAGGGGTCATCGGCGGGGAAGTCTGGGCTCCAAGGACGGCGGCGTGGGGGTCATCGGCGGTGGTGACGCCGAGGTGAAGGGCGGTGCTGAGGTAATCGCGGGCGGCGCCAAGGGCATCGCGGAGAACGGGACGGGTGGGGAATTTTTCTCGATGGAGGGAGTGATTTGAGATTCGGACTAGACAGGTGTCCAGATTATTGACAAGGTCCATCTGATTTTGAAAGGACCAGGGTCTTTCCAAATTTTCCTCCACCTCTTCCGGAAGGAAATTCTATGGGATAGGACACCAAGCCACATCTCGTGCGGCCCCACCCGGATGTATGACGCGTGTCCCAGCTCCATCTCAAAGCAGCGCAACGCCTCCTTCCCTTCCCTGACTCCATACCGCCTCCTCTCTCTCTCTCTCTCTCTCAATCCGTGGGCTCGCCGGTGACAATCGGGTATCCTCTGCAGTCATGACGGAGTGCATTTGTGCCACTGACAGGTGGGCTCCGTGTGGAGCCCACGTGGGCCCGGGCCCACTTGCAGTGACACAATGCACTCTGCCGTTAAGTAAAAAACGACAGAGGATACGCGTCCGCCGGCGACTCCCTTCCGGCCGCCCCTCCACCTCCCGCCCCGACTCCGGTTCTCCAGTACCTCTCTCTCACACACACATCCCCGGCACCCGCACCTCCAGTTCAGGGAACCCCCATATCCTAGGGTTTTGGCTGTGGCCTCCCGCCGCCGACGCTGAGGAGACGACGACGACGACAGCCTTGCGGTGGCGGTCTCCTCGGCACCTCGCCGACGCCAAGGCCCTGCCCTGTCACCGCCGCTGACTTCACCACTCCTCTGCCCCTGCCGAAGAGCGATATTGCAGATGTATATGTCTAGATGTTTAGATGTCAAGAACTTGTATGGTCTAAAATTTCAGATTGAAAGCATTTGTAAATTGCATATGGATAATGCTTATTGCAGTTGCAAATGTAAACGTCTGTGACTTTCATGTGTCAAGCCCTTTAAATTTGAATTGTATATAGTCCTGTGGTTTAATTTGAATTTGTACATTTGATCTGAAAATGAAAAGGGTACATGTTCACCCTGAAGATTTTGTGCTTTTGTATGCCTGACAATAAAGATTGGGTGCTAATGAATTGTTTCCTGGGGATGCCATTTGTAAACCATGTATATTATGTGCTGTTGCTATTTCCTGGGGCTTCCTTTTGAGTATTTCAGGGCCACTCCATTATTCATCTATCAATCATACCATGCAGCTGAAAGAAACACTATGTATTATGTTTAAGAAGATCCACCTGTACTCAACTGAATGAATTGGCCTAGCAGTTGTTAAAAAAGGATAACTGACACACATGCTTATGAAGATCCACCTGTACACAATGATTTTTCAGAACATCAAAGTAAGTGGACTATAGTGAATCAATAAGTCATCTTCCTGTTTCTGAAATGTGTGATTTTGTCAATTGGTGATCTTCTTGTACATGCACAAAAACAGGATAGGATCAAGTGCCCTTCTTTTCCTTGGGAGCACATAACTTTTCTGGACTTGACAATTAGAGCAATGGATTCATAATTAGTCATTGAGGTTCAGTAGCAAAACCTCACAAGTTTCTTTTGGCACTTGACTGATTTTTTCAGAAAATTGAACTTCCGAATGATATATGTATTGAATGCTTGAATGTCAACCAGATCAGGTTTTGACATTGTTAGCACCATGGTAAATTTTTTTGCAAAACATAGCCTAACTGAAGGATCGGGATGTCGCCTAGAGGGGGGGGGGGGGGTGAATAGGCGTTACAAATTTTCAGATCTTTTAAATCACAGCGGAAAATAATATCGGATGTTCCGATGACGATATCGGATAGTCCGATATGGATACCTGCACCAAAATCAAATCCACAACACAAGAGAGTAATAGCACACGATGGTGCTAGCCAACAACAAGTATAACCACGAAACAAAGTAAATCAAGTTAGAGGCAAGAGGGAAACCAAGAGTGAAGTAGAGACTCGAAGATTTGTTCCCGAAGTTCGGATCCTTGAGAGGATCCTACGTCTCCGTTGAGGTAGGCTCGGTCACACTTGAGCCCGGGTCTCTTTCAACCCTTCCCTCACCGAGGTCACACCAAGACCCCCCGGTTTACTCCTTGATTCCTTCTCTTCCGGAGACAGAATCGGCCTTCACAAACTTACACGGCTCACCACACAAAGCACCGGTGGCTCGTGGTCGACTCCTAACCGTCTAGGAGTCCTCAACCTCTAAGAGTAACAAATGCACACAAAGAACGAACTCGGAGATGAACTCAAGTGCTCAAAAATCGATTTCTTCTCACTTAGCACTCACACTCTCTCTCAACTCTTCTCACAAAGAGGATCACTTAGATCTAGAGTGGAGGGGGCAAGAAGCCCTAGGTTGCTTGTAAGTTCTGCTCAAAAATGGTGTGGAAGGCAACCCTTACTCGTGGGGAAGAGGGAGGCTCTAAATAGCCTCACACAGAAACTAGCCGTTGGAAGCTGACAGATATCGGATAGTCCGATGTTAACATCGGATGTTCCGATATGAAAGTGAGAGAAACTTGGAGTAACGGCTATTTTGAGGTTCTGGAATGATTCTGGAGAGGTTCCAACTAGATACAACACTAAAAGGTCAAATTCATATCGGAACATTCCGATTCAACATCGGATAGTCCGATATTTTTGGAGCTGGAAACAAAGAGGGGTCAATCGGAACATTCCGATCCAACATCGGATAGTCCGATATTTTTGGAGCTGGAGACAGAGAGGGGTCAATCGGAACATTCTGATCCAACATCGGATAGTCCGATACAGCACACAGCTATTGACGGAAACGGGCGTAACTTTTGACTCCGAACTCCGATTTCGGTGATCTTGGGCTCTACGGAAAGCTAAGAACAAGGGATACACAACCCACAAGGTCTCACTACCCAAATCCTAAAGGATAGGAGCAGCAACCACAAAGGAAGCCACGAAAAACCTAATACTTTCACTTTCCGACACCACCAACACTCCTCTCCCTCGATCTCTCTCAAAGATTGATCACTTGAGCACCTGAGACAAATCTAAGCCATTCAACGTTGCATCCCTCTTAATAGTACATCAATCCTTAGACTCAATTGAAATAAAACCATACAAGCTTTAGGATAAATCACTTGCCGTCTTCTTTCTTCATTTTGAGGTTCGACGACGTAGGTAGTCTTGAGCACCATTGATGTATTGCGCATGATGACCTTTACTAAATATTGATAACGTCTTCGTCTTGTCAACCTTGACTTGATTCACCTCATGAGACTCTCGTCCTATTCGACTTTGCCTCGATCATCCTCCTCGATTATCATCCCGCCAAGTCGACCTTGACTTAGTACTCAACTCTTGGTGGCATCGTCGTCTTGTTGACCTTGACTTAACCGTCATCCTTCAACGTTCCTTGGTCATCACACAAACTCATAGGACCTAATTCTTTTCAAATCACTCGTGAAATACATTAGTCCAAAAACTCAATAAATATGGATCCATTTAATATTCGTGAGCGATTAAGTGTCCAAGTGTTTCACGTAAATAAGCACAATACAAGTGGAAACACTTGGCACAAGAAAGGTCTCTATTAAGTGCATCATGGTAAATATGTGTTTGATCTATATGCACTAGATAGATGAATTAATAATCATAAGTTCACTTAATAATGCACATGGGAATATATTCATGACTTAACCATGTGCAAACTCATATTTGAAGCAAGAGAGAGCTTGTGAACTAATCTAGATTAAACTTCACTAAATTAAGTGCATGTGAGAATATTCATTGAAAGTCTACATGCACAAAGCCATTTAAACACGGTGAAGTTTATCTAATGCACCAACTAGATGATCACTAATACATGGCACATAATATAAAAGATCTTGTAGAGCAAGCAACACGTTCATAATATATTTATGCTCAAATAAATACAACTAGATATAACGAGCATAAATCCAATCAACCAATAACATGTGCTTACACAAAAGAGTTGCATACCTTAATTATCAATCCATCTTATTTAGATAAATGAGACTACCGAAGATAAACAATCAAGTGTGTTAGTCTCATTGAAGTGATTAGCATAAGACGTACCATTTATAATGAATAGTTTGTCCACTTGACATATATGATTTTCCTCTAAATAGGATGAGACAAATATAATCTTGGCAATAAACATATTAGTCTCATAGCAATAAATATATTTGAGTATGTCATTAAATAAGCATTAAACCAAACATTGTCATTAAACGTGTTTGTCATTAATCACCAAAATCACACAAGGTCACTTGCACTTACAATCTCCCCCTTTTTGGTGATTTATGACAAACCTATTATCAATTATAATAGATGACAATAAGACAATAAAAACACTAATGCTTATAACAATTTTTCTTCTAAACAAAAGCACAACATATACGGGGCAATTGATAATACAACATTTCTCCCTCTTTTGGCATTAATCATACAAAAAGTGAAGAATATTAAAATTATTAAATTCTCCCATTTCAACAATTAACACAAATTATTTGGGAGGACAAGGCATATCAAGAAAGGAGCGAACAATAGATAGCCAATGATAAGCTCCCCCTAAATCTAGGCAAGATATAAAATTAATAGTATTCAAGATTTAGGCAAAGGTAGAAACCAATCTCATTAAGCATTTATGTCATCTCTCAAGAGTATAAGTGAGTGTCAACCAAGACATATCAATGCTATCAATTCGAAATAATCAAAATCATGTAGCAAAAAGATATAAGTGAAGTACAAGCTCATGATCAAATTATATAAGTAATGAACAAGGGTATACCTCTTAGCAATTTGAGAACCAAATTACATTTCTATCTTTTACAAGGTGTCATCAATATCAATCATTATATAGCTAAGTTTGCAATGTAACTCACAAGACATGTTAGATGACACTTGAAGAATATGTAAATAGAAATTTAGAGGATACCACTTGTAAAAGAGATTATGCCACTTAAAAGAGATATGACTAGAAATATTAAAGTGGCTAGATGTCATGAGAATATAACACCACTTGAACTTACAATGAATTAATAATTGATCATTCAAAAAATTTACTAAAAGATAACAATGAATATCAAGATCAATTATGAAGAGCACATAAATATAGAGAAGCTTTAAACATTAGTCTATTATGCAAGAGCTCCCCTTAAGACATTTAAATGCATGAAGGTGCAAAGACATTTAAAGATACGGTGCCGAAAGAATGTATGCCCCTTTGTCGTTTACCATCTACCATATACTTGGATCGATCACGATCAATTCGCACGGCCTTAGATCCCTCGGACTATGAAACCTCTGTTCACATCCTTCATCCCACCGTCGACATTGATCCTCCTCCGATCCCCTGCACATGCATAGACAAGCAAACAATTTATGGGAACAAATATCTTTCAATTTGACCCAAGTTAGTTAATGAATGTTCAATTGCACTTTAACGCTCTTCAAATTAAACAATTACAATGAGCAATGTAAAACAAACAATTGCTCTTAAATCCGTTGCTCAAAAACAAAAATCATCAACACGGAGAAACTTTGTCTCAAGATTTCCTTCGAGATCTATGAAGATCAAAAAATTATTTGAGCATAGGAAAATTCCGAAAACTTCAAAAATAGTAAAGTTATACCAAATGTTTCGGGAAAAAGAATCATTGCCTTGATATGACACCGAGTATGAAGAAGTACTCCAAGTATATATGAAATGGATCATGGAGTTGTGTCTTTATATTTCAACTCAGTTTCATATTTAAAAGATCATAAAATTCCAACCAACACAAAGCTATAAAGCAATGTTAATGTTGTAACAAACTGAAAAATTCAGGTTTCGACATTCAACTTAAGCTTCAAAACAGGGCTGAAAAGCTGCTGAGATATAGTTCAAAAATTCCGAGAAAATTTATCTATGTTGATCAACTATTGAGTATCAAAACTCATAATAAGTACTTTCTCAGATTATGAACGCATATGGAGATATAAAATTCACAAATCAGCCCAAAATCTGTCCGAAACTGAAAGATTCAGCAAGTTTACCAAAGTGAGAAATAGCCAAAACTTGATCAAATAAAGTCCAAAGACCGTGAAATTTTGTAGAGATGATCTATGGACTCTTAAGAAACTTTTCCAAAATGAATTTCTGAAAAATATCACTCCAATTAAGAAATAAGCCAAAGTAAACATTGAAGTCTTGATTTATGCATACAAGTCAAATAAAGTCAACTACAAGATAATACAACCTTACTGTCATTAGCATTCAATCTCACTATCAGGCATACAAAAGCAATTGTACTTTATTTGGTCATCATACAAAAGTAACATGTATATCATACAAAAGTAAAATGTATATATTGTTCAGAACTTCAATTTTCTGAAAAACTTAGTCAGGTGTCCTTTTCCTTGGGAGCACATAGATTCATAATTAGGCATTGCGGTTCAGTAGCAAAATCTCTCAAATTCCATCATACCATAGTTTCATTTTGCTAGCATTGATGTTCAATACCACTCAAAAATCGTTGTATGAATTCAGACAAACTTAAAGCCCAAAATGCGCACAAAACACAATTTGAAGGTTCGGTACATTGTCTAGTCAATTGGGACTTGGGACTTGGGAGGGAAGGAGGCGTAGGAGCTGGCGCTGCTTTGAGATGGAACCAGCGGGACACGCGTCGAGCATCCATGTGGGGCCGCACGAGCTGTGGTTTTTTAGTGCCATATTCCACAGAATTTCCTTCCCCTCTCCCTCCTCCGCCTTCCGGAAACGAGACCGCACCACCCCCCTAAACCTCAAAAAAAAAAAAAACCCTCGATCGGCGGCGGCGGCGTGGTGGCGCCCCAGCGGCGGTGGCGGCAGAATATTGAAACGGGGGCGAAGTGGTGACAAGCATGCACAAGGTCGAGGCCGCGGCAAGCGAGGTGGCCGCGGTGGGTGGCCATCGGGGCCCGCCAGGGACCCATTGGCGGAGGGTTGGGAGGCGGCGGAGCCGCAGCCCGGAAGCCTCAATCTGGTGCCACGTCCAGCATCCGTGCCGGGGCGTCGAGGAGCATTCACGCCACCACGACCTCGCCTCCAGCATCCGCGCCGCCACCTCCAGCGCGCTGCCGCAGCAGCAGCCGCCTCCCATAATTGCCTCGTACCCCGCCGCTGAGTCGAATCTGAACAAAAGCGCTTGGCCGGACACTACGGAGACGTTGGCAGCAACGAGTGGGCTGAATAAGCGGCAAAGGGCACGTCTTCTCAGCACAGCTCGCCAGGAGGAGGCAGGGCCGGTCTAGATAGGGGGGCACTTGGTGCGACTGCCAAGGGCCCCCCAATTTTGGAGGCCCCGACCCATATAGTTAGTAGATATCTGTAAGTACTTCTATTAGTAACAAATATTTGTGTCGACGGTTGAGATAACGATCTCAAGTCGCTAAGGTTATTGAAGGTTGAGATAGGAGACACGCCAAACAACGCGAACATCAACGAACAGGAGACAGGGGTTTTTACCCTGGTTCGGGTCTCTCGGGAGAGATAATAGCCCTACGTCCAGCCTTTCTTTATATCAAAGAGAATTACAAGGTGGAACTCGGCGAGATCAGCAGGTCTCGACGAGTAGTATGCGAAAATCTAATGGCCAGGGATCCCCTAAACGCCATAAGGGCCCTGCTTATATAGTACAGAACAAACCGACCTACCGAGGAATATCGGGCCGGGCTAACTACGAGATCATAACGAACTCAGTACATGCCAAATATAACCTACGGTACATAAGGTAATCTCCTAATCTTGGGGATCACGACTCCTATTCCAATCCGGGAAACCACGTCCGGGTCTTCACGAAGCCGTGCAGAACTCTTGTTAAAGACGGACTCAAACACGAATCCTATGCCATTACGCACCGTGCCAACCAAGAAGCATTGGCGCAGATGCATATGGGCTCGATAGAACCTTCCAGGAACCGGGCCTGGTAGGTTACATTCGATTGGGCCGTCGGGGAGTGGGCCATGGCAATGGGCCGTAATTTTATCCTCGACAGCTAGTTTCGAGACTCAAGTGGAAGGACTCACTAGAGTGGGGTCTTCCTCTTGAGACTCTAAGTCACGAAGATGGTATTTTTCCTGCTACAAAGACGTGCAACAGGCGACCGAACAGGTTATGGTTCAACCGAACAAGACTTGTTCGGAACCGAACAAACCCGCCCGGTGCCGAGCAACTCTGTTGCGTCGAACAGGGAACGACATCTGTCCGAGCAGAGTACCCAGCCCTCGATACAGAAATCGGAAGAAGTGATGTGAATCATCTCCTTAAGGCTGAACGTCATCAAGGAGGGATTGGATTCTAAGTAGTGAAGAGCGTACCACCGCATCCGGTAAGATCAGATCTTCCGAGAGAATGAACATAGCAAGTCGCGAGACGGACTCGTGCTGCTGCATCCAGGCATCCAGATGCCTAGGAAAAGATAGGGGAACCACCTCTCGGACTAGAGCTTGCCCGAGGAAATAGAGATTGCGCTCTCGAGCGAACGTCGTGCTCAGGAGCGAAAGTGATGTGCCCCCAGACGTAGATCGTGTGCCAGGAGCAGACAATGCATACGAGGGGGAAGGTGACCCAGTCCTCGAGCGTAGAGCTCGTCAAAGGAACCAAGTAAGGAGATCTAGTCCCCGAGCACGGAGCTCGTCGCGGGGACCGTAGCACGATCGACGAAGACGCATCGGTAGAACTCTCGCCGGCCAAGAGCTGCCCGGTGCATGGTGATCCAGCCCCCGAGCATGGAGCTCGTCGCGGGGACCAGATGCGCGCTCCGGGCAAAGAACTACCCGGTGCGAGGTGAATCACAACCCGTTGCAGTCAGAGCCGCAAGAGAACGTGTGAAACCAACGCCTTACCCATGACGTATTTCTTGCGACAGTGTAAGCGTTGTCTTGGCAAGTGCAGAACCGACGCTTGGAGTGCCCGTTGCGATGAGAATCGGCTTACGATGGGCAGGACTCCGTTGGTGGCGCACTACCTTAACTTAGCCGAATTGTGAAGGTCAGTGCCGGGCAAAGGCGAGAAATCATACGCGGGTGAAGTGAATCAGTCTCCGGACATGCGCGGAGCAAACCCGGGAAGAGAGGGATGCAGACGTCGGTTTTGGTGGGGAAGCCTGGAACCTCGCCGCGACCATCACCGGAGTCTGACGTTCCCCGTTCCTGTAATTCCTGCAGAAGACAAACAAGAAACGAGCAGCAAGGGGAAAAAAGAGAGTAAGAACAGGCTCTAAGAAGAGCAAAGCGAGTTTTGAAAAACACGCAAAAGACGACCTACCCGCACAAGACATAATTTTTCCGGATACGTCCCCGATAGCGTTAGTATCACCTCGACGAATGCGGAACCGACGCTAGGAGTGCCCGTTGCGATGAGAATCGACTACGGTGGGCGTGGACTCAGAGGTGGTGCATTGCTCCGGATTACCGTGCAAGGAAGGACGTAGCATGGATAAAAAGACGTGTGCGGGCAAGTGCAGCCCGGCGTAGCTAAGACCGATTAACTGTGGAAGGCGATCGGAACCTTAGCCGCAGCAAAACGCGTGCGAGGCGAAATCTTATCCGGACATGGACGTGCGGCGTACAGGTCGCCTCGTGGTGCGGAACCAGCACCGGGAGTGCCGTTGCGATGAGAATCGGCTTACGGTGGGCATGCCGTTGCGATGAGAATCGCTTACGGGGCGTAACTCCATCGGTGGTGCACCGCTTGTTAACCGGAGCCGCATGTGTCGCCGCCAGATAAAAGACATGCTCGACGCGGGAGCGCTAAGGGAGCGAAGACCAACGAGGTTTTGGAAAACCAACGCTAAGGAAAGGAACCGGAAAACTGAAAACGTCGGGTTGCGAAATTCAGCTCGAGTCCCAATCGACCGAGGAGAGGATCCTCGAGGAGCTGGCCGAAAGCGACTCAAGACCGCCGAGCGGCGCTTGAATCGAGCGAGAGTCGACCGAGCAATTTTTCTGTAAAAAGAGCGACAAACGACAAGGACGAACAGAAACCAAGAGCAAGGCGAACAGCGCTAGAAAGTTTTAAGAAAACCGGTAGAACGCTTAGCCTAACTCCGGCCCGTTGTGCAGTACCGCCGAGGACTGAGTTTGCGAACTTCGAACAGTGCACAAGAGAAAGAGCGACGCCTAGCCCCGATGCACGGACGATGCATGAAGACCTGAACTTGTGACTTCAAGCACGCGTGAGAGAGATAGAGCGACACCGTATCTGATCGACTCGTTCAGAACCGCCGTTAACGTAAGTTAGGCGATTCGAAGGTAACCGAACAAGGAAAGTGCCTTCGCGCGCGGAGGGCTTACGAGAGGAGGCTTTGCCAAGTGGTTGTGCCGTGGCGGTAAGTGCCTCGCCATGAGGGCTTACGAGAGCGAGCTTAGCGCGCAATTTGGATGCCGTGTTACGCAACTCGAAGTTTAAGAACTCGTTGAAACAAGATACGGACAGGGAAAACCCTTAAGATTATGGAGCCAAGAGTTCGCAAGACCGGGCAGACCATCAAGTGTTACAGAGAGAAAGAGTAGTCCGAGAAGACAAGTGGTGAGGAGGACCGCAGAGGGTCGCGAGCATTCACCGCTCAATGGGTTGAACTTTACATGGCGGCCGAGAGACTTGGACGAACTAAAGCGCGAAATTTGAGAAAACGCGGGTTAGGAAACGAAAGACCTACACGAGGAACTTACGGTGGTCGATGTCCCAAGTCTTTGGTCGACTCTCTCCGTCATCCATCGCCAGCGAAGACTCCGGATCCGGAAGGAGTTTTGATCCATCCTCGAGCACGGAGCTCGCCACGGGATCGACCGCGCGCCGGCGAAGAGCTCGCCGGCGCTGAAGTGGTCGGCCCGAGCACGGAGCTGGGAACCAGATCTCGAAGGCGATCAAGATCGAAGGATCGATCCGATCCGCGGAGAAGAGACATCCTACCCTTCTGAGTTGTAGTCCTCAGGAAGAATCTCCTGGTCGTTGATAGAGTTCGACATGTTCGATCTGCGAGTCCCCACGGACGGCACCAACTGTCGACGGTTGAGATAACGATCTCAAGTCGCTAAGGTTCTTGAAGGTTGAGATAGGAGACACGCCAAACAACGCGAACAAAGAACGAGCAGAGATGTGGGTTTTATCTGGTTCGGGCCTCTCGAGAGATAATAGCCCTCGTCCCAGCCTTTCTTTATATCAAAGAGAATTACAAGGTGGAACTCGGCGAGATCAGCAGGTCTCGGCGAGTAGTATCTGAAAAATCTAATGGCGGGGATCCCCTAAACGCCATAAGGGCCCTGCTTATATAGTACAGAACAAACCGACCTACCGAGGAATATCGGGCCGGGCTAACTACGAGATCATAACGAACTCAGTACATGCCAAATATAACCTACGGTACATAAGGTAATCTCCTAATCTTGGGGATCACGACTCCTATTCCAATCCGGGAAACCACGTCCGGGTCTTCACGAAGCCGTGCAGAACTCTTGTTCGAGACGGACTCAAACACGAATCCTATGCCATTACGCACCGTGCCAACCAAGAAGCTGTTCGGCAGGATGCACATGGGCCTGATAGAACCTTCCAGGGAACTGGGCCCTGGTAGGCTGTTCGATTGGGCCGTCAGGGAGTGGGCCATGGCAATGGGCCGTAATTTTATCCCCGACAATTTGTGGTTTAAACTTTTTAGTTTACAAAGCAAAGTCACTAGTTATCATTATAGTTTATCTATGAAATCCATAAAAATTATAATATTGTTGAAGTACTTTTCGAAATGAATCTACATATTATTTGTATATAACTAATCTAAAATTTTAAAAGGTATTCATAACTCAAGTTTTAAACATTGGCCACCATGCATCTCCAACGCCAAATATTTATGACAGGAGGGAGTACTAGGGAGCGCATAGATCAGCCAAAAATAGTCCGTTAAATTGACCTAGTCGCTAGCCAATTAGTCATAACAACATAGTACTTAGTCGTTGTGAGCTAATGAGTCCACTACCATTTTATTTTCTATAAAGGCATGCATTACTTAGAAGAAAGAAGATAGATATAATGGTTGTATAAAGCGGCCTAACCACCTAAGGCTTTGGCTTCGCCAAATATCGTCAGGTGACTAACTGGGGGTCACCACCGGCAATGAATTTGTACGAGGGGACGCTAATCAAGAACTAAGTTAAATGGTAACACAAGACAGGGTTAGACAGGTTCAGGCCCTCAACGGAGGAGGTAATACCCTACGTCCTGTGTTCTGGGATTATATGGTGGATCAAGATGCGAGATGCAAGATGATGCTATGCGCTATAGACTTAGATGCCTATTAGAGCTATATGCCGATGGCCTCTACCCCCTCCCTTTATATAGCGTAGGGGGAGATAGAGTTACAGGATATCTCGGGATCCCTAATAACTAATTCTGGTATGTAGTTACATGGAATGCATGTGTTGATCTGCTAATTACATGGAGATAGATTATATCCTCAGGAACTTCCTTGCGGCTCAAGCCACGCGTAGCCCGAGTGGTCCGTATCTTCAACCGACCGACTTAGATCGCCCCCTATCTGCTTCCTTATGGGCCTTCTAGAGGATACCCGGGGCCCATATAGTCCACAGTAGCCCCCGAGTGCTTTACGATCGAGTCAGATGTCCGGCCGACTGGTTTCGCCAATACCTCCTGTAATCTGAAAAGAGATTGTAAAGAACTCAAGAAATCTTAAATTTTTGTGTTGAAGCAATGCCTAGATCGGCAATACCGAACTCCAGCTTACTTGGTCCATTGGGCACATCGCCACAACAGATGATTTAGACTACTTGACACCCACTCTTGCAATGCAAAAGCAGTGATTGGCCCATCATGGGGCGTGCCTTAAGCCACGTCTCCACAACTTATGACTTGCAGCATGTTGTAGTTTAATGTTGCGAGGAATATCGACATCAGGAGCCTAGCCTTAACTTGTAAGAGCTAGCACACGGCCCAGCGTGGGGCACACCTTTCAGCCGGGTGGTACCTGTCCCAACCGAAGGAGAGATCAGCATAGGCCCCTCGGGGCGTACCGATTAGATGCAATTTTGCCGAGAGGCATTTGTACCCAGGGAGCGGTGTACAACTAGCGACCTTATAGAAGGCATACCTCAAGAAATTGAACCCAAGATTCACCAACACCCAACCTCGAGCATGCGAAGTTGGCTAATGACCCAACATGGGGTATGCCGTGAAACACTTTTAATTCGGGCGCTGCCGGTCATATGCCCTCCAGGGTGTACCGAGGCCGAATTAGGCTCGATTTTAACACATTGCCACCGTTAGCGGCGTGTTAAGAAAGCCTGTTAAGGGGGTTGCCCTTTACAGTTTTAGCCCAAGCCCAATTAGGGGGAGGCGAAACGTTTTCGCGCCTTTTCCTCACGTAGCCGGTGCGGTACGCGCCTCCGTCGGAAACCGTATTCGTATCCACTCCCGTCCCATCGCCATGATGGTTTTACTGTGTTTGAAACGGATTCCAAAGCGCGACCCTTGAATTTCTTCTGTGTATAAAAGAAACCCCAGGGGCGGAATACTCTTACACCACCAGCTTTCGGGTTGTTGAGTTTTCTTTTCCTTGGGGACACCCAAAAATCTCCACCCCCGTCCCGTTTCGAGAGCAATGGCGAACATTATGGAAATGATCCTGATGTGGATCGATGAGGCCCGCGCAAAGGACGAGAAGGAAGCCACCGCCAAAGCTTTCGAAGACGAGCTCTGGCGGGATTTCGCTCAGATGAGGGCGGAAATCAACGCGGAAGAATCCCTTAGGGTTCTAATCCGCGGGTTTCTGCAACTCCACAAGGTGCGCCCCCTTGAAGGACGATCGTTGCAGCCCTCCTTGCGCGCACGGAGGTACTATCGAGGCCCTCCCACCGTGGCTTTTTTTTGCTCCTCATGAGAGCCGACGAGCCTTAGCTCGATGTCTTTGTCGCGGAGAATATGTAATCGGGCCTAAGAGCCCCTTTTTAATGAAAACCTTTCGAATATCCATGATCCTTTTGTCTTTGCTTCAATCTTGAATTTGCAATGCCGCTTTCCTCGATTTGATCTCGAATCATGACACCGCTTCGTCCGAAAGCAGATTAGGCTCGTCCGCCATAGACAGAGCAATGCTACAGAACGCAGACTCTCGGGGAACCACTCGGCCGGCCGAGTGGTTATCGGGCCTCGCGGAAAGGCCGCATCCAGCGCTAGACTAAGGCCGGCCTGAATGCTAAACTTTGCCCGCTATGCGATTAATTAGGAACAAGGAACGAAATTAGTTCACCTCGCCACTTTTCGCTAGTCGGTTAGCTTCTCCCGGCCAGACTCCGCCGCTAGGGTTCTTCTTCGCCGCGTCCGCCGCCACTGTCTCCAACCGCGATGGCTCCACCATCCCCACCGCCGAGGCAATAAGAACGCAAAGAAGTGGATGAAGTCCACCACGACCGAGCGGAGGCTACAAAGTTGGTCTCCTCGGCGTGCTCCGTCGGAAGGGTTCAGATTCTTGGCGCCGCCACGGCTGATCCTACCCCACCCTCGTCCGGACGAGGTAGTGGTCTTCTAATCTTTCTTCCTCCATGCTTCGCCTTCCTTGCTCTTCTTTCTTCCCGGTTTGCTCCATTTCTATAGGATTGAGGTCTCGATTTGAACCCCAACTCCATCTTTCATATCGCGATTTTTGTTCACGCCTCAGAAGGCCTATTTGAGGATCGCCTCATTTCGACCTTTTCGATTCCTTTTCTTCTCAAACCCTATCCCAACAAGGACAATCCCAAGGCCGCGGGCGACGCGGGATTCCAATTGCGGGAAGGGGTCAAAAAGTTTTATTTCGATCTTCGGTTGAAAACCTCCAATAAATGCTGGGACTCAGAGTGGTTCTATTGCGCCAACTCTCCTCCGGCCCTCCCTTCCTTCTCCGACGAGTGCCCCACAGTCCGTCCCTCCTGGTCTTCTCTCCTCGCCGATGACGAGGGAAGCCAAGTGAAGGAACTTCTTGCCCTTCTCCGCAGAGCCAAGTCTGCTGGGTTGACCGGCGTTGGGGTAGTGTGGAACTATACCCAACGCCGTATCCAGCCCATCAAGGAGAGGGTCCATCTCGCCTTCGAGTACTCGGGACCAAATACACCACTCGGGAAACCCATGAGAACCTTACGCAGAAGGAGATCATCAGCCGAGTGGTTGAGCTTTTTGCTCCGGGCTCGGAAATAACTCTAGCGGAATGCCCGGCTCCGTACAATTTGGGATACCTGCCTCCAGCGGTTTGTCGATGTAGAGTCAGAATTAATGTAATTCGATATGTCACAGGGGCGTGAGGCCTTCTTCTCCACTCCCCCGGTCCCGGAAGCTCCGCTCCACAAGGAGGCACCTCGCAAGCGTCCTGGTGAGGGCTCGACGAGTGCTCCTCCGGCCAAAAAAGGCAGGGGGTCGTTTCAAGGGACGAGGACGAGGACAATGAAGAGGAAGATACCGTCCCGCTTCTGCGCCATTGCCGCCAAAGAACGAAGTCGCCATCGCCCAGCCGCACAGCCACAGAGTCCTCGCCTCGCCGTCTGGCTAGCCCAAAGGCGCTGGCTGGGCGAAGAAACCTCCCGGCTCGGGCCCGAGTGGTTCGGGCATGAATTTCAAGATGAAGTACGTCCCGTCACACGGGTATTCCTTTGCGACGTCACAACTTCATAATTCATGGAGATGTGTTCCTTGAAAGGTCTCCAAATGCTTTCAGAAAACCAATGAAGGATGATGAGCCGCCAAGCTCCAGGGACTCGACTCAGCCCACCGCGTCTCGCCAAGACTCTGGCCCGTCCGCCACTGCCGCCAACTTCGTCGGGGACGGGAAAATCCCAGCTCGGCCTGTGGAGCTCGTAACTGAAATCGAGGAGATTCCTCGTCCCTCCCCCAAAGCTCACATTCCACCCTTCCGATTGAAATGGCGGAAGGAGATGGAGGGCTACGAGGTCGATGACGCGGTGAAGTCAAGAGTGGGAGGTGCCGACCAAGTAATCGCCATTCAAGCTGAAATATACAAGGTAAACATCTTCGCCACGAATCTCGCCTCGCACGGGGATCCAGAATCTCCTCTCATCTCCACGCAGCGATAAAGGAAAGGTCAAGCGTAAGACCGGTGCATGGAAAAACGGTAGGCGAATCAAGACGCCAAGAATGAGTTTGACAACGCGCTGTATGCCACCAAGCGACAACATCGCGGTCGGATCGAAGAGCTCCACCGTGAAGTCACCGAGCTCCGATTCCGCCACGTGGAGGAGTCCAACACAAACCGCGGTATAGACCCCAATCCGTGCTAAATCTCTAGAAAGGATGTGTCAGGGATTAGATCACGGCCCATAGCCATGGCCCACTCCCTGACGGCCCAATCGAACAGCCTACCAGGCCCGGCTCCCGAAGGTTCTATCAGCCCATGTGCATCCCCGCCAACAGCTTCTTGGCTCAAGACGGCGTGAACGGCCTAGGATTCGTGTTTGAGTCCTACTCAACAAGAGTTCTGACGGCCACGTGAAGACCCGGACGTGGTTTTGATTGGAATAGGAGTCGTGATCCCAATACTAGGAGTATTCCTTATCTACCGTGGGATATATTTGGCATGTATGAGTTCGTTACGCACTCGTAGTTAGCCCGCCCGATATTCCTTCTAGAGGTCGGTTTGCTCACCACTATATAAAAACAGAGCCCTACGGCGTGTTAAGGGGTCTAGTCTTCATCTTATAGCTTATCGCGACTTGTATCAGATAATCTCGCCGAGACTTGTTCGCCTCGCCGAGCCACCTCTTGTATTCATCCTCGATATATAAGAAAGGCCGGACGAGGGCTATTATCTCCCGAGAGGCCCGAACCAGATAAAACCCCCGCTCTGTTCGTTGTTGTCGTCGGGTTGTTCGGGCGGTCTCCTATCTCCTCTTTGAAGAACCTTGGTTGACTTGGGTCGATATCCCAACCGCCGACAACCGGGCGCCGTCTGGGGACACGCAGATCGAGCATGTCGAACTCCATCGCCGATATGTAGATACTTCCCGAGGGCTACGACTCGGCGACAGATGTCTCATCCCCTCGCCGCTCAGACGATCTGTTCGGTCTCGAACGCTTCGTGATCCGGAGGCGATGTCTCCGCTTACATGGCGTAGATTGCCTCGATCGCACTCCGCCATCGACGCAGCGACTCACGGAACCGATGATCTTTACGACGGTTTAGATTTGTCGATTCCAAGGCTATGTCGGTAGATTCCACCTGGAGACACAACGATGACACCGCCTAGCATACCTTCGCATGGCCCCGCAAAGATTAACATGGCCGATGTAGGAACCTCCGAGGATCCCGCGACGGCCGTGGCGGCGGGCGAGGTCGGAAGATTAACTCGCCGCATCAAGACGAGGTCGCGCAGTCGCCATCGAAAGCAAGACGCCATTCGCCGCACCTCGATGATTCCATCAATCGACCTTAGCACGGTTTCACGACGTGTAAGCGACAGCGTCGCGACTCCACCTCAGCGTCTTGGCGCTTAAGTCTCCCGGCGGAAGTTTCGTTCGGTCAATTTCGCGGACCGGACTCCATCGGATGTAACGCGGATGGTTCAGTGGATCCCGGACCCATAGATCAAAGTCGGGAACGGCTTGAAGCTATAGCAACGATCCTTAGATCCACCAATCAGTCGATCTCGCCGCGCATGGGCGATGCTGTTGCGCCTAACCTAGAGCGACTAGTCAAGGCCTAAAGTCTCTAGGAGAAGTCAACAACTCCTCCAGCAGCAAGCAGCCCAAATCGCCGGAATGATTCGGACAGCTCGATCGATTGCGAACCCCGCCACCATCGGCGATCACCGCCCATGAGCAAAGCTACCCGTGGTCGCCGCCGCCGCTAAGTCCTCGTAGTCATCGCGACCACGGGGGCAAGCGCAAGACGCGATGATCACAGACGGTCCCCTCGTGAGGAGCGCGCCGTCGCCACCACGAGGAAGGAGCGTGGTGGATTGTCCCGAGAGAGTTTCTCCGTGACGAGTCATCCTGCTCAGCAGAGTTCCACCGCTAACAAGACCAACGCCTTTCAAGACTAGGTTCTCGCCGAGGAAGGTGGTCGGTCATATACTCTGGGTCGCAGGCTTTCTCGACGAAGCTTCGAGCTGTCCGGCGGCCCTCAAAGTTCAAGCCCGGCCACATGGAGAGGTACAATGGGACTCGTAACCCAGAGGAATTCCTTTCCATTCACGCCACGGCCATCATGGCGCCGGGTGACGAGCTCGTTATGGCTAATTACCTCCCGACCGCCCTTGAGGGTGCTACTCGGACGCGGTCGTTCAATCGCCAGAGGGTTCCATCACCATGGAACCAGCTTTGTGACGCCTCGATCGCTAATTTCCGTGAGCTGTTACGCACGCTCGGGTAAGGAGGATGATCTGCACCAGATGATCTAGATGAACGGGAGACCTCCGCAACTTCGTGAAGCGCTTCATTAAGATCCGCAACACGATCCCGAACATCTCGGATGAATCATTGTCCGCGCTTTCAAAAACGGAGTCCGCGACGAAGCGGCTCACCCAGATCTCGAGATCAACGAGACTGGACCGCCAACGACTGCTCAAGGCGGCCGATCATATGCCAACGCTAAGCAGAGCTGCTCAAGACAAAAAGGCGTTCGACAAGGGCGAGCCGCCTACCACCTGGTGTGGATGAGAAGAAGAAGAGCAAAGAAGAATGTTCCCGGTGACAAGAAGTCCCTGAAGAAGAAGAACAAAGGTGATGCTAACAATACCGTCGCAGGTATGGATCGCGACCTCCTCCCAAGGATGGGCGTAAGAAGCCCAACAATAATTACAAGGGCAAAAAGCTCGCCGTGGAGGCGGACAAGGCAAGAAAGGTCCGAGCGACCGATTTTGCAAGTTCCACCAAAGACTACGGCATGATATACGCCATCAGAGAACTTGGGCTGCAAAGCTCAAGATTTCTACAACGGCAAGGGCCCAATGCCCACCCCGCCTCAACAAGGTGATGCCGGTAAGGCTAAGCGCCAAACCGACGATGGTGATCGAAGATGATGATGAATATCAAGAGTCGCGGAACCATATCGCCGCTATTTTCGGGCGGCTCGGCTTACACTCTCTCGGCGCAGCCTCAAGGAAGCTGCCGGAGGTCCATTAACGCCGAAAAGGCAAAACCTCACCGAATCGATGAAGTGGATCGAGGTCCCCATCTCCTTCTCTCGTGAGGATTGCCCCATCGATGACTAAGCCTCGCCGGCCTCGCCGTGGTCGCCCACCATCGCTAACGCGAGAGTTGGCCGTGTCTTAGTGGACGGCGGAGCGCTTTGGACTTGCTTTCGCTAAAGTCTTGGACGAGATGCAAATTCCTCGCTCCAAGTCAAGGAAGTCGAATGCCCTTCTACGGAATTGTTCCGGAGAAGTCGCTGCCGCTAGGGTGTTGTCCCGCCTGTCACCTTCGCAACCCAAGCAACTTCCGGACAGAGTTGATCACTTTCGACGCGGGTCGACTTCCCATCGGGCAGATAACGCGATCTTAGGCAAGCCATCTCTCAGAAGTTTATGGTCGGTCCCACCACGCTTACCATTGCGTGAAGATACCGGTCCTAACGCTAGGATCACGGTCAAGGGCAACTACAAAGTCGCCTCGATTGCGACGAGCGCCCTCACCCCGTCGACCAACTTCCGCCATGTCTCAAGTTCCGCAGACCAAGTCTCAGACGCTCTAGGGTCTCCCTTCACCAGGGGAGAAACCAAGGAAGTTCATTGTCGCTTGATGATACTTCCAAGATAGCTTCACTTGGGGCCAATCTGACCCCAAATAGGAAAGCGAGCTCATTGCCTTCCTCCGAGCTAATGCAGATGTATTCGCCGGGAGCCATCCGACATGCCCGAGTCCCAAGGAGGTAATCGAGCACAAACCGTCTGTCCGCCGACAAAAGCCTGCTCGCCGAAGCTTCGCCGCTGAATTCAAACAGGGATCATCAAATATCGCTTAGCAAACCGCCGTTCATTGGTTCATCCGCGAGGTTGATCACACCGAGTGGTTAGCCAACCCCGCCATTGTAAAGAAGAAAGGCGGCAAGTGGAGGATGTGTCGATCACACGATTTGAACGCCGCTTGTCCTAAGGACAATTTTCCGCCGCCTCGATTGACCAAAGAAGTGATGGCTCGCAAGACCGAAACTCGGGGCTGGTTTTGTTCTCATCTCCTCAAGGAGAGCAACCCAGATTCTATCCAACTACACTTTGCGGCGACTAACAACGCCGCAGAGTACGAGGCCCTCCTCGGGACTAAGAGCGCAAGTCGCTTGGTGTCCAACGGCTAATCGTGAAGGGAGATTCACAAATGGTCATCAATCGTTAACAAGGAGTATCGTCGCGATAACTCAATGGCGCGACACCGTTGAAGTGAGGAAGTTGGAGCGGCATTTTCGATTCTTCGGCGCTCTTCGTGCCAAGGAAGGACAACTTCCGACCGACCAGCTATCCAAGTTTGATCCTCACGCTAACTCGCTTCCGCGGCAGGGTGCTCGCCGAGCACCTTTACAAGCCTCAATCACGCCCCCGGACGAGGCGACAGAGACAGTGGTGCTGCTCGCTATCGAGTGTCGCGGATCGGTCAACGCCATTTGTCCGGCATTTGCGATGGGACCTCGCCTCGATGACGGCCGAGCGCTCCGGCCATAAGGCGGCTGCTCCATACAAGCTTGTGGACGGCATCCTTTACCGCCAAGGTGCTCGGGAGTTCTTCCAAGTGCATCTCGCAACAGAGGGTGTGTTCCTTCTAGGGACATACACGAGGGTGCTCGTGGCAACCACGCCTCCTTCGTAACTCGTCGGCAAAGCGCTTCGCATGGGCTATTATTGGCCCATCATATAAGATGCCCGGACATCGTGACTAAGTGCAAGGCTCGCCAATTTCACGCCCGAAGGCACACAAGCCCGCCCAAGAGCTCCAAACAATCCCCCATCCCGCCCTTTTCCACATGGGGTCCGGATCCGCTCGCCCATTCCCTAAGGGGTACAAGGGCTATACACACCGCTGCCGCCATAGACACTTTTACAAAGTGGATTGAGACAGAGCTCGTGTCGCCTCTTCACGCCAAAACGGTTGTTCCCTTTTTCAAAAGCAACGTGGTCACGCTTTGGGATTCCCCATAAGCGATCACGGATAATCTGCACCAGCCAAGCGAGCTATTCCAAGAATATCGCGAATACCGGGTACCAAGGTTCGTTTACCGTGGCACATCCACGAGCAATGGAGCAATGAGCGAGCTAACGGACAGATAGTCCGTGGTATTAAACGGCGGGTATTTGCTGCTCTCACGAGCACAAGAAGGCTCGGGTTGACGGGTTCCTTCCGTCCTCCGGCGATTCAGACTACGGCCACCGGGCGATCGGGAAACTCCTTTCCAATCGGGTCTATGGTGCGAAGCCATCTTGCCCGCCAAATCATACTCGGTTCGCTTCGCACGAGCTCGGTCAACTTAATTGACGACGAGCAAGAGCGCCTCGATCTCGACCTCAAGGCACACGCGACCGGCACAAGTCGAATGGCGCGCTACCAACAAGATCTTCACGCAAGACGCGCCAAGTCGGGCTCGACCAAGGGCTTTGAAGGCGACGACCTCGCTCGCGCCGTGTCCGTAACTTGTCCAATGCCAACAAGTTAACTCCTCGCTGGGAGGGCCCATTTACGGTCAAGCTTCGCTGCCGCCCGGGGCTGTTCGCCTGGCTATGGAGGACGGAGAGAGCCGACCAAAGACTTGGAACATCGACCAGCTTCGTAAGTTCTTTGTGTAGGTCTTTTCTGCTTTCTTAGCCCTCGCGCTTTTGTAAACTTCGCGCCTTTAGTTCGCTCCAAGTCTCTGCACCATGTAAAGTCCAATCCAACAATTATGAATTCTCGCGCCTCGCGCCTTTTTTCACTTCTTGTCTTTTGAAGACTACCTCTTTCTCTCTCGTAACACTTGATGGCTGCCCGCCTCATAACTCTTGGCTCCGCAATCTTAAGGATTGTTCCCTATCCGTATCCGGTTTCAATAAGTTCCTAAACTCGTGGTTGCGTAATATGGCCTTTCCATCTTGCGGCTAAGTTCGCGCTCGAAGCCCTCCGCGGCAGAGGCACTTATCGCCGGCGCGACCACTTGGTAAAGCTCGCTCGTAAGCCCTCGCGCGAGGCACTTTCTTGTTCTTACATTTCTGAATCGCTTAACTTACGCCAACGAAAGCGTATTCACGGAACGAATCGAGCAAGGTACGGGTGTCGCTTTTTCTCCCGCGACGCGTTTCGAGTTCGCAAGCTTCGGTTCTCGAGCATCGTCTGCACGGGGCTAGGGTGTCTCTTTCTCTTGTGCACTGCTCGGTTCGCAAACTCGTGTTTCCGAGCGATGCACAACGGGGCGGGAGTTAGGCGTAGCGCCACCGGTTTTCTTAAACTTCCTAGCTACTGTTCGCTTTTTCTTAGTTTCGCTCGTTTGTCTTTTTCTTTCTTTTTTGCGTGAATAAAGGTAAGTACTTTATTACATTACTCAAAAGTTTGTGTACAAGGCCTTTTTGGTTACAAACATGTGCTACTTTAGGAGCAAGCTGCTCCTTCAGCTCCTCAACTTCTAACTTGAGGCGCACGACTCGCCTCGAGCCTTGATTCCTTCGGGCTTCACTGAGGCGCTCGATCTCCTCCTTGTTCGCTATTTTGCGCCAGCCTCTCGCCTCGATGGCCTCGACCTCCTCGGTCTTGGCCAGCAATGATCGCTCAGAGCCTCGCCTGGCCGACTCTCGCCGCCGGCCGCCTTGAGCTGCTCGTCCGGCTCCTTGACCTTTTCTCTCATGGGTGATCGCTTCACCGCCATCCCACAAGATCTCCTCGATCTCTTCCTGTGAAAGCCCATGTGGTCGAGATCTTTGCCTCGAGACCCGGAAGTCTGTTCTTCCTTGGCGAGCCGGGCCTTAAGCCTCTTGGCTTCCGGCCATGAGCTGGTCCCGCCTGGGAACGCGCAAAGCTGCTCTTCGAGCCACTTCGAGCGGTCCGGCTTCTCCTCCGCGGTGCTCGCTTTAATGGCTTATGCAAGCTCCTCGGCCTCTTCTAGGAAAGACTCGCAGAACGCCTCTTCGACCAATTGGGCTTTGAGCTTTTACCTTCGCCACCGGCTTCGACTTTGGGCTGGTGCAGAGGGCCTCGCTCGACTCCTCTCCCCGAGGTGCTCCCTGAGCGACGCCAAGACGGGCGCCCGCCGATGGTGACGCCGCCCTCGAGCTCCTCCATGGTGTCCTCAAGACCGAGAGGGAAGAACAAGTTAACTACTTTACGATGACGAGCTAAGCCGAGCAAGATTTGGTCTTGGTGCCTACCTTCCCAAGTCGTTGCTTCACTCGGCGACGCAGCGGTCCTCGAGGCTATCGCGCCACGTAAGCCCCGCCGTGGGATGAGGCGGGCGCGCTTGTCGCCGCCGCTTTGTTCGCTTCCTTCTTCTTGGGAGCGATTCGCCGGGTGCAGGAGCGACGGGCGGCACTTTCGCTCCGCGCCCTTCTCCTCTTCCTTTTCCTCTTCCGTCCGAACGCTTTCGGGCGAGGCCGGAGCTACTCGCCGGTGGCGCCAAGAGTTTCCACGGGCAGACGACGGCGCGACCGCCGGGGCTTCTTCATGTTCCTCGGCGGTTGGGTTTTACCGCCGCCGGAGAATCCGTCGCCGTCAGGTGAGCTGCCTCGCGATGAAGTGCTCGGCAGACCGGCTGCTCGTCCCGCGCTTCGCGCTTCCGAACCATCGCCTTGGCACCGAAGTCCGTGGCGCCGCTTGTCGCTATTTTTGCCTCCAGCCGCCCCACCGCGCTTTGAGCTGCCGATTCCGTCGGCCGGAGCCCGGCGGCAGCAGAGCTCCACGCCGCCATTTTGTCCTTGAGGCACGCTTAGCCTCATCGCCGTGAAGCGCCGCAGGTGCTCGGGCAGCAGCGATCGCCGAGCCGCCTCGACATCATCCGTGGCGATCTCTCCTGGGCACCGATTGAAAAAAAAAAAAGATCGTCGTTAAGTCTAACGCGTCAAGGTTGAAGGTCTAAAGATCGATTCCTACATACCGCCGTGGAAGGCTTGGTCCCGATCTTCTTCGCCGAACCTTCCGCCTCTTCCTGGGCTCCTTGGCGGCTTCTCCGCCTTGGCCCTTGGGTGTTCAGGCGACGAGCTCGGCCCCGTGAGTGAAGCGCCTTCTCGCAGCAGCGCAAGAAGTTTTTCCTTGCGCGACTTCTTCTTCGAGCCTCCTCGCTCGGCGACCACTGCAACCGATCCATGCGCCGGGGTGAGCTTATGTAACGCCCGAGCCGAGGGCTATGGTCTTTACCTCTTCGTCGCTCCGCTTTCGGCGAGGAGGGAGGGCTTGGTCTCTTCCTCATTGGCTGACCGACCAAGACGCCCGCTTGGTCCGCTTTCGCACGTTCTGGTCGCCAGCTTGGTCTCTTCGACGGCCTGGCGGCCGCCAGTGTCAGGGCGAAGCTCACAGAGGCTCGGCCGCCACCTTGGGCTTTGTGGCCGCTTTGGCCTTACCCTTCTTCGCTTTCTCCTTCTCGCATCGGAGAGTTCCTCAACGATCCCTCCAAGGATCGAGCTGGTCCTCCCGCTTTTGAGAAGCTTGACGTTAGCATTTAAACAACGCTGCAAGTCTAGCAACATAGGCCGAGGGTAAGTAATTTACCTCGCCTCAGGCGGACAAGCACGCTTGCGCGGCAGTGTGACGCCACCCGCCGGTGACCTCCCCGTCCTTCTTCGCCGCCTTTCAAGATGGCGTCGACCCGCCGGTCACCCATGCGCTTGCTGGCTTCTCCGCCCAATGTATGGGATTGTTAGTTCTGCTCGGAGGAAAGAATGTATTTAGAGGTTGAGTCTTAAAGGCACTTACCTGTGTCTCCCTTGTGATATCTTCCCATCCTCTATCTTGTAGAAGGGATAGGACCTTCTCTCCGCCGGATGCACCTCGTCATTTGTGAAGTCCCCGACATCTTCGCCCGTGAGCCCAAGGCTCACGAGGGAGGCGATCTTCCTTGTCATGTACCGGGCCTCGGCAGCCATCTCCCCGAGGCATTGGCGCCCTTTTGGCGGCCTTCCCTTGAAGACGAAGTTTGTTGTCGCCGCTCCGCTTGTCAGAACCACTCACCCACCACGCGCCCATTGAGTCGAGCAGAGGTGGGCGAGGGTACGGGCATCATCGGCGGTGGCCTTGAGCTTGAGGTAGTAGCACCTCAGTTGCTGAAAGCGGTGAGCGCCTCCTCGCATCGTAGTAATGGAGGAACAGCACACACCCGGATCGATGCTCAGATAGCCTCGCACAGTGTGTAAGACGGCCATCTGGAGGATGGAGTTCGATTGAGGTTCGCCACCTCCAATCCGGCCGATGTTCAAGAAGGCTCGACGGTCGCCTCAGAGATCTCAACCCAACAAAGGCAAACTGCTCAAGTCGATTTAACTCTCCTCGAGCGGCTCCCGAGTATCTTCTCTCCGGCGACCTCCAGCTACCAAGGTCGATGTGGCCTCCTCCTCCCAGATCCTAAGGTCCTCCTCGGTCAAGTTAGAGCCTGTGAATTTGGCCATAGCGATTCCTGTATCGGACGAAAGGTGGTCGGTGATGGAGTTTGGGTACTTGATGCCGAGCGTGGTTGGAGCTAGGGCTTAGAGAGGAAAGCGCGAGAGCAGAGTGGTCGTCATGGGCGGCTTGGGTACTTTTATAGTCCCGTATAAGCAGCTCTCAAGAACGGTTTTGTCCTGTAACGGCTAGTTTTTACTACAACGGCTAGGTAAAACGGTCGCTGTTTTCACCGCTAGCAATGACTGTGAAGTCACCGCTGGAGTTCCGCCAACGGCTATTTTTTCCGTGTTTGCAATCAAGGTCGAGTGCTCGCTTCGGACAGATGTCGTTTCCTATTCGACGAACGGAGTTGCTCGGCATCGATCGGTTTGTTCGGTCCCGAACAAGTCTTGTTCGGTTGAACCATAACCTGTTCGGCCGCTTGTTACATGCCTTTGTAGCAGGAAAAATACCCTCTTCAGGACTTTGAGTCTCAAGGGATGACCCCACTCTAGTGAGTTCTTCCACTTGAGTCTCGGGCTAGCTGTCGGGATTAGATCACGCCCATAGCCATGGCCCACTCCTCGACGGCCCAATCGAATGCAACCTACGTGGCCCGGCTCCCTGGAAGGTTCTATCAGCCCATGTGCATCCCGCCGAACAGCTTCTTGGTCAAGACGCGGCGAACGGCCTAGGATTCGTGTTTGAGTCCTACTCAACAAGAGTTCTCAAGACGGCCACGTGAAGACCCGGACGTGGTTTCCTGGATTGGAATAGGAGTCATGATCCCTAAGACTAGGAGTATTCCTTATCTACCGTGGGATATATTTGGCATGTATGAGTTCGATTCACGCACTCAGTAGTTAGCCCTACCCGATATTCCTTGGTAGGTCGGTTTGCTCACCACTATATAAACAGAGCCCTCACGGCGTGTTAAGGGGTCTAGTCATCATCTTATAGCTTATCGCCAGACTTGTATCAGATAATCTCGCCGAGACTTGTTCGCCTCGCCGAGCCACCTCTTGTATTCATCCCCGATATATAAGAAAGGCCGGACGAGGGCTATTATCTCCCGAGAGGCCCGAACCGTGATAAAAACCCCCGCCTCTGCTCGTTCTTTCGTGGTTGTTCGGGCGGTGTCTCCTATCTCCTCTTTGAAGAACCTTGGTTGACTTGGATCGATATCCCAACCGTCGACAGGATGTTTCATACATAATGATCTTCAATATTTGCCGTCGAGTGTAGCTCTGGAGGCGAGGCAGAAGGCACTAGAGGAGGAAGTCCGCCAGGCCAACGCTCGAGCCGAGGAGTCGGCTAAAGAGTTGGAAGATAACTTTTCCCGACTGGCTCTCCCTGGCTCAACTTTACTAAAACCCGACTGATATGCCTCATCCGACTGGTCGCGCAGAGCTTCGCCGCCGAACCTCAACGGGAATTACCCCAATACTTGAATGCCTTTATCCGGATGAGGAGCCGCCGAACGATCCGGACGTCCTGCTGGCTCATCTCGATGCTATTCCCAAGCGGATCAAGGTCTTCACTCGGGAGGCCGCAATAACGTGCACCGGCCAAGGCCTCGCCATCGCGAAGTCGAACTTTCCTCGCCTAGACTGCGAAGCCGTCAAGGATGGGTTTGCTTGCTCGGAAGAGGAGGTCGTAGCTCTGTTAGAGGAGGTTCATCCGACTGCTGTCCAGATAGTCGATCAATTGGACTTGTAATTATACCTGTAATAGAAACTTCTAGTTGATCCCCAGTACTGGTGATCCGACCTATCCGAATAGTACGTTTTATCCTTTTTCATGAAACGCATCCGCCGATCGGGTCCAAATTTCGAAGTGTGCGTGAAGTAGCGCTTGGTTTTCTCCCTATGCAACTGCGGAGTAGCTAAACATTGTCGCTGGGATATAAAAGCGCTATTACTCAAGAATTTTCATAATACTCGAATGCGATCAACACATGTAGAGAGAAAACAACTTCATTGATGAGATAGGGTGTGGTTGACTCCGCACACTATTTAGTGTAGCCCCCGACTTACTGCTTGGTCGTTTACGGCCAAGTAGCAAGTTAAAAGAAGGGAAACAAATTACATGCTACTTAAACACAAGACTTTAAGAGTAAAAACGACGTAACTGCTCGATGTTCCAGGTATTGGGCACTTCAGATCCGTCTTCACGTTGTAGCCGGTAAGCCCCCGGGCGGGTCACCTCAGCGATCATGTAGGGGTCTTCCCAGAGTGGGGAGAGTTTATGCTCGTGCTTCTGATTCCTTCGGAGGACCAGATCCCCCTTGGTGAATGCAAGACCCCGTATGTTGCGCTGATGGTAGCGACGCAGGCCCTGTTGGTACTTTGCCGACTGGATCATTCTTTGCGCCTCGGCTTCCGGAGCCGGTCGAGGTCTTCGTATTTTGCTTCATCCGACTGATTTTTCGTCAGAATGGCAAACCCGAGGGACCGAACTTCAATTCGGTCGGCAGAATCGCCTCGAGCCAGAACTAGGAAAAAGGGTGTATCGCTCGGTTGTTCGACTTGGGGTCGATTCGAGCCCTCGAGCATCAAGGCAACTCTCTAACCCAGTAGCGTTGCGTATGGCTTCAGCGATCGAAAATTCGGCTTTGAGCCCTTGTAGCACCAATCTGCTATGCTGCTCAACCTCGTCCGCTGCTTCTTGGGTGGGCCACCGATGCATAGCAGATCTTGATGTCCTCCTCGCCCCAATCTTGAAACTCACGCTCTTGAACCAACGCCATTGTCGGTGATGATGCGATTGGTACGCCAAAACGCACAACGATGTCCCGGAAGAACTCGCGTTTTGGCCGTCAGGATGACAAAGAACCGCTTGGCTTCAATCCACTTGGTAAACTTATCGATGGCCACGAAGAGATAAGTGAATCCGCCTTGCGCTCGCTTGAGGGGGCCCACCATGTGCGATTCGAGACGGCGAAGGGCCAAGAGATCAAATCGCTCAGAGATCTTGTGCCAAGATGTGGATCTGTTTTGCAAAATCGACACCGCCACATTCTGCGATTATATCTTCCGTGATCCGTGTCGCGGTTGGCCGAAAAATCTCGCCGATAGGCCTTGCCCACCGTGGCGCTTCTATCGTCGCGTGATGCCCGTGACTTCGAGTGAATTTCGTTGAGTAGATCCGCCTTCTTGCTCGATATGCAACGCTTAGTACCGGAATCGCTCAAAAGCTTGTCCCTGACTACCTTGTAGCTTTTGCTTCGGCGTGTGATGCACTCGGCTAGGCTTCGATCCTCAGGCAGCTCATCACGAAGAAGATAATCTAAGTAAGGTTGAGTCCACCCAGGAGTAATTGATAGTACCCCTGCATCGGGTTCTGGCTGCTTCTCTTGATCTTCCCCTGGTGCAGATGGCATCTTGATGGACGGTGTGCATAGCTCTTGGACAAAAACACCACTCGGGACTTGGGCCCGAGTGGATCCCATCCGCGCTAGCTCGTCTGCTGCTTCGTTGTCGCGGTGGCGCACGTGAGTAAGCTCCAATCCGTCGAACTTGTTTTCCAGCCACGCATTCTCGACAAGAAGCCGCCATGCTGTCGCCAATACAAGACCACTCCTTTTGGACTTGGTTGACCACGAGTTGAGAATCTCCGCACCATTAACCGCTTGACGCCGAGCGATATGGCGACGCGTAGTCTGTGGATGAGTGCCTCGATCGGCGGCGTTGTTGCCGACGGAAACAATATCTCGAGGACGAAGCGTAGCTTCTTTCCGCCGGCGATATGAGAAAAATCCCAACCTCGCCACCGAGCATGAGGGAACCATCAAAGTACATTGTCCAAGATTCGAGATTATCTTTTGTCTTTGGGGTTTGGGCTTCGCCCACTCGGCGATTTAAGTCGGCTAACGCTATGTATTTAATGGCTAGTCGAGGCCTGAACTTTATTTCAAAGGCTCCAAGCTCAACCGCCCACTTGGCAATCCTCCCAAATGGCCTCCCGATTATGAAGTATGTCTCAAGCGGAAAGAAGTGACCACCAAAATTTCATGCTCCCGAATTAATGTTTGAGCTTCGCGATGTGAGTAACACAAGATACGTAAGCTTTTGAACTTGTGGATACCTTGTTTTAGACTCGCCTAATACCTCGCCACGAAGTAGACCGGATATTTGTACCTTTTGGAGGGAGCCTCTTCGCCTCGCTCCACAACTAGGGCACTGCTGATGACGTGAGTCGTTGCACCGATGTAGAGTAAGAGGGGCTCCTAGGGCATGGGAGGGACCAACACCGGCGGTGTGGTGCGGAACCTTTTTAGATCTTCGAAGGCTTGTTGTGCTTTCGCTGTCCACTGAAAATCGTCTTGCCGGCGTAAGAGTCTAAAGAAAGGCATGCCTCGCTCCCCGAGTCGGGAAACGAATCGGCTGAGTGCCACGATACATCCAGTGAGCTTCTGCACATCCTTCTGGTTGGCCGAAGGCTTCATCTTGAGGATGGCACCGACCTTTTTCGGATTTGCTTCGATCCCTCGATTGGAGATGATGAATCCGAGTAGTTTACCAGACGGAACCCCAAAAACGCACTTCTCGGGATTTAGCTTCATCCGAAATGCCCTTAGGCTCTCGAATGTCTCGGTCAGATCTATTATGAGATCCCATCTGGATTTGGTTTATGACGACGTCGTCGACATATGCCTCCACGCTAACGCCCGAAGTTGAGTGTGAAAACACCACAGATAGCGCTACCGATAAGTCGCGCGGCGTTTTCAACCCGTATGGCATTGTGATATAACAGAAAGCACCAAAGGGCGTAATAAACGACGTTTTGATGCAATCCTCCTCCTTTAGGCTGATCTGATGATAGCCTGAATAGGCGTCCAGAAAATTCAAGAGCTCGCACCCGGCGGTGGAATCCACCACTTGGTCGATGCGGGGGAGCCCGAAAGGATCCTTGGGACACGCCTTGTTGAGATCGGTGTAGTCAACACACATGCTCCATGTCTTGTTTTTCTTCTGCACCAGGACCGGATTAGCAAGCCAGTCGGGGTGATACACCTCTTTGATGAACCGAGCGGCCAACAATTTGGTGATCTCACTTCTTATGGCGCCCTTCCGATCCGGGCGAATCTTCGAGGCGTTGCTTGACGGGCTTCGCTTTTCGTCGACGTGAGAGAGTGCTCGATCACCTCCTCGTAACACCGGCATGTCCGAACGCTCTGCGTAACACATCCCGGCTGGTTCGAGGAAAGTGACGAGCGCGTTTTCCTATTTCTTTGCCGAGCCTGTCCCAATCACGGCCGCCTTGACCGGATCAGACGGGTCCAACAGGATCTTCTTGGTTTCTTCGGCTGCTTGGATGGATGTTTTGGCCTGCTTCTTGGCGGGGACGTCCCCTTCCTCTTGAAGGTTTGCGACCTCCAGTCGGATCTTCTCCATCTTGGCAGATGAGTCCAGTGCCTGCGCCATCTCGCAGCTTTCGCTGTCGCAGAGCAGGGACTGTTTAACGTCACCAGGGAGGGTGATTACACCATTGGGACCCGGCATCTTTAAGACGAGATAAATATAGTTGGGAACCGCCATGAATTTGGCAATCCCCGGCCTTCCCAAGATGGCATGATATGCCGTCTCCAAATCAGCCACTTCGAAGCTCAGACTCTCGGTCCGATAGTTATCCTTGGTCCCAAACGTGACCGGCAGAGAGATCTGTCCGAGTGGTACTGCGGATGTCCCGGGGATTACCCCGTGGAATGGAGATGATCCCTGCCTGAGCTCGGAACGAGGGATATTCATTTGGTCCAGGGTCTTGACAAAAAGGACATTAATCCCACTCCCACCATCGACCAGGACTCTTTTTAGTTTGCTTCCTCGCACGACCGGATCCAGCACCAGAGGGTACCTCCCAGGGAAGGCGATCCGGTCCGGGTGGTCCGATCGGTCGAAGGTGATGGGCACCTCGGACCAGCGCAAGTACTTTGGCGTCGCCGGCATGATAGTGTTGATCTCCCGAGTGGTAAGCTTTTGCTTCCGCTTGGACTCGTACGCATCAGAGCCCCCGAAGATGTAGTTGATCTCGCGCTCAGCGTCTTGGTAATCTCCGTCGGGTTTCTTGCCTTGACCGCCCTTGACCGATCGGTTCGCTGCTGGCTTAACTTCGAATAAGGCAATCTTTCGCAGAATGTTTTCCTCGAGGATGGAAGGGACATACCGAATCCATCACTTTCTTGTAGTTGTTGTCGTTGGGGGCTTAGGTCGGTTGTGCTCCATGTTGGCGACCATCTCGTCCCCCTTCCGCTTCTTATCTTTGGGCTTGCCCTGTTCGTCGTTAGGCTTCTTCTTGGGGCCTCCGTCATTGCCTCCGCGATGATTTGCGATGGCCTCTTCGGCTTCGGCCTCCTGATCCGCCATTGTGAACATGGCCTTGAGATTACGCTGGGTACCGGTCATCGCTGATTAGCTCCTCGGATTGGCATCCGTGAAGAAAGCGCCGATGACTATTTGTTCAAACGCCCCGGATCTCGTTCTTCTTCTTGGTACGCGCTTGATGAACTCGCGAAGAGTCTCGTTCTTGCGCCGGTGTAGCTGTCCAATCTCCCATCTCCCCGCAGGCCTTTCATAGGTCCCTTGGAAATTGGCGATAAACTGCTCCTGGAGGTCATCCCAAGACTCGATAGAGTTCTCCGGGAGTCCCGTTAGCCAGGTCTGGGCTGTTGGGGTCAAAGCGACCGGCAAGTAATTTGCCATGACGCTCGATCACCTCTCGCCGGCCGATCGCTAAGGCGTAAACCGCAGCTAGTTCTTTGATCCTCTCGCCATCAAACTTGTCGATGTTTTGAGGTTGAAACCATCCCGCCAAACCACTCGGCGAAGATCCGGTGAAGACCCAATCCTCCAATGGACGTGGCCGCCTCCTACCGAGGATCTACTACGACGCCCCGCGCTGGCCTTGGCGTTGTTCTGGTGGTGGTCGCGCCGATCGGCGGTGTCTCGGCTTGGTCATCGCCGTGGCGATTTTGACGGCCACGAGAGTTCCGCTCGCCGTTACTGCGCTCCCACAGCTTGGCTTCAATATCTTGGTGAAGATCATGGGCGGCGATCGGTGGAGTCACCACCACCAAGCGCGGGCCCGGTTCGATTATGCGCGAGATCGATCTGGCAGATGGCGCCACTCGACCATGGCCGTTGCTCGAGCAAGGGTCTGGGCCAAAGGACTGCCTTCCGGAAGTTGCGGCGCGATAGTCTCAAGAAGAGTCTTTGACGCGATGACATTAGCCTAGGGGTTGTTGTAGACCTCCTGATCCATTAGCTTGACCGCACGAAGCTCATTCTGGACGTCGCGGCCACGGACGCGAAGTTGCTGTACGCGATCTTGTTTCTCCGCCTGGCGAAGATCTGGATTCGAGCCAGCGTCGGTTTCTTCATACGCGACGAGCGGAGAGGTGGAGTGGTGATCATCCGCACCCAGGACGAAAACCTCTCGGTAGTTTCAAATCTCAGCGCTCCCGTCGGACTCTAAGTCGGAAGCGGAGAGGCTGACTTGTTCGCTTTGTCCAATGGGTTGGCCACCGTTGATGACACCCATGAACATAGATAGATCTGATCCGAGTGGATCCATTGAGCTCGCCGACTGGTTATCTCCTATCCGAATAACCGAAGAATCCAGTGCGAGAGTCGCGACGGAATTCTCGAGTCCGGAGGGAAATCCAGCCGAGGCCGAAGGGTTGTTGGGCGGAATATAATCCACGTCCGAACGGTCGAGCCCGCCGAGTTCTTTTTCGTCTGCCTCCGGAGGAGGTGCGAAGGCGAACAGCGAGGGGGTCAATCCGTGGAAGGCGCTTGCTAAATTCTCCAAGCCGTAAGGCAATGGGTCACATTGATTGCGCGCGCCTCCTTGCGAACGAATCTCTCCAGGGGAAGAGAGGTGAAGATTGCCGAAGCCGTCGGCGATGAAGTCCAGGGTGCTGAAGCAGAGAGACTCTCCTAGCCTCATGGCGACGTACGGCGATCTTGGAAAAACCATCTAACTTGAGAGATGATCTTGACGCTGCCCCCTACCTGGCGCGCCAACTGTCGTCAGGTGACTAACTGGGGGTCACCACCGGCAATGAATTTGTACGAGGGGACGCTAATCAAGAACTAAGTTAAATGGTAACACAAGGCAGGGTTAGACAGGTTCAGGCCCTCAACGGAGGAGGTAATACCCTACGTCCTGTGTTCTGGGATTATATGGTGGATCAAGATGCGAGATGCAAGATGATGCTATGCGCTATAGACTTAAATGCCTATTAGAGCTATGTGCCGATGGCCTCTACCCCCTCCCTTTATATAGCGTAGGGGGAGATAGAGTTACAGGATATCTCGGGATCCCTAATAACTAATTCTGGTATGTAGTTACATGGAATGCATGTGTTGATCTGCTAATTACATGGAGATAGATTATATCCTCAGGAACTTCCTTGCGGCTCAAGCCACGCGTAGCCCGAGTGGTCCTTATCTTCAACCGGCCGACTTAGATCGCCCCCTATCTGCTTCCTTATGGGCCTTCTAGAGGATACCCGGGGCCCATATAGTCCACACCAAAGAATACGATGTGTTATTGGCTCGTAGGATCAACAATAAATTGACATGACGAGGGCTTCTGAATTGTAGTGACCATCGAGGTGTGGTTTTCGATTGTGAGCAGTTAAGCAATGAGTAGTTTGATTTGTGTAACGATGTCACTACAACATTAGGGCAGGACAATGTTGCGCTTCAACCAAGGTATAATATTATTAGGTTTCATCTTGATACAATTCTCTCGTTTCCTAGGATCCTAGGCCCATGTGCTTTTGATGCCATGGTGAGTCACCTAAGTGGTATGTGTGCAAGTTATTAGCCATAGCAACATCTAGATGGAGCATGACAAAGACCGGACACATCCACATCTCGCCCCTCCATACCTCGATTGTCCTATCACCGACACAAGCTGATCATCCATGATTCGGTTGCATTATTTATATAAATAGTATGTCTATACATAGATATTTTAGTAATCCACACAATGAATAATGACTATTAGATATATTCTTTTATAACAATTTTAAGAACTACATAGAATATAGATATTTTAGGAGATATTTGTATACGGATGAACTAGATATTACAATGTGGCAATAATCCAATAATGTTAACACATTTATAAATTGATGTGATTTAGAGTATCTTTTATAAGTCTGTGAACGACCATGTATAGATAGGTTAAGTACATGGTCGGTGTGCTTGAGAAAAGGAGTAGGCTAGATACAAAAGATGTTATATTATTAAATCTATAATATAGTAGTCATCTGTAATAATGAGTCTCCCAATCAAGCCATGTCATTTACAGATGTTTAGTTCATTATTAATTTATGATTCGCTAGCTAAGAGAATAGTTCTTAAACACAAAAAAATTTAATATTTAATGTATTAAGTAATTAGAAATTAAAATATAAATTTAAATTTAAAATCACATATTTTAGTCTCGCCCTAGGGCCCTTAAAATATTAGGAATGGCCCTGGGAGGAGGCAGGGTCATCCTCCTCGGTGCCATCTCCAGCTCAGGGCACTGGCAGCGTGCCTCCTCACTTACTGGCTCCAGCTCAGGGTACTGCCATCGTCCCTCAGTTTCCACCACTACCGGCCTCTCCAGCTCAGGGCATTGGCAGCGTCTCTACTCAATTACCGGCCTCTCCAGCTCAGGGCAGCGTCCCTCCTCACTTACCGGCTCCAGCTCAGGGCATTGGCAGCGTCTCTACTCAGTTACCACCACCGGCCTCTCCAGCTCAGGGCACTGGCCCCGACTCTCTTCAGTTACCACACGCCTCTCCAGCTCAGGGCATCGTCTCTCTTCAGTTACCAGTCTCTCCAGTTCAGGACATTGGCAGCGTCTCTACTCAGTTACCGGCCTCTCCAGCTCAGGGCATCGTCCCTACTCGCCATCGCCTCTCGAGTCAGAGACTGCACCGCTCTCCATGACCCCTCGATCTTAATGCTGCAGTGCCGAAATCTTTCTTTGGTGTTCTGAAGACTGGGGTGGCAGCATTAAAAGATAACAAGACAGAGGAAGAGTTGGCATATAAACTATCTAATTTTCTAAAAGAGTAAGTAGTGCCGCCCTTTGCCTCATCTAAAGCGATATTGAATATGTGATCCCCCCCCCCCAATTTTCCTTCTAACTCTGATTTATTGTTTAGATTCAGGTTCACTGGAGATAAAAAGGATGAGGATGAGGATGAGGATGAGCAAGAAGGAGGTGATGGAGGACAATATCTATTGAAGATGGACAACAACTTACCATGCCTCTACAAAAAGCAAGTCATTTTGAACAAGGAACTTCCATCAAACACGATCCACGTTAGATTTGATCATATGAGAATCTATGAACAGAAGTGGGCTTTCAGTTTCTGTAACTGCGTACGGAAGCAAAGGTTAGGTTTGCTGCGAGCTCTTGATATTTTTCTGTAGTTGGAGATTCAATCTCATAAGCGGTGGCTCCAATAATAGCATAGGCGCTAGCTTTGATAACATCTCGTCTCGCCTGCATCAAAGGCTGATCCCCCTGTTGCGTACTTTTTTTTGCACATACCAATTGGTATCAGAGGGGTCCACGCATGGCGATCGACGAGGCAGGCTTTAACATGTTGGAGGCCACAATCAGCAAGTTGGAAACCACCATTAACCAACTATTGGGATCAACCGTAGCAAAGCAAAAGAAGCTGGATGACATCTTGAATATCCTTGGAAAGTTGCCCGTGGTAGCCGTCGACGATCGGAAGGGTGGTTTCGAGTCGAGTGAGACGAACCGCGTGCATGGTCTTCCTCTTGCAGGTCGGCTGCGCCACAGCCGCGACAAGGAGGGCGAGGAGGAGGTTGAGAAAGACCCTATACCTACTAGTAAGAATGCGACAAGGACGACGCAGCCAGGGAGATCCTAAAACGGAGGAAGACTACACCATCCTTGCCATCCTTGTCGCGGCTGTGGCCGCGCCAATCTGCAGGATACAGATTGCACACATGGTTCACCTAACTGGCCTCGGAACGACCCTTCGGATCATTGGCGGCTACCGCATCCGGCTTCTTTTGCTTTGCCATGTTCGACACCAGTTGGTTAACGGTGGTCTCCGACTTGCAGATCGTGGCCTCCAACTTGTTGAAGCGTGCCTCATCAATGGCCATGCGAGGACTGATTGGCTCTGATACCAACTGTTACGTGCAAAAAGCATGCAACAGGGTGGGATACGTCCCTTGAGATGGGCGAGACGAGTTATTGTCAAAGTTAGCGCCTAGGCTATTATCGGAACCACCACCTATGAGATTGAATCTCAATATTTTGCTTGGAGCATTAGAAAGATACATCACTGTCCCTTCTATAGAGATAACAGACTGGGACTCTAAGAAAAGTAATTCCTAACTTGGACACTAAGAAACTAATAAATACAACTAAACATAAATATCATAATTCTTAACCGTAGCCCGAGGTCACATGCTATAATACTGTGCTACTGACCACGTTCACGCTTCATGGGCCTTGTTAGGCTTGCTCATATCACTCTTGTTTTACATTTCAATAACCTAGTGGTTGCTAATATTGTAGGATGAGAATGGGGCTTTTCTTGCGTCAGATTGCAAGACCATTTCTTGTTGAGGAGAATGTTTTTGATAAGGGTGACAAGATATTGGAAGGTGCAAGAATTTCCTTTGTTGGTATGCCTAAAAGGTATTCTCCCATGCATTCTTACTAGTATTTTATTTCATTTGTGAAATTGCGAAATAGATAGAATAAACTCCTGTATAATCTGTCCCGGTTTCACCCCTAAATTTATTTTCAACTTGTCTTGCAGTATCTACATCCTCGAAGATTTCCTCAATAACAAAACACTGAAGATATCAAAGCGTTTGAGCTCGAAGAACAAACTTGTGTGGATCTTAACTTTTATTGGAAGGAAGATCTTCCTCTCTATTCTATGGGCAGTCCTCGATAAGCATGATTTGGACAAAACATGGGCTGGAGAGTTTAACTTGGAGGACATCATTGTTATCGATTCGACAACGTTCAAGATTGGAAAAAAGGCCAAACATTGCAAAACAGGTGACAAGAAGAAAGATCTTCACCGTGTGCAGGAATTGCTGATGGAGATCTAATGTGAAGGTGGAATCCCAATCTATTTTGATCAATTGAAAAAAGATTTGAAAGATGTCTCTGAAGAAGTTGCTGAGAAGAGGTGGTATCGGAAGTATTTGAGGTATCCACCAGGTCTGATACCTTCAAGAGGCAGGAACCATGTCACCAGTGACTTGGATAAGGTGAAAAAAAATACGTTGTTGATAGTACCAGCCCCCTGTGGCATGATTTGGGATTTACTCCACCGGATATCAAGGGCTGGTTGCGACTTGTGGATTTGTCAGATATTGAAATATTGAAAGATGTCCTTGACTTCCCTTTCAAAAAGCTTGAAGAGACAAAGGCTGAAAACTTTCCTCCACCATACAACAAGAGTGCCGGAAGCTTACTTCATTACCAGAGGTGTGTCAATGAACATGGTGATGATCAGATTCAAATAACAGATCCAGATGAGATGGAGTTGATTGTCGCAAACACTTTTCCCTCATTCCTTCCTTGGCTTCTAAAGCTGATCCAAGAAAAATGTAATATGGGTGGGATGTAAGTACAATTGCTTTATTACATATATTTTTTCTAGGTTGTGGTCATCGTACACTGCATCGAGCTATGAAGGATGGGATGATTGTTGTTAGGAATAGCACTTGTATTCATATGGGGGCCAAAGGGCCAGTATATATACAGAGTACAAGGGCATAAAGGGAAAAGGCTACAAAACCCTAATACAGTAAAGGGATGGGCCAGGCCCATATACACAGCCCATATACACAGCTAAATATATCTCTAACACCCCCCTCAAACTCATGGTGGATCAACAACACTGAGTTTGGAGAGACAATAATAATGATGTTGTCGAGTCTGTGCCTTTGTGAAGAAATCGCCAACCGATCAACAAGGCAAATCATCAAGAGCCACAACACGCTCCTCGAACTGCGACCTCATATAAGAAGCATCAACACCAATATGTTTGGTGAGCTCATGCTTCACCGGATCCCTGGCAATACCAATAGCTCCTGTACTATCAGATAAAAGAGGGGTCGGCGTAGCAACAGAAACACCAAAATCCTCAAGTAACCAACGCAGCCAGGTAACCTCTGTCATCAATAGAGCCATAGCCCGCAACTCAGCCTCTGCACTGGAACGAGAAACTGCCTTCTGCTTTTTAGTCTTCCAAGCAATGAGAGAATCACCAAGAAAAACACAATAACCAGAAAGAGAGCGGCGATTAGAAAGATCCCCAGCCCAGGTAGCATTTGAATAAGCACGAAGGTGTAAAGAGTTAGAGCGAGGAAAGAAAAGACGACGAGAGATAGTGCCACGCAAGTAGCGCAAGACACGAAGGAGATGACTGTAGTGGAGCTGAGTAGGAGCAGAGACAAACTGACTCAAAATATGAACAGCATAAGAGATATCGGGACGGGTAACACCAAGATAGACAAGACTACCAACAAGGTGACGATACCGAGTAGGATCCGAAAGAGGTTCGTCATCAGTGGGTCGAAGCTGAAGATTTAACTCCATAGGAGTCTCAGCCACGCGATCATCTGTGACAGAAGCCCGATCAAGAAGATCCCTAATATATTTCTCTTGGGATAGAAAGATACCCTACGACGTAGAGGTAACCTCAATCCCAAGGAAATAACGAATGGGATCCAAATCAGACATACGAAACTGCTCATTGAGACGAGCCTTGACAAAATCAATAAACTGAGAGTCATCACCAGTAATGATCATGTCATCGACATAGAGCAGAAGAAGAGTGCGCCCACGAGACGAGGTGTGGACAAACAACGCAGGATCATGATCACTGACAAAAAAGCCAGCAGTAGTAACCACTGCAGAGAAGCGCTGAAACCAAGCCCTAGGAGCTTGTTTAAGCCCATACAAAGCACGACGAAGGTGAAGAACCTTATCATTAGAAACAAAATACCCAGGTGGAGGCCGCATAAAAACCTCTTCATGCAGTTCTCCATTAAGAAAGGCATTTTGAACATCAAGCTGATAGATAGGCCGCGTATGAACAGAGGCCACAGCAAACAGCGTCTTGATAGTGGTCATGTGAGCCACGGGAGCATAGGTCTCATCATAATCAACACCATGCTCCTGCTGAAAACCACGAGCCACAAGACGAGCCTTATAACGTTCAAGTGAACCATCAGAGCGAGTCTTGATCTTGTAAACCCACTTGCAGGTAATGGGACGAACATGGGATGGAAGAGAGACAATTTCCCAAGTACCATATACGCTCAAGCGCAGAAATCTCCTCAGCCATCGCATGCTGCCACTCAGGATGAATGATAGCATCACGATAAGAAGCTGGCTCAGCAGAGGCAGCACCGGCAAAGCCAAAACGCTCAGGAGGTCGAATAGAGCGACGATCACGAAGAGCATATGGCTGGGAGGTAGAAGCTGACTCCTCAGAGGATGGGTCAACCGGAGAAACCTCAACCGGATGCTGACGGCGAGTGTAAAAGAAAGGATGAGGAGGAACAAAATCAGGTGAAACTGATGGAGAAGAGATAGGTGGCTCGGTAGGAGAAGGAACACTTGACTCAGGAGGAAGAGAATCAGTAGACTCAGAAGGCTGAGAAGACGTGTGAGACACTGGAGGTGGTGGAATAGGAAGAGAAGAAATGGGAGTACCTGGAAAAGTTAGAAAAGAGAGGGATTCGACGGTAGAGGGTGGAAAAGAAGGACGCGGATAGAAAGAATGAGACTCGTCAAAGGTAACGTGTCTAGAAATCCGCATCCGTCGACCAGTACGATCCCAACAGCGATAGCCCTTGTGCTCAGCACTATATCCTAGAAAAACACACTCAACTGACTGGGCGGTCAGTTTAGTGCGTTCATGAGGAGCAAGAAGAACATAGCATACACACCCGAAAGATCGAAGATCAGAGTAGTCTGCTGAGTGTTCAGAAAGACGCTCTATAGGAATTCCACCTTGAAGAGCAGAAGAGGGCTGAAGATTAATGAGATGACAAGCAGAAGAGACAGCCTCAGCCTAGAAGTGAGGTAGAACAGAAAAGGCAATCATGAGTGCACGAGCGGTTTCAAGAAGATGACGATGTTTACGCTCAGCCACACCATTTTGAGCATGGGCACGGGACAAGAGGCGAGACAGAGTGCCCGCCAATGAGAAAACTACTTAACATGCCCAGAAAGATACTCCCCTGCAGAGTCAGCTCGAAAAACACGAATAGCGGAGTCAAACTGAGTACGAATCATGGTTGTAAAATTTTTATAGATAGACAGAACCTCACTACGAGAAGACATAAAATATATCCAAGTGTGGCGAGAAAAATCATCTATAAAATGGTGTAATATTTATGACCACCTTTTGACACAAAAGGGCCGGACCCCGCACATCGAGTGAACAAGATCAAAAGGACGAAAGTGACACGACTCACTTGAAGGATAAGGAAGTTGCACTGTTTGCCAAGGTTGCAACCCGCACAATCGAGTGTCTGAGGACTGCATACACAGACCCTAAAAGACCACGATTTAACCAAAGACGATAAACGAGAACCACAAAGATGACCTAAACGATGATGCCATTGAGCAAAAGACGCTGTGGAGGAAGCAAATACAGACAGAGAGATCGCGAAGCGGCAGAAGAAGGACGAAGCCAGTCAAGCTCCCGAGACGCCGAGAATCACAATACGGGGCCAAGACCAACCAGAGACCCGTGCGACGATCCGAACACAAGATGAATCAAGATTCGAAAATCACACGACAACCTAAATCGAGAAGTGGCCGACGTAAATAAGTCGCATGTTTAGGTTAGGAACATGAGAGCAGATGGTACATGAAAAGAAGAGGACAAAGGAGTGCCTCGCCCTGTGACAGAAGAGAGGTACCATCTGCCGTCAAGCGACCAATGGTGTGGTTAAGGGATGAAGAGAAGTAAGACAGTGGAATCGGTGTCATGTGAAAAGAAGCACTGAGTCAAGAATCCATGGTGATGTACCGTGTCTCAAGAGAAGATCGCAAGGCGAAGCAAGAACCCGAGGGTGAAGAGGCGACCATGCGACGCAATAGCATAAGAATCTCGAGAGAGGCATCTGGATCGGCTGGGAATCTGAAGTCTCTGTGGATCGGTGCTGCAGAACCTTTAGGCGATCGACGACGAGCAATATCCTTCTTCTTCCTGTAACAGAACTGCTCTACATGACCGTCCTTGTCACAATAGGTGCAGTGAAGACCAGCCTTCGTCGTCACTCTAGAAGACGACGAGACTGGGGAGGAAGACGACCGAGAACCCGTAGAAGTCGAAGCCGATGGCCGAACAGCAAGAACTGACGGAGAAGACAGTAGACCAGCACCACGAATACGAACCTCCTCAGTACGAAGAGCAGAGAGAGCCTCCAACATAGTGACACGAGGGTGACGGGCAAGAAGCTGGGCACGAACTTGCTCAAACTCCATCCGAAGGCGGACGACGAAGTCGTAGACACGACGAAGATCCAGACGAGATCGCTGACGCAGACAACAAACACAAGTCCAAGAGTCATGATCAGCTCCAGTATCAAGGGCCGCATCCAGAGAGTCCAACTGACGCCAAACTGTGGAAAGCTGAGCATAAAACTCATCCACTATAGAATCACCCTGTTGTAGAGACTTCTCGTGACGAAGAGCAGTCAGGTACTAAGAATCACCCGAGGGCTCGTACCGATACCGAAGATGGGACCACATCAGCTGAGCAGAAGTCAAAGAGACCACTTCTCCAGTAAGATGCACCTCCATGCTGGCAATCAAAATAGCAGAAGCACGAGCATCCTCATCAGACCAGAATTTGTAGGCGGTATACTGAGACTTGTAAGACTCCATAGCCTCCTTATACTCATCGGAGGCCTTCATATCAGTATCACCTGTAGACGTCGAAGAAGGCAACGCCGGGGGATCAGGACGCGGCGGGCAAGAAAGCTCGCCGGTAAGAAAATCCCACAAACGCTGGCCACGCATGTGAATGCGCATGTGCTGGGCCCAGTCTTGATAGTTGAGCCCATCAAAAAGCACGGGGCACCGAGGAACAGAAACGGTGCTTGACGACATTTTTTTTACACCTTTTTTTTTAACACAACCCAAACCCAACTCAACTCAACCCAACCGACCGACCGACCCGGACCGGTCGGTCTCACCCGACGCAAGACAGCGCCAAGCCAAGGGAATAGCGGCGGCGCGCAAGAATCGACGGCGAAAGCAACGGCGGAGCCGACGGCGGCGACGAGCAAATGGTCGGGCGACGAGAGGCGGCGAAGAGTCCGACGACGAGACGGAGCTCGGCAAGGATGGATCAAGGCCGTCGCTCGGACGGCGGCGGATTTGCGCGTCCGGGGAGGCCGGGACGAAGGCGGCGCCGATGGCGAGGAAGACGAGGCGGCGCGGAGAAGCCGGCGGCGGATCTGGATCTGGATAGAGGCGAGCACCGGGCGCGACCTGTACAGCGAGGTGTAGAAGCCGGCTTCCTCGAGATCCAGATCGGGAGAAGACAGGTGGGAGCCGAGGTCGCCGGAAACGAGGAGACGACGGCGATGTGAGGAGTCCTAACCCTAAACCTGGCTCTGATACCATGTTAGAAATAGCACTTGTATTCATATGGAGGCCAAAGGGCCAGTATATATACAGAGTATAAGGGCATAAAGGAAAAAGGCTACAAAACCCTAATACAGTAAAGGTTTGGGCCAGGCCCATATACACAGCCCATATACACAGCTAAATATATCTCTAACAACTGTGACACAGCATGGCAACATTTGCTGCACTATCAATGCTTACTATTCTTGTCTCCTATGTTCTGTTTAATTGCTGTGTGCTTTCATTTTTGGAGAAGATGAAGCTTCTTCTTCTTCTTTTTTTAATTATGAACTCTGTTGATTAGGTTCTGAACTCTGTGGTGAACTTGATGGCTGCGATCTTGTGGTCATGTGCATCCTTCAAATTATATGTGCATCTCCCTTTCCAAGAATTTTGCTTCAGGACATATATTTGTTTTTCAGATATCTTGATATATTTTTATTAGTTTTCTTTCAGAACACAGACAAAGAATAATGGTAAAGATCGGGGTGATTCTTTCCCTATGATATGTGTCAGTTTTGCAGAAAATTGCTTAACCAAATTTTGGTCCTAAGAAGGCAGCTGTCTTTCTTATGTAGAAACCGAAGTTGAAGAATTTTGTTTCCATGGTCCCATGATTCAAAATTCAGATTAGGATCGAAGATAAAGATAACAGAGTGTTTTCCCCATGGTTACTGCAGAGCGCAAGTTGCCGTCCAAGCAGGATATTCTTCTCTCCTCTCTCACAGCCCATGCTCCTGTAGACATAGTTATCATTTTTTATTATACCTGCTGATATACATCTGCATGATCATACTAACAATTTCTCTTGCGTGTGAACTTTGAAGGCTTAGGTGCACGGCTTGGGCCATTGCCAGGATACCCTGCTCAAATTATTTTGTTAGTGGAGAAATGGTTTGGATTATTCTCAGTAGACCCTTCTTATCTCATTTTGTTAGGTTTGAAATGTTGTGTATTCATTTGCATCTTCCGCCCTTACTCATAGCTACATACTGCAGGATGTTGCACTGAATTGCCTATCTGAAGTGCTCTAGGCACCAGATTCTATCAACATGGAGTTGTTCTTCGGCAGGGTTCCTTCCATATTCAATATTGTCATCTTTTGCGATCCATGGTTACTTTTGGGCAAGAGAAGGTTCTTGGCTTGCCTGATACAGGTGGACAAAGAAGGATGTCATCAAATAGTAGGAGGCAGCCACAATTCAGCACTTATCATTCTGAAAACATGTTTTCTGTGTAACAGGTCGTCTACATCCTGGACCAAGTCGTGGCCATGGAAGAGGAGTGCTGCAAAGCTTAAGCTGGAGGTTTTGCGCGTAACACCAATGATTCTTGAGGTGACATTAGCCACACGGTGACACTAATCATTCATATCGACTTTTTTACATAGCCAAACTGACTGTATATTTTGTCCTGTAGTTAGCAAGACCTATACCAAATGACAAAGGCACAGACTAATGTGGAGCTTGAGCCAGTTGAAAACACAAAATGTTCAAACATACTTCGTGTGCCATTCAAGAATGAAGATGGGAAGGATTTGTGCCAGTGGGTGTCCCAGTTTGACATCTACCCTTACCTAGAGAGATATGCGCAGGTTTGTCAGCTATTCATTCTTGACTACCAGTCAGTCTTTCAATACTTACTACCCTTTGTGGGGTTCGATCGTAAGTAAATTCTTATCCTCAATTTAATTTCAGGATGCTTCTGCCAAAATTCTTGATATTTTGAAAGGGAAACCTGAGTTGATCACTGGAAACTATACTGATGCCAAAGACCGCAAAGAGATAGAAGAGATCCTTATGCATGAACTTCAAGTCTGCAAGACTGCAACTGCGTGAGATGTGTGCTGGAGACATTTGAGCAGTGTGCACAGGGAAAAAATCGTGGATTTGGATATGGAGTGAGCATGTGTGTGTCTTGGTCAGGTGGATGCATGGTTGCATTTGTTATTTATTTGGGATACTTTGCATTTGCATGCATTTGTGCATATCTTTGTTGCCAGTTCTTTTTTCGTCAGCACATGCATGCTCAGTGCTGGCGAAATAAGTGATTACACTTTTACTGGTCTCAGGACGACATGTTGTACATGTTTATAATGTGGATTCATCAATCCCTTTCTTCTAGCTTGGCTATTGACTATTGTACTAATTGGAATTCTTTTTTTTTTATCAAAAGGGACAGGTGCACTGCCATTTCATTAAGAAGGAGAAATATTTACAAGGAGCAAGAACGAGAGAACTACTCCATATTTACAAGCCTGGCCGAAAGGCCCCAACAACGAAACTCATCCGTAATGAGGGAGACCACCGAATGGATGTTGAGGAACTTCCCTTCAAAAATGCGACGGTTCCGCTCCTTCCAAATATTCTAGACGGTTGCAACAACCAAACCGCCAAAGGCTTTGCGATCTGAAGCACGGAGCGCTTGGTGATTTTGGAGCCACCAGTTAGAAAGGGTTCCTTCCGGAGGCTGAATGGATGCGAAGTGAGAAGCTAACACCTGTCTCCAAACGCTCTTAGAGAAGGGATACAACGAGGTCAGATGGTCGGTTGCCTCTAAGCCCGTCTGACAAAGACAGCAGAAGGGGTCATGAGGCAAACCCTTTTTGGCGAGCACCTCCGCCGTGTTGATCTTACGGTGGAGGAGGGTCCAGGCAAAAAAGCGGCATTTGTTTTCCGTGTGAGCTTTCCAAATCAGCTTGTGGAATTCCCAACTAGTGCTTCTAGCGAACTGCAGCCTGTACGCAGGGCGTGTTGTGTAAGACTGATGGGCAGTGGCTGACCAGAAGATTTTGTCCTTTGTGCCTGCCGAAGCCAGAGTCACCTATTGAATCAAGGACCAGAGCCTTATGAAGTCAAGAAGCTGGCTAGGCGTCTGGAGGTGCCCAACGGAGGAGATCCAGGAGTCGTTATGGAGAAGACTTGCAACATTCCGTTTCTTGCACTTGGCAATAGCAAATAGATTCGGCGCCAAAAAGCGAGGGGCCGCTCCTTGAATCCAGTTGTCATTCCAGAAGCTAGCCTTGTTTCCATCATTGACCTCCACCTTCGTTGCTGCCCGAAACAAGCTGATGTCAGAAGGGTCGCAAGGGATGGGGGTGCCAATCCAAGCCTTTGTAGGGATGTTCCATTCCTGCCACAGCCATCGCATACGAAGGGCGCGACTGAACCTTTCGAGATCAATAATGCCTAGGCCCCCAAGCTCCTTTGGGCGGCACACTAGGTGCCAATTGGCTAAGGCATGGCCGGAACTGGGAGAGTCGTCTCCTCGCCAAAGGAAAGAGCGCCTGACTCTGTCAATTTTCCCAATGACCCATTTGGGTATCTGAATGGCCGTCATGAAGTAGGTTGGCATTGCCAAGAGGACCGCGTTGATCAACGTGAGCCGACCAGCCTTTGAAAGGAGCTTTCCTTTCCAACCAGGCAGCCGAGAGCGAATCTTTTCCACTAGCTGAAGGAAATGAGGACGGCCAAGCTTCCGCAAATGTAGAGGGAGCCCAAGATAGCTGCAGGGAAATTCAGCTAGCTTGCCTAGAAAAGCCTCTAGTAAGCAATTCGGATCCATGTCAGAACAGCTTATTGGAAAGAGCTCGCACTTGTTGAAGTTGATACATAATCCAGAGGCTTGGTCGAAGACTGAAAGGGTTTTGGCCACGAAACGAAGCTCCCCAGCCGAGGGGTTGATGAACAAAGCAGCATCATCATTTCTAGGATAATGCAAGGATCCCTTTTTGCATAGCCAGGCTAAAGATGCGCTGAATAGGGTCAATTGCTAGGATAAAGAGCATGGGTGCAATAGGATCCCCCTGCCTAACCCCCTTCGCATGATAGAAAGGCTCGCCTGGGATACCATTAAGCAGGACTGAGGATGCCGAGGTTCCCAGCAAGATAGAGATCCAATTGTGCCAACGGAGACCAAAGCCTAAAGCCTGGAGAACCTCCAGCAGGTATCCCCAGTGGACGGAATCAAAAGCTTTGGCAAAGTCCAGCTTGAGGAAGATGGCAGGGGTCTTCCTTGCATGAAGGTCTTTGATGATGTTCTGCACATAGAGGAAGTTGTCATGGATGGACCTCGTCTTGATGAATGCACTTTGGTTGGATGAGGCCAAGTCATTCAACTTAGGGGCGAGGCGATTAGCAAGAACTTTTGAGACGATTTTGCTGACACTATGGATGAGGCTGATGGGTCTGTAGTCATAGAGCATCCGGCAGTCGTTCTTTTTAGGCAGCAAGATGATGTTTGCAGAGTTGAGCAGATTGAAGGAGTCGGCGCCCTGATTGTAGAAGTGTGTGATTGCGTGTAAAATATCGCTTTTGATGATCTCCCAGCATCTCTTGTAGAAGAGGCCAGAGAAACCGTCTGGCCCTGGGGCTTTGTCTGAAGGCAATGAGAAAAACGCATTTTTGATCTCCATTTCGTTGAATGGGTTCTCCAAGTCAGAAAGATCTGAGGTGTTGTAGCCAAGGCGATCCCACACCAGGGAGATCGGGCGGTTGTGGAAGGAGCCTAAATGATTTCGGAAGAAGCGGTTGCAAGCTTCTGCTTTGTCTGCATGATTTGAGATCATTCCATCGTCAGTGTCGAGAGAATGAATGTAATTTTTACGTCTTCTGTTGTTGGCCCTGATGTAGAAAAACTTAGTGTTCGCATCCCCTGCACGGATCCAACGGGATCTAGCTCTTTGCTTGGCTTGGGACCTTGCCAACGCAGCAAGACCGTGGCATCGAAATTTGAGAAGCTGCCTAAGGTTCGCTTCTTCGGGAGAGAGAGTGCGGGACTCCATTGCGCAATCAAGGAGAAAAATGAGCTCGGCCACAATTGCCGATTGGATCTTAACACTCCCAATCTGGTTCTTTGCCCAATGGGACAAGGCTTTGGCAGTCCTGGACAATTTGATGTGAAGTCGTTTGAAGGGGTCCGACGAGGCAATGGCACCCTCCCACACATCCTTCACTACCTCCTCGAAACCTTCTAGATTGCACCAGAAATTTTCAAATTTGAAGCAACGAGCTCTCCTTTGCTCCGCTGCATCTGTAAGAAGCAACGGCGTATGGTCTGACATAAGGGTTGGCAGAGCCTGGAGGGTCATCCAAGGGTAAGCTACTTCCCAGTTGGTGTTGCCGAAGGCCCGATCAATTATGGTGACGGTAGGCTGGCGACGTTCGTTGCTCCAAGTAAACCGTCTTCCATTCAGCGGTAGCTCCTTAAGCTGAAGCGTATTGATCGTGTGGCGGAAGGCATTCATAAGGGAGTGGTTGAGGTTGGTGTTGCTTTTGTCGGCCGCCTGATAGATGAGGTTAAAGTCCCCTATAACAAGCAACTTTTGATCATGATTGGTAGGTTGGTGATCGATCAGCTCATTTAGGAAGCGGAATTTGTCGAGGGCCGTCTGGGGGCCGTAGACCACCGTAAGCTTCCAGGGTTGCCCCTCGGATAGCGGTTGAATGATAGCGGAGAGACAATACTCAGATACGAGAACGGAGCTTAGAGAGAAAAACTCTTCATGCACCAGGAGCATTAAGCCACCGCGCGAGCCGTCCGCAGGCTTACATGCATGGCTTTTGATGAAATGGTGACCGGCACATTCAGTGAGAAGAGTTGCGTCTAGGTTGGCTAATTTGGACTCCTGGATGCATACAATTTTTGCACGGGTGGAGGAGATTAGATTACAGAGAACACTTCTGCGAGCCGGCGTGCCAAGACCACGAACATTCCAGTTGAGAAGACGCAGGTTATCAATCATGGGCACATAAGAGACGACGAGAGGAGCACACTTTTAGAGGCAAATTCATAGATTCGCTTGTCTTTGTACAGTACAAAAGCCGATCGGTCAGAAGGCACAGCACAGCATGATGAAAGTAATGCAGCCCGATGAGACATAGCCCACAAATGAAGATACAAAAGAAACGCAAAAGGAGACATCTCAGACAAGTTCTTAAGCCTAAAGGCTGGCTGGCGCGCTGTCGGCACCCGATTTACAAGATCGGATTCCACCTGCGTAAACCCGTACTAGTCCCAAGGATCATGGCTAGTACACACGAGATATCTGTAAACGAGCAGTGCCAACGATATTATTATTACAAAGCGGAACATAGTCCGGTACAAACAACATACAACGGCTCGCAGCCGTAAATCGAGTACCACAACGATACAAGCCTAATACAACATCTAGAATTTTATTCATCCCACAGGCACGGAGGTCAGAGGAACGCGCAACCCTAATCTTCATACTCTTCATCGGAGAACGCCTCCTCGACGTAATCCGGGTCCTCCTCCTCGGACGGCGGGCCATACTCGGATGGACCAGCTGTTGAAGTTTTGAAAGAGAGGAGAGAAAAGGATGGTGAGTACAAATTGTACTCGCAAGTCCGGAATTATGCAAATGCGGTTCAGTACAAGGAAGGTTTAGGATATTTGCGGAAATCGCAGTTATTTAACCTAGTTTTGATAAAGCAATTTCGAAACTTTAAATCTCAACATTTTCTTTGGGCTCTTCTCAAACGGTTCTCGCCACTTGGCCTCAGTGCCATAGCAAGAACAAAATTCTTTCTTCTTTTCTTTTCTCAAACTCGCTAGGTCCATTCCGCGTGACACTTCCGATAGGCCGATACCCATTTCGGAATATCACCGGTGGCACCTAGCTCAAACGAAATCCTTCTCAAATCCTTACTCATCTCGAATCCTTTCTTCAAAATCCCCTTTTCTAAATTTATTTTCAAATGAAGAAACTACCATATAATCAGTCCCTTCGCGCGCTCATAACCGCGAGCACGGCTATCATGACAGTTTTAACTCTGCAGAGTGGGTACGCCTTACCCTCGAGAGGCTACGCACCCAGACGGTGTTTCGCCACAAGACCGTCAACCACGAGGGCCAACGATCGGGCCCGTCCCATTCCGGGACTCGAGGTCGTACTGTAATGGCTCAGTTCATAGGATCATAGGATGAGCAGTCCTTAGACTAGGGGAGATTTGATATTTTAGCCCAGTTTTGAAACATGGTGCCCTCTGCACCAACCGACAAAATATCTCCCTAGTCGGAAAGATTTTGGGGTAAGAGGAAAATCATTTCCTACTCAGCATCACCCTTGATGCGCTATCTTTAAATCACCCTTTTCCAACCATTTCTCAAAACATTCACCTTTCACACAAATGATTGAATCATTCCGCATAAATGATTTTAAGCATTTATCCTACCACCATCAAAGCATATAAATAAGAGCAATTCATATTTTAGCCTTAGGTTTAATCCTACCATATTTCTTACCTTTCTATTCGGTCATGATAACTAAGTCTAGGAAATACGACATTTATCTTTTGAACTAGCATGCATATTTTCAAGTCTAATAATATTTTCTAAATAACCGAAAATGGCTTCTCAATATGATCAAAGGGGGACTTGCCTTGATCGGTTCCGGGAAAGCGAAGGGGACGTCGTCGATTGGGTCTTCGAGAGCTTGACCACCTAAACGCGCACCCGCATACGCAAAGCAATACAACACACATAAGTAAAATATTTTATGCCATGCTGTTTTTAGGAAAATGCGGAAATCCTATTTCCCATGCATTTTCATTTAAAGGAAACATGATGCTAAATGGTTAATGCATACATGGAGTGATGCCATTACTAAATCATGTACACTTCTAACAAGTGCAAACTGCATGGATGGTATGGCAACAATTATTTTCTAAACTCCAGGGAATGCTAAGGAGTTTTATTTTTGCTTTAAAAGAAATGAAATGACACTTCTCAAATGCGCATGAAATGATGCACCTAGAGCTTATCTATTTAACCAAAACTGGATTCTATATGTATGGCATGCATATATATAACATTTTCTTAAGTCCAGAAACTATCAAATTATTTTCACTAATTTTTACAGAATTTCCCCGGCTCATCACTATTTTTTCATAATAACTTAAGCTATTCAAAACAATGATTAAATAGAAATTGGAAAAGAATTAAAAGAAAAGGGAACTCTCGGCTATGGGGCTCGGCTCCTGACCCATCGGGAGGCCTTGTGCACATGCCATGGGCGAGGAGCGACGGCCACGCGATCGACAGAGGGTCCCACCCGTCGGTGGCACCGCAAGGAAAAGGGAGAAACAGGGAGAGTCACCCGGCGGCAGGGCTGCCTTGGCGGCGCGGCTCCGCCACCGTGGCTCAATTGGTGCGCATGAGAGGAGTGACGGGCTAGGTGAAGGCAATGGGGTTATCGGTAGCGCCGGTGATGCTCGGAGGTGTGGCCAAGGTGAAAGCACGGCGGCGGTGACGCATGGCGTCCATGGCCGCCGGGAGAGACGGATCAAACCCGATCCCTTTGGCGTAAAGCAACAGAGGAGAGGGAGACACGATCGGTGAGCTCACCGGGACGGAAGGCGTCGGCGGCGGAATCACGGTGGCGGCGGCAGCGCGGCTCCGGGACACGCGGCCACGCGGCTCCAATCCGATCTCGCACTGCTCCACTGGAACAACTGCGGATCACCCAAGGAGGGCATGGATTAGGAGGAAAGAGGCGAGGTGGAGGGGAAGAGGAACAGACAAGGTGATGAAAATCGACAACGCACGGCTCGGCGAAGGGAAATCGTCGGCGCAAGGCGTAGAGCAAAGGGGAGATTCCCATTTAAAGGCGAAGCTCCGTCCGGAGAAATCCTTGACGCGACGCGCGGTTTGGCGAACGCTGGCGCCGACCCGGCCGGTGCCGTGTAGGTGAACGCATTGAACGCGAGGGTGGTTCGCGGCGATAAGACAAGGAAAGGGGTAGGGACGGAGAGGGTCCGGCGGAAGAGTGTAGGGCGAAGCGATTTCATGGGAATCTTGGTGGCGAGGCCGGGAGAGAGAGAGAGAGAGCCAGCGACGGCGATCGGCGGAGGCGGCGCGACGCGGGAAGGAGAAACAGAGGAGGAGACGGGCCGACAAGGCGGGCCGCTTGGTAGAGGCGCAACGATCATGGCGCAAGGAGGGGCAAGCATGAGCGGATGGGCGGCAGATGGCTGCGGCCCAACTGAGGGAAGAGAGGGAGAGGGGAAAGGAGAGGAAGAGGGCGGCGCGGGCCGGCACGGTTGCGGCCCAACCGAGGGGAAAGAGGAGCGGGAAGAGAGAGGGAAAGGAGGGAGTGGGCCGAATCGGGCCGGGGGAAATTAAAACGTTTTCTGATTTTCCCAAAAGCATTACTCTTCCAAACATCCTTGTTAATTATATAAAAAAAATACTTAAGAAATAATACTTTAATTCCACAAATCTATTAATACCTTTCCCAAAATTCCACATGGGATTTGCTTAAAGAAGATAATGTAGGTTAACAAATTACTTATAATTTTTCCAACAATATTTTTACATTGGAGATTTTAAATGCACAAGTTATTTCCAGGATGATGCATGAAGTGATGATGTCATGATGCGATAATGAGTGATTTAACATTTTCAAATTATGCATTTAAGAAATTAATAACGTGCCAAATTGGTTTTAAAAATTTGGGATGTTACACGCGCACACAATGCCGCCACCAGGAGGTGGGAGGGGTCTGCAAAAGTGTAGTTTGCCGACGTCGCCGCCGGCGCGTCCGTCGTGGCACGTCGCGAACGCCAAAACTTGCTGTTGCACAGTGCAGCAGCAGGGGGTCATGAACGCTGATCTTGCTAATCATGGGCTGAGGCGGCCTCCGGGGTGCTAGCGCGGCCGCTTGCCAACTGGAGGCGGGCCAAGCTGGAGAGCGCCTTCACTGCTAGCGGGTCCAGTGGCGAGTCGAAGAGATCGTGCAGCGCTTTGGGTTCCTCTACAGGCTTCACCTTGGATTTCAACCAAGGTTGCAGGCGTTGAACAATCAGGCGACGCGCCTTGACCTCGACAGGAAGCTTGTAGGTAGCTTTGGCCACAAGTCTTGCACTGCGACGCATCGGCAGGTCGTGGGACCTGACGCGACGCCGCTGATAAACCTGCATGATCGGGGGACGAGGCACCATGGTAAAGTCATTGAGGAAGCAGGCAGTGCCCGGTGGATCATCTGTGTGAGGAGCAATGTCGGGCTGCACCTGCGAAACCAGAGGAGGGATGGAGCTGCCGGTTGAATCCGCCGGCTGCTGCGCAAGTGCTGATGCAAAGGAGGTCCGGTTACCCGGCTTGGAGGCCAACTCGGCGTGGGGGCTCTGGGCGCCCGGCTTAGAGGAGAGCACGGCGGAGTGGCTCTGGGCGCCCAGATCGACTCTCGGCATGCCTTCTAGGTCATCGAAGGAGGCCGGCTCGAGCCCGGCTTCGACGGAGAGTCTTGGCGCCAGTCCACGAACCTTGGCGCCCGGGCCACGACGTTGCCCAGCTCGACGCGAGTCCCTGCGGAGTTGATCTGGGCGTCCAGCTCGTCGCCCAACCCGACGGGGGAGGCGCCCAGCTCGAAGGGGGAGTCCGCCTCAGCAGCGTCAGCCAAGGCGCTGCCCAGGACGCCCTGCGTGACGGAGACGGCCGCCACTAGAGGTGCAGCCAACCCAAACTGCAGCACCTCAGTTGAAGCGTCCAACCTTCCCAAAGATTGCCGACGTGGGCTCCAGATGAGAGGAGGGCGGGCCAGCGTCCTCCAAGTTCTAGCTGTGACAAGAGGAGGAGTGAGATGGCGTCGTCGCCGGCTGTGTTCACCCCTTTCATGACTGCCACCCCTCCTCGCAGCCTTTGAAAGGCGTCCGAAGGCCGACACGGAACGCCGAAAGGCGGCATTGAGGTTGCGGGAGAGGGAGCGCCCTCGACGGCGCGGCGCCCTGGAATCACCATCACTGTCTGAATCATCTCTGCGACGATGAGCTAACGGATGGGGTTCAGGATTGCTAACGGCGTCGCCCTCGCCATCCACAAATCTAAGGCGCCAACGGGGCTTAAGGCGATTGATGTTTCCCAACGGTTGAGTATGCTCCTCGATGGTGTCCAAGTGAACCAGCACCTTGTAGGTTGAAGCTTCCTTGGCCGGCGCTACTCCCCTGGAGGTTGGATTGGCCACCGTCAACAGGTAGTGGACCTTCGGCACCCCCTTAGGACGATCTGTCCACACCCACACATTAAGAGTGGAGGTGTTTTCGCGGCGGGCCGAGCACTCTTCAATGCATTGGACGGCACACGAGCCGCCGAGTATGCCTTCGGCCACCTTTTCTGTCCATGCAAAGAGCGGCACATTTTCAAGGCACAAGCGCACTCTGAAGGGGAACGGCTTCGGCTCTTCGGCTTGGTAAGCTCGCCACGGCCGGAGCTCCAGTGCCGCCTCACCAAAGGCCGCTTTGCCCCGCGCCAGGGCCGCATCGCGACCTTCTCTGGAGGAGAAACGGATGAGGAAGTCCTCCGGGCAGTGGCGGGTGATAGAAACCCCATGCCAATGCTCCCAGAGGCGTCGACAAGCACCGTGCGCACGTCGTTGATGACGCTGACGGGGTCGATGCGCCGCCTAGTCCGGAGGTTTGCCACCACACAGCGCGTCTGGAGGATGGAGAGGTCGATCGCCATGACGTCGGTGGAGAGCGTGTAGCTGAAAGTCCTTCGCGGCCGCTCATGAAGTGCATCTAAAGCTCTGGATGATGCCTGCTGCCTCTCTGTGCCACACTCTGCACTACGGCGGTGCCCACGGCGGGGCTCCATCCTGTGGGAATGGTGGTTTGTGGGCAGTGGAGCAAGGGTTTGCTTGCAGGCTGGGGTTTCTGGGCGGTGGAACAGGGGTTCGCTTGCAGTGGCGAGCGAAGTGGCCGCTACGCCCACAAGCTCTGCACTTGACCGGGTCCCTGCACTCGGCAATTAAATGGTCTGTGATGAAGCACCTGAAACAACTCTTCTTCAAGGCGGGGTAGATACGGGGCTGGTAGGAGTAAAAGCCCCTCGAAGAAGCATTGGAGTAATTACGAATGGGGGCGGGTTCGAGCAGCACCTGTGCGTAGGAGCGGCGCCCAGCCGGTAACAAATGCGCAGCTGTAGAGGAAGGTGGCAGCACATCGGTAGAAGGGCGCACGATCTCCGGATGCTCAGAGAAACTGACATTCTTCTGAATCAGGCGATTTGCGGATTTGTCGTTCCGATTGAGGCCACGCGCGATCACTTCAGACGGAGATCCGTTGCCAGCACTCGGAGACCCGTTGGCAGCAGCAAAGGCGGTGGCTGCACGACGAGATCCAGCAGATCTCAAACAGGAACGCAGAGGAGGAGGTCCCGGTCTTGCAACGGAGGCGCTGGGGCGAGGGGGAGGAGATGGGTTTCGGGAACTGGACGGCATGACCGAGCTTGCTAGGCGGCGCTGACCGAAAGGGGCGGCGGGTGTCGGCGAGGCTGGCGGCGGCACCGCAGAAGGCGGCGGCGGCGGCGGGAGGGGAACCCTAGTCGCCAGACGAGTCGCGAGAGCCCAAGTCGTATATCCTAATTGGAATTCTTAACATTAATCATGATGCATATCAAATATCTTATATCACGGTGTCATTTTGGGAAAAATACCTACTCAAGAGGGAGCAACAGATGCCTATACATTTATTAGTGGTAGGTGGGGTGGTTAAAATCTTGTCTGGAATAGGAATACGTATGTTTTGATGGTATGTCCTTTTGCATGCTACTATCATGGCATGTTCGGCTTTTTATGAATAGATGATTAGATCTCTGTGAAGTATATCTTTACGGTTAGATTCAGTGTTGAATTTTCTTATTGAAATGAACGTCAACATGAATAATAGTCTTGAAATTATACATCGTTTGTGAGCACATTATGAATGCATGCTCTGTTTAAAGTATTATTATAGTGAGACATAGCTGCAAAATTTCTGCTATATGCATGTTTAGTCTGATCTGTACTTGTAGAAACTAAACATGTTTTTTTTTCTTTCATCTCATCCATATAAATGTTGCTTCTAAGTTCTGATGAATACTTTGGTTCACATCTAATGCTTCTTACATTGCATAATTATCCTTTTTAAACTGATGCACTAAACTTTGATTGTTTAATAATTGAACATTCTCACTGTTAAATTTCCAGGACTTTATTAAATGGACAGCAGCGTGGTGAGGTTTGTGAGATCAATGGTGATCAAGTGGCTGTTCTATTTGACCCTCCTGAGGGGAAGCTGGCTGATGGTAAAAAATTAAAGCTAATGAGCAACAAGCTAAATCTGCTGTTTATTGGGTTGACAGTATGATCCTATTCTCAAGCATCCTTTGTGCTATATTTAGTTTAAATGTTCTGCAATTTTAACATTGACCTTATTGTACTTTTAGCTCAAGATATTGTGCATGGCCTTGACACTCAGCCAGAAGGTTGGTATATTGCTATCCAAGCACTTCATGAAGTAATTTGTAGACAGTATGTCTTGTATGAAATCCCTATTATCTTGAATTTTCTTGCCTGGTGTGCATGCACATGTTTTATTGACTTTGACCATGTGGTCTGTTTTGTGCATTTTGTGAGATGCTACTTGCTAGGTGCTTCAATTGCAGTGTTTGTGTCCCATATGGCCTGCTCAATAAACTTACCTCTTCCGGGTTTCTTCTGCTTATTTCATTAGGCACTGCCATCATTGCAACTAGCCATTGTTTACTTCCCAGATGGTTTCCAGTGGCTGTCTAGGGCGGTCCCAAGTTCAAATCACAAAGAATTTGTGGAAAAGGTTGAGGAACTATTTGACCAGCTTACAGGGCCATTAGTGTTGATATGTGGGCAGAACATACTCAAGGCTGCGCCGAAGGATGAAGGGCCAGTAAGTCATGGAAACTCCATTCCCTCCATCTGCTTGGTTTCAATAGATATTTTTTATGTTTCTTATTATTATTATGGAATGGATAAATACAGAAGGCGATGGTGTTCCACAATCTCTCTCGGCTGTCTCCACTGGTATGCATTGCTAATCTGCTGAAGAATTTATGTTTATTTTTTTGATTCTTCTCTTTTGCAATCCTAAATCTCCCATTCAGCTTTATATTCATTCCTTGGGCAGTTGGGCTCATCTAGAATTTATTTATGGTACAATATATATGACTAAGCTTCTATCAGTGTGCCGCATCTATGGCATCCACCTGTAGTTGCCAGCTGGTGGATACTCGCAGAATTGTCCCTACTACTTTTCTCCTTGTTCCTCTATAATGCACCGGTACAGATACGGGGACACTGGGATTCACCACTTTAACAACAGAAGATCTTCTCTGCTTTGTTTTGCAACTTCTATGCCTGCTTGTATAATTTATGTTGGGCAACATATTCAGTGCAAATGTTTATTGGGTGCTAATATGCAAACAGCAGATCTGAACCATCAGATCTGCGAGAAGTGGACCAGATTTGAAAACGTGGAAGCCCCTTTTCATTTAGAAAGTCAGGGGGGTTTTTGTGAAAGTGTTTAAGTGAGAAAAGTGGTTTTCACCCCCTTCAGATCTAGGCCGCTCCTGATGGATCTAATGTTCCAGATCTGTTATTACCATATTAGCACTCAACGGGCATTTGCACTAGCTTTATGTTGTTCTAATTATCTACTTTTTGTAATGTTGTCAGAGAGTTGGTTTTTATGGCGGGCCGCCGTAGCTATTAATTTGAGATGTATATTGTCAAGTGTCATCGGGCTGGTAGGACTGAAAGGGAGGAAGCCCTCAAGGTCCACTGAAATATCGAAGCTCTCCATAAGTAGATTCTTTATTCCTCTTCCAAAGGTAAGATGACATCCTTCTAGTACTTTGAAATTGTGATATGTGTAGCCTGATGTTGATGGACTCCACTATTGACATTTGATGATGGTATCTTGTCATGAAAGATGTTGCATCGCCCAGATGAGAGGAGGCCAGCGGCACTCATGCCTGGGCAGTACAAATAGATGGGCTAAACCCTGATTTTGCTTAATTCATAATGAATACATGGTATCTCTTTTGTAGGGATTACTAACTTGAAGCCTAAGAAAGTAATCTCTCATCTATAGTAACTAATCTTATCTATAGCAACTAATCTAATATTTTTTTTAGAGAGTACGAAGAAGGTGCACACAACTCACTCCCTAACACCTAACCCCTAAACTAACACACACACCCCACACGCATGCACAAGTGTGCCCAAACCAATTAGGTATCAAGGCACACGCTTGTGTGTACCCTTACAACTAATCTAATATTTACTTTCTTATTCTCCAAGTAGCATGGGCCGCATGCTACAGTACAGTGCTACTGTTCACGTGGGCTATATATGGGCCATGGGCCAACGCCCTTGACATATCTGTTGTTGGATCAGCAAATGTTGGTGCACAAAATCATGCTAACTTCAGGCCCTCCTCATTTCCTGTTCTGAACAGCCTTTTCTTAAATTTTTTGACTATCTAGAAAAAAACACATTGACTCCTTGAAGTTGTTTCTTGAAAATCTCAAAGCCACCAGGTAAAGAACTGCACTTACCAAGCCAAACTAATGTTCTGGCTTGTTGAAGCCACCTTTTGAAGCTCTCAAAGTTCACTTTCACCAAATAATCAAATAATTTCAGCATATTGGAACACCTTAGGTTTGATAATGCTTCACTTTGGAAGCTCTCGGTGTTCAATTGCAACAAAAGATCAAATAATTTCAGCACAACAGAGCACCTTAGTTTGGATAATACTGTTGTATGTACAGCTATGTGAATACTTATAATATTTCTTTATGTTCAGGATGGTGAGCAACTGAGAGTTTTCAATAACTAGATTGTGGAGGACAGAAAAATAACCCGGCGCTGATCAGTTCGTCTGCTTACCCTTCACACAGAGGCAGAAACGGATGACAGATTTCCACCCACAGATTGAGGAGCCGCTCTTCAGCAGGAAGGACACTGAGGGACACACACAAGTGACTTGGAAACACATTGTACTTGTCTTTGATTAGACAAAGTTGTTAACTGACTGTGGTGATCCATGATACCAGAGGATATCTGGTGGGGAGAAATAACCATCTTTATCGATAATCGGGCCCACCGTTTCTTGTTTGGAATTTACAAACACACAATCGGATTCATATTGTTCTTCTGTTTAGCCAGTGAAGTTAGCTGCAAAGCAATAGTATAATGCCTAATCCTTGGATCATTCTTGTGTGCTTAGGATCATAACCAGCTTAATCGTGCCCAAGCCTTCGTCCTTTTGATTACAACTTCAGATGGTGGTGATGATGATATTCACAAAGCAACAACATACTCGTGGCTGTATTCAATTAAGAGATACTGAGTGGTTTCTGTGAAATTTGTGTACACCGGTAATCGTGCACGTGCAAAGCACGTTGAGGTAATATATTGTAGTATAGAAATTGTTACCAATAATAGAAAAAAACATAATTCAACATATTTCATTAGAATATACTCTATAACTGTTTCCCGTTAGACAATACAATTTATGTCATTGCCGTCATCCATGCTAACCAAATATACTTAGGGGATCAATAATCATGTGTATAGCATGCACATACATATATGGTTAATTAGGAGATGAAGATGGTTAGATCGAGCCGAAGCCATGGCCCGAGTTGGTCGACTGGTGCTCGTGCTCGCCACCTTTTACGGTGGCTAGGACTTCTACGGCATGAAGAGGACTGGAGAAGCGTTGGATGAGGGGAATCAACGTCCTAGACGGTTAGTTGGATGTTTAGGTGCAACCCATTAAGGATCCAACTCGCGGTTTGAACTGTCGGATGAAGAGGATGGATGACTGAGATTGCTAGTTGGATCCCTTATTTTAAACTGGTGCTTTTTAGAGTAAAAATAATTGGGAGCACCTCCAGCCAGCAAAGCGATCTTTCACACACACACAAGACGGGGCCCACCCGTCGGCGGCCGTGGCGGCGAGCCCAGTCGCCTGGGTTTAAGCAAAACCGAAAATAATATGCTACCGCCAGCATGAAAAGAATGTGTCGACAGTTGGGATATTGACCCAAGTCAACCAAGGTTCTTCAAAGAGGAGATAGGAGACACGCCGAACAACCACGAACAAAGAACGAACAGAGAGCGGGGTTTTATCTGGTTGAGACCTCTCGGAGAGATAATAGCCCTACGTCCAGCCTTTCTTTATATCAAAGAAAATTACAAGGTGGAACTCGGCGAGATCAGCAGGTCTCGGCGAGTAATATGCGAAAAACTAATGGCCAGGGGTCCCTAAACGCCATAAGGGCCCTGCTTATATAGTACAGAACAAACCGACCTACCGAGGAATATCGGGCCGGGCTAACTACGAGATCATAACGAACTCAGTACATGCTAAATATAACCTACGGTAGATAAGGTAATCTCCTAATCTTGAGGATCACGACTCCTAATCCAATCCGGGAAACCAACGTCCGGGTCCTCACGTAGCCGTGCAGAACTCTGTTCGAGTCGGACTCAAACAGGAATCCTAGGCCATCACGCACCGTGCCAGCCAAGGGCTGTTCGGCAAGATGCATATGGGCCAGATAGAACCTTCCAGGGAGCTGGGCCCCGATAAGCGATTCGATTGAAATTTGTCGAGGAAGTGAAGCGATATGATGGTAGTGATTTTATCCCCGACAGAATGGATGACTGAGATTTCTAGTTGGATCCCTTATTTAGGTTGACTGGAGAATCGTTGGATGAGGGGGATCAACGTCCCATATAGTTTTTTTTGGGGAAGACTACGTAACGGTATCCCGTCCATTGCCCCACGTACGGGATAGCAACGCGACAAAAACGCGTGTGTATTCTCCACCTCGCGCGTTCCCTTGCGTCTCGCGCGTAGCACCCTGCGCTTACGCCATACATATACGCTCCGCTTGGCATGCATGTTTCCTTGCGTCCTGTGCATATGACATGCATATACGGGTACCTACACATGCATGTATAGCCGTCCGGCGTCCGTATGACGTGCATATAGTCATGTGCATGGCTACACATTATTTTGTGCGTATAGCACGTGGTGCATGTTCCATGTATTTCTTGCTACACATTATTTTGTGCATATAAAACATGGTGGATGTGGTATCATACAGTTATTATTGAGTATATTGTTGAACCCTTGAATTTTTAAGTACCGGAGATCATAAAGTACCAAAAAAAAGAATAGGTATCATGTTAAGTGGCGGGGGTTATCAAGTTGATTGTGGGGTACCATTTTGTATCAGAGTAAAAAGAATCGTTTCGAGTATCATCCAAGATTCTGTTTCAAAATAAAACGCTTATCATCCAAAATTCCATTCAAAAAGCAGGTATCAGAGCAAAAATATCATGGAAGTATCATCAAAAAATTACGTTAAAAAAAAGGTATCAGAGCAAAAGTATCATGCAAGTAAGATCTAAAATTCTGACCCGTTCAAAAAAGCTGGTACCACAACAAAAGTATAACAGGATGGTATCAGGTTGGTGGTATTGTCGAGTTTCATGGTATCATTGAGGTATCAGACAAGGTAGCGAAAAAAAGATATCATATATCACAAACAAAGTATCGGGTCTGGATGTTGAGTATCGATGATTTCGGGTTGGTGGTATCCTCGAGTTTCATGGTATCATTGAGGTATCGAAAGGGTATCATAAAATCAGAAACAAAGTATCGGGTCTGGGTGTCGAGTATTGGTGGTATCAGATTGAAGGTATCGTCGAGTTTCATGGTATCATCGATTATCAGGTGAAAAAAAAATCAGGTATCGGATTAGAAGTATCATCGATTATCGAGTCAAAAAAACAAGTATCGGATTCCAAAAAAAAAATCAAGTATCGGATTAGAAGTATCATCGATTATCAGGTCAAAAAATCAGGTATCAGATCAGAAGTATCATCGATTATCGAGTGAAAAAACAAGTATCGGATTTAAAAAACAGGTATCGGATAAAAAGTTTCATCGATTATCAAGAGAAAAAAATCAAGTATCAGATCAGAAGTATCATCGAGTATTAGGTCAAAAAATCAAGTATCGAATAAGAAGTATCATCGGTTATCAGTTCAAAAAACAGGTATTGGATCAAAAGTATCATCGAGTATCGGGTCAATAAAAACAAGTATCGGATTCAAAAAAACCAAATATCAGATCACAAGTATCATCGATTATCAAGTTAAAAAATCAGGTATCGGATCAGAAGTATCATCAAGTATCGAGTCAAAAAAGGGTATCATAATTTGGGCTAACCCTAATTCGTGTGCATCATAAGGGTGTCGTGTTAAGTATCATGGGGGTATAGTCATGTATTGCGCTCTCAGGTCATAGTATCAAGATATCAGGTTGGTGGTATCATCGAAGTAACATAATGTCGTCTTATATAGGGGAGTAGGTATTAAAGTGGTATCATACGGGGTATCATGAGAGGTATCGTAAAAAACAAGTATCGAGTCAGGTGTAATGTAGTTTATAAGAGTATAAAAAAAGGGTATCAGATATCACAAACAAGTATAAGGTCTGGTGTTGAGTATCAGAAAAGCATCATAAGGGGTATCAAATATAGCGAAAATAAGTATCGAGTATGGTGTCGAGTATCTGTGGTATTAGATATCACAAAAAAAATCTTGATTTTAAATGAATTATAAACATTTTACAAATAAAGTTTGACAAATGAAAAATACAAAATTCAAATATAAAAATGTGAAAGTATTTAAAATGTTGAAATGAAATCTAATAAACAAGTTAAAAAAGTAAACTAAAACTAAATGGATGCATGCACTAATTAGCGGGGAGTATTAACTAAATGCATGAATGCACTAATTAGCAGCACCTGCATGGCGCATGGCACAGCAGCCCATAGCAGCCCAACGTGTGAGCGGGCAGTTTTTGTCGTTTACTTGCTTCGCCTGCCTTTGTTGGCTCACCGCGCGCTACGATTCGTACAGATCGGACGGCTCTGACTTGTCCCGTCCGAAAGCAGCTGAAACGGGATCCCGTCGGCTAGAATTTCTTTTTTTTTTTTAGGAAAAACGTCCCATATAGTTAGTTGATATATTTTGTAAGAGAATAAAAAGAGTATTTAAGTAGAAGAAAAAAGAAAAGAAGGAAAGTGTGTGTGCGTGTAGCATGCACTGAACTAATTGGAGGGGGTGCAAGCATGCAGGCGGCCAGGCGTGCGTGCAGGCGCGCTGCGCGTGTGGAGGCGCGGCCCAGGCGCCCTGCGTGCGTGGAGGACGAATTCATTTTAAAAAGTGGCGTATCAACAGAAACTCCTCCCTTTTAAAGTAGTATAGATGTATAATCGTCATTATTTGATCATTTTTTATCAGAATGAACAAATACATGTGTGATCGTTATTAATTTTATACATGTTTGCTCATTATTTGTATAAAGAGTATATTGCACCATAGGATCTTTGAAGTTGTCTCCCAGTTTCATTTAGGTCCAAAACTTTCAAAAGCAGAAACGCGAAGTTGCGTTTCAGATTAGGTCCAAAGTAGTATGAAAATGGTGGTTTTGATGACATGGATGTCTAGTCAACATAATGTGCAGTCACAAAGGACCATATATCATTCTAATCAACCAAAGGATGAATTTAATTTTAAAAATATAAAGAATTCATTTTAAAAAAGTATCTTAAGAATATAAATACATAAAACATAAAATAAAATATGTAAATAAACTTTGAAAATTAGTAACATAATATTGGCAAATCTTAAAATTCCTAATAATAAGTTATAACAAACTATAAAATTTGTTTGAAAAACTTATAAAATTTAAAAATATCTAAAATGTTTTTTTATGACATCATTGCCTATCTTTACCTATTAGTAGAGTTTCTTGGCCCGTCACTTTTATTCGTCCGACACCCGTCCCCCTCCCTCACTCCCAGTCCACACGCCGCCTCCTCTCGGTGATTGTGCTGCGGTGATCCGTCGGGCGTCGTGGTCCGGCTGCCGGAGCCGTTCCAGCTGCCAGAGCCCTTGCCGACGTGGCCTCAAGGTTTGGGGGATTTTTATCTTCTTCCGTTTTCCCTCCTTAGGCCTTGTTTTTTTTAGCGCTACGTACCGTTGCGTATTACTGTAGCAAATTTTGTTATTTTTATATAGTCTATATGTTGTAATAATTTGTAACAATTTTTTTATGGCTTTTAGTAGTCCTTCCAAAGATCTTAAAACTATTTTTTAATTATTTTTTAATAATCTTTAGACCTCTTTTCGATGGCTCTCAAATTTGCTACAATAATACGTCAACGGTACGATACGCTGAAAAGAACAAGGCCTTAGTTCTTTTCTTTGAAGTAGTGGCTGGAGTGGCTGCTAATTGGTTTGAATTAGTTAGTGGATCGTCGGTTCTTGGCCTAAATGGTGTTCTATGATTGTAACTTGGCCTGACGACGTCATGGCCAAGATTAGGGGCGATCTTTTGGTAGTCTAGTGCGGCTCAGGACGCCTATTGGATGTTGTTTGTGGGGAGCCTTTGGCACCGAACGTTGTCAAACTCTCTCTGTACTTGTCTCCTCTTGCTTTGAATGAAATTGGCACCTCGCCTTTCTTTGAAAAAACTTGTCGTTGCTCAGAACCATTTCTGCCTAAATTTGGTTGATGCCCCAAAGGGATTTTTTTTTCTTGGTAAGTAATAGGATTTTTGTAAGGTAGATAGATTCCGCGAAAGATGGTATTTTGACGATTAAGGATGTTTTGGAACATAGATGCCTGCTATTTTGGGCGTCAATTTCTTTGGGCTACAGGCGTATAAGAATTCTCGGTAGCTGCTGCAAGAACGACTATTTCAGACAAGGAGAAGAGGGAAGTGTTGGACAAGCTTCTTTTGCAAGTTTGTGCAACTTTTCGTTAGTATTTTGCTCCCATCCAATTGATTTTGTCTAATATGTTATAATCAATTTCACCTTCATAAAATGTTCATCTTTATTTGTACAGGTCTGAACATTACTATTCTGGGTTGCAATGATTTCTATTCTTATAGGAAGCAGGTAAAACATCTTATTAAGATTCACTTATGCATGTCTTTTTGCCTTCTGCAGAGATTCTTAAACCCATGCCCAGCCCTCAAATTTAATGAAAAGAGATATTTGACCTTAGCATGGCCCTTGCTCCTTCCAGTGTTGCTATTTTTAGATCATCTATTCTTAAACATCTATTTTGCGGACGCTCCACGAAAATAATAACATGGCTCCATGAAAGCAAGGCACTTCTCTGCATTGTGCTTATACTCATACTTCTCCATAGGCAATGCCTGATTATCCTAGTTTTTGTAATGAAAATATCGTTAAGTTGTAGCAGGAACTTGCATCTGTTAAAATCAGTTCAAGCATCAATGTTGCTTTCAACATACCTCGATTTAAATGCGGGATCCTTCCTGCTAAGGATGAAATCAGACACAAAGCTCAAATTAGTCATAATGACATGTTCATATGTGACAGGATTTATAAGAAACATTACAATAGTTTTGTTCTTTCACTCAATCTTGTAATGGTTCAATTATCTCTTTTAAAGTTAATATAACTGAAAATTCATGTTTTCCTTTTCACAATAACCTTTATTGTGTAAAGAAGTAAAGATTCAGGGGGTTTATTGAGGAGGATGTAACTTTGAAAATAATATATCGTAATGGATGGAGCAAGATGCCGGTATGTAAAAATTAAGAGGCTGTCCTTGCATACTTTTATAATATATATGCAAATCTTTGCTTGAAGAAATGAGCTGCAAGTATACTTTCAGTCTTTCGCTGCACACCTATATCCAGAATAAATTATATCAAGTTCCCATGTTTGATCCATATATAATATATCTTACAACTGTACCTTGCTCTGTAATCTTTTGTTTTACTAATAAATAAAATAATGAGCCTCTGGATTTCCATTTTTTCTCGATCCCGAAAACAACAGCGGCCTTGAGCTCCTGCCAACGGCAACGGCGCACGAGCTAACGGCGTTGTGTGGTAGCGTGGCGAGGCGCGCGCGCAATGCTCGGGCTCTAGCCGGAGGCGACAACCTCGGTGATGTGTAGAGCCGGTGTGACAATGATGCATGGCTTGGCCTTGAGCCCTTGACCGAGGGTAGCATGGAGCGCACACCGTGTGTTTGTTGAAATGCCCACAAGGCCAGAGAACTCTAAGGTCTAGGGTGCATATGAAGTGGTCGATGAATTGTTCAAAAGGGGCGATGGATGCTTTTGGTAGAATTTGGATTGGACTCCTATTCATTATTGGTAGTAAGCACTAGAATCCTAGATGTAGAGAAGTAATTATGATTTTAAATTCTTTCAATTGTACAATATTTCAGTATTGAAGAAATGATTCTTTTATAGTTTGACTCTGTTTTTGAGCTATATCACCCTTTATAATTTTATATGTTTGTCGGTGTGAGTGCCCTCTCCACCGCTGTCGTGTGGAACCCATGGCGGGAGCAGAATGAAGGCTTTAGAAGACTTAGCCGGATGGTGGACGGAAGGGCGTGCGGGCCCCACCACCAGACGGCGAATAGGCGTGGTGGCCCAGCGAACAGGCGGACGAGTAGGCCCTAATCGTCGGGCGACTAGGACACATGGCAACCCGGCGTACAAGTGCGCGAGCAGGCCCTAAGCGTCGGGCGATCAGGCCACGCAGCGTCCGGGCGAGTAGGTGGACGATCAGGCCCTAAGACTCGAACGACCAGAACACGTGGCGGCCCACGTGAGTGGGCGGGTGAGCAGTGCACTCAAAGCAGGTATCTCCTAGACCAGACGGTAGGCGTGGGGCCCCACGGTCAGGGGCGGACGAAGGTAGGAGGAAGCTTCCTCCCTAAGGATGAGCCCCTCGGATCGGGAGCATTCAATACGAAGGAACAGGTCTGACGGGACGCGTGGGACGTCTAACAGCATGGTTAACCCCGCCTCACCAGTGTCGTCACACGAGCCAAGGTGCAGAGGCAGAAGAGTTCGGGGTAGAAGGTCGTCCTGTCCCATCTGTCTTATCCCCTGTCAGAGCGGGGATGAAACTGGACGGTGGCACGGATAGAGAGCTGGAGCAGTGATGGCTACAATGACCGGACCATTTAATGTACCTTTTTCTCTTTCCCTTTGCCCAAGCCAGCCCGAGTATATAAGGGTTGGGCGGTGCATCTGTAAGGGGACCTCGGTTCCCGGTTTGAACTCTCAGATCCATACTAGATACAGTTCGTAAGGAGCGAGAGCAGGACTAGGGCTATTACCCGATTAGGGGGCCTGAACCTGGGTAAATCTTGGTGGTGCTCTCGTGTTCTTGCGCGGGCGAGCAGAGAGGAGCGAACCAATCACATACACCCCCACTGCCGAATAACCGGAGTAGTCACCGGAAAACTTGTCAGCTGAAATACGCTGACAATGTTGCTATGATTTTTCTTTTTGTTTATCCCCTTTGGGTTCATGCGCTTACCCATATATCAATGCCAAGCCTGAAGTAACAAAGTAGGAATCCAAAAATTATTGCTGCTACTTTTGATACATACAAATATTACAAAATCATTAAACCACTATTTTCTAGAATTAAACTGACAAACAAATTACTTGGTTAAGCCACTATTTTCTAGAATTAAGCCACAGTTCCGAGTAAGAGAAGATGTGCGAGGATTTTTATTTCTCCCATTGCAACGCATGGACATATTTGCTAGTTAATTCTAATAAATATTGTATCCATGTTTATACAAGAGTAAATTGCACCGTACGTCATTAAAGTTGTCCCACAGTTTCACTTAGATCCAAAACTTCCAAAACTAGATATTTGGGTACACAAAGTTGCGTTTTCGTTTCGGTTATGTCTAAAGTGGTATGGAAAGGGTGGTTTTGATGACATGGATGTCTGTTCAACATACTATATGATTATAAATGACCATATGTTATTGGAATCAACAGGAAGATAAATTTAAGTTGAACAATATAAATAAATCTCTTTTAAAAATTAACTGAAAACATAAATACATAAAAATTAAAAATATAAATAAACTTTGAAAAGTAGTAAAATAATATTAGCAAATCTTAAAATTCTTAATAAGCTATAAAAATATAAAATTCATTTTTAAAAACTTATAAAATCCTTTAAAATATCTAAAATACGCAATACAACTATAAAATTCTAAATTCATTTGAAAATTCCTAAAAATCCTTAGAATACCTCAATATTGTGAATATTATAAAAATAAATATATGTCACGCTTAAAATATCTTTAATGATAAAGCAAATCACAACAAAATAAATAATATTTATATAGTTTTTTTAATAAGACGAATGTTCAAAGGCGTGTCCAAAAGTGAAATGCGTCATAAAAAAGAACGGAGGGAGTATTTGAAGAGCGTTAGGAGAATCTGTTTGATTTGTTTTTTTAAAAGCAGAGTTTGATTCGAATTTCATGCTCTGCCTGGTATAACTTGCTAAACTTATAAATGACTAAATTGACTGGTCAAAAGCAAGCACCAACTCGAGAGAAAAAAAAATAGCTATGACGAACCATTCAATAACATGAGCGTCACATAATACTACTCAAAAGTGATCAAAGGTTGTGGCAAATCCTGAATTATTCCGTTCTAAAAGTTGACACAAACCAGATCCACAATCCATAGTGTACAAACAAGTGACAGGCAGACGAGTCACAGGTAGGATCAATCTTGCCTCTTACCTCATGAAACATAGAGTGCGGGGAAGATGAATCGAGTAGCTGAGAAACCATCTCCACATCTCCACCGCGCAGGGTGAGATTTATAGGTGGGCTAGTTACAACGGTTGCGTCGTGATTAACAGACTAATTAATATGTTGAAACTACTTACTATTAAGTGGAATAGTAACTGAAAATGGTCATCTTGATGATGCCTATGGCTGGTAAAAAGGTCCTCCTGAATGCGCCATAGGATCCAAAGCGCCTGGGCATCCTAGGAGTTCACGTGTCACTCTCCCGGACAAAAGGGTTGCCCCGGTGCTGTCGCTGTTGACGTGGCCGTTGTGTGGCACATAAGTGACACGGACAACTTCCATTCTCTGACAGTAAACTTTTCACAGTAAACTTTTCATATATCTCAGACATGATTTTACTCCTTCGTACTTGTCCGGTATATTACAATACCAGGTCACCGGACAAAGTACACAGCGGGGCTGTGATACCGTTACTGTTATGTCGTTCTCTCATTGCTCATTTTTATGTCAAAATTCTCAAGTCGTAAGTGACAAAAAGTGTATCTTTCCTACATGTCTTCCTAGGAAAAGTTCAAACGTTTACTCTATTCTCATATCTGCTTCCTGAATGTTTGCCCGGGAAAGAAAATTTCTTCATAAAAGAGTTGCTTAGGAAAATATACTTTACTTCCGTGATGTTTGCCCAGGAAAGAAAATTTCTTCATAAAGGAATTACTTAGGAAAGTATACTTTAATTTCTCGATGTTTGCGCGGGAAAGAAAATTTCCTCCTAAAGGAGTTGCTTAGGAAAATATACTCTGCTTCTTGGATATTTGCTCGAGAAAGAAAATTTCTTCCTAAAAGAACTGCTTAGGAATGTATGCTATTCTTCTTGGAGAGTTGCCTAGGAAGGTGTAACATCCCCATTTTCAAAATATAAAAACTCATGGCATTTAATTTAATTAAGCATTTTAAAAATATTTTGAAAATGTGCATGTTACTATAAATATAAAAAAAATGGCTAAAAAGGTTATTTTGAGTTTTGATTTGCTTATAACAAAACTAATTTATTAAAATTTTAAAATAAAACCCTTGTAGTGTTTTTATTATATTTTCATAAATAAAAATAGATTCCTAAAAATTCTATTTTAAGTTTTGAATTATTAACAAAGCTTATTTATTAAAATTTTGTAAATAAACTGTTGTAAACCTCTTTAAAGTATTTTCTTAAAATAAAAGGTTTTGTTATTACATGTACGTATACATGTAATGTTATATTTTAAATCTTAACTAGCTTCTTCCTTTTCTCCCTTCCCTTCTAACCTCAATTGGACCCCCCCATTTAAATCCACATTATGATCATCTCTAAGTGGAAGATTTGAATTTGAATTTATGCTCAAATTCATGTTGGTCAACATCCTCTTCTCCTCACCCCTTTTTCCTTCTCTTTCCCTCTCTCCCTTGTCACCTTGCCCTCCCTTTCTTGTTATTTGATCAAAACCTCTCTTCACTACTTAGCTCTCAATTTTGAATTCCAATTAGGGGTTTGATTTATTCCTTACCACTTGAGGATTGGCCATTTCGCCATACCCCCTCTCTCCCTCTCACTTTCTTGTTCATTTCCTTCCTCTTTCATTGTCAATTGTCATGGCAAGTGGACAAGATCATGTCAATTCAAATGTCAATTTGAATTTGAAATTCAATTGCAAGGGCATACTCGGTCTTCATCTCATTTCCCTCCCTCTTTCTCTCTTACTCCTTTCCCTCCTCTTCTCTCTTCCTCTCTATTTCCCTCACTCTCTCCCTACCTTGCTTCATTCAGCATTTGCAGACCTCTCTAGCGCCGTTAGATAGTGATCCAAGCGCTCTCCTTGAGCCACATCGCCCTTCCCGAGCCCCTGCTCCCCTGGCTCGCGCACAGCGCGGCCAGAGCACGCTCCTACCGCGCCGTGCGCGCGCGTCATGCCCCGACGCGCATCGCGCCGCCCGACCGGGCGCCTTGCGCCCGGACGACCGCGCCGCTGCGCCAGAACCCACGCCACCCCGCCACCAGCTTCGCCGCGCCACGACGCGCCAAGACCGCCCCGCCCTGCCGTGCCATACCACCGTCGTGTCGCGCACCGCCACGTCGCCCTGACGGCGCTCACACCCCCGTACGGTGCCCATCCCCTGCCGTCCTTTTACTGTCCTTGCCGCCGCTGTTCATGTCCTCTCCGCCCTGTTCCCCTTGGACTGCGTCCGCAAGGCGTCGCCGTCGCCAAGCCCCTGCCTCCCTCTCCAGTGCATGAGACCTCGTCCAGCCGCGCCACTCACTCTCTCTCCCCTCCGCAAGCTCCTCTCCTTCTCCCTCCTCTCTTAGCCGTGCTCCTGTTCACCGCGTAGCCCTCGCCGTCGATTCCTGCAGCTCCGGTGAGACCCCGCCCCCGTCCTTGCGCCCTGAGCATAGCTGGAGACTCACCTCCCTTTCCCCACACTCAATTTTGCCAGGCCACCACCGGAACAGCCTGTCGACGTGAGCTCGCCGCCGCTCCATTTCGGGTCGCTCGTCGCCGCGTGTGATCCAAGCTTTCCCCGGCCGCCGTGACCCCGCGATAAGCATTTCCTTCCCTCCGTATTGCACACTTCGCGTTCACCTTGGCGAGTGCGTGTCCCCCTCGTCGTCGCCGTCTCGGAGCAGATCCCGCCGCTGCCTTCTCTCATGGCGCTGCCATCCAAGGGGACAGCGACCTTGTGGTACCGAAGCTAAGTGCGACCATGTGCGACCATGTGTGCTAGAATGGGACAGTATTGGCCTAGTATCTTCATAACTTGTAGTTTGGTGGTCCCATCGGCGAGTTTGGGTGCGAGTGGATATTCGGCAAGGCCAGTAAGGTGGGTCCGACAATGTCTGTCGCTTAAACCTGCGAGTAGGGCTCGAGTATTCGGCGGTGAGGTCTGAATACTTTGGGAGTTGATCCTACTAGGAACGGGGATGACCAAGCTGGAGGTTTATCGTGAACGGTCTTGTCAAGGTAACCCTTCGCGCCCGGAAACCTTGTCGCATGGGTAAAGAGTGCGATCTTTGTAGAGTGTATAACTATCTAAATAGCCGTGCCCATGGTTAAGGGCGGACGACGGGGGAGTTATCACAAGTATAGTTTTTCCTCCATTTTAAAATTCTTTAAAGAGCAAACCGGCAGTAGCCGAGCATTTTGGGACCTTTGGTGGGGAGCCGTAAGGAAAGGATTTTGAAAGTTATCTAACTGGTAGTCTAGCTGGAGATTTTGGGCCAACCCGGCAGGTGGTGTTGGATTTATGTTACTGAGATAATCTGATGCATACTCATCTCTTTTCAAAAATTTCTTTATAAACTCCTAGGAAAAATTTTGTGAAACTAGCTTTCCGCAAACGAAACCCCAAAGCCTTCCACTATAAAGCCCTGGCATGTTGATGTCAATTGACTTGCAAGTATTTTGGCGTATGCTCACCCTTGTGTTTCGACCACGGGGCTGCTCAATCCGACGAGCAGGTCAGGAGCCGCAACACCACTATCAAGATGGTGGTGAGCCCGAAGACAGAGGTTGGGCCCCAAGCATTCAGGACGAGGAGTTTCCCGACGCCTAGGATTGCTACAACGGCCCGCCTGTGGGACGTCGTTGCTTGTATCTGGCTCTTAGTAGAATAAATGTATGAGTAGGTCTTTTGCTGATGTAAGGCCTATGAGCCAGACCTCTGTACTTTTATTCAGCGCCCACGCGGCTGCTACTCTGATGTAATAATTTATACTTTAATGAAGATGGTTGTGATCCAAGTTCTGTTATCTGTGTGTACTAGCTACTGATCCAGAGACTAGTACAGGTAAAGCACATAAGGGTCCCGACATTGTTCGTCTAGTCCCTATAGAAGTATAATCTTTGTTATGAGCAAACGACTCAAAGAAGTAAATCTCTTTCAAGGATCTGCTTGATTGAGATACTTTATTGAGGCAAAGTGTTGATGAACTACTTGCATTTTAAAAGATCTACTTAATCACAAGGCTTGTCTTTCTCTTTCAAAAGATCTGCTTCGAAGAGATTAAGTTCTCAACGCATTGTATGGTAAAGACCCCTTTGAAGAACTTCCTAAAGTGGTATATAAAAATTAGGAAAAAGTCCATTTTAGGTACCTCAACTATCGCTAAAATTTTAAAACCCCTAAACTATGATTTGGTCTGCTTTATATACCTGAACTTTTAGCACCCGGTTTTGCTGGTGGTTTTGCTTACTTGGTTGACACATGTCGCCACTACATGGCACCACGTCAGCAAAACCACCGAACAAAAACTGGATTGTGATTTGTTTTGAGCCGGTATTGAAAGTTTAGCTATGTAAAACAGACTAAATCATAGTTTAGGGGTTTTTCAGACTTTCGCGATAATTGAGGTATCTAAAATAGACTTTTTCCTAAAAATTATGCTTCCTAAATGTATTGTGTCGGGGAATATCGGGGATTGGATTTTGTGTTTACCCGGACAGGCTAAGGCCACATGGCATAGCCTGGGTAACCTTTGCCCAAGAATCCCCATTCTTAACAGGTACCCGGAGGAAGGAGCTACCTCGCACGAAGGGCTACCCGTAGACTTGCAGACCAAGATGCGTGATGACAGGATAAGGATACCGCGTACCTTGGCCTGGCCCGTGAAGATGGACGTACGCTAGTGTTCCACGGATGACGCCGATGTTACACGGATTCGTAGGGAGTAGTAGTTTCCTTGTATAGGTTATAATTGCGTGGAAACAAGGAAACCGCGGCGCAGACTGCGCGCGCTGTAGCCATGTCCTTCTATGCACTGTGGGGACCCAGGTTGCCACCGCAAAATACAACTGTCCAATACCAAAACTGTATTTCGAAATAGTACAACAATCAAACTTTATTTAACAACTGAGCATTACAACAAAAGTTTATATAATTATACATTACACCTCCAAAAGTATCACCTTAACAACACAAGCTTGCTTGAGTGTAAGGTAAAGCCGAGAAGTCTATGCCAAATTCTTCCATGTCTTCGAGTGAGAAATCATCTGCAGTGAAGACAAGACCTATCCAAAGAGGATAGTCCCACAATAAACACGGGTAAGTATCAACTGTACTTACAGGTTCCCATATGCATGGCTAATAATTAAATGCAAGGTTAAATTGAATCACACAGGGGGATTTATCTATAGACTTAATGCTTTTTACCTTAAAATAGATTAGAAGACTATATTTCATCAATTGTTTTCTAAACACATTTTAGAATGAGAATTTTATCATTATCTTGAGCTTAACCATAATTCCAATAACAAAACCAGGGCCAAGACTTAACCAACAAACCAACCACAACAAGCCCTAATATAATCCTAGTGTCGTGTATAAATAGGCCCCCTCTGTGTGATATGAGAGGCAATACGCCACGTACGACTTAGACTCGTTAGTTGTCATAGTAGTTAGGGTTCTTTCTCTCTAGCTGTACCATTCCACTGGGAGACCCCTCCTAGGGTTTTCTCTCGCAAACTTTGTACTCATTGATCCTTGATCACAAAATATGCACTGGATGTAGGGTTATTATCCTTCCAAGGAGGCCTGAACCAGGATAAAAAGTCTCCCTGTCTTTTTTTCACGCGAAGATCTCTTCGACATCTTGGAAGCACTGATTATAGCCCGAAAAGGGTATTCTAACCCTATAATAAAAAATAAAAGCTCGCTCAGAAAGCTTGTTCCCAATCATCGACATATTGCTTAGGTAAATGAACTAAAATCTCTAAAAGAACTGCTTGGGGAACTTTTCTCCCCTTTGCCCAGGGAAGTTAGGGCTTATTTAAGTTGTCCGAATCAAACTTTTTTCCTAAGTAAAAATCAAGAAAGTACCTTGAAAAATATTTTCGGGAGAACAAAGGTCTGGAAGGTTGCCCAGACAATGAGTTGGAACAAAACTTTGTTAACACTTTACAAGTGGCTTTACAGAGTAGAGAGCTTGTCTTTTAACTCGTCTATTTTGTTTTGTAGCTCTAAGACCCGCTTGGCTGAACTCCTGTATCTTTTGGTCTCCTTACATGCCTTGCGTGTTTCTTCTTGGAATCCTGGCTTTTGGTTAGATGCTCTTGGAGGGATGCAACTTGGGCAGCAAGTTCTTCGCTGCGACCACCATCTCCTTTTAAGGACAACACCTTAATTTGCCTCTAGAAGCCCCCATTTGGCGCGGTCAGTTTCGAGTTGCTTCGTCAGCTCCTTAGTTTGCATAATCGTGGAAGTTAACTTGGTCTTCAACATGTCAGCTGTTGTTTCGTCAGTGGCTACCTTCTCGTGGAGTTGGATCAACTCATCGTCTTTAAGGATCTCCGCGTCCATCATATCTTCCTCATGGTAAAGTTGTTTGGTGATGTCCTCCTTCAAGTACTCAGAAGCCTAAAAATCAAAATAAATATATTGGTTAAGGCTAGACAATGTTGTCCGGATGAGCTAGAAGCCTAGAGCGAAGGAAATCACTGCGCGGACGGAGGTACCCATCCAATTTAGAAAAAAGGCAGTCAAGGCCGCATTCGTGCACCTTGATGATCTTATTCTTGATCCGAGCCAAGCTGCCCTCTTTGAGGATGGCAAAGCGGTTAACTTTTGCATCGTGCCTGGGCTAAGTGTTGTCCGCGATAGGTTGCCCAGGCCATGGTGTCCACTCGCTCGGTTGACCTGATTCAACCTCGTCATCACCAGCAGGGCTCCATGCACTACTTGGCACCCTAGATGGAGCAGGCTTCTCACCCAATATCTTCATGGAGGGGGAGAACTCCCCTCCGCCATCTCTTCCCAGGCAACTCCTTTGCCTAGAGATTCCGTTTGCCCCAGCTGGGACAACTGGTGTTTCAACCTTCTGAGGCGCAACAGTAACTTCTTGAGGAGCAAAAGGCGGTGTAGAGCCCATTTCCTCCGTCATTTGTGGCACAACAGCCTTGGAGGTTGTATCTTCTTCACCATCACCACCCTCGTCGAGCAACTCCTCAGTCTTTTAGTACTAAGGCCACTTGATTTTGCCGGACTTGACCAACGTGGAAGTAAAGATATCTCGTGAGCGCGAAGACATCCGGGCAAGTAAAGCATCCCTCTTCTTCCTTGCCCTTTCTTCATCTTCATCCTTTTTTCTAAACCAGCTTGCGTCCTCTCGGGTGAACGGACCTGGAAATCAGTATTCACTACAGGAATCAACATCAGTGTCGGCGGCCAAAGCCGCCGATACAGGCCGGAAAGCCGCAGACATAGGTCTGTGTCGGCGGCCGGCCGCCGACACTGGTTCGCCGACACAGCTCTGACGACACAGGGGTGTTTGTCCGGGGCCCCGACGACAGTTCTGCATCCTGGGACAGCCACTTGGGTTAGGTCTATGTCGACAGCCCAATCAGTCGTCGACACAGGTACCTCTAACGGCACGGCCAAGGAGACGGTGCTCTGGCTTGTGTGGGCCCCGTAGAACAACACTGGAGCAACACGTGGCTGATAAATGTCGGCGGCCACAAGATATCCCGCCGACACAGATTCAATTTAATGTCGGCGGCCTCCAGTAGTACCGTCAACACAGATGGTTCACAGGCAGCCAGGTATGGTTCCTGAACTGACCTGTGTCGGCAGCATAGACATAGCCCGCCGACACATATGGAGTTAGTGTCGGCGGTCTTTATATAAACCACCGACAGAGGCCTACAGCAGTATCGGCGGCATTAATAAGGCCGCCGACAATAAATTGGTTTCTAGCAACTGGAAATTGCTGAAATTTTATTGAAATCTCAATTGAAACCTGCAAAAAAACCCCAAATCACAGCTCATATATATTCCCCAGTTCCCCCAACCATAACAACACACAATTATGTGGTCGACACCCCAATTTCGACCACATATACATCCAATTCATTGCAAAACAACATACACGTGGCTAGGGCACATCAAACCGATAGTTTGTACAATTTTGAGTCATGAAAATTGTTTTGGACCATCAAGCACATAACAAAGGGCACATAAAACAGTACGAAGCACATAAGTTTTGGTCCGAAGGAAGTAGCAACTACGGAGGGGGTTTTAATGGTTCTGCGAACCATCCAAATTACTATCAGGATCGCCAAGGATGTCGTCGGCGAACTGCTCTCCGGACATCCTAAGGTCGCTTGCACTTGCGGAGTCGCCTCCCTGCCGTAGAGTTGCCGCAAAGGCTGGCGCGGCCGAGCCGGAGACCTAAATTACAAAAGAACACATCTTAGGTTCATGCCTTTCAGTTGAAACAGGAAAACAAAGATTTCGATGGCTTACCCCTGGAGAATGCGCCGGTGCAGAGCCGAACTATCCGAAGGGGGGCGCAACAAAGGGGAGGGGGGGAGAGTGTCGTGCTGCGTCATCGGGGCACCCGGCGTCTGCGTGAAGATGAACGGCGGCATAGCTGGAATATGTGGCACACTGCAGCTCCCCGCTCCCTGCTGCAACGCCTGTGGATACGCCTGCGGATACGAGATGCTAATTAGCGTATGAACCAGAAAGAATAACATATATATGATGTTAATTACCTGTTACATGAACTGCATCATGAAGGCGTTCTGTTCCTCGACGGCACGCACTTGCCTGTCGTTCGCCTCTTGCTGCGCCCTCATCAAGGCGTTCTGTTGTTGCAGCTCCGCGATAAGCTTGTTTTGAGCTTCAACCTGGGCACGGGAGGAAGAGGAGGCCTGCTGACGACGTGCCCTTGCCTCGGCCTTGTAAGAGTGTGGCGGCACCACGGAGTCCATCGCGCCGTACCTGCCGTGACCCCTCCCACCAAACTCGTCGTAGATGATGACAGGGTCGGTCGGCATGTCCTCGGGGTCACAGTCGGCACCGTACTTGTTCTTCATGGCAGCGGTGCATGTATCTTGCGCACAAATAAGATATGAAGTGGATTAGTTCGAAAACGGTCAAAAACACGTAGTTGTAGAGATGAAAAAGAGTCGGTCACTTACAAGAACAACCTGGGCTGCCGGCACCATCGGTGGCTGTGTGTCGTCTGGCAAGGCAGGAGGCGTGTGAGCAATCATCCACAAGGTGAGGGGTGGGCTCAAGTCCGGACTCCGTCTCCTGCGTGAAATCAAAAGTGATTAAGTTAAGTAGTGAAATGAAGTTTATTGTAAATAGAAAAGTTTAGTGTACTTACGATATCCCGCGCAATAAGACCCATGCCATAGCCTCCCATGTAGGTGGTGCACATTTCGGGGTTGGCGTCCCTATTCGCCCTGTTACGCTTGGACTTCTCGATCCACTCCTCACTTGCCCACATGCGGCACAGGTCCCTCCAGGCGTTTTTGAAGTTGTCAAACCAGTCTGGACGGTAGTCCAACTACTCGTCTGCCGTGAGGTAGTGTTGAGCTGCCTCTGGCCTCGACATCCCCCAAAGTGCTTGATCACCGCATCCACACGGGATAGCCTGATGGCGTCCCTCACCTTCTTGGTCGCCATGTGGTCGAGCGTGCGGCGGCAAGCCTCGTAGTCCTCGTGGGTCACGCCATGTTCAAGCCGATACCTTGCCTAAAACAGGAGAAATGAAGATTATTAAATAATACATGCATTTAGGAAAGAATAAACAAGGAAGAAATAAGATTTGTAGAGTTACCTAGAACTCGTCGATGACCGCATCGGCGATAGTTGCTCCCTCCTCGTCCCCGATGAGCGAGTAGTCGCTCCAGTTCACGGTGGGGCGTTGCTCACCGCGCCTTCCCACTCGCTTGGGGTAGAAGTGCCTGAGGAGCACCCCCAGCAAGTTTCCCGGCTCCTGTTGGCCCCTGACCTTGTTTATGCAGGCCATGCCACTGCACGTAGAATTCAGAACAATTGTTATCAAGTTTGTGACTAAAAAGAAATAATAACCAATTGAAAACAGGAGATTAGCACATACTTCTCCCTGGGGGCAACCTGTATCATTATCCTCTTAGATGGATCTGGAGGGGTGGCGCACAACTTGTTCCGTCCCTGACGTTTAATCTTGGAGCTCGCGGTCTCGGCTCCGGAGGACGAGTGCCCTGGCTCCCACTCCTCGTCCCCCTCCACCTCCAACTGGGACCGAGAGTTCATAAATCTCCTCCAGTCCACATCCTCGTCTTCCTCATCCCCCCTCATAATCGTCGTCGCTCACCTCCACCTCAAATTCCTCCTCATATCCCTCCTGCACACCAGCAGTGGGGTGTAGGTCCTCCCCCTCCTCCTCCTAGGTTGGCCCCCAACCTCCACGTCGGCGAGCCCCAGCTCCTCGTCCTCCCCCAACTGGGGGTGGGATCCCCTTGGCTCCTCATCCTCCCCCAACTGGGTGTCGGAGACCGCCAGCTCCTCGTCCTCCCCCAACTGGGGATCGGCAGCCTCGTCCACCTAGCTCCTGCTTCCCCCTTCCCAAAAAATTCCGTCGAGTCTTATGCGCCAACTTTTTCAAAGATCCTGTCATCCTGCACAGATAAAAGCAAACGTCAAAATTTGATTGATATGAATTAAATGAAAGTTTATAACACAAATCTAAACATGTAACTGAAATATGAAAGTAATGACAAAATATTACAGCTATAAAGTCAGATGACTTAGAAATCTTCGACTTCCTCCTCCTCTTCGAACCCATCCTCCTCTTGCGCGTCTTCTTTCTCACTACGTTCATATTCCTCTTCACCTTCCTCTTGCTCGTCCTCTCCGTTCTCTTCTTTATCTTGCTCTTCTTCAGACACAATACCAATGTTGACGTGAAGCTCTCCTGTTAACTCTTGTTCTTGGAATGGAGGCACGACCTGGCAAGGCTTGTAGTCTTGTTCTGTGAGGTTGGGCAATCCACATGTCGGATGACATTTATGGGCGATCCACCAATTTTTGTAATCCGGGTGGGCATATGGGAGATAGCACACCAGCTCGACTTGTTCGGGAAGAATGAACACGTCAGGCTTTTGATATAGCTTCTTATGATTGATTTCAACTAGTCCTAGTTCAGGAGTGCTCCTCACCGCACTTTCAGGATCGAACCATCTGCACCGAAACAACACGAGCAAGAGCTCTTTATTGCCTTCATGAGATATTTCTACAATCTCCGCAATGACCCTATAGTACTGTATGTCTGGACCATCAAGCGGGTGTACGACATAACTCACAACTCCGCTATTCACTGTAGTTCCATTAGGGCGAGCAGACTCAGCCATGTCGGATCGAAATCAATATCCATGGCAATCGTAGCATCCATGGATCTTGATTCTACGGCTGCATCCACGTGACATTTGTCGCAGGTCGTTGTGCACGCTGGAATGTCTTTGACACTGCAGAAACATGCACATCAACATACATCACGGAACTTACGTGGTAATGGAATTTTTTATAAGAGGAAGGAACTTACGTGGTAATGGAGCCAGGTTAGAAAGTTTGGATGGTTTTGTCCACGCCCTCGTCGTTTTAGATTGTTAAGTTGTGCATCCGAGGGAGTACCTGGCCTTCCCCACTCTTCTTGAACAAATTGACTACAAGAATTGATGTTTCAATCAATTATTTAGAGCATTACTATGTATTTACGAATGAATTGAGACATTTCTATATTGACTTACTCGATATACATCTTCATTTCATTCATGTTGTCGTACATGTACAGTTGGATCGTTATTTTTCCGCTTCATCCAAGTCACGTGTTGTGCTTTTACCAATATTACATTCAGCTTGGTCATGGAACACCTCAAGGTCAGAAGTATTTCTACGACGTGCCTTCTTATATCTCGGTTGTGACACATGGACCTTGTTTCTTTGTGTGAAGTATTTGTCCATAAAGTAGGCTCTTGAGTTAGCCAAGCTTCGACTATGCTTCCTTCCACTCGTGCTTTGTTCTTCACCTTCGCTCTAAGACTTTTTATCATGCGTTCGATTGGATACATCCATCTAAACTGTGCCGGCCCCCAACTTTTGCTTCATATGGCAGATCCATCTAACCGAAGGCTCGTCGCATAACCATTCGGGAATTTCACCTTCTCTTTCATCCAAGCAAGAATCTGTCTTATTTCTCCACGCGTAAGGCAGTACTCTACTCTAGGTTTCATCCCATTCTCATCGAGATTCATCTCTGATCGGGCACAAATCAATTCGCGGTCCTTTCGCGCATTATTGTTATCTCTAGTCTTCTGAGGGATGTCCCAGTTTGTGTTCACGACCGCCTCACACACATTTTTATCCTGGTGCATTAGATCGATGTTGTGAGGCTGCTTCAGGTCTGTTGCGTAAGAAAGATTGTAGATGCTGCACTTATGAGTCCAATGATGCTCCTTACCATAGTCCTTCTCGTACACCTTCTCCACCAAATCATCGTGCCAATCGATGATAGCCTCCACAGCGAACCGTTCTGGTGGCCCCTGCTTCGTCACAACCTTGCCTTTATGGAAAGCATTCCTTTGCTTCCTAAACGGATGGTTCATCTCTAGGAAACAACGGTGACAATCGAACCAACAAGCCTTGCCACCGTTTTTAAGAGTGAATGCATTGGTGTTACATAGGCATATAGGGCACGACAACTTTCTATGTGTGCTCCACCCCGAGAAATGCCATACGCCGAAAAATCATATATGGACCACAGATATGCGGCTCGCATCCTAAAGTTCTGACCCTTCTAACTATCATGTGTCAAGGCACCTTTGCTCCACAGATCGTTCAACTCTTCCACGAGTGGTTGTATGAATAGATCTAAATTTTTTTCAGAAGACTTAGGCCTAGGTATGATAACAGAAAGAAACATGTATTCTTCTTTCATGCATGGTTGAGGCGGCAGGTTGTACGGGATAGTAAAAACCGGCCAGCACGAGTATGGATGCGCCGTCATATTGAATGGGGTGAATCTGTCGGTGGAGAGCCCGATGCGTATATTTCTAGGCTCGGCAGCGAATTCGGGGTGTTGCTGGTCAAAGTGCCTTCGAGCTTCTGCATCTGATGGATGAATCATCACCCCTCTTTTCTATGTTTGCCCTCTTTATGCCACCTTATGTGTCTCGCCGTGGACTTCGACATGTAAAGACGTTGCAGGCGTTGAGTGATCGGAAAGTAATGGAATGTTTTTTGGGCCACCGTCGTCTGTCTCAAGGCACCATCTCGTCCTTTGACTACCACGTACCGACTCTCATCGCAATGCTTGCAACGAATCAACCCTGCATCGGCCTTCTAGTATATCATGCACAAGTTTGGGCAACAGTCTATCCTCTCGCACGACATGCCTAACACGCTCAGAAGCTTCTTCGACTCGTACAGATTTGGAGTCATCCTGTGTCCACTCGGAAGCGGGCTATCCAAGAGTTTGCAAAGGTCGTTGAAATAATTGGCCGACAGGTTGTACTTGGTCTTCAACGTCACTAGACGTGACACTGCCGACAGCACAGTGACATCAGTATGCTCATGCAGCGGTAACTTGGCAGAATCTAGAAGATTTTTTAATTGCTGGGCAAGTGGTTCGGACTCTTCCTCGGGGAATAGATCATTCGCCCGAGACACATCATTCGTGAGCTCGTCCAGTCTGTCGACTTCGACTTCGTCGTAGCCCTCCTCAACATCCAAAGGGCTAAACAGTGGCACCGGACGCTTCTTCTCGCCATGATAAACCCAAACAAAGTAGTTTGGCTTGAAGCTCTGCTTACAGAGGTGCTTGCTAAGATCTCTCTTGGTCCTATTCTCTCTGTTCGAGCATGTCGCGCAGGGACATGGCACGACCGTTGTCTTATTGTTAGGGAACCTTCGGAAAGCATATTCCACGAAAGCTTCGGCCTTGTCGAACCACTCGGTCGTGTGCCACCCAGACTTCCTTCATCCATCGTACATCCACCGTCGATCTTCCATCGCCTACTTCATAACGTGAATACATGGAATGAAACTACAACTTTAGACGGTTTACAACTTTAGACGGTTTACACTGTGGTGCCCTCACACATTTCTATCTGGATTGCTTTGGTGGCCTCACAAATCTCTCATCTCTTTCACTCCATATTCCAGGTTAAAATCTGAAGTGAAACCTTGTGCAGCATGTATCTTTCTAGTGAGATCAGACCAAAAGCCCAGTTTAGGTTTACACGTTACATGCCTACCTACATAGGAGGGCTTACCCACCCACGGATGTTCGTTTGGGTACAGCGGTCGTGGCTGGGGGATGTACGGGTCGGAATTCCGGCAGCATAACCCTGTAGTCCCCTAGTGCAACGACGGGTACAGCGTACCTCTTATGTTATGCACTAGGAGAATGACAAGGTTATGCCGTCGGTATTCCGACCCGTACACTCCCGTGGTCATGACCACCGTACCCCAACGAACATCCATGGACTGTCCAAAATGTGGATAGCTCGAAAGCACGACATCTTTCGTAATGGAACACAACGAATCACCGTTCGTGTTCCTTACAAAAATGTGTCGCGCCCCCGAACGGGTTTTCACTATTGGCTTTGTTCACGTTAGAAAAGACTAGTTACGTCGCAGCACTAATTAATCATCACAGCACTAATTAATCATCACTACTAATGTCGTCGGTACACAAACCACCGATGACACAGCTACCACATACCAAAAAAAGGGGTACTAGTGACAGGGAATTGCCTCCGGTGACGACGAGGGCCCAACGGAAGAGGCGGCTCGGCTCGATGGCGATGGCGACACGTCGAAGGGGCGTGGCGACCGAGAAAGCGATGGGCGCCGGTCGGAGCGATGGCGTGAGAGGCGGTGGCTCGGGGCCTGAGAGGTGCGGGAGGCGGTGGCTCGGCGGAGGAGGAGGGCACGGCAGCGGAGGAGGGAGGTGGCGGCGTGAGGGCGCGGTGGGCCTTGAGCAAGGCAGGGGCGCAAGGGGCGAGGCGGCGTGGCGCGACGGGGCGTGGTGGAGGGTCTTGGCGGTGGTGGCTTGTGAGGGTGACGGGTCTGGGGTGGTATGCGGCCCGTGCGCTAGGTCTGAGGACTTAGTGCACGGGCCCCCTTTTTTTAAAACAATTAGTCGTGTGTCATGCCTATGCTATGCACGACTCTGTTCAGACCAACGACATAGGAGAACTCTATGTCGACGGCAACACTGAAACCGCTAACAGTGATGGTGCTATGAGCACCCAAATATACTGGGACCACACATCAGTGACACAACCTATGTGCCGGCGAAACTTGAGGGGGAAGGACCTGTGTCGGCGGCCTGGCCGCAAGCTGCCGACACTAATGCTGCAACGATCACCCAAATTAGTTGGGGCCACACGTCAGTGACATAATCTGTGTCAGCAGCTTTTACGAAACCACCAACACATATTGCTCTGAGTCGGCGGCCAAGGCTAGACCGCCGACATAAATCCCCCCTATGCTCGCCACCTTTTCGGCCCACCCGTCGCTCCACGGACACTTTCCTTTGTACAATGCAAGCTTCTAGGGCATGCAATAGAGACAAGAACTCATTCCACGGGGGAGTATTGACCTCGGTTGGAACTCTACTACAAGTTCCATTGAAACCCTAACGTCGTATGAGCTTGAAAGCTCATACGACGTTAGGGTTTCAATGGAACTTGTAGTAGAGTTCCAACCGAGGTCAATACTCCCCAGTGGAACGAGCTATTATGTCTATTGCATGCCCTATAGCCTTACTTTGCACAAAGGATAGTGCCGGTGAAGAGAAAGACGGCGAACCTTGAGGGGAAGGTGGGTTGTCGGCGACCGGCCCTGTGCACGACTTGATAGGGCAACGAGCACCCAAAATTGTTGGGCCCACACGTCAGTGACACAACTTGTGTCGGCGGCTCTGATTGAACCGCCGACACAGATAAATCTGAGTCGGCGGCCACACACTAAGTCGCCGACCCAGATCCCTCCGCCCCCTCAATCTCCCCGCCTTTTCGGCCCACCCGACGCTCCACGAACACTTTCCTTTGTACAATGCAAGCTTCTAGGGCATGCAATAGAGACAAGAACTCATTCCACGGGGAGTAGCTACCTCGGTTGGAACTTTAGTATAAGTCCTTTGAAACCTAACGTTGTTGCGGCCCGAAAGCTGATATGACATTAGGGTTTCAATGGAACTTGTAGTACAGTTCCAACCGAGGTCGATACTCCCCCGTGGAATAATCTATTATGTCTATTGCATGCCCTCTAACCTTACTTTGCACAAAGGATAGTGCAGGTGAAGCCAGAGGACTGCCGGAAAGACGGCAAACCTTGAGGGGAGAAGGATCTGTGTCGGCCGCCTGGCCCCAGGCCGCAGACACTGATGGGGCAACGAGCACCCAAAATTGTTGGGCCCACACGTCAGTGACACAACTTGCGTCGGCGGCTCTGATTGAACCACCGACACAGATAAATCTGAGTCGGCGGCCACACACTTAGCCGCCGACATAGATCCCTCCCTCCCTCAAGCTCCCCGCCTTTTCGGCCCACCCGCCGCTCCACGGACACTTTCCTTTGTACAATGCAAGCTTCTAGGGCATGCAATAGAGACAAGAACTCATTCCACGGGGGAGTAGCTACCTTGGTTGGAACTCTAGTATAAGTCCTTTGAAACCTAACGTCGTTGCGGCCCGAAAGCTGATACGACGTTAGGGTTCAAGGGAAGTTGTAGTAGAGTTCCAACCGAGGTCGATACTCCCCCGTGGAATGAGCTATTATGTCTATTGCATGCCCTATAACCTTACTTTGCACAAAGGATAGTGCCGATGAAGCCGAAGGACTGCCGGAAAGACGGCGAACCTTGAGGGGGGAAAGGTCTGTGTCGGCGGCCTGGCCCTAGGCCGCCGACACTGATGGGACAATGAGCACCCAAAATTGTTGGGCCCACACGTCAGTGACACAACTTGTGTCAGCGGCTCTGATTGAACCGCCGACACAGATAAATCTGAGTCGGCGGCCACACACTAAGCCGCCGACACAGATCCCTCCCCCTCTCAAGCTCCCCGCCTTTCCGTCCCACCCGCCGCTCCACGGACACTTTCCTTTGTACAATGCAAGCTTCTAGGGCATGCAATAGAGACAAGAACTCATTCCACGGGGGAGTAGCTACCTCGGTTGGAACTCTAGTATAAGTTCCTTTGAAACCTAACGTCGTTGCATCCCGAAGGCTAATACGACGTCAGGGTTTCAATGGAACTTGTAGTACAGTTCCAACCGAGGTCGATATTCCCCCGTGGAATGATCTATTATGTCTATTGCATGCCCTCTAACCTTACTTTGCACAAAGGATAGTGCCACTGGGGTAGTGGATGGGCCGGACAAACGACAAGCTAGGGGGCAGGAGCTCTAGGTCGACGGCATACCTGGAGGCCGTCCACACAGATTAACTTGTGTCGGCGGCCGAGAGAAGACCGCCGACACAGTTTGTTAATGTCGGCAGCATAATAGATACCGCCGACACAGAGTCTGCCTGGACTCCTACAATACAAACCTTAGGTGGTCCCACATGGCACAGATATCGGTCCCATCTGCCAGAAAGACGGGGTATGTGGAGCCACCGACACTGGATATCTGTGTTGGCGGGTTCTGGGAGGCCGCCGACAATAATTTGTCGTCGGCTTTTTGGCCGCCGACACAGATATCGGTCCCAAGTCAACTAAGGTTCTTGAGAAGGGGAGATAGAAGACACTGCCGAGCAAGGCAAACAGCAATCAACGAGCAACGAGCAAACACAAGGTTTTTATCCTGGTCCAGGCCTCTCCGAGGAGATAACAACCCTACGTCCAGTGTTTCTTTATATGAAAGAATACTACAAGAGGGAACTCGGCGAGACGAACAGGTCTCGGCGAGATTATGGGTGTATAAGAAGTAATATTCGATCTACTCAAGTCTGATGATCTTGGCTTGGCTTCCCCCTTGATCCGATCTCCCCCTACACGCCATAGGGGCTTGGTTTATATAGTGTTGAACAACCGACCTACCGAGGGATAATCAGGCCGGGCTGGCCGCACGTCCGTAACGGACTCGAATACATATAAGATATATCCCGAGGCAGATAAGGTATACTCCAATTCTTGAGGATCACGACGTCTGCTCCAATCCGGGAAACCTACGTCCGGGTCTTCACGTAGCCGTGCAGAACTCTGTTCGAGTCAGACTCGAATAGGAAGCCTTGGCCGCCACGCGCCGTGCCGATCAGGAGGCTGATCGGCAGATGCACATGGGCCTGATAGAGCCCTCTAGGAAGCCAAGCCCTAGGAGGCTGTCCGGTTAGGCCGTCAGGGAGTGGGCCATGGCAAGGGGCCGTGATTTTATCCCGACAGCTAGCCCCCGAGACTCAAGTGGAAGTTCTTCACTAGAGTGGGATCTTCCACTTGAGATTCAAAGTCACAAAGAGGGTAATTTTCCTGCTACAAAGACGTGCAACAAGCGACCGAACAGGTTATGGTCCAACCGAATAAGTCTTGTTCGGGACCAAACAAACCCGCTCAGTGCCGAGCAACTCTATTGCGTCGAACAGGAAACCACATCTGTCCGAGCAGAGCACCCAGCTCTAGGAGGCGGAAAATGGAAAAAGTAGTCGTTGGCACACTCCAACGGTAACTTTCACTGCGCTGTCAGAATGGGCGACCGTTTTTACTTAGCCGTTGCAGTAAAAAACTAGCCGTTTTGTAGCAAAAAACCGTTGCAGAGCTGCTCGGACCAGGGCTATAAAGAGAACCCAAGCCGCCCGCGGCTCGCCACTTCCGTTCTTGCGCATCTTCCTTTCCCAAGCCCTATTCCAACAGCGCTAACGTCAACCACCCACTTCCAAAGCTGCTCGCCAAACCTGGGTATTGCTATGGCCAAGTTCGTGGGCACTAGCATGACCGAGGAGGACCTGAAGACTTTAGAGGCAGAGGGACACGTCGACCGGCGGTGGAGGTCGCCGGGGAGGAGGAGATGCGAAGTTGCCAAGATGAGTTCGTCAACTTCGAGCTCTTCGCCATGTTTGGGCTGAGGTCTCCCGAAAGCGATTTCGTGGAGGCCCTCCTAAACATCAGCGGGCTGGAGGTTGCGAATCTCAACCCCAACTCGTTCCTCCAGATGGCCGTCTTCGTACACCTGTGCGAAGGCTATCTGGGCGTGGATCCGTCGGTGGGACTGTTCCTCCATTACTACAAAGTAACGAGGAGCAGCTCCGCCGCTTCCGGGCTCGGGTGCTACTACCTCAATCTCCGGGCAACTACCAACGACGCGCCGTACCCTCATCCACCGCTGCTCGACTCGATGGGATCGTGGTGGATGAGGTGGTTCTACACCAAGCGGAGCGGCGACAGCAAGATCTTCTTCACTGGACAAGCTCCGACGAAGGGAACACAGATGCCGCGGCCGGAGCCGACCGACGAGGAGTGGTACTTGACTCGGAAGATCGCCTCCCTTGTGGGCCTCGGGCTCACGGGCAGAGAGATCATCCGGGACTTCGTGGCGAACAGGATCTGTCTGCTACGAAAGAGGTCCTACCCATTCTACAAGATAGAAGATTGGGAGGACATCACCAGAGAGAGTTCGGATAAGTTCCTCAAACGCTCACCCCCTTTTTTAGTGACTCATCCGAACAGGAACTAAGTACGTCTTCTGTTCGGGCAGTGAAACCTACCGACGCATGGGTGGCCGAGCAGGTCGACGCCATGCTGAAGGCCGCCAGGAAGGACACTGAGGTGACCGAAGTGGTGACCTACATATGCCCAAGGAACGTGCTCGTCCGTTCATCAGAGGTAACTTTCGCAGAAATCCCATCCGAGTTGCTAGACTTACACGATTATGGCATGCTCACATCCGCCCCCAAATACGCAGGACGAGCAGTTGATCATCGGCGGAATCGTCGATGAGCCCTCAAAATCTGATAAGGAGGGAGCGAGGAAGGGCAAGGCCAAGGTGGCCGAGAAGCCCAAGATGGCTGCTGAGCCGACGCGGAGCTCACCGCGCCGCAGCGGCCGCCAACCGCCTCCGAAGTCCCCTGCGGCGACGATCCGCGTCGAGCAGGCCAAGCGTGTGCGCGGCCAGCCAAGGGGGGAACGCCTAAGCCTATCCCTCCTCACCGAGCAAGGCGACGAGGAGGTACGGAACCTGACCCACTGGCTAAAGCGCTATGCACGGGCTCATCCGGACCATATGGAATGGCTGCAACAGATCCCCGAGCAGAGGAGGCTCGAGGAGGAGGTCGCGCGCAAGGAGGCTCTTCTTGCGTTGCGCAAAAAGAGTGCTCAGCTCACCAAGGAGCTGAGTTTGTCGCCACGGGAGCCCGAAGGCTAACAAGAAGCCGATGATCCGCCGAGCAAGAGACGCAAGCTCCCTCACGGAGCAAAGAGAAAGGTCAAGCTTCCCGCGGCGGGCACGGCAGGTATGCAATGGTGAAGAATACCCTCCTTTGCATTCTACCCAACCGGTCAAGTCTTAACGCATTATTTTCATCAGCTGCCGAGGAGGTGATCGCCAGCGACAACATGGACGCAGCGATCGAGCGGTCATTGCTGCCCGAGCACCTACACTGTGCGTCGCGGACAACGAGATTGGCCGCCCTCAAGGACAATTTGAGCGTGGTACGTGCTCGCCGCTCCACCGACCAGATCGAAGCGGCGAAGAAGCGCGGAGCCGCTACTTCGAAGCGGGCGCGACGCCACGAAGAGCGGGGCCAAGGAGTTGGTTCCGCCGGCTGCCCGGGTCAGGACCGAGCAGGCGGTCCTGCAGGACACTTCGTCGCAGCGGCAACTCGTCCCTGTGGCGACGGAGACCTCTGGCGAGCAGGGTGAGAGTCCTGCTGCCAGGGAGCAGAAGGATGGCCATGAGCAGGGCGCACAAGTCGCCCTGTCCGCGGTAACACCGACGTTACCGAGCAGAGCAACGCCGGTCTTTCCCGAGGATAATCGGGCGAAGGAAGAAGAGGAAGGGCAGAAGCTTGAGGACGAAAAACCTTCGCCCGTCGCCACTGCCGCCGAGCTGACGCGCTCCCGTAAGGGGAAGACGCAGCGGAGAGAACGCCGCGATGCGACCGCTCCGAGTAGCCAGGGCTTTGCAACCCACGGACTTGAGGAGCGCCTACGCCGGAACTTGAAGCACAAGCTTCAAGAGGTAAGCCTCAAACCAAAACTTATCTGTTTAGGTTACCAGCAACCCACTAAAACGGACTCATTCTTCTCTCACTCAGGTCTTACGGGGCACCATGGAGGACTTCGAAGAAGGCGTCGCCATCGAGCGTGGCGCCATATTGAGAGCTTTCCAGGATCAGCGCCGCACGAGGTGGCTCGAGAGGGAGCTCATGGCCGCGGCCGAAAGCCGGAACCGACTCGCGGCGGAGGTGGAGAAGCTCAAGGCCCAGCTGAACGAGGAGAGGGTGCCGTCCCCGCGGCTCTCATAGGAAGAGGCCGAGGAGCTTCGCGCGCTGGCCGCGAGGGCGCACATCGCAGAAGAAAAGGTCAAAGAGCTGGCCGAGCAGCTCAAGACCGCCGAGCAGCGGCTTAGTCAAAACGAGAGTCTGACCGAGGAGCTGCGGGCCAAGATCGAGGAGGTCGAAACCCTTCGTGCAGAGGCCAAGGAGCAGGCCAAGCACAGGTCGGTCAGCAAGAAGGAAGCCGAACGCCTTCGAGCTGAAGCGAAAGAAGGGATCAGAGCCCAAGGGGAAGCCCTGCGCCTCAAACTAGAGATTGAGGAGCTGAAGGAACAGCTTGCTTCTAAGTAGTAGCAGTAGGGCGGTACCCGAAAGGGCCTTTTTGTACCTGAGAAATTTGTTAGTGTGAATGAACTCTTACCTTTTCCCTACAAAAAAGAGCAGCAAAAAGACAAGAACGAACAGAAAACTAGGAGCAAGGCAAAACAACGCTAGAGAGTTTTCAGAAAAAATGATAGGACGCCAGCCTAACTCCCAGCCCCCGTTGTGCATCTGTTCGAAAACCTGAGCTTGCGAATTCGAACAGGTGCACAAGCAAAAGAGCGACACCCTAGCCCCCGGGAACGGACGATGCTTGAAGACCTACGCTTGCGAATTCAAGCACGTGCGTAGAGAGATAGAGCGACACCCGCATCCTGATCGACTCATCCCGTGAACTGCTCACCGACGTAAGGTAGGCGATTTCCAAGGTAACCGGACAAGGAAAGTGGCTCTGCCGCGGGGGCTTATGAGAGCAGGCTTTGCCATGTGGTTGTGCCGAGCGCGGTAAGTGCCTCTGCCGCGGAGGGCTTACGAGAGCAGACTTAGCCGCAAGGCGGAAAGCCGTGTTATGCAACCCTGAGTTCAGAAACTTGCTGAAACTAGATGCGGGCAGGAAAAACCTAAAAACCGCAGAGCCAAGAGTTCACAAGACCGAGCAGCCATCAAGTGTTACCAGAGAGATAATAGTCTGAGAAGATAAGGTGTGAAAAGGGCCACAGGGGGCTGCGAGCATTCACTATTTAATAGATTGAACTTACATGGCTGCGGCTTGGACTAACCAAGGCACGAAGTTTGAAAAAAGCGCAGAGCTAGGAAAACAACTGAAAGACCTACACAAAGAATTTACGAAGCTGGTCGATGTTCCAAGTCTTTGGTCACTCTCTCTCCGTCCTCCATTGCCGGTGAAGCGTAACCCGGACGGCAAAGAAAACGACCGTGAACGAGCCCTCCCATCGGGGAGTTAACTTGTTGGCATTGGACAGGTTCTGGACGCGGCGCAGAACGAGGTCGCCCGCCGTCAAAACCCTTGGTCGAACAGATTTGGCAGCGTGCCGACGAAGATCTCACGGCTACCATTATAGTTTTAACTCTGCAGAGTGGGTACGCTTTACTCTCGAGAGGCTACGCACCCAAAAGTATTTCACCACAATGCCATTAGATTCAAACACCAACGGCGACCGCCGGGAGTTTTCGCTAGGGTTTTTGGCTAACAACTAGGTCCATCTCATAATAGGACTCGAGGTCGTACTGTATGGCTTAGTTTGTTGGTTCATAGGACGAGCAGTTCTTAAACTAGAAGAGAGACAATAATTTATCCATGTTTTTCAAAACGGTACCTTCTCGCACCAAACCGGCAAAAGCCTCTCCCCAGTCAGAAGGTTTTTAGGGGAGAGATAAATTCATTTTTCACCCATAGCATCATCCTCGATGCTTCAGTCTTTCGTAAAGAATTTTTTTAACCTTTCTCAATCCTTTTCTCTTCACACAATTTATTTTCACACACAAAAATTATAGTGTCAATTTGATAATACTATTTTTAGGTATTTTAATTTTCTACCATCAATGGAATGTATATATATACAAAACTAATAGTAAGTTCTTATGGTTTAAACTTATCACTAGTCTTATCATAATTCATTATGTTGCATAATTAGTAGCTACCAAATACGATATTTTTAGTTTTAATTTAGTATGCAGTTTTTCACTCTCTAATAAATCATGTTTAAAACAAAGCAAAAGAAGGATTCCTAATCTATGGCGTCGACAACCTTCCTGACTAGCCTTGCAAGTTCATCGCCAATAAGAAGTCACTGGTCAGTGGCAGTGAGGGAGTAGCTGGATCACACACCTGCAGCCCTTGGCCGTGGAGCAAATGAGCTCGTCACCGCTAGGGTGCACTGCGATGCCGCGCGGCGCGTCGCTCACCCCAGGAGCAGGCCTTGGGGTTGAATCCATGCCCACATGAAGCACTTTATATGCTTCACCGTGTAGCCAATCCACATCCTGACATCATTGCAGTTCTGTGATTACAGTGATCCCAATGCAGCTGGAAAGTGTGCAGGTCTACTTTAGAGCGGATGAGCAGTAGGTTGTTGACAAAATCTCTCAACCTTCCAGAATTCAAAATCTCTCTAACGGGGAGGCGTATAAACTGCAAACGCTCACGCACACTCATCCCCTTTCTAGAAAGCCCGCGCATCCGCACAATTGTTCTGATCCTCGAGAAGGAGTGGAAATGCTAGAGGGCCTTTCAGGAAGTATGCTGATGAAATCAGTGCGGCTCTTCTCCATTGCATTTGCAGGCTTTCTTTTTTATTTCCGCCTCTTCGTTGCAGGATGCTCATCAATGGGCTCCATAGCAATCCAAGCCTACCTCATATTCGTTAACCACGCACGGACTTCGCGAGCACGGGTGCGGTGGCTCGAACGGCCCGAGGATGAGGTCCCCGGCGCAGGGCTGCGGGAGGAGCACGCAGGGGTAGACCATGGAGAGGCCACCGATGCGGTCGACGCCGTTGGGCCTGGCAGAAGCGCTAGGGGTTTGACGGCGATGTAGCAGCTCCCAGCGCCATCAACGATGATGCTACGCGGCGGGCCAACACGATGGAGCCTGGGCCGCCTTCATCGAACCCGGCGCGGTCGCCACTATGGATTTGGTGGATTTGGGGGGCTCGGGAGCTCGGATTTTCAGGGGAGATTTGAAGCGAGAACCCCGATTTAGGAGAAATCTGGGATTGGAGTCCCGGATTTGGGGATTTTGGGCAAGGGGATCGATCTGATTTGGGCGCATGCGAGCCTCGATTTAGGGATTATTTGTGCTGGATCTCCGACTTGGGGAAGATTTTGGCTACGGGGGCTTCGATTTCGGCACGAGGCTGGATTTGTGGTCGATTTCAGTGCGAGGGAGTCCTCGATTTGGGGAAGATTTCGGGCGAGGCGACTACGATTTGCGGGGATCTCGGATTCAGGGGGGGATCTCTCCACTCTGGTCGCGACTCCCACCGGCGCCACCAGTGGGTCTTCTTCATCTGCCCGCCCGACGCGCCTCTGAGCACGGCGGGGGCGGGCTCTTCTTCCGGCTGCCCGCCCCGACGCGCCTCCGATCTCGGCGGGGGCGGGCTCTTCCTCCCCGCTCCTCCGGCCCCGGTCGCGCCCGCGCCTGGAGAGGACACAGCACCAGAGCCAACCGCGATGCCGATGCCCACAGCGCCGGCGCCCATACCGCCTGCAACCGGACCGGAGCCGGCTGCGGACAGCGTGCAGCCCATCGCGGTTCCTCGCCCCGCCCCCTCGACGTCGACGGCGGAGGGCGATCGCGAAGTTTTCCGAGCCCCGGAGCACTTGGCTCTACGGCACTTGCCCTGCGTCCAAAAGATCACCACTCCCAGCGTGAGCGGGGCTCATACCACGCTTGCTCGAAAAAGCGAGAGGAAATCAACGGAGCTAAGCGCTTGCCGCGATTTCACCGGTGGGCATGCGTTTGGTTGTCGCTTTTTCGTCGCCATCCAAGACTTGTACCCTTGCAGTTTCTTTGGGCCAGACCACGATACCGCGCGGTTTAAGGCTGCAGGTCCTCGGAGGTGGTCATAGGCCAGCGGTGCCCACGATGACATAGGTGCCCTGCCCGCATTGGACACCGTGCCAGACTCGCCCTCCGATCGCCCTTCCTTGCATGACGCAGATGCTGGGCGTCCACACTTACCGCCAAGGGGCTTGGGCTATAAGTACATGTGACAACCGTACAAGACCAACGCTGGCAGTATCCAGACAAGGCAACCACAACAGGCACAGATGAAGAAGGAAAGCAACCAAAAGCACACACGACAGCACCTTGATGGTCTTGGCGAGCTGGCCCTTGCTCAGGGAGACCAACTTAACCTCGCCGGACGAGCCAGGCAAGGCACGGGTTTTCGCCTAAGGAGCCCCTCGGACTTGGCACGGTGGCACAGACCTCCCTCAACAACAGCTTGTATTGCCTGTTGGAGGCGTAGGTGGCCGAATCCACCGTGGACGTACGCCACCGTGTGCTCCGCCCGCTGGAAGGCCAACGGAGCAGGACCGTCGTCTTCGTCGTCGTTGTGCGGACGGTGCTACTTGAGCCGCTGCTCCACCGTCTTGGACACGACCGTGGCGGTCATCCTCCGGCCTCTCGTCGGCCGCCTATTCTTGACCCCGGACGCCTGACCCAAAGCCGCCTTGCGACCCACAGCCGGATCCCCCGCCGAGACGGGGAGTCTGACACCGTCGGCTCCCGGAGCACTGGAGACGCAAGGAAAAGATCCACAGATGGAGAAAAAAGGGTGATCCAGCTACTAACCCCTACTGGCGCGCCATCGCTTCGGCAGATTTCATGGCAAGAAGTTTTTCTCGAAAATGATCCGGTGTTCGGCAAGAGGGTTTTCTTGGTGAAACTCTCTCTCTCTCTCTCTCTAGACTGGCCAAGAGTTCTCAAGAACACGCGGGGATTACCCAGGTTCAGGGCCCCGATGTGGGTAACAGCCCTACGTCTTGCTTGAGCTCTCGTTACTTAGTGAAAAACTTTCTCCTCCCCCTCCCACAGGCGCCCAAGCTCCCCTTAAATACACTGGGGCTGGCTCGGGCAGGAGGAAAGGGAAAATTACATTAACTGCACTGAACACTGTAGCCATTACCCCTCCTGTCTCTTTGTCCGCGCCACCGTCCACCACTGTCCTGCCCTGTCAGAGGGACAAGTTGGATGTGACAGGGCGGCCGCCTACCCCGAGCGCCTCTCCGCCCCGTCACGAGCTATGTGAACAGGATAGCCGCAGCGCTGCTGATGCCTCGGGAGGAACAGGCAATCATACTGTCAGACGGGCCATGCACTCCGTCAGACCCGGTCGCTCGCATTTAATGACCTAGAGTGGGTGCACCTCGGGAGAAGCCTTCAAGGGGAAGCTTCCCCGTTCTTTCGCCATACGTCTCTGCTGTCGTCTGACAGTGGGGCCGACCGCCTTGCCAGATGCTCACGTGGTCATCCACCTAGCACCGGGGCTTGATCGCCCGCCCGCTCGCCGGGTGGCCACGTGTCTTGGTCACCCACCCAACGCTGGGGCCTGGTCGCCCGCCTGCTTGCTGGACGGCCACGCGTCCTGGTCGCCGGCGTCTGGGGCCTAATCGCCCGCCTGCTTGCCGGGTGGCCACGCGTCCTGGTCGTCGTCTGGCGGTGGGGCCTACACGCCCTCCTGCCCACACCTTTCGACAACCTAAGTCTTGTAGGATCTTTCTTCTGATCCTGCCTCGGGTCCCATATGACAGTGATGGAGAGGACACCCCGGTGTAACACACACCAACACTACGATGAAACCTAGAAAAGTATTGGTGAAACTTGCACAATGTACTAATAAAACTTGATAAAAGAACCGATGAAACCGAGCTAACCTACTGATAAAACTTGAAGATGAACCTCATGTTTCACTATTGTTACAAAATTTAATCCGGTGCAAAAACATGTTCCTTAGAACAAAATTAAGTTTGAGCACACAAAACACTAAGTTTTACATATACATTGTTGATGGTTTCATGCAAAGATGAGAATGAACTTTTCGATGCAAATAAAAGGTTCATGAGAACAAGGACATAGCCCAACAGGTAAAATCAAGTTTTGAACGTATATTGCGGAGGTTTCATGTGAGAAAACGAGAGATCGGATACCTTCTTACTGTCAACCTCTCTAGATCTGACGAGCCGGCACGCCATGCTCACTGGATCCGACCGTTCAATTCATCGGATGAGGCATCAAAAGGAGATCAGTGAGCGGTGGGGGTGCGCTAGGAAATGAGATGCGAGCGACGGCGTGAATGAGTACGTGGCGAGCTGAACTGCTCAAGCCATCGACAGGGGCAGCAAGTTAGGCATGAGAAATAAGCGTAGGCCACGAACGAGTAGTGAGCGTCGAGCTCGTGCAACAAAAGGTGCTGGCGTGGCAAGGCAGCAAGCAATGGGACGGGCGAGCGGCGAGCGCGAGGCAAGAAGCGAGCGGCTGCTCGCGAACGAGTGGCGAGTGGCGAGCTCGCGAAGCAAGCGTGCCGCATGATGACGAGCGATGGGTAGAGGGACACGAACGCCAAATAAATTTTATTAGCCAAAGTAACGAGGCGCGTCCGGCCACTCCAGCGTCCATTTCTATGGGCTGCACCTGCACATGCATGCTCGCTTGAACGCTAGGCCGGAGCCGCGATCCAGCGGATTGCTTCGCCGTTCGCTGTTCTCCGAGCAGCCGACCCGATCTCGCGTGGCTGACCAGATCGAGTCACTGGACGGCGCCAGCGCCTGGCGACGACAACCCAACACAATGACAGACCATCGTCCACCGAAGCAGGGGCCTTGTTTGATTGAGCTGAAAGCTGTTGAAAACTTTAATATGAAGAAGTTGTGACCCCTTGAAAGATGTCTTCAAGAGTTTAAAAAATTACGAAAAAATTATTTTATGAACTCTAAAAAGAATTATTTAAAACCCCATAGAAATGACTATAAAGTATTATATCAGACACATTGTCTTTCATAGTTATATTGCAATGTAAAAATTTAATATGGAAAAGTTGTGACCCCTCGAAAGATGTCTTAAAGAGTTTAACAAATTATGAAAAAAAATATTTTACGTACTCTAAGATGAACTATTTTAAACCCCACAAAAATGACTGCAAAGTGTTACATCATTCACGTTGTCTTACATAGTTACATTGCAATGTATATGTTTCACTCATATATAGATTGAAGGTTTTAGAATCATCTTAATTAAGGGTGGTTTTGATGACATTGATACCAATCAACATAATACGTGACCATAAATAAGCAAGCCTGCGAGCGGCATTCTAAATAAAAACTAAAATTGAAATTACTAAAAATTAAGATATTATGAATTTCTTTAAAATATATTTAAAAACATAAATCCATTAAAAATCATAAGAATTCAAAAAAAATGTAAATGAACTTAGAAAAAGTACTAAAATATTAGCAAATCTTACCATTTGTAAAAAAATGTAAAATTTATTTAAAAACTTATAAAATCCATAAAAATACATAAAGTACGTAAAACAACTATGAAAATTCTAAGATCTGATGGGTGAAGGAGGTGGTTAGGAGGAGGGGGAGGATGAGTTGAGACAATTGGAGAGAGAAAGAGTGCAATGGAGGGGATTTGAGATTTTATTTATTTTTAATATTTTAAAAATTTTAAAGTTTTTTGGGTTTTCTAGGATTTCATTTACGAATTTTGAAAAGTTTATTTACGGATTTTAGATTTTTTATGCTTTCAGGGGATTTATGTTTTAGATCTTTCAAGAAGTTTAGAGTTTTAAATTTTTCTATTATTTATTTATTTTTAGAATGACATGTGACCACTTATGGCTACGTATCATATTGACTATATAGCCATGTCACCAAAACCATCGTATCCGTACCACTTTGGATCTAACTGAAATAGAAACGGAACTTTGTGTACCTGAATATCTGGTATTGAAAGTTTTGATTAAACGAAAACTTGGGACAACATTAAAGACATGCATGTAATTATTCTTTTAAATTTAATGTGTTCTATAATGCACTATATTCGTGTGATCATAGTATAATACTATAATTTAGGAATTAAATATCCTAGTGCTTGAGCCCTTAGGGCATGTCCAATGGATCCTAACTTAAAACGTCCTAGTATTGTAACAAATAAAATAGTAGAGAGAGAAATATAGATAAATAGTAAAAAGGATGTGTGAATAGTGGCTAAGACGTCCTAAGTTAGGATGCCACTGGTGATGGCCTTAGAGGCTTCTTTTTTAGCCCCTGATCTCTTTGAACTTTACTGGCTAAGCCACTCATCATGTGTGCATGACGGAGGTGGACACTAGAATTTGAGCTTTTGGTCTTGTTTGTTTCATCTTAAATTAAATTAAATGAAAATTTGTTATTTTTGTATAAGCCAACTGATGTAATACTTTGTAGTCGTTTTTTGGGGTTTTAAACAGTTCTTCTTAGAGTTTCTAAAAAAATTTATAATTTTTTGAACTTTTTAAGACGTCTTTCGAGGGGTCACAACCTTTTAAGATTAAAGTTTTCAGCAACTTTCAGCTCAAACAAACAAGGCCTTTGGCCATCTCCAATAAGGCCCAAATTAGACCGGTGTAGTTACTATCTAACCACTATTTATACACTCTTTACTATTCATCTATATTTTTCTCTTATATTTTATGTTTAAGACTTGATATAGCATGCGGGTCGATCTAATGTACACCACATCGGAGATGGCCATGGATGGAGTTGAACAAACACAACTCCACTGCGAAATCAAGCCGTGCTTCCCCGAGATGGCCGTTCTTTAAGGTGGCGTATAATCAATTTTCCAGCAGAAATTTGCCACGGGAAGTGTGAACTGGGAAATAAGGATTCTTGTGGCATTTCAGTGTTTGAGCTAACCAGCCAGGGTACAATTGATGGTCATGCTTGAACCGTGTTTTAGAGCATCCACAGTAACTCCTGTATACCCCCTTTAAAACACTGAATTGTTTATAGTGTTTTGAAGGGGATATGACCCTGTTCTTTTCAGCTTAACAGCTTAATGACTTATCTACATTTTGAAAAGACATATGTTTTGAGTTTTTTAATCCGTTTTTTCGCTGTCTCGAAGATGGGTCCTAACGTTTTAAAAAGCAAGTCAAACAAAATGGATCCGAATCTCAAAACTACCTTAAGAAGCTCTCGAAATTCAGTCATTTCAGTTGTTCAGCCGTTCAGCCGTTCAGATCAGCCCAAAAGAACAGAGCCATAGATTCATAGTGTTTTAGAGGAAAGTATAGAGGAATTATTGGGGATGTTCTAAAAAGATATAGCCGTCACCTTGAATGAAAATGCAACACCTCCCTCCATCCTTGGGACACTGACAGGCTAGTCACCTTTGCGCAGGTCAGCATCTCAATCGCTCTCGTGAGCATTGGCAGTATAGTTTCTCAGGAGAATTTTCTAAAAGCGAATTTTCTCTATATAGTTGTATACTCTCTGTCTCTATATCACTTCAACAACCTTTACATTTAGATATTTCTCTTTGAATCTCTATATTTAAAAATTCTCTCTCCAATCTATATATCTTTTTAAGGATAGAGACTTTGTTGAAGAGCAACATATCTTATGTACACATGGCTTATCATGTACGCACCATGTACACCAATTAATAAAAGTTATAAAAAATTTGAAAAAATTATAAATGCACTCATGAACATACTCTATGTACGTATCAAATTGTAAGTTCAAATTCATTTTATATTAAGAGTTACAAATAAGATTTAATTATGTCAATTTTAAACCATTCAAATTTATCAAAATTTCTTTTTATATAACTTTTAATATAGAATAAAATTGATCTTGAAACTTTAGACATAGGTATAGTAACCAATGAAGTGCATCTATAATTTTTTTTGATTTTTTGATTTTTGTTAGTTAGTGTACATGGTGTGTACACGAAAATCTCATGTATACAGGATATGTTGCTTTATTGGAGAGGATAAAAATATAAAATAAATAGTAGTTTATAAAAAGATATAAAAATTAAAATATACAGATGTTGATGGCAATACTATTGCGCAATACTCCGACAACACACACTACAGGTGAGCTGCTGTTTTTGGTCAGCATTTCCTGCATACAACTTGGGAGAAGGAGAGTGGCTTCCACATGAGAAAGAGGCTCGCAACGAGCCGACGAGTCTAGCTACGTACGACCACAAACGAATTCCATCTTTTTTGAACCCCTTCTTGATCTGCACTGGCTATCGACAACTTCAATGGACGCGTTGTTGTCTGCACTGGCCGGCGACCTAGTCGGCCGGCTGGTCTCCTTCCTCCTCCGGAAGTACGGCGGCAGTGATCTTATCGGCAATCATGAGCATCGAAGCTTAAATCTGAGCGCTGTTGCTAGCAGCGAGAAGTCCCTGTTCGTCGTCGATCTCGCCGGCGACGTCGACGAGGAGTCGTGGAGGAGGTTCCGGTCATCTGTTCGCCGGACGAACAGCCACAGCAAGATCCTAATCATCAGCAGGGCGGCGAGGCACTCGAGGCTGGGCACGGCGGCGCCGCTCGTGCTGGGCTCGCTACGGCGGCACGAGCTGTGGTACTTCTTCCGGGCGCTGGCGTTCGGCGGCGCGGACCCGGAGGAGCGGCCGGAGCTGCTCGCCATGGCCGTGCGGCTCTTCGAGGGGATCCGCGAGCGGGCGCTGTTCGCGGCCGTGAACATGCTCGCCGCGTCGCTGCGCGCCGACCTGAGCGCGCGCGCATGGCGGCGGATCGCGCGGGTGTTCGGCGAGGTGACGAAGCTCCGCTCCGACCTCGCCGTGATCGGGGAGCGCGACGATCCGGCGGACTGGGGCTTCAAAGTGTGCGCGCCCGTGGAGGGCGCGCGCCGCCGTGCCTGTTCCACTGCCCGCGGAAGGTGGCAGCGGGCGACGAGCTCCCGGAGGTGGGCATGCAGGACCTGCTCACCGGAGGCGAGCTCCCCGGCGGGGCGGTTCGACGTGCTCGTGTGGTGGTCGCGCATCCCGCCGTTCTGCAGCTACGTCGCGACGTGCGACATGGAGAGAGCTCGGCAGGTGGTGGCCGGTGGGGTGCCAAGCAGAAAGGCGATCAAGAGGAGGAGCCAGATGAAACAGTAGGCCCTCGTCTGTCGTCACTGCCGGATCCAGATGCCTCCAGGTCGCGACGCACGATTGGAGGATGGTGATAGGCAACGCTATGGTTTTGAATTGAACCCTGCAGAGGTTCTCTCTATTTTTCATCTTGAGTAAAATGCACCGGCGGATCTCGAACTTGGCAGGGGGTGTCATCCCGGTCCCTGAACTTAAAAGCCTATTATTCGGTCGCGAACTTAAGACGGGGTGTCATCCAGTCCCGAACTTGCACAGTGTCATTCGGCCCCGGACTCGAAACCACTATTCGGTCCCGAACTTGGCGAGGGTGTCATCCAGGTCCCTCAACTTGGCAAGGGGTGTCATCCAGGTCCCCAAACTCAAAAAATTTTATGAGATTTATAAGATTTATCCTAATTTTCATGATCTTCCCATAGTTTTATAAGATTTTTCCCTTTTTATGATATTTCTAAATATTGTATACTTGTTTTGAATGTTTTAATGATTTTCTAAAATTTATATGTTTTTCTTATTTTTTAGATTTTTAATGATTTTTCTAATTTTTTTTTGAGTTTGGGGACTGGATGACACCCCTGCCAAGTTTAGGACTGGATGACACCCGTGCCAAGTTCGAGGGACCGAATAGTTGGTTTTCGAGTTCGGGACCGAATGACACCCGTGTCAAGTTCGAGGACCGAATATTGGTTTTCTAAGTTCGGGACAGGGATGGCACCCTCGCCAAGTTCGAGGACCGCCGGTGCATTTTACTCTTTCATCTTTGCCAAATGGCAACCCGTGTAACTAATTGCTACTGTAATCTACCTATCTATCTATCTATCTATCTATCTATCTGTTGAAAGAGTCGTTGTGACATTGTTAGAAGATGCTGTATAGGACCGATTCTCCTGGCCATCGTGGCACGATCCGAACTCTGCGCTGTGCAGAGTTTCTCTCACAATCGTTGTAGCGATGTAATTTGTAAATCTGAAAATACTGTAGTCCATCCGGTAATATAAATACAGAGCCACTGCAGCCTTGTTTAGGTGCGGGACTGCAATCTCTTCCTCTCTTCATTATATTTACATGGTATCAGAGCCATTTCGCGATCTGAATCATGTCCACCACAAACTCCAATTCCTCTGCAACTGCTCCCGCCAAGTTCTCTGCAGCGACGGCGCCTCTTCTTGCGACTCCAACTTTCGGCGCCCTCGTCACCATCAAGCTCGACAACGATAATCACCTCCTCTGGAAGGCCCAGATCCTTCCCTATCTCCCTAGCCAACAATTGATGGGCTATGTGGATGGTACCATCCTTGCTCCGGAAGCTACAATCATAGAGACCACGTCTCTTGGAGAAGCCCAAGTCACCAATCCAGATTATGTTCGATGGATGCAGCAAGATCAGTTGGTCCTGAGTACACTTCTTTCTTCTTTATCTCCTGGAATTCTTTCTCAAGTAGTTTTTCTGTCCACCGCTAGAGATGTTTGGGTTGCATTAGAGCATATGTACTATTCTCAGTCTAGAGCCGATATTATGCAGACTAGGATGCAACTAGCAAATCTCAAGAAAAAGGATCTCTCAGCTTCTGCTTATTACCACAAAGTCACCAACTTAGCTGATAGTCTTGCTGTTGCTGGGCAACCTCTTAGATAAGATGAAGTCATCACTTGTCTGCTCACTGGTCTAGACTCTGAGTATGATCCATTTGTTACCTCCATCAACACACGTGCTGAACCAATTAGCCTTAGTGATCTGTATCCACACTTTCTGAACTATGAGATGAGGCTAGAACGCCACAACTCAAGATTTACAGTGAACATGATGGCTCATGGAAATCACGGTGGAGGACGCAACCGTGGCCAAGGGCGAGGGAGGCAAGGGCCCTCCTCCAACATCCAGCTCTCTGGCCGTGGTAATGGAGGCACAAGAGGTTTTTCTTCCTCTACATCTTTAGCTGGCAATAGTGCCAACAATAGCAACAATGGAGGAGGTCGTCCAGTGTGCCAGATCTGCAACAAGCCTGGTCATATGGCCATCAGATGCTACAATAGGTTCAATCACTCATATGCATACCAAGGTGATGAAGGGAAGTTTGCTACTGCTGCCATCAATGCTCAATCCTCATATGATGTTGATCCCAACTGGTATGTGGACACTGGAGCCACAGACCACATGACAAATGAACTAGAGAAGATGAATCTCAAGGAGAAGTACACTGGAAATGATCAAGTGCACACTGCAAGTGGCTCAGGTATGGCTATTGCTCATGTTGGTCAAACTGTTGTTAGAACTGGCAAATGTCCATTGTATCTAAATAGTGTTCTTCGCATTCCTTTCACTACACGCAATCTTGTCTCTGTTCATCGTTTAGCTTCTGACAACAATGCTTATCCTGAGTTTCATCCAAATCACTTTTTCGTCAAGGATCAGACCACGGGAACTCCTTTGCTTAAGGGACGGTTCACCGGTGGTCTCTACAAACTCCCTGTCCAACCTTCCAAAGAGGCTCTTCATAGCTCCAGAGCAACTGTCCCTGAGTGGCATCAACGTTTGGGACATCCTTCTTCAGCTATCACACATCATGTCCTTGCTCACAACAATTTACCATTCAATAAATCAGCCATTGACTTAGTCTGTGATGCATGCCAACAAGGGAAAAGCCATCAGTTACCTTTTCCCTTGTCTAGTAGAGTTTCTCCTAATCCGCTTCATCTCATTGTAACCGATGTTTGGGGACCTGCTAGAGTATCAGTGATTGGCAATAAGTTCTATGTAAGCTTTGTTGATAGCTTTAGCAAATTTGTTTGGTTATTTCCTCTAAAGAGCAAGGCTGATGTAACTAGAACTTTTGTTCATTTTCAATCCCATGTTGAGAGGCTCTTAAATAGAAAATTTGTTTCTGTTCAGAGTGATGGTGGTGGTGAGTACAAAAAGCTTGGTTCCTATCTTTCTCAAGTGGGGATCACACATCAGTTTTCATGTCCACACACACACAACCAAAATGGAGCTATTGAGCATACAATGGTGGCGGAGGGCGGTGGCGGCGGCGGCGCTTGGCGGTGGGTGGTGGCCAGTGGAAGTGCAATGGCCTTCGGCAGTTGGGCTAGAGGCGGAGAACGTCGGCTGTCGGCGAAGCGGCGGCAAGACGCCAAGCGTGTGTGTGGCGGCGGCATGCGGCGGGCGGCAGCAGTGGTGGCAAGGAAAAAGCTGAGGCGGAGGGCTTCGTGATCGATCTTGAGGAAGGGCAATGACAATGGCCGGCGTGGAGGGCTGGCGACGACAGCGGCACAGACGCCGGTCAAGTGTGAGTGGCGACGACAATGAAAGCAAGCGGGCATGGGTCGAAGCATGGCATGCAGTTGGGTTGGGTTGGGAAAATTTTCCAGGCAAGGGGATAAGTTAATAGGGTTTAGGTTAATTTCATCGGCCGAAGCCAACGAATTTACTAAAAAAATTAATTTAAATTAATTTCATCGGCCCAGGCCAACGAAAATAAATAAAAAATGATTTTCTAAAATTATTTTCATCGGCCCAGGCAGACGAAAATACCCTTTGGGAATATGGCTTGCCGTTTTTTCAATAATAAAACTTTTAAAATTAATTTCATTGGCCCAGGCCGACAAAAATAAATAAAAAGGATTTTCTAAAATTATTTTCATCGGCCTAGGCCGACGAAAATACCCTTTGGGAATATGGCCTGCCGATTTTTTAATAATAAAAAAAATTAAATTAATTTCATCGGCCCAGGCCGACGAAAATAAATAAAAAGGATTTTCTAAAATTATTTTTGTCGGCCTAGGCCGACGAAAATACCCTTTGGGAATATGGCCTGCGGATTTTTCCAAATGTAATTTTGTCGGCTCGTCAGGCTGATGAAATTGTCATTACAGTTTCGTCGGGCCCAGAAAACCGACGAAATTATTCTTATAATTTCATCGGTTTCGTGTTTACCTAATTATGTATATAATTTCATCGGTTGTTTTTGGTATTTAATTTTATTCTAGCCGATTTAAAAAACACATATTCCTGTAGTGAAAGTAATAAAAAATTCTAAAAAAAAATGTAGGCGTACTTATGAACTTACCCTACCTACGTACCAAATTGTAAGTTCGAATTCATTTAATGTTAAGAGTTACAAATAAGATTTTATTATGCCAATTTTAAACTATTCAAATTTATCTAATTTTTTCTTTTTTATAACTCTTATAGAATAAATTTGAACTTAAAAGTTTAGACATACGTATAGTAACAAATGAAGTACATCTATATTTTTTTTGAGCTTTTTTGTGATTTTTATTAGTTGGTGTACATGGCGTGTACACGAAACTCGCATGCACACATAATATGTTCCTTTATCGGAGAGGTTGAAAAATTATAAAATTAATAGTAGTTTAGAAAAGGCTTAAAAAAATTAAAATTTGGAGACGCTGATGGCAATACTATTGCGCAATACTTCGACAGCACACACTAAGGTGAGCTGCTGTTTTTGGTCAGCATTTCGTGCATGCAACTTGGGAGAAGTGAGAGTGGCTTCCAGATGCAACGAGCCAACGAGTCTAGCTACGTACGGAGTACGTGCCACTGAAAAACGAATTCCCACCATTTTTGTCCCCACTTCTTGATCTGCAATTGGCTATCGACAGCTTCAATGGAAGCGTTGTTGTCTGCGCTGGCCGGCGACCTCGTCGGCCGGTTGGTCTCCTTCCTCCTCCGGAAGTACGGCGGCAGGACGGCCGCCGTCGACGACGTCGTCAGGCTGCAGCGAGCGCTGCTGCGAGCGCGCGCCGTCGTCGAGGAAGCCAACGGGAGGCAGGTCACCAGCCAGGCGATGATGCTGCAACTCAAGCGGCTCAGGCAAGAGATGTGCCGTGGCTGCTTCGTCGTCGACACCTTCCGGCGACGAGCCGGCGGCGGCAAGGTTGACAGAGCGCTCGCCGCCGCGGGAAGCTTGGAGGCTTCGCTGAGCGACCTGAAGGAGCTCGTCCTGCTTCTCGGCGACTGCCCTCGCGTTGCCCGGCAGCCGTACAGCGCCTACCTGTTCATGGAGAGCTGCATGTTTGGCCGGCAGATGGAGAAGGAGCAGATCGTCGACTTCTTGCTGCATCCGCCGCCTTGCTCGTCGGCCGCCGGCGACGACCCGGATCTGGCCGTCCTCCCGATAATCGGCCCGCCGGAGGTCGGGAAGAGGACTCTGGTGGAGCATGTCTGCATCGAGGACAGGGTGCTCCGACACTTCTCCAGGATTCACCGTCTCAGCATCAGCGGCAGTGACCTGATCGGCGATTTTGAGCATCGAAGCTTAGATCTGAGCGCTGTTGCTAGCAGGGAGAAGTCCCTGTTCGTCGTCGATCTCGCCGGCGACGTCGACGAGGAGTCGTGGAGGAGGTTCCGGTCATCGGTTCGCCGGACGAATAGCCACAGCAAGATCCTAATCATCAGCAGGGCGACGAGGCACTCGAGGCTGGGCTCGGCGGCGCCGCTCGTGCTGGGCGCGCTACGGCGGCACGAGCTGTGGTACTTCTTCCGGGCGCTGGCGTTCGGCGGCGCGGACCCGGAGGAGCGGCCGGAGCTGCTCGCCATGGCCGTGCGGCTCTTCGAGGGGATCCGTGAGCGGGCGCTGTTCGCCGCCATGAACATGCTCGCCGCGTCGCTGCGCGCCGACCTGAGCGCGCGCGCGTGGCGGCGGATCGCGCGGGTGTTCGGCGAGGCAACGAAGCTCCGCTCCGACCTCGCCGTGATCGGGGAGCGCGACGATCCGACGGACTGGGGCTTCTACGTGTGCGCGCCCGTGGAGGGCGCGCCGCCGTGCCTGTTCCACGGCCAGCGGAAGGCGGCGGCGGGCGACGAGCTCCCAGAGGTGGGCATGCAGGACCTACTCACCGGAGGCGAGCTCCCCGGCGGGAAGCAGCGGTTCGACGTGCTCGTGTGGCGGTCGCACATCCCGCCGTTCTGCAGCTACGTCGCGACGTGCGACATGGAGAGAGCTCGGCAGGTGGTGGCCGGTGGGGTGTCGAGCAGAAAGGCGATGAAGCGGAGGAGGAGCCAAATGCAACAGTAGGCCCTCGTCAGTCGTCACTGCCGGATCATGCCTCCAGGTCGCGACGCACGATGGGAGGATGATGATAGGCAACGCTATGGTTAATGGTTTTGAATTGAACCCTGCGGAGGTTCCCCCTATTTTTCACCTTTGCCAAATGGCAACCCGTGTTTGCTACTGTAATCTATCTATCTATCTATCTATCTATCGGTAACATATCCGGTGCAAATATTTATTGGATGCTAATATGCTAACAGCGGATCTGAACCATCAGATCTACAATAAGTGGACCAGATCTGAAAAGGTGGAAGCCCCTTTCCATTTAGCATATTAGCATTCAATGGGCATTTGCACTAGATACGTCGCCCTATATATGTCTATTTGTCTGCCTATCTGTCGACGGTTGAGATAACGATCTCAAGTCGTTAAGGTTCTTGAAGATTGAGATAGGAGACACGCCAAACAATGCGACAAAGAACGAGCGAGGAGAGCGGGGGTTTTATCACGGTTCGGGCCTCTCGAGAGAGATAATAGCCCTACGTCCAAACCTTTCTTATATATCAAAGATGATTACAGAGGTGGCTCGGCGAGGCGAACAAGTCTCGGCGAGATTATGGTGTCTGAGGAAGCAATAATGCGAAGATCAAGTGCAGAGCCCTCTACACGCCGTAGGGCCTTGTTTATATAGTCTTGAGCAAACCGACTCTAGAAGGAATATCGGGCGGGCTAACTACTGAGCATGAACGAACTCGATTACATGCCAAATATATCCCGAGGTAGATAAGGAATACTCTAATTCTTGGGGATCACGACTTCTACTCCAATCCGAAAAACCACGTCCGGGTCTTCACGTAGCCGTGCAGAACTCTTGTTCGAGACGGACTCAAACACGATTCCTTGGCCGTTACGCATCACGCCAGCTAGGAAGCTGTTCGGCAAGATGCATATGGGCCAGATAGAACCTTCCAGGGAGCTGGGCCCTGGTAGGCTGTTTGATCGGGCCGTCAGGGAGTGGGCCATGGCAATGGGCCGTAATTTTATCCCCGACATCTAGCCCCCGAGACTCAAGTGGAAGGACTCACTAGAGTGGGGTTTTCCTCTTGAAACTCTAAGTCACAAAGAGGGTATTTTTCCTACTATAAAGACGTGCAACAGGCGACCGAATAGATTATGGTTCAACCGAACAATACTTGTTCGGGACCGAACAAACCCGCCCGGTGCCGAGCAACTCTGTTGCATCGAACAGGGAACGACATCTGTCCGGCGAGAATACCCGACCCTCGTCTGTAAATCGAAAGAAGTGAGGTGAATCATCTCCTTGAGACTGAACGTCATCGAGGAGGGATTGGATTCTTAGTAGTGAAGAGCGTACCACCGCATCCGGTAAGTTCAGATCTTCCGGGAGAATGAACATAACAAGTCGCGAGACGGACTCGTCTTCTTGCATCCGAGCATTCGGATGCCTAGGAAAATATAAGCGAAAATAGAGGAATCATCTCGGGCTAGAACTTGCCCGAGGAAATATAGATTGCGCTCTCGGCGAATGTCGTGCTCGGGAGCGAAGGTGATGTGCCTCGGGCGTAGATCGTGTGCTATGAGCGGACAATGCATACGAATGGGAAAAGTGACCCGATCCCAGGCGTAGAGCTCGTTGAAGGAACCAAGTAAGGAGATCTAGTCCCGAGCACGGAGCTCGTTAAAGGAACCGAAAATACGACCAGCGAAGAGCGTGCGGTAGGTGCCAGCGCTCGGACGAAGAGCGCCCGCGAGGTGATCCGGCCCGAGCACGGAGCTCGTTGCGAGGACGGATCGCGCTCCGGCGAAGAGTGCCGGTGCGTGGTGAATCACAACCCGATGCGGTCGAGCCGCAAGAGAAGCGTGTGAAATCAACGCTTTACCCATAGCGTATTCCTGCGGCGGTGTTAGCGTTGTCTTGGCAAATCGAGAACCGGCGCTTGGAGTGCCGTTGCGATGAGAATCGACTACGATGGGCGAGGACTCGTTGGTGGCGATCGCCTTGACTTAGCAAAGCTGTGAAGGTCGATGCGGGCAAAGGCAAGAAATCATACGCAGGTGAAGTGAATCAGTCACTGGGCATGCGCGGAGCAAACCCGGGGAGAGAGGAATGCAGACATCGGTTTTGGTGGGAAGCCTGGAACCTCGCCACGACCATCACCGGTCGGCGTTCCCGTTTCGTATTTCTGCGAAGGCGAACAAGAAACGAGCCAGCAAGAGGAAAAAAGAGAGCAAAAATAGGCTCTAAGAAGAGCAAAGCGAGTTTTAGAAAACACGCAAAAGACGACCTACCCGCACAAGACATAATTTTTTTCGGGTACGTCCCCCGACAGCGTTAGTGTCACCTCGGCGAATGCGGAACCGACGCCAGGAGTGCCCGTTGCGATGAGAATCGGCTTACGGTGGGCAGGACTCCGTAGGTGGTGCATTGCTCCGGATTACCGTGCAAGGAACGACGTAGCATGGATAAAAAATACGTGTGCGGGCAAGTGCAGCCCCGCTGTGGCTAAGATCGCTAACCAGAGAAGGCGATCGGGAACTTAGCCGCAGGCAAAACGTGTGAGGCGAAATCTTATCCGGGCATGGACCCGTGCAGCATAGGTGTAGCCTCGGCGGATGCGGAACCAGCGCCAGGAGTGCCCGTTGCGATGAGAATCGGCTTACGGTGGGCATGCCCGTTGCGATGAGAATCGGCTTACGGTGGGCAGAACTCCATCGGTGGTGCACCGCTTTGGTTAACCGGAGCCGTACAGGTCGTCGCCAGATAAAAAGACATGCTCGTACGCGGGGAGCGCTACGGGAGCGAAAGACCAATGAGGTTTTGGAAAACCAACGCTAAGGAAAGGAACTAGAAAACTGAAAACGTACCGGGATTGCCGAAATTCAGCTCAAGTCCCAACTGACCGAGGAGAGCAGTCCTCAGGAGGCTGGCCGAGCGACTCAAGACCGCCGAAAGCGCTTGAATCGAGCGAGAGTCGACCGAGCAGCTTTTCCTGCAAAAAGAGCAGCAAAAGACAAGGACGAACAGGAACCAAGAGCAAAGCGAACAGCGCGAAAGTTTTAAGAAAACCGGTAGAACGCTTAGCCTAACTCCGGCCCGTTGTGCAGTTGCTCGAGGACTGAGTTTGCGAACTCGAGCAGTGCACAAGAGAAAAGCGACGCCCTAGCCCCGTGCAGACGATGCATGAAGACTGAACTTGCGACTTCAAGCACGTGCGTAGAGAGTTAGAGCGACACCGTATTACGATCGACTCGTTCTCGGGCGCTCGTCAACGTAAGTTAAGCGATTCGAAGGTAACGAACAAGGAAAGTGCCTCTGCGCGGAGGGCTTACGAGAGCGAGTTTTACCAAGTGGTTGTGTGCGTGGCGGTAAGTGCCTCTGCGCGGAGGGCTTACGAGCAGAACTTAGCCGCGAGGTGGATGCCGTGTTACGCAACTCGAGTTTAGGAACTTGTTGAAATAAGATACGGGCAGGGAAAACCCTTAAGATTGCGGAGCCAAGAGTTCGCAAGACCGGGCAGCCATCAAGTGTTACCAGAGAGGAAGAGTAGTCTGAGAGAACAAGTGGTGAGGAGGGCCGCAGGGGGCCGCGAACATTCACCGCTCAATGGGTTGAACTTTACATGGCAGCCCGAGAGACTTGGACGAACTAAGGCGCGAAATTTGAGAAAAAGCGTGAAGCTAGGAAACGAAAGACCTACACGAGGAACTTACGAAGCTGGTCGATGTTCCAAGTGCTGGTCAGCTCTCTCCCGGCATCCACTGCCAGGCGAACATCCCCGGGATCCGCAAGGAGTTTTGATCCAGTCCCCGAGCACGGAGCTCGTCGCGGGGACCAGACGTGCGCTCCAGGCGAAGAGCTGCCCGGCGCGAAGTTGATCCAGCCCCCTAGCACGGAGCTCGTCGCGGGGACCAGACGAGCGCTCCGGGCGAAGAGCTACCTGGCGCGAAGAGATCAAGTCTCCGAGCACGGAGCTGGGAACCAGATCTGGAAGGCGATCAAGATCGAAGGGATCGATCCGATCTGGCCGGGGAAGAGACATCCTGCCCTTCTGAGTCATAGTCCCCAGGAAGAATTTCCTGGTCGCTGATGGAGTTCAACATGCTCGATCTGCGTATCCCCACGGACGGCGCCAGCTATCGACGGTTGAGATAACGATCTCAAGTCGCTAAGGTTCTTGAAGATTGAGATAGGAGACACGCCAAACAATGCGAGCGAACGAGCAGGAGCGGGGTTTTATCACGGTTCGGGCCTCTCGAGAGATAATAGCCCTCGTCCAACCTTTCTTATATATCAAAGATGATTACAAGAGGTGGCTCGGCGAGACGAACAAGTCTCGGCGAGATTATGGTGTCTGAGGAAGCAATAATCACGAAGATCAAGTGCGAGGAGCCCTCTACACGCCGTAGGGGCCTTGTTTATATAGTCTTGAGCAAACCGACCTAGAAGGAATATCGGGTCGGGCTAACTACTGATGCACGTGAACGAACTCAATTACATGCCAAATATATCCCGAGGTAGATAAGGAATACTCTAATTCTTGGGGATCACGACTTCTACTCCAATCCGGGAAACCACGTCCGGGTCTTCACGTAGCCGTGCAGAACTCTTGTTCGAGACGGACTCAAACACGATTCCTTGGCCGTTACGCATCACGCCAGCCAGGAAGCTGTTCGGCAAGATGCATATGGGCCAGATAGAACCTTCCAGGGAGCTGGGCCCTGGTAGGCTGTTTGATCGGGCCGTCAGGGAGTGGGCCATGGCAATGGGCCGTAATTTTATCCCCGACACTATCTATAATAGCAATCGACTACCTGTCAATCAACTGAGAGTTATTGCGCGGATCTCTCCTTCTCACCTCTTTTTTCCCTCTACCTCACCGATCTCTTTTTACCACATCGCCGCCGCCACCGCCTCCTCCTCCTTCCCTGCCTTCGCCTCACCGCTCCACCCCCATCGTCGGTGCTACCCTGTCCACCTAACCAGAATGACATGACCGGTGTCAATCCGCCCTCCTCCCTCGCCTGGTCACCTTCGCTCGAGCCCGTAGCTCCGACATCACTACCCCACCATGATGCCCATCATACCGCCATGCCGCCTCCTCCCCCGGTTTTCCTCTAAGCCAAGGGCACCCTGAACTCTAACCCTAACCCCAATGGTGCAGTGCCCGGAGAAGAGGAAGAAGGTGGCAGCACCGATAAGGAGGAAGAAGGTGGCGCCAGTGTCAGGTAAGTCAAAATCGACTGATGTTTAAGAAACTTTTAAGCAATTAATGTGCATTTAAGTCTAGTGTTGTTGTTGTTGTTAAAGTAGAATTAAACGGATCACCACGTTAATTCTAAAAATAGGAGAAAAAAGGAAAAAATCTACATCGTCAATTGTCGTGGGCCCAAATTATAACTGTTTGGAATAAAAGATACAATAATAAAATAAAATCAATCAAAATGAGTTCATATAAAATATGAGGTTAGAAAAGTATTTTATATCAAATACGAGATCTAGCCACACAAACGCGCATGACACTATGCTCATGTATATAGAGACTCGGTTGTTTTTTGTAGGATGCACACGCATCTTTGACCAATAATGTATCTAATAATAATTAAATTTTGTGACAAAAATAGTATCGTTGTATTCATATTTAAAAGTATTTTTGTTGATTATAACTTTGTTATTTTGAATGATGTAGGATAAAAGAAATCAATGACTAAAATATAATTTAAGAGATCGTGCGAAGTCAAATCGCGCCTTATAAGAAAATGGAGGGAGTAATAATCTATATTGAATGACTCTTTATAGTCATTGCCTGCCTCAACCAGAGCCACATAGAAGTAGCTGAGCTCTGTGGCGTAAGCAACTATTAGAGAAAAATACTCTCCCCGTTCAAAAATATAAGACGTATTTTGATTTCAAAATGTTAAGTTTAGACCAACAATTAGCCAAATTATAAAAAAATTAGTGTACATAAATTGTATCAATAAATTTCTATCTTCAATAGTTTTTTATACGTTATTACTTTATAGCAATTGACAATATATAATAACAAAAACTTATATCAAAGGCTACCTTCAAAGACTTTTTTAAATCAAAATACGTTTTATATTTTTTAATGGAGGGAGTAGTAAATTACAATGTCAAAGTACTATTTTAGACAAATCTGCACATAAACTTTGTAATACAATACATACAATCAATTATGCTAGGTGGCAGTCACATGGATTTGGAGGGTGGGCAGTCGATTTATCTGAGATCATCGCGTTGCGCCGCTGCTTCCTTACTCTCCAGCGGTGGCTGCCCACTACTGCGCGACCTTCGGGTTAGGGATAGGGTTCGGGGTGTGCCCCTGATCTTAGAGGGAAGCTAAAGGTCAAGACTTTGAATAGAAGTGAATTTAGGTGATACCAATTGTAGGGTGTTTTTAGACTTTATGGAAAACTAAGAACGCGGGCTGTCCGACAAACAAGGTGTCATACCCTCAAATCTAAAGGATAAGTATCGAAAATTAAACGAATCCAAAGGAGACTCGCTTTCTCACACTACCCGATGTTTCCGACACCTCTCTCTTCCTAGCTCACCTCCAACACCCTAATAAACCTCACTAGGCTCAGCTAGGGACAAGGAGACTCAATGTGCACCACATGAGAGCTTTGAAATATTTCGATCAACATTGATCCAGACCTCTTGATAGTACGACGAGCGTGCATGTCCCACGATGCAGAATAAGTCATAATAAGTCCATGTTATGAAGCGCTAACACCCTTGGAGTTTTTGGATATCAATCAAACTTCCTCTATGCATACATAAAAGTTTACCCTCTCCAGTTGTTGTAACTTGGCATTTTTGTACATCGATACGAGTATACGACCTCCAAAATGTAACTTTGACTACTAACTAATATTGTACTGGCTCCGCTCTTTTTTGTTTGACGCCTTTGACTTTTGACCATTCATTTGACCATTCGTCTTATTAAAAAATTGGGAGGCACTATTTGGCAGGCGCCTGCAATTTCAGCATTTGTACAGGCACACGCCATGTACATGCGTGCAGACCTCGCACAAAAAAAATTCACTATCGCAAAACATTTTTTCAATATTGGAAATGTGAAAAAACAGTAGGAAATTAGTGGATTTTTTTGCGCCTTCACGATTTCGCAAATTATACGAGAAAAAAATCTCTCGACGTGAAAAACAGAAAACAAATAAAATTTATAATATACAGAAAATAAAATAAATCTATAATAAACAGAAAACAAAATAAATCTATAATAAACATAAAACAAAATATATCTATACAAAAATCGACCTCGTGCAAAAAATTCCACTATCGCGAAGCGTTTCTTCCATAAATGCAAATGTGAAAAAACAGTAAAAAGAAAGTGGAATTTTTTGCGCATGCACGTTTTGGCTAATTGCAGGCGCCTGCAAAATAGCAATTGCGTAAAAAATTATGTAAATATCATTTATTTTGTTGTGATTTGTTTTATGAATAAAGGTACGTTAAACATTACTTTTTTTTTTGCATGTTTACACTAATGTTTTGAATAAAACTAATGGTCAAAGGCGTCAAACAAAAAAGAGGGAATAATTTATTTATAAAACCCTCAAAAAAATAATATTGTGGCATTGTTCTTTACGGCTTAAATTAAATTGAAAGCCACCGTTGAAAATTTGTAATTTTTATATAAAGACATACAATGTAATATTTCATAGCCATTTTACTAGGGTTTTGGGTTGATCTTCTTAGAATTTCTAAAATTACTTTTTAATAATTTTTTAGACTCATTAGTCTCTAAGACCTCTTTCGAGGGTCACAATTTTTTTCAAAGTATAATTTTTAGCTGGTTCTAGCTGAAAAGACAAAACATATGCAAATTCTTTTGAGATAAATCTACATGTATGATTTTGTATGGCCAATTCAAATGGTTTAAAACATTTTTATAAATATAGGCCTTGCTTAAAATGCCATTTTTGGGACATTCGTAATGTAATAATTACGTGTAATTCAATCGATAAAAATATAATTTTTCTTTGAAGATGTGACCAATTAAGGGACAAAGATGGTTCGTTGAGATTATAGTCTCTAGAGCTTGAAAAAGTCCGAGCATTTTAACTTAGTGGCGTGGAGAGCTTTGTGAGGGCCATCAAACCCTATTTATTGAAGCTAAAAAAATTATGATAAATTAAAGTTAAAAAACCGTTATATAATATAACCTCAGATCTTCCTAAAAGATAAAAAGTTAAAAATATATTAAAGTAGCCTTAGAATATTTAGAGGGAGCCAACAACCTTAAAAAAAATATTTCAAATGTAATGATGTGTAAACATCGAGATAGTCAAATGTGTTGTGTTGGCTCTAGGAGCAGAATGATGGTAGGGAGTAAGTACGACCGTAGGTTAATCATCTCGGCGGCGTGGCGCAACAGCCAGCGCAGGCCAACCCGGACCGGACCTGGTCGCCCCCACCCAACGCAACGGAACAGAACAATTAGCTCGCGAGGCGGCAGCGAGGCCGCGAGCACGCGACGCGACGCGACAGTTTCGTGAGCGAATTCCGCGGAATCCCCAATTAGACTACTCCGCCAGGAGAGGGACGACCACCGCCTCCCCCCCCTCCTCCCAATTCCCCATTCGCTCCGGCCGCCGCGCGCGCCACCCGATCCGGCCCCCGCCCCCGCCTCCGCCTCGGCGACGCGCCGCGCATCGATCGGAGGGGGAGGATGAGCTTCCAGGACCTGGAGGCGGGCCACGTCCGCGGCGCGCCGCTTGGCGGGCGGAGGAACGGCCGCGCCGCGCCCGGGGGCGCCGGCTCGTCGCAGGCCGTCGCGTCGGGCGTGTTCCAGATCAACACGGCGGTGGCCACCTTCCAGCGCCTCGTCAACACGCTCGGCACGCCCAAGGACACCCCCGACCTCCGCGACCGGATGTCAGTGTTCCGCCTCTGTCGCCCCGCCTGCCTGCTGGTTTTTGGCCGATTCGTTCGATTGGGCGGTGGATTGCGCGATCCCGGTTCGAAATTATTCTCCGATTTTGGATTGCGTGTGCTCGAGTAGGGGATAATTTTGCGCTGTGGCTGCCATCCTGATTTAGGTTATGCTGCGATCCTGATTTAGGTTATCCTTCTGTGGTGGATGCACGCGATGAACTGATTCCTGTTCCTGTGGATTGCTTAGGGCTTAATTTCCCCTATTTTTTGGAGAAAATTTCTCCTTTTTATTTCTGTAGATTGCTTGTGGGTTCTGGTACCTGACCCCTCTATGCTATCATGCATCAATTCATGTTTGGCTGACAGCATTTGTGCATATATACACATACAATTGTGGAATCAAGCCATATACGCTATCTGTAGGTTATGTGCCCACGGATTAAGTGGTTTACCATCACGCCGCCTTAAATTAATGCGAATTATTGTTATGCATAATTTGGTCGCCAACTTCTATTGAACCTAGCTTCAATCTTCATCTTTTCAGGATTGTTTTAGGTTTTTGCTTGTTGGATTTGTTTGATTGATTGATTTAACTATAGATTGCTGTTGTTGCAGACATAAGACGCGGGCACATATAACACAACTAGTGAAGGATACATCTGAGAAGCTTAAACAAGCTAGTGAGGCGGATCATCGTGTTGAAGTCAGCGTACGTGTCCCTCTGTATAGCACTTGCTTTGTTTAGTTGATACTTTCTTAAGAAAACTGGAACTGCTTCCTTTCTAGTGGAAATGGAAACCATGTACGTATGCATATAACGTAAAGTTTTCTTTCATTTCTCCTAACCTGCTTCATTCATGATTTATGAAATCAAATGTGGCATTTGAATTCCTTATAAGACAGCTGCCCTATTTAATGTTGGTTGTCCATGTCCAGTTATGTTCTATTTGGAACAATTCGCTGTAGTTTATGTGCTAGTATAAACAGAACATGTTTCCCTACAAAAAAATGAACTGACGTTGTTTGTGACCATATGTTGAACCACAGGCTAGCAAAAAGATTGCTGACGCAAAGCTTGCAAAGGATTTTCAAGCAGTGCTTAAAGAATTCCAGAAAGCTCAACGATTAGCGGTAGAGAGAGAAGCTGCATATGCACCTTTTGTTCCTCAAACGGGTCTACCACAGAGGTAATTCGCTACTCAAATGGTCTCCCTTATTTTTATATGCATTTTTTTCCTACCAGGCATTTTTGAACTATAGTTGTCAACATAGTATGTACTGTTTTGTTGATAGTGCTTTAATACTATAGAATAGCCGCTAAATTCTACTTTGTGTTGCATTTTTTTGTTGTACATGTCTTAGGTTGATAATAGGTGAATGATTTAAATAATAAAGATCTTGATCTGCCTTTTATAGGAAGATACCCATTGTCATCACTCATTATACTGTTTGGAAATTGAGTTTATCGTAGTGAGCTTGTCCTGATGCCCATGCAGGATTTTTTTACTTCGCTTCCAACCTACCATGAAATGGCATGACAGACTTCCATTCTGTAATCATTGTTCTTATCGAGTTATCATCAACCCACAGTTTCTGGGTTATATTTCTGATGCATTACTAATTGTGTTCAAGTTATTGAACAATAAAAATATATCCCACCCTACCGTGAACCTAAATTATTAAAATTTTAAATTGTGTGCTGTTTTGGTGCATGTTTACGAGATGAGCATTCATATTTGATCTCATTAGCATTTTTTCTTTTCTGTAGTATTGCTGTACCATAGCATAGAATTGGCCCGTTTTATCCTTGCATGGTAAAAGATATGGTCTAGTACAAAATTATCTTGTTTTATCATATTTTTTCCTGATTTTACTTGATATAATCAGTGTAGTGTAATATTTCTTCAGTTTTTCTTCAAGGATATAAACACTGTGTAGTGTAGTCTTTGTACAATTAGTTTTCCAAGGAAAAATAAAGTGATGTTCCGATATTGTATTTTTGACCTTTTGTACTTTCTTCCAATAGTTTTAATTGTTTCCTATCAATAGTACATTAATACTTATGTTTTGATCATTTCTGTTTTTTATAATTTACCTACATGATAATTCTCTTGTATTCACATGATAAATATAGATATGCTTGTTGATGCATGAAATGTTGTTAAAGCAGCAAGTTTTTATTAGATAGCGTTTCTGTATTCATGCATTTGTAAAGTTGTTTTTTTTATAGTACTCTGACAATGTAATCGAAGTTCTTACAGTTTATCTCCCTCACATTGCTATGCTTGGATTGATGGTTCTTTGCAGCTATAACTCAAGCGAGGTGAATGATGGTGCTGATAAGTTTGCTGAGCAACGCACACAGCTTCTAGAATCAAGAAGGTGACTTCCTGTTTGCTTTTGGAACTAATTATTTTGTTTGCAGTTGTTGGTTTTGTGTTTAAGGTGCAGAAGTGACTAGTGAGAGACATATATCTTCTTGATTCCAGCTGGTTGTGTGGAGAACATATATGCCCTGAATTTTCTTGTCAAGAATTTGAGCCTCCTTTCTTTTGATAGGTTATTCTTCTCAATATCTTGAGTAAGGCATTAACTTCCATACCTTATGTTTACTGCAGACAAGAGTTAGTCTTCTTGGATAATGAAATCGTGTTTAATGAGGCCATCATTGAGGAGAGGGACCAGGGAATACAAGAGATTCAGCACCAAATTACTGAAGTAAACGAAATATTTAAGGATCTTGCGGTGCTAGTTCATGATCAAGGAGCAATGATTGGTAGGTGGCACCTTTTGGGCCAGCAGATGAGATGATATGCATCTCGATATGTTCAAGCACAAGACTGCTTAATTTATCTAATTGTGCTTTTCATCCCACACTGCAGATGACATTGACTCCCATATTGAGAATGCAGTTGCGGCAACTGGACAAGCAAAAGGCCAGCTTTCAAAAGCTGCTAAAACTCAGAAGTCGAACTCTTCCCTGGTACGTTTTGGAATCCTTTCCTTTGAAACACACCTAGTTAATACCCTCAAATCCTCCATCTCAAACCAGGTGTTCTCTCGATTTTGTTTGTTGCAGATATGCTTGTTGCTGGTTATATTCGGTGTGGTCCTGCTCATAGTGATAATAGTTCTTGCAGCCTAGCAGTCTGGAAGACAGCCAAGGCTCCAAATATCTGGTCGAGCTTAGTGCGAAGAATTCCTTCATAATTTGATTTTGCTGTGCAGTCAGAAGTGTGTCCTGGTCTGGTTGTGATGCGGTTGGTGTATGTGGTGACAGTGTGCGTCTGGAATGCGCATATGGTTCATATAAAGTAATTAAGTATACATTACTCGCTTGGTGTTGCCCTGGTGCCTTGCCTTTCGTGCCCGCGTTGTTATATCTCTGATGATTTATCTATGTGCGAGTGCAGTATGAGCGATAGCTCGTTTCGCTATCTATGAGCGCTCTTGCCTTTTTCTTTTTCTTCTTTTCTTGCGGGCTCGTGCTATTAATGATCACTGTTATTGTTGCCTACTTTCTTTTTACTTTAAAAAATTGCGTAGCGAAGGTATCTTGTTTTGTGCTTACGCCCTTCGAATTGAAAAGATGATTGCACATTTTCTTTACGCAGCAGGATTTGTAACAGCCCAATTTTGCCCCCTTTGGAAAATTCCAATTTTAAAAATCAATCAAGAGTCAAATTGGGCGAAATTTCACAAATTTTAGAACCTGACCTCAAAATTTAAACTTCTAAATGGGCCGTAAAACCAGGACTCAGCCTATATTTGACCTTGGCCTACCAGTGGCTTATTTCCCTCAGTCTCTCCCCACCTCTTCACTGCTCTCTCCCTCCCTCCCTGCAACGCAGCTCCCTCTCTCGCCGGCGAGCGACCCGCTGCTTAAGCATACCATCTCTCGCTGGCAGCAGGTCGCAAACCACGTGGCGCCATCTCTTGCTGCCTCGTCGCCCCTGTTATAATTTCACGTATTCGAATGAGATCACCTATCATAGTATCATTCACGATGGTCGTACGAGATCACCGATCAACGAAAACACAATCACAAGATAAAAAACACAGGCGCAAAGAGAAAACTAGACATTGTAATTTTTTGTCAATTAATCCCTTCTTTACAATGGTCTTTCTTTTTTATATATTGCCTAGTTTATATTTGGTTTTGCCTACGATACCTCAAAAGAAAACTCTGGTTAGGATTGGGCCGACCGGGTCCTTTTCTAATTGGGTTACAACAATCTCTTTGGACAAAACCACGATAAACTTATGCCTCGTTAAAAACTCCATACAAAAATCCAGTGGAAAAAACATTTGAGAAAAGAGTACACTGCACACACATGCTACATTGAGATTATCTCATTAAAAAACTTATTAGAGAAATTTGAGGAAACTTATACAAGAAAAAAGAGTGCAATGTTAGATCTTTTGGACCACGATAGGCCTTTATTCAGTGACCCCTCCTTAACCTTGTAACTCACAAAATCGCCTCGTTCCTATTCCATGAACACATTTATGGCATGTCGAGTAGACAAAGGCGAATAAATTTGTCAGATTATCACATGATTTCATCTAAATTACCTCAATTTCACTACTCTTCTAGAGATCATGAGAGCAGAACAACTTTGAAGCAATATGCTTTGTGAGATTACTCTTAATATAGATCTTTTTTTTTGCATTACACAGGCAACATTATGCTCATAAATAATTGTGGGGGTATCGATGGTATCAACGTCACGTGACTTCTGGATGTGGTTTAGCATCCTCCTTACTTAAACACACTCGTGTGGCTTCATATAAAGCAATTATCTCATAGTGGTTAATGGACGTGGCTACAAATGTTTGCTTGCATGATTTCCACGAAATCACAGTATCATTGTACAAGTAAACAAACCCAGTACACAAAGACAGGGGGTTGTCCTCCAACATATACTCAGTCTTTAGGTGGTGTATGAAATGTAAGGCCACATATTTTATCTGGTCAGGAATCGTTGGTGCATCCTCTTTAGGAGGGGTAATAGTAGCATCACGAGAGCGGACGTTTAAGAGAACGGGCGTAATAATTGTGGAGTAAAAGCCAAAATGGCATGTATTCATTAAAAATATTATATAGAAGTAGTCTACACTTTTCTATGAAACTAGAAATTTCTCTCTCACTATTTGGACTTATTACGGTTGAAATGATGAAAAAAGAAAACAAATATGACTGTGTGATAAAATTCAGAAGATGACAGTGCAAATTATGAGTGAAAATAAATTCTGAAGATAATAAGATGATAGTGCAAAATTTGAGTGAAAATGACAGAAATAATTTAATAGAGAGCGCATTTGACAGCCTCGGCCGGACAACGCGGATGCATAAAGCGTTATGCCATTAAGCAAATACCTGGTGAAGATTCAGGATCCAGCGCTAGCAATGCAAGCGAATCCAAGACGAGCCTGCATGGCCAAGCAAAACCAAGGAATAACCTAGCTACCTTGAGTGTCCCTGCATCTAGTGCCTCTCCCATGCACCAGCTAGCTGCTGCTCACTAGCTAGCTATCACTGTCTAAAGGGCATTTAAATTGTGCAAGAAGCATGGAACAATCTTGCCATCCAACTCGATTCGGACACATTCTTGATTGCGAGAGACATCGATCAAGTATCGACCGACACCGGCAGCTACCAGCGTCCAGTTATTAGCAGCTAGCTTAATTAGCATTGCCTCGGCCTAATCAAAACTTGTCAGGGCTGATACATCTAATTATTTCAGCTATATATGGCAATGCATATTTCAGTTATGTCTCTTAAACCTATTATCTCCTGGCCAATGAAAACTGCTCATGTGCCTAAACCTACGATCCTAACTAGTAATGTGCAGTTTGCTTTTTTAAAAAAATTAATGTTTAGCGCAATTATATCCTAAATTTCGGTTATTCTTATTTTATATCTGTAAAACTTACGGGGTTAAATTATTATTTTTTGGCTAGGTTAAAATAATTCATTTTCTTTCATCAATCAAAATGTTTTGTTTTACATGCTAGTGTATTCTAATTAGGGATGAAAAAAAAAAAACCCTGGACTCTCGGATCTCATCTTGGACATGGGTATTTAGCTTCGGCCTAGGTTATCTAGATACTGATTTATACTAATGGGTACCCGAAAAATTAGAAAAAGAAAAACCCCACCTCATTTTTTTATGTCAAGCCAGCTCACCCCAATCAGACCCACTTGCCACCCCATTTAACCCTAATCCTTGTTGGGCTTTTGCCCCTTTCTGGGCCAGCCCACATAAGAGAATAAGAGAGGGAGAGAGAGAGGAGCAGGCAGGGGGAGGCGAGCTCGCCCTGTTCGTGCCCCAGCTCTAGGGTTGGAGCGGCGCGGGCGGCGGCGCCGCCTTCCTCGGCGTGCGGGCTTCGTGGGGCGTCGTGGTCGTTGTGGCCGGGCTTCTCGGAGGGTCGGTAAGCGGCTTTACCCCTTTTTAGAGGCCGCAGCTTCCTCTTCCTCTCGGTTCTGAGTTTTTCTCTGTTTTTCCCCATCTCTTCTCACTCCTCTCGCGACCCTGTTGTTTGGTGGTTCATCGGAGCGCCGGCCGACTTGCTGGCCGGCGCTGGTTGCTGGAGGTGAACCCATGCTGCTCTTCGTCAATCCGGTACTCGGTGGCCACGAGGTGGACGCCGTGCCCTTGCTGCTCCTTCCTCTGCTCCTCGGGTTCCTCCTATGGCCTTTGGCTGCGGTGAGGGATTTCGGCATCGTATCTCCGGATCTTTTCGCTTGTGGTGTTTAGCACGGGCGATTTGATTTCTGGGACAGTGCCTCGCACGCTTTGCCTCGGCATTGTTGGCTCGGATCCAACACACTGTAAGATTTCCTTGTCTTCCTTTGTCCAGTGGACCGATTTGGTTGTTTCTGGGAGACTAGCCTTCGAGCTAGAGGCCGTTTGACCAAATATGGATGCACTGTGTTGTGGCTCTGTTCTTTGTTCGATGATGATTGCAATGTATGAGGCATAATAATTTGTTAAATAAGAATTTGCTAGACCAGAATAGTACTGCTTTTAATCTTCCTGCTTATGTCTCTATGTGTGTTGTCTAGTGCTAAGTGCCTGGATTATTTGGTTAATCATTCTGGTACACTACATGCTGTTTACTCTGAAGAACTAGTACTGGTTGAGCCTTTCACTGGTTATTGTAGTGTCTGTAATTGCTGTTCAGATCTGTTTAGGGTCTATTTTGTTTGGCCGAACAACAACTGTGATCTTTTAATCCTTGGTACTTTCTGAGGCATCCTTGGACATACACATAGAGTACTTCCTTGCTGTTTTGATCTAGAGCAGTACTGTTTAAGGCTTGTGTTATTGTTTTCAGATTATTTAACCTGTGATTAATATGCCCAAATTTGGTTGGATGGCTAATTTATTTAGCAACCCCTGTTTGCAATCTGAAAACAACTTCATTAATAAAATCTTGAGCTTTTTGCTGGGTTTGTTACCTTGGGCAGCATTGAATCTTTTTGAGGATATCATGTATCTATATGTCTTCTTGATCATATTTGAGGAATACGTGCTATTTGATTCAATTGGCTTGCATTTAATTATAGTTGTACTCATTATGGAATATTGTATTATCTTGCTCATTATGCTAATTTTGCAACAATCCTCTCCCTCTTACTACCACTCCCCCATTTGTTACCGCTACTTGCTACCACCCCCTCGCTAGCTTGTTGGAGCCACCTCCCTGTAATGGCCCTTTTCCCACCCCACAATAGTCTCAACCTCCCTTTAGCATGGTGCTATACCCTCTAGCTAGCGCGACCTAGACCTGATCATGGGAAGCCTGGCCCGGCAATCTGGCCCAGCCCGGTCCGGCCTGACCGGCAGGCTCGGGCCTCAATCCGAAGCCCGGTCATCGGCCGGGCCGAGCCTAGGCCTGAGTTTTTTGCGATTTAAGCCGTGGTCAGGTCGTCAGGCTTCGAGCTGGGCTTTCGGGCTTTGGGCCAAGCTCAGGCCTGGTTTTCGAGTCCGATGCACCGGGCCGGACAGGGCTCGGGCCTGGTCCCGTGGGACCGGGCTTTTCCAAGCCTGGCCCGACTCGACGTTTGATTAGGTCTAGCGCGAACTAACTCCAAGCATGACACTTCGCTCCAAAACATGATCTGCCCCGATGTGGCACTCATGTCCAACATGGCCTCCCTTCCTCGGTGTCGCACTCTACATCGGTGTGGCGTTCCCCCGGTGAACCCCTGTTCATTGTGACCTATCGTTCGTGTGGTGCAGCCTCCACCGACACCCTCTGATCCCTTTCCTTATCTTTTGTGGCGAATTTAGGTTTAATGGGTACCCATTTTGATCTAGTACCGGATGAGTCCGAATTAGGATCAATTTGAGTCATGTTAGTTAAAGGTAGAGGCATCAGATCCGATGGGGAGCAAGGAAGCCAATCATTTGTTTCAAAGCTAACTTTTGCTCAGGGCGTAAATTAAAGGAGTTGATAAAGATTGGCTTGCATACACACGTTTCTTCCACAGCGAACTATACCTTGCCTCCACTCTCACCAAGACACAGTGACACACACACACCTATATAAAGATACACACCCTCATGCCCATGGCAAGACTCTTCTCGCAAACACTTGCTGCATGCATGCGACCACAGCAATGGCGTCATCGACGAACTGCACTTGCCGAGTGCTGCTACTGCTGCTCTTGCTCCTGCTTGCCAGTGCCCATGGCGGCAATGGCGCCCGCGTCTTCTCCGGCTACTCGTTCCAGAGCCAGGCGGAGTCCGACGCCTTCGAGGCGGCGCTGCTGAACCAGGCGTGCGTCAACGTCACCTCCTTCTCCTCCGGCCCCGGGCGCGAGGACTGCGTCACGCGCCTCGACACGGCGCGCGGCGGCGCCGGCAGCGGCGCCGTGCCCGTCCTCCGCGCCGCCGTCCGCGACACGCTCGGCGAGGCCGTGAGCGCCGTCGCCGCCGTCGCCCGGCTCGCCTCCCTGTCAAACGACGCCCGCGAGGAGATGGCCGTGCGCGACTGCGTCGAGCTGCTCGGCTACTCCATCGACGAGCTCGGGTGGTCGCTCGACGCCATGGCCGAGCCGGAGCCGGACAGTGCGTCCGACGGCGGCGGCGGCGGCGGCGCCGCCTCCGCCGAGGACAACCTCCACGCCTGGCTGAGCGCCGCGCGGGGCAACCAGGAGACCTGCGTGGAGGGCTTCCACGGCACCGACGGCCGCCTGCTCCGCCGCGTCGAGGCGGCGGTGGCGCAGCTGACGCAGCTGGTGAGCAACCTCCTCGCCATGCACAAGAGGCTACGCGACATCACTCCGCCGCGCAGGAACGACACGTCTGGCTGCGGCGGCGGCGGCGGCGGATCGTCAGAGCTGCCCCCGTGGGTGATGGACGTCGCCGGGGCCGGCGACGAGGAGCTCGCGCGCGGCGCCCGGCCCGGCAGGGGCAGGAAGGCGATGCGCGTGGACGTGGTGGTGGCGCAGGACGGGAGCGGGAGGTACCGGACGGTGGGCGAGGCGGTGGCGCGGGCGCCGAGCCACAGCCGGAGGAGGTACGTGATCTACGTGAAGAGAGGGGTGTACCAGGAGAACGTGGAGGTGAAGAAGAAGAAGACCAACATCGTCCTCGTCGGCGAAGGGATGGGCGAGACGGTCATCACCGGCAGCCGGAGCTTCTCCGGCGGCTGGACCACCTTCCGGAGTGCCACTTTTGGTAATTAATTAAGCCCCGATGCATCCCTAATTAATCCATTTGTCTTGATACTAGCTTTTAACTTAGTGTTTAACTTAACCCCATGCATGTCGGATCCGTATGATGTCACTGCCTGCATGGAACAGTGCACCATTCAACACATGTTACATTTTTCATTTTCTGTGGTATACTAAAAATAATAAAAACATACATATCAAATTCTATTAGAAGTTACAAAATATATCCATGTAGTTAGCCAAAAAAAACCTAAAATACTTAAAAACAAAATAAAAAACAAACCAGTCAATCAATGATTTTTCAAAAAATATTATTAGCTTATGTACCTAAATATTTTTACAATGCGAAATAACTAAATTTTCACTCTCAAACTAAGTGCATAAATAGTATAAACAAATTGGAATAAAACAATTGATTGCTCAAAATCCAAATTTCTAGCAAAATCAACAATTGACCAAGGTAATCGATAAAAACTTAAAATAATTGTTTTCAGCATATATGCATAAATATTTTTCAATATAAAATAATTGAATTTCCACTATCGAACTAAGTGAAAAATTGTCGAACTAAGTGAAAAATAGTACAAACAAATTGAAAATGCAGCTAAGTGCTCAAAAACGAAAAAGCAGTCACCTGCTATCCTAGCAAATCCGTTTGTATTCCTGCCTCTTAGACGTGCGTGATCTTGCAAGTTGTTTAATTTGTATCTTTTTTCCCCTTAAGTAACTCCATGTTTTAAGAGAGAACAAATTGTAGCCTGCTGTCAAATTTCAAGTCATGCGCAGTCAAGCTTTTGAAAAATTTTAGGTATTCACCTCTAACCTCTTCAAAATATTTAAACTGGATACATAAGAATCGCAATTATACATTCGCGTAAAAAATCTTTCCTATAATATAAAAAATTACATTCCTCTCTCTTGAAGCAATGGCATGATTACATATACCTTTCCAACTTGGGTACAGCTCTTAAAAGTAGAAGGTGGCCACAGGCCACAGAACAAAAGCCAGCGCGGTGGCAGAGTAAATAACCCAAAGTTTTTATCTGCATGAATTGCTACGGCATTCCCTTCCCAAAGGCAAGATGCACGTGTACTTTACGTGCATCCTCAGCTCAAACATGCACCTCGTTCGATCGCCTGCATGGAAGAAAAGAATCCACTTTTCAACTTTAATTTTGTCCTGAATGCTAAGGGTTGAAACATATATAGGCCTTGTTCTTGTCAGCATTACGTACCGTTGCGTATTACCTTAGTAATTTTGTTGCTTTTATATAGCCTATATATGTTGCGATAGTTTGTAACAATTTTTTGTGTCTTTTAGTTGATATGAGATAGTTCATGAATAGTCTTGATATTAGACATGTCCTACATAAGATACACTGTTATAATCAAGGTGGAGCCAAGGAATTTATAATTGCCTCGTAGTTAGCAATTGTCCTTTTTTTAGAGAGCAATCGTCTTTCTCTATCGGGCTTATCGGCTGTCCGATAAAATTACCGATTGGATAAAAATAACTAAAATTAAACAAACTATTCGAATTGAATTATTTAGATAAAACTAAAGTAACCTTGCAGGCATGCACTCCATCGCTAATTAAATTAAAGTAACTGTTCATTGTTTCACCATGCATGCCAATGCCACTCTTGAGCTGAGGTGTTAATTTAACCGTGGACGGTTTGCGTGCGTGGCAACTGGCAGCCGTGTCCGGGGCGGGGTTCATGGCGCGGGACCTGACGATCCGCAACACGGCGGGGCCGGCGGCGCGGCAGGCGGTGGCGCTGCGCGTGGACTCCGACCGCTCCGCCTTCTTCCGCGTCGCCGTCGAGGGCCACCAGGACACGCTCTACGCCCACTCCCTCCGCCACTTCTACCGCGACTGCCGCGTCGCCGGCACCGTCGACTTCGTCTTCGGCAACGCCGCCGCCGTGCTCCAGCGCACCACCCTCTCCGTCCTCCCGCCGCTCGCCGCCGGCCAGCCGGCAAGCGTCACCGCACAGGGCCGCAGGGACGCCAACCAGGACACCGGCTTCTCCCTCCACACCTGCGCCGTCGACGCCGGCGGCCACCCCACCTACCTCGGCCGCCCCTGGAAGCCCTTCTCCCGGGTCGTCGTCATGGAGTCCTTCCTCGGCGCCGGCGTGCAGCCCCGCGGCTGGCTCGAGTGGGACGGCACCGGCGGCGCCGCCGCCGCCGCCACGCTCTTCTACGGCGAGTACAGGAACTACGGGCCCGGCGCCGGCGTCGCCGGCCGGGTGCGGTGGCCGGGGTACCACGTGATGATGGACCCGGCCATGGCCGCCCACTTCACCGTCCGCCGCTTCATCGACGGCCTCGCCTGGCTGCCGTCCACCGGCGTCACCTTCACGGCGGACCTCATCAAGAAATGACGCCCCCTGCACGTACTTGGATATATATATATATGCGTTGCACGTTTTTCGAAGGTTCGTGCGTAGATAAAAGATTAGTAAATTTGGCTGGTAATTAGGATGTGTGCTGATCGATTATTTATTGTAAAAAATTGTGGGTTCTGACGTACAGTAAGATGTAGCATGTAGGTTGTCCTCTCACGCCGTCGCGCAATGTTCGTTTTAGCTGAGATATCGGCCGACATCTTTCATACAAGCCAAAATATTAAAGAGAAACGAATTTACTAACGGATTTGCAAGATCTCGATCGATTGAAATTAAGAGGGGGTTTCAGTTGATGAGATCCTTACCTGCACCCGCCGTCCTACATGTCAGCGTCCTCCTCCACTCCACCAACCTTTTCCCCTATGTCTACCACCTCCTCATCACTACAGGAAATGATTTTTGTGTCGGCGGCCGCAAAAAGCAATGTCGGCGGCCGACTCGGACGACAGTACGTGTCGGTGGCCAAAAAAACAAGTGCCGACACGACGAACCGACATCGGTCACGGTGGCGTCGGCCAAGAGAGGGCCGACGACACTGTCTACCCTGCCGAGGGCACGATATCGGATTTATGAATATTTGTTCCCGCCAAAAGGGTTTTGTCCGCGGCCGAACAAGCTATATCGTCGGCTCTAACCCAAACGACAGTATGTGGCCACCAGTGACGTCGGCCAAGCTTGGGCCGACGACACTTCTGCCTACCGAGACCACGTTTCCGGATTTTTGAATTTCAGTTCCGCCAAAAGAGTTTTGTCCGTGAGACAACCGGCGTCGGGAAGGAGGTATGTCGGCGGCGAGATGGTGGCCGACGTCACAGATGGGGGCTGTGTCGTTGGCCAAGCCGAGGCCGACGTGATGAGTTTGGTCTATGGCGTCGGCCTTGGCTTGGCCGACGACACGCCCTCCCCTTCCCGATCCACGGCCGGTCGATATGTTTACGAGCCCACGACCCTCCGCCCCAAACCTCGTAAGGTCTCTAGGGTTCTAAAGGGTGCGTAACACAACAAAGATCATACCACACTCCTCGTTCGGCGGTGATAAGTTCGAGCTAGGTGCGTGTTCAGTATCTGAACTCCGGCGTGTTTGGTAGGAGTGTGTGAATTGCAAGCGGATCGAGCGATACGCGTGCACATCTCAAAGGAACCCACGCAGATCATCGAATGATAGGTGGAGAGGGCGTGTAGTGAGATGATAGCTTTTAAAATTCAAACATGACCAAACTTTTTATTTGAAAACTTATGCGGAGGAGTAATTATCCGGCGAGAGAGCGGCGTTGGGGGAAGGAGGCGTGTCGGCGGCGATATGGTGGCCGACGTCACAGTGGGGGCGTGTCGTCCGCCAAGCCGAGGCCGACGTGGCGGAGTTTGATGCGTGACGTCGGCCTTGGCTTGGCCGACGACACGCCCTCCCCTTCCCGATCCACGGCCGGTCGATATGTTTCGAGCCCACGACCCCTCGCCCCAAACCTCGTAGGGTCTCTCTAGGGTTGTAAAGGGTGCGTACGCAACAAAGATCATACCGCGCTCCTCGCCGGGCGATAAGTCCGAGCTAGGTGCGTGTTCGTATACGGAACTCCGACGTGTTTGGTAGAAGTGTGTGAATTGCAAGCCGATCGAACGATACGACGTGCACATCTCGAAGGAACCCACGCAGATCATCGAATGACGGCGGGGAGGAGCGTGTAGTGAGATGATAGCTTTTAATAATTCGAAATATGACCATACTTTTTATTTGAAAACTTGTACAGAGGGGTAATTATCCGGCGAAAGAGAACCGGCGTTGGGGGGAAGGAGCTATGTTGGCGGCAGTATGGTGGCCGACGTCACAGGTGGGGGCTGTGTCGTCGGTCTTGCTATCGCCGACGTCACAGAGTGTGGGGGCTAGCTCGTTGTCTATGGGTGAGGCAAGCTGTGACGTCGGGGTATATGCGGCCGACGATAAAACTTGTAGCTATGACGTCGGGTTATCTTCGGCCGACGTCAAATAGTGTGGGGGAAGAGCTTGATCAATAGGCCGGGGAGAGCTTGTAGGTGACGGAAGCTGTGACGTCGGGCTTAATATGGCCGACGACAAAGCCTCGAGATATGACGTCGGGATTGCTTCGGCCGACGTCAAATGGTGTGCGGCAGAGGCATTGACCACGGCTTTTGTAGGCCGACGTCATAGCTAGAGATACGAAGAACCCCCGATAATTGCTAAGTCCCTGGAGCTCCCCTATCGCGTCCCGAGCGCTATCTGCCCCGCGCGCGCCATGCTTCTCCGCCTCGCCGCCTGCCCTACCGCCGTGCCCCTCCGCCGCGCCACCGCCCGCCGCTGCTCGCCGCCGTGCCGCCGCCCGCCGCCGCCGCCCGCGCCACCCGACCCGGCGCTCACGCCAGCGCCGTCTACCCAGGCCGTGCTTCTCTGCTGCTCGCCACCTCCGGTCCCCGCCTCCTCCCCGTCCGCGCCGCCTCCTTTCCTGCCTCCCGCCGCCCGCCGCCTCCGCCCGCCCGAGCCGCCTCCCCCTCTGCCGCCTCTCTCCCCCACCGCCTACTCCTCCCTGCGCCACCTCCGGCCGGCAGCCTCACTCCCCCGCCCCGCCACCTTGCCGCCTCCGTGCCCGTCTCTTCCCCGCCGCAGCCGCCTTCCCCCTTCACACGTCGACGTCCCCGGCCTTCGAGGTATGTCCTTGTGTATTTTTATGCATACAGCTTGAGCATTGCACATGATTTCTGCATAATCTATTGCTTAAAGGTCACATTGTTTTCGCGAAGTTATTGGCATTCAAGCCTAACCAAACTCATCTGTGAAATCCTTGTGATGGAAATGTTTCAAGTTTCCCTAACAATTTGTTTTGTCACCTTACTGTAATTTAAGGGGTATCAAATGTTGGGAAATCTTCACTACTTAATGCACTTACAAGACAGTGGGGTGTTGTGCGAACATCTGATAAGCCAGGACTTACTCAGGTATGTCGAATGAAGTTTGCGTATTTTCTTCTAATTAATTAGTGGTATGCAAATAGTGCATTTGTCTGTTTAATAACTATAACCTCTTAATAACAGACTATTAATTTCTTCCGGCTTGCATCGAAGTTATGCCTTGTTGATCTACCTGGATATGGTTTTGCTTATGCAAAGGATGAAGTTAAAGAGTCATGGCAGGAGCTTGTGAGTGACCTGAAAGCTGAATAATAAACTTGTAGTATTTCATCTGTCACCTTGCATTATGCAATTTGGATGAGTTCGGGGTTTGTCTCAGTGGCTTATGATAATCTATTGTAAAATATTTTAAAAAAAAATACCACTAGTAGTAAGCCACATGATCATTAGCATTTATACATTTCTTCTTGAGAAGTGATGAAATTTCTTTAGCCCATGACTTTACAACTCTCCTGTGGGTTACTTGACCCTTTTTATTTAATACACAATGGCCGCCAATTGAGTAAAATTTCAAAATCAAGGGCTAGCGACAATCCATATTGTGTAGCGAATAATATTTTACCTTCATATATTTAGGCCAACATTTTCCTGTTCCCTACCTTTAAGCCAAAATTCTCCTGGTCACCACCTAGGTATTCATGGTGATTTATATATGCTCACTAGATTAAAAATCTCATTTTATTTTGAACTGTTTAGAAATCAAAGCATAATCTTTTTATACGTGGCTGTTGGTTATTTTTTTTCTTAGTTCTTCGAAGGTGCTAAATTTTAGGTGAAGGAGTATGTTTCAACGAGTTGGTTTAGAAAGAGTGTGCCTTCTTGTGCGCATCAAACGTGGAATGAAACCTCTAGACTATGAGCTTGTAGATCTAATGGAAAGGTTTGTTTCTACCGAGTATTTATTCCATCCTTATAGAAGTCAAATGCAGAACTCAAATCTAGTTTCTTTTTCTTTCTAATGTTAACCTGTTAAGCACTCTTGCATTGCATGCTTTTATTTAAAGTAGAGCTGTCAACTCACCGATGTTCATTAATTGGATTATGATCTTATTTTTAAAAAACTTAAAAGCATCTGTTTAGCCTTTGGATTACCTATATCTTGATGTTACTACTAATTTTGTATTTGATATCTAAATACACCACAGTAGATCGAAGACACCGTGCAGATTGTATTGACCAAGACCGATTTGGTGTTCCTATAGACGTTGCACGCCGTGCTATGCAAATTGAAGAGGTTTCTGCATCCTTAGCCCTCTCCCTTTCTCTCATGCACCTAGCCTAACATAATTTAGTATACTCCCTCTCGCAGAGCTTGAAGAAGAAAAAATCTGTGATAAACCCGGTGGTAAGCTCTTGAATATTGAATCATTTGAAAAATCTGCATAGCATCATATCTACATCTTTGGTGAAATGCATCGTGTTATCATCGATAGAACATAATGTTTTGTAGATGATGGTGAGCTCTAAGAGCAGGAGCGGTGTAGGCAAACCGAGAGTCGTGCTTGGAAAGTTAGGTCGCTTCATCAAACCGTAGCAAGGTGATGACAACTTGGTTTGGACTCGGTTATTTAGAAGATTAAAGATGAGTGACTTGGGCTTTTAGTTTAGAATTGATACACTAGGTCAATCCTCCCACCTCGATGGTTCGCATAGTAGCTTTAGTTTTTACTCTTATATGTATCAAAACTCACTCCCATGTACTTTGCACTATTCTAGACTCTTTGAACCATATCGTCGTAATTCTACCTATTTGTGATATATTTTGGATTCTATGGACTTAATGTGATGTAATTGGATAATTTGAAGTCTTATCGGTGAATTGTTTGTTTAGAAATGGTGTGAATGTGTATGTGCTCGAAATTGTGGTGTCGGCGGTGATTATATGTGGATATTGTGAGAAAATTTGTGAATTGAAATTACATTGTGTAATATGAATTTTTGCGAGGTTGAAATTGGGTTTTCATATCAATTTTCTGCTATTTTTCTGCAGGACGAGCGATGGCGTCGGCCTTATCCATGCCGACGTCATTAGTGGTGACTAGGGGCGATGGGCGGGGGTTTTGTCGTCGGGAATACTCGCCGACGCCAAAATCGGGAGGTTTTGTCGGCGACCTCTGTGTGGCCGACGTCAAAGATGTGCTTTGGGAGCGAGGGGGCGGGAAGGGGAGGGAGCAATGACCTCGGCCTTTCATGTGGTCGCCGCCGGAGGAGGGGGCGTGTCGGCGACCCTGCGTGGCGGCGTCAAAGAGGCGGGGGCACGGGAAGGGAGGGAGGGGAGGCGGTGGCGTCGGCCATATCTCGGCGGCGTCAGCGATGGGGAGGATATCTCGGCGGTCTATTGACGGCCGGCGTCAACGAGGAGGGCTTGGGGCGGGGAGGCGGGGAGGGGGGAGAAATGACGTCGGGAATTTCTTGGCAGCGACAAAAGTGGCGATGTCGTCAGCGATGTCGGCGGATCGTGTCGTCGGCCACCACGACAAAGGCCTATGACGTCGGTTTTTGGACCAATAGCGTCGGTTACGGCGCCGACACTGAGTTTGATTCCTGTAGTGCATCTCCCGCTAATGGTGACGCCATCATTCGGGTTAGGGTTAGGGGTTGGGGTGGAGTTCTCCATGCCCCCAGACTTAGAGGAAGGCTAGGGGACGGTGTACCGACGGTGGGGTTGGGTTGGATGAGGGGGGATGGCGTGCGGGACGCCGATGGCAGTGCCGAAGCCGTAGGAGAGGCTTAAGGTGGTCAGCCAGTGTTCGGAGGGGATCGACGCTGGCGAGAGTGGTTAGGTGGCATGTGCCATTGGCCGCGGGTAGCGGCAGAGGCAACGAGGGTGATGGAGGAGGAGGAGCTTGGGTGGGGGGAAAGGGGGCGGGTAGGACTGTTTGATTCGAGGACAAAGAAAAAAAAGAAAGGGACAGATAGGCGGATCTAGGTTGTTGCATCTGAATTCAACAATTTACAAATCGACTCATCCTTAGAGCATCCCCATCACACCCCCTAAAATGGCCTCTATTTCAAAATTTTTCAAATGCATTAGGAGGGAATTTGGTCCATGTGAGTAGCAGTTTGCACTGTAGCAGTTACTATAGCGATTACTGTAGCGATGCAGGAAAATTTAAAGGCCCTGCTGGGGATGCTCTTACCCTCTAAATCAGTCGACTAATGAATAGACATGCCCATTTTCTAATTAGTTTGTATTATTTTTCTACTTAGTTTCACTTGGATAGTAGAAATTCAATTGCTTCGTATTGAGAAAAACTATAATAGAAACAGACACTATTTTTTTTAAAAAAATTCTTGATCAACTGGTTTGTTTTTTTTTTTTGCTACAAATTTGGTTTTTAAGATTTTTTTTAGGTTACCTACGTTTAAATATTTTTGTTTACTTCAAATTTTCTATGAATTTACGTGTAGAGCATAGGATAAAAGAATGGCTCCTAAACCCAAATTACACAGAAAATTCCAACACGATAAAACATCGCCTAATGTACCAACGTTATGATACGAGCACTTTTATGCTACATATTAGCAAATATATTAGTGTGATAGTATATTCAGATCCGACCGTCTATTCAGGGAGACTCCCATATAAAATATATAATAGCATTGTAGTATAAATACTACCATGGCATAGGGATAGCAATCGGGCGGGTATCTTCGGGTACACCTCTATCGTACCCGAACCCGAAACACGAACAGACCGCGCATACCCGAACCCGAAAAAAATAGCAGGTACAAATTCGCACCCATACCCGAACCCGATGGGTATCCATACCCGATTGGCCGAAGGGAAGAGAAGGGGGAGAAGAGAGAGGAGCGACGGGAGGGGAGAGAGGGGGGGTGCAGGAGCTAGGGGTTAGGGGCCAGCTCGCCAGGGGCCAGGGTGGCGGGCCCGGCGTCAGGGGGATAGGGAGGCTGCAGGGCTAGGGGTCCGCTTGGTGGAGGCCCGAGGGAGGGGGAGAATGAGGGAAGGGGACAGAGGGAGTGCGTGGTAGGGGGATGGCTTGGCGGTGGCCCGCCTAATCTGTGGTGTCATGGCCAGGCGGCAGATGCTGGCTCGGCTGGGAGAGGCGGAGAGCCGAGGGAGGGGGAGGGGGAGAGACCGAGAGAGAGAGGGGGAGGGAGTCATGCGGTCACTGGCAGCAGGCGGTGACTGGCGAGACATTGGCGGCAGCGGCCGTTGGCGTGGTGGGGGAGAGCGGGATCCGGGAGGGAAATTAGGGTTTTTGGGGAGCCTCAGCGCCTAGCCATGCATGTGGGCGTGTGGGGATTGGGGGGAGGGGGAGAAAGCCAGAAAGGGTGGTGGGTTGGCGCTGTGGTGTTGGGTCACGTGGGCCATGTGATGGTGGAGTAGAGAATTGGAGACTATACTGTGACACTGAGTAGTGGCATACACATATACATGGCCCACCAGTCAGAATTTGAGTTGCCCATGGGTACAAAATTGAATCTGTAACAGAACCCGACCCATTCGGGTACCCGAACCCAAAAAACCCATAGGTGTAGATTGTGATCCATACACATGCACATCGGGTTGCATATCCATGGGTACCTATACCCATGGGTTTTTCTGCCATCCCTACGATGGCAGCGTAAAAAAAATAAAATCAATTAAAATTATTAGATTAAAAGGGATGGACGGTCTCATATTCACTGAATAATGTTTACTTGAAAATTTCTCAATGTGTAATACTCTCTTCGTTTTAAAATGTAAGGCGTGCATGTATTTTAAAAAGTCAATGTTTAGAACATTTGACTAATAATTATGCTAGAAACATATTTGTTCAATGTTATGCATGCGATATATTTATATTTGTATTTGAAAATATTTTGATATGATGTTATTTTTATAGTTATTAATGATATAATATGAAAAATTAATGATCAAAGTTTACGTTTGTTGACTGAATAAAAAAAATCAATTTTGTTGCTTCTCTCAGACGACTGTTTTTTAAATAAGTCTCAGTCAATTTTCACATAGCTGGATTCTATCGTTAGATCTTTTATATGTCCTATGGAGACATTTGATCAGCGGTTTAGAAAACCGACTGAGAGATAAATAACTCTCAGACGCCTGATAACAAATCAGTCCTAAATAAATTATGTGTCTTACATTTTAAAACGTAGGTAGCATGTTTTTTCGACGGTCTCCTCTTCCCAGCAGGAGATCCTTTCTTTCCGTTCTTTGCGCTTCATGTTTGCTCGTGCTCCCTAATCTGATCCATGATCATCTCCACCACGAGGTGCAAGCCTAGATGGACGGCCTTGATCTCTTGCGCGCTCTCTGCGCGCGCTTGATCTCCCATGGAGGTTTTGGTGAGTGTCAGTGAGGCTATGCCGTGCAAATTGCAGTTCGGCAACTGCTCCCATGGGCTCTCCTGATCGCACCAATCAAGCTGGCTTGACTTCCACAAATCTTTGTGTGTTTGAGCCCATCCGGGGTGATCTCTGGATCAGCGCAAGCATAGTTGGCATGGGCTGCTTTTCTCCATTCCTTGCTATCATGTGTTTTTCTCTTACCATGATCTGGCCTAGAATGTTAGCAGTGTGCATTGTTTGGAAAAAAATTATATAGTTACTACAATGTATCCAAACTTATGATTATTTATTGCATCCTCTCCTTTTCTGGTTCGATCATCTTATGATAAATCACATAGATGTCCTTTTGCTCGCCTTATCTGTCGGTGCCCTGGTATTGTCGGCGTCGCTAGCATTATCACCCATTTTCTGTTTCAACAGATGGATCTTATCTATTGGAAAAGTAAGAGAGAAGATACTTTAAGTTTTGAAGCTAATTGGGGTGTAGAGCTGAGACAGTGAAGCTGGAGAGAAGGATAAATGAACTCAGTTTGTGATATTTACGAAAGTTGCCCATAATGTTTACCTAAAACTTCCTTTAATTTTACAATATTTTTTGTCAGATAAATCGCCATGAACATGAAAACACTCATCTTTTTACATGCTCCTTTTGTAAGATGGAAGGAACATGAGATTAACAGGAACGAACACTAAGGTTCTCACCTGCAAATCCCATTGCTTGCATGTGGACATGACATGCAGGTCTTGTATGATCCTACTAGATACTCAGCTCTTCTCCAAAATTCTCTTACTACTGGTTTGTCCGTTGTATAGCAGATTATATTCTAGAAAAGCCATCATCCTCTCTCATGTAAGTTTAGTCATTCTAAAAGCAATTATCAGAATCTATGAGGTCCCATCATTTTGATTTGAGGCCACAAATGGCACCTGCAATCTGAATAAAATATCGGATGTTCCTCTATTATCACTATCCTGTGCTATACAGCAATAATATCAACTCTGATTCATTTGTCACTATCGGTTTTAAGTTTTTTCCTAATAAATAAGTTAACTAATGTATCTTATAGTTTATATTATGAATAAGGCGTTTGATCGCGCGTCTAACTATAGTTTTAAAACTTGAAAAAGGTGAATTGTGTACTCTCGACATTCAGAAGATGCAATATGACCGTAACGTGATGTTTATTTCTACATCCTGATTCCTGTAGTTACTGCTGATCGATTGATCTTAAAAATGCAAACAGTATGATAAAGCTGTCATAATATTTTAACACAATTTATTAGACGAAGCAAAAGTCCAGCTTCAACCGCCACCCTATTTTTCTGTACCCTAATTCTTAACCCTGTAACTATTATAGTCTCTCGTTATTTATCGTCCTGCCCCACGACAACCCCCATCCCATTTCCTATATTCTTTATGGTATACCATGCATGTATCTCCACCATACTATTATTCACCTCCCTATAGTAAAACCAAACCCAACGGTCACCTTGTTTCACTATAGTAATTGGGTAGGGAGAATAGGCACCACTAGCCGTGTTTGATAATGTGAGGTCCATAGTATTTGGGTCGACCACATGGTGTGAGGGATGAGTAGCATCACGTGTCATGGTAGAACAAAGTAAAGCTATTGAAAGAGCTTAGACGGTACTATTGGGCCCAACCATGAAGTTGAAGGCCGAGGGAGATGCAGATGTGGAGATGGAGCCTATGGAGGCTAGTACTTGAATAGTGAGGTAGCCAGAGGATGTTACTACGATGAAGATTCATGCAAATCCGGTAGGGGTGGCCAAATCTAGATCAACAACTCTGATGAGTGCTTAAGGAAGGCCACCGATGACAACGATAATAATAACGAGAGAAGATCTAGGAAGTGGTTGTGTTGTAAAATTTTGTTACAGTAAAATTCAACTCAACTTTAATCTGCAACAAACAAGGAGCATCCGTAGTAGTGACTTCAAAATACTATACCTTTAATAAAATGTCTGATGGAGGAAAAAACTTTTATAGTGTAGTGTAAAATGGTGAAGAAAATTTAGAGGGAAGGATGGAGGGAGTAGCTAAATTCAGGGGCGGATCTATAGTGTTAGAACCGGGGTCAAGCGATCCCGGTGACTTTCAGACAAACCCTTCTTATTTATTTCTACCCTTTAGTATATATACATATAAACCTACAATTTGAATCTTAAACATAGTGATTTAGTATTAAAATGACCCCGACAACCATAATGACTTGTTTTCTTGGATCCACCCCTAGCGCTAAATTTCACTTCTTGCTACCCTCTCTTTCCTACCTTCTAAGGCCATGCGGAGGCCGCCATATATTCGTAGGCCGCTGCATGCATGCGCGGCGCAGATAGCTAGCTCCTGTGCCATCAATCATTGACGCCTCTCGTCTGATGTCTCGCGATTCTTGTGGTCAGCGGCCTCCTCCGCGCACGCGTCTAACGGTTTATAAAACCGGCGGTTAACCACGCAGCGCGGGTGGCCAATTAGCAAAACTGTAGAGGCTAACCGTTTGAAATTCATGCAAATAAAATTTGAAATGAAAACTTGTATAAAATTTGTAAAAATAATATTAATTATTCTAAGCACTTTGGCTTAAATAGGATTAAAAAATTCAAAAATTTATAATCATTTCATATGTTTTTATGTTAAAAATACAAATCTATTAAAAACCATGGCTAACCGTCTGAAACCGCGGCTAACCGTAAAAATCCGTCGGTTAACCGTCGAAAACAGCGGTTAACCGCGAACAAAACCGGCAGACGTAATTTAAATTTATGGCTAAAACCGGTTTAAAACCGAGGCTAACCACGAATCGTCTCCACGCAGCACACGGCTCGGAGCCCTGAGACGGTTCTCAGAGTGTGGACTCCACACTCCACACCGCACGCGCGCATTCGTCGCTCGCGAGAACGGCGTGCCATTCGTTCCCGTAGCCACACTTCCGCCATACTGGTTTGGAGGCTGCGAGCTCGCGACGGCGACCGCTCGACCTCCCGCTCCAGCCTCCACGACCATGCACCGATCATGTTTGGTGTGGATAACATAGACCCCGGGTATCCACACAGCGGGCCTAAAAGACCACCGGACAGGGGATGGATCAAGTCGGGTGGATAAGGACGGGTACCACTCGGACTCTAGAAGACTTGCTCGGCAAGAAAAGGCATGAAGATGGAAGCCTATCCCTAATTAATAGGGAAGATATACTTATAATCTCGGATAAGTACTAGAGGATAGAGATAGGAATCCTACCACGTAACTGACTAGGACTCTCCTTGTAACCCCACCCCCTCCACTATATAAATGGAGTAGGGGGCCATAGTTCGGGGGCGATCTTCATCTACATCTTCATCTAGGCCATCCAGATCTAGGCTATGCCACCTAGAGTATCTCTCGGGCTGATCATCATCTTGATCATCTTGTACACATATTCACCATATAATCCCAGAGCACAGGACGTAGGGTATTACCTCCGCCATGACGGCCTGAACATGTATAAATCATTGTCTTGTGTTACCATCGAGTTTGGATCTTGTGCATCACCCTATATATAATCATTGCCGGCGATGACCCCCCAGTTAGTCACCAGTCGACATTTGGTGCACCCAACCTAGCTAAGGCGGAATGCTGCACGTACGTACGTCTCCTCAGCTCTGCCCCTCTCTCTCTCTCTCTCTGTGTGTGCTGGCCTTTTGCATCCTGTAGCAAGGCAAGGTTTTTGTGTACATATCGGTCACTGGGGAAAGAGCTTGTTGGCTCTACCCCCGAGTGAGCCGTGGTGCGATCCCCCCTCCTTTCTCCGTATTGGTACCGGCAAAATTGCAAACCCTAGGGGTTAGTCCTTCATGTGTCTGCGTTGATGGCCAGATATAAGAGAGAGCGAGGGGACATCAGCAACGGGACTTGTCGGTGGCAGTGCCACGTATGATACGGAAAGAACAAACAAGTAACCGAATATTTATTTTGCTTGCTTCGACTAATCAGTAATAACTAGCTGATAGGTTTGCCTCCTAGCGAATTCATCTAGAAAATAGCAGATTAAACAAGCAAGCCTTATATATCTCCTAACAAGCCAAATCAGTATATCATCATAAAATGTACAAAGCCGAGATTAGGTCGTCCTTGCTCGCCACGTGGCTACCCTCCCCAGTGCGTTGCGCCCTCCGCGCTCCGTTACTCGCCTCTCCACGCACCGTGGCTCACCCTCTGCAGAAGTGGTCCTATAGTTCGCGTTATTTACGACGATTGCCACTCTTAGGCGTCATTCGATCCGGGTCGACCCGTCCCAGTTAGCCGCGTCACCCTTGCTCCCTACCCTGCCTTCTCCGCCTCCCGCCGACCTCTCCTTACACGCACCCAGCTCCTCCCCTAGATCCGGCCATCTGTGTTCTCCCTTCCGCTGCCGCCGGCCCGCCGCCACTCCCTCCCCTTAGCGGCGGGTCCGGCTTCTCTCCTCACACGCCCCCGTTTCCTTTGCTAGAACCGCCTACCCGTGTGCGAACTGGAGGCACCTTGCCGTCGCCGGTGGCCTCTTTCTCGCCGCCGAGTTGTGCTCGCCGGTCTCCGTCTCTTACCAGGTGTGGGCCCCTATGAGTACCCTCCACTGTCGTCGGTTTGCTCCCCGCCGTTGGAGTCGGCCGGCCCGTCACTCGGCGCGGCTCGCCTCTCCGGTAGGCAGATCTGGAGCTGGCGCCGCCGTCCTTCCCGTGTCCGTCGCCAGCGGCTATGGCGTTGTGCCGCCGATTCATCCGTCGATGGATGCGCCTGCTGCCGCCCCGGTCTTTCCAATTTCAAAGCGCCGCCGCCCGCCACCGACGAGTCTTTTCACGGCCGACGCCAGCCTCCCGCCTCCCGGCTGTACCGGTTCCCTTCCTCATGCAGCCACCGCCGTTCGATCCCCCATGCCGGTATGTCCGCTCCCAGTCGGCTGCCCCAGGTAGAAACTACTTCTTCCTCTTCCTACCATGCTCTGCTAGGTTTAGAATTGGATTCAATTCATGTCTGTTTGGATTCATTGTAGTTCGGCGTCCTAATTCTTCCGTAGTCTTCAAAATTATTAGTTGTTTGTTATAATCGTACAACATACTATTGTAATTTGCTTATGAACAGATCACCAGGGAACGAATTGTTAGAGTTGAGTTGTGGTTTAATTTGTAGGCTTTCATGTGTTATTCGTTTATTCGATCAATGCTGATATATACGGAATCTCATGCCCTGCTATTTCGTGAAATGGATGGTATAGTTCTTGCTTGATATTTCCTCATATAGAGACACTGCTATTTAGTGAAATTGATGGTATAGTTCTTGGTTGATATTTCCTCATATGAAGGCGTCACAAATAGATACAGAGCCATCGACTTTGAGCAACCATCATCATCTTTTTAGTGTTCTAGATGTTACATGCGTGTTATCTAATATTCATACAGTTGTGTTTGTTGGTCAATTAAAACTTTAACCTGGAGGTCAAGGACCACCGCCATGGGCAGGTATAAAAACTAAAACAAGAAATGGGCCACATGCTAAATTAAATTGTATTGGTATATAGGGCTGATTGAGTTAAGCAAAATTTTCTTGAAATTTCTATTCTTTCCCATTGCTATTAATAGGGATCTTTACATATTTGTCTTCAATTCACGCAACCACATGAAATTGTGCTATGCCTGATTAGTTAACATGGTCCATACACAAGTCTACATCTCAATTGGTTATTTTGCCTATTTATGAACAAAATGCCATGTATTGTGCTTCTATGCTTCTGTTGATCTACCTTCTGTTTGACAAAGTGCCGCATACTATGCTTACATGTTTCGTCCAATGTGCCCTCTGGTTGGTTCACTGCTTCAAATATTTTGTGCTGTTGCCCAGCTACTCAATGCATTTCCCAATGCAGCCAAATTTTTTTACAGTAAGTTAATTATAGATTATTTTTTTTTACATTGGGTAGTACAAAGCGTGTGTTGTCCTCATCTTTGTGCTGTTGTATAGGTACTCAAGGCATTTCCCAATGCAACCAAATTTTTGGAGAGTAAGTTAGTTAGAGACAATTTTTTTTTACATTGGGTAATACGAGTTATGTGTTGGGCTAACGTAGTACCGTTTTATTTTAGCCAATTGTAAGCTTTGGGAAGGACAATCCTACAAACAGATTCATTGTCTTCTTTTTTGTTGATTATGCCTCCCTCCATGAAAACAGACCATTGGCCAGCTTGCAATTTTTTTTGTCATAATGCTTTTTTTATGTTTGTTTCGTCCTACACCATGGTAGGGTAACAGTTGCTTTGTGAGAGTGATTATGATCATTGAATAAAGAGAAGGTTTCACATAGGCTGACGAACTGAAACAAGGGTTTGGCTACGTGAAGTGTCGGTGTCTTTATTTTCTTATCTGATGGGTACTCTACATAAACAAACCTGTCTTTTCTATTGTTTAGTTTCAGCCCATTTTGGATTCACATAAATGGCATTGCTAGGTGTACAAGCTTCCGCAGATCTTCGATATTTTTGCTATATCTTCAATGGGTCGAGGGATTTTTTTATTTTACCTATATTAGGTGTGAGGAATTAGTAGTATCATGTGGCAAGTGCTATTGCTTCGGAATTATTCTGTTTAATATGTTATTTCTAATACAGCATGTTGTACAAATTATTTTACTCCATCCTTGCATTTTTTTCTTAGCAACAAGTTTGCGCAACTTAACCAATACCTTCATGTCTTGGGTCGGCGCTCATTTTAACTCCCAACTAAAAAATTAGGTTTCCCAGTCGTCAGGTTAAAGGTGGATTCGTTAGGGATACAAGTCTTTCTTACTAATTGGTCGTTTATGATGCACAGACCATAGCAAAAGTATGCTCTCATTCTTCTATTATTGGAATCCCTGTTGCACTGTACGCTAATATAAGTATATAGATTCGCATTGGTTTCAGTGCTACTGGGAAAAATACTTCGCTCATATGGGTAAATACTTTGCTCGGTGTATCTTTCTATATAGTATTTTTATAATATTTTTTACGACGTTATGGTCCCTGTCTTTGTTGTTTTGAAACAAGCTTGCTGATTGACTCTTTATTTTGATCGGTTGATTTTGTTTTATTGATTCACCTCTCCTCGAAGGATCATCGAGCAGTTGTCTACAAGTTATCTACAATGTCAACCATCTGATAAGTAAGTAACTGGAAAATACTTTTCTTGAAGGCCCTGTGCATAGCTATCCTTTTCTCTTCTATGAAAGATGTGTGTGGCTTTCAGAAGCCCAAGCCTGAATGAATAGTTCCTGTATTATAAAAAAGCATATTCCTGAAGTCGCAATGTTTGTATTTACATTCCCAATAGTTGTTTCATGACTGTTGATACATGTAACCTATCGCTTATCCTTCCCCTACAATGCAGGTTCAACCATGCATTGGCCTATATAGTGATAAGTGCACTTCAAAATGAGGAATACGAAGGTCATCTATTCTGAAGGTTTAGAATGCGTACGTTTAGCTTCCCTGTTGTTTGGTTTTGCAGGTCAGATATATCCTTTCTTCTTGCCTGTTCAATTCCCTCTTTAAAAATCAAGTTCGATTACATCCAAGGGCTATGTGCGCATGAGGTTAGAAATACAATCACCTATACCAGCCTTTTGCGCCAAGACCTTTTCGCTGTTTACTGCCTCTAAGATAGATCGCACAAGCTACCTCAAATAGAACAAGGTGAAGGTAACATGAGATGAGTTGGTTGTGATGTGGTACTGTTAACCAAATGATTTGACAAATTTAATCTATTTTGTGGAAGATGGTTTACGTCCTTGCTCTGTTTAGCAAATGATTTTTTGCTAGAGAGCCAGTTTTAGCCTCCATCTACTTTATGGACAGTTAGAGCTTGGTTTATTATGTGATGATTTATATACCATACTCTTTATGTGAGCAACAATATAAGTCATTTTTCAGCTAGATTATGCCATCATTTATGCATCTTGTAGCTGCACATTTTATCACACAAATATGGCTTCCTGTTAGGTATTGCCATCAAGGGTAACCATTCATGTCTGCTGAAATGGTATCTTCTCAGCGGTATATAAGCATAGTTTCCTGCCCGTGTGATGTTTGATTTCCTAGCATGCTTAGGCATGGGCAAGTGGGCAACCTACTATGCCCTTTTGCCTTTTCCATGTTTTTTTAGAACTAAAACATTAAAACGTTCGATAGTCATTTCTTAGTCGCTACAAGATTTTATTTGCTTATTACTCACGTAATAAAAGTGAAATGGCTAAACAAAATAAGTTCATCTTCTATATTAGATGTGAGCGGTGGCTTCTTTATTTCTGGAAGTCCAAGTGATGAGGAGGCAGATGATGAGTGGACCGACAAAAGTGTAAAGTATGATCCATGGCTTTTACTCACTGTATTTGGTTTTATTTTGTTTCCGATGTATCACATGATATGTTATAAGATTATAATGCTATGCTTTATTTACATAGAGCCATACACGATGGACAATAGGCATGCACACCCCTGGAAGGCATACGGTCACCGCCGCAAAGCAAGAGAATAGTTAAGTTACAGAATATGGCTTTTGTGCCAGCTTCAATGGTCAACCTGCCTACCTCGACTGAGCCCGTAGGGTAAGGTATGTTTGTTTGTACATAGGCTAGGTTGAGATACCATATTAGAGTAAAGAAGGACAAAACTCAAGGCTTTGCTTAGAAAAGAATTATGTTTTGAATGGAGTTAAGCTCTCACTCTTTTTAAAAAATCCTATATATATTATCCTAACGGCAAAGTTAGTGAACATGTCCTCGTTTGATGTTCCAAAGATAAAGAAAAAAAAATTGTAGAGCATATACAATAGTATCAGTCTGGTCACCTATTTATAAGCATTGTCATCTAAAATACAGGATAATGTAAAGTACGGAGCGAATTGAGCTCTCTTAATTTATAGTCCACTAGTATAACATAGGAAACGTGAAAAGCATAGCAAACTTGTTGTATGGATCACCTTAGTTTAATAGTATTTATAAGATACAGAGCTTGATATAACTAACGATTCTCAAAACCACTGTACAAAGCTCACACCCTATCTCGGATTCTCGATAGGACAACGGCTCACATCCCATCACGGACAATTAATGAAATACTTTCATGAATTAGCTAGTCCTCGTACGTACTACTCCCAACCATACCATGCACTGTTCAATTTGTGGACGAAAACGCCGAACTGTTCTTTACGATGGCCTCTGGATGATGCGAATTAATCAAGGGATAAAATATTCCATCATCATACGAATATACCATCCATATATATTCCCCTTGCACTGGCTTAACGGCTTATATTAATTCCGAACTTTTAATGTACCTGGTAATTTTTACGCTTCAAGGTTTAATTTGAGAATGCCCTCCAAACAAAATGGATATATTTAAATTATTAAACATGCTACTATAAAGAGTTAAATAAGCAAATTAAGGAGGTTTATTACCGGCCCTCCAAAGATAAAGGCCTTGTTTGTTTTAGATTAATATAGAGTTGCGTTTTTGTCGGGAATAAAATTACGGCCCATTGCCATGGCCCACTCCCTAACGGCCCAGTCGAACAGCCTACCAGGGCCCAGCTCCCTGAAAGGTTCTATCTAGCCCATATGTATCTTGCCGAACAACTTTCCGTTGGCGTGATGCGTAACGGCCAAGAAATCGTGTTTGAGTCCGTCTCGAACAGGAGTCCTGCACGGCTACGTGAAGACCCGGACGATGGTTTCCCGGATTGGATTAGGAGTCGTGATCCCCAAGACTAGAAGTATGCCTTATCTGCCTCGGGATATATTTGGCACGTTGAGTTCGTTACGTTCTCGTAGTTAGCCCGGCCCGATATTCTCTCGGTAGGTCGGTTTGCTCTGCACTATATAAGCCATGCCTCTACGGCGTTTAGGGGGCATCTGAAGACGAGTTTTACGACTTGATCTAGTTTTTAGCACCTGATATACACCATAATCTCGCCGAGACTTGTTCGTCTCGTCGAGCCATCTCTTGTAATCTCTCCTGATATATAAGAAAGGCTGGACGTAGGGCTATTATCTCTCCTGAGAGGCCTGAACCAGGATAAAAACTCTTGTCTTCCTGTTCGTCGTTGATTGCTGTCCGTGTTGTTCGGCGTGTCTCCTATCTCCCCTTCTCAAGAACCTTTAAGCGACTTGAGATCGTTATCTCAACCGTCGACAGTTGGCGCCGTCCGTGGGGATCTCGCAGATCGAACATGTCGAACTCTATCAGCGACCAGGAGATTCTCTCTAAGGACTACGACTCAGAAGGGCAGGATGTCTCTTCCCCTGCCAGATCGGATCGATCCTTTCGATCTTGATCGCCTTCGAGATCTGGTTCGGCTCCGTGCTCGGGATGGATCAACTTCGCCGGGCAGCTCTTCGCCGGGCCTTTCGTCCTCGCGACGAGCTCGCGCTTGGGGATCGGATCTCTCGCGCCGGCAGCTCTTCGCCGGGCGACGTCCGATCCCGCGACGAGCTCGCGCTCGGGGACTGGATCTCCTCACGCCGGGCAGCTCTTCGCCCGGGGCACGTGTCTGGTCCCCACGACGAGCTCCGTGCTCGGGGGCTAGATCTCTTCGCGCCGGGCAGCTCTTCGCCCGGGCGCACGTCCGGTCCCCACGACGAGCTCCGTGCTCGGGGGCTCGGATCGATTCTTTCGATCTTGATCGCCTTCCAGATCTGGTTCCCAGCTCCGTGCTCGGGGACTGGATCAACTTCGCGCCGGACAGCTCTTCGTCCGGAGCGCGCGTCGGGTCCCCGCGACGAGCTCTGGTCCCCGCGACGAGATCCGTGCTCGGGGACTAGATCACTCAGCGAGGCGACTTTTCGCCGGGCGACGTCCGTCCCGCGACAAGCTCCGTGCTTGAAATTTGGATCTCTTCGCGGCGGCGACTTTTCGCCGGGCGCGTCTGATCCCGCGACGAGCTCCGTGCTCGGGCTCGATCAACTTCGCGCCGGGCAGCTCTTCGCCGGCGCGCGTCTGATCTCGCGACGAGCTCCGTGCTCGGGGCTCGATCAACTTCGCGGGTAGCTCTTCGCCGGCACGGTTCGTCCTCGCGACGAGCTCCGTGCTTTCGGGCGCGCGTCCGATCCCGCGACGAGCTCCGTGCTCGAAATTTGGATCATTTCGCCGGCAGCTCTTCGCCGGCGCGCTCGTCTGATCCCGCGACGAGCTCCGTGCTCGGGTGGATCTCTTCGTGCGAGCGGCTCTTCGCCGGGCGCACGTCCGTCCCCACGACGAGCTCCGTGCTCGGGCTGGATCACCAGCGCGGGCGCTCTTCGCCGGGAAGCGTCGTCCCCGCGACGAGCTCCGTGCTCGGGGCGGATCAAAACTCCTTCCGGATCGTGGCTGTTCGCTGGCGATGGATGACGGAGAGAGTGACCAAGACTTGGAACATCGACCAGCTTCGTAAGTCCCTCGTGTAGGTCTTTCGTTTCCTAGCTTCGCGCTTTTTCTTAAATTTCGCGCCTTAGTTCGTCCAAGTCTCTCGGGCTGCAATGTAAAGTTCAACCCATTGAACGGTGAATGTTCGCGGCCCCCTGCGGCCCTTCTCACCACTCGTCTTCTCAGACTACCTTACTCTCTGGTAACACTTGATGGTCGTCGGTCTTGCGAACTCTTGGCTCCAATCTTAAGGTTTTCCCCGCCGTATCTAGCTTCAACAAGTTTCTAAACTCAGAGTTGCGTAACACGGCATCCAGCCTTGCGGTTAAGCCTGCTCTCGTAAGCCCTCCGCGGCAGAGGCACTTACCGCTTACGGCACAACCACTTGGCAAAGCTCGCTCTCGTAAGCCCTCCGGCGAGGCACTTTCCTTGTTCGGTTACCTTCGGAATCGCCTAACTTACGTTAACGAGCAGTTCCTAGAACGAGTCGATCAGGATACGGGTGTCGCTCTATCTCTCTACGCATGTGCTTGAAGTCGCAAGTTCAGGTCTTCATGCATCGTCCGTACCGGTGGCTAGGGCGTCGCTCTTTCTCTTGTGCACCTGTTCGAGTTCGCAAACTCAGATCCTCGAGCAGTTGCACAACGGGGGCTGGGAGTTAGGCTAAGCGTTCTATCGGTTTTCTTAAAACTTTCTAGCGCTGTTCGTCTTGCTCTTGGTTTCCTGTTCGTCCTTGTCTTTTACTGCTCTTTTTGCGAGGAAAAATTGCTCGATCGAACTCTCGCTCGATTCAAACGCTGCTTTCGGCGGTCTTGAGTGCTTCTCGCCCGCTCCTCGAGGTCTGCCTCTCCTCGGTCATTTGGGACTTGAGCTGAATTTCGCAACCCGATGCGTTTTCAGTTTTCCAGTTCCTTTCCTTAGCATTGGTTTTCCAAAACCTCGTTGGTCTTTCGCTCCCGTAGCGCTCCCCGCGTACGACATGTCTTTTTATCTGGCGACGACTTGTACGGCTCCGATTAACCGAAGCGGTGCACCACCGATGGAGTCCTGCCCACCGTAAGCCGATTCTCATCGCAACGGGCACTCCTGGCGTTGGTTCCGCACCCGCCGAGGCGACACCAACACTGCACGGGTCCATGCCCGGATAAGATTTCGCCTCGCACGTTTTGCCTGCGGCTAAGGTCCGATCGCCTTCCCTGGTTAGCGGTCTTAGCCACAGCGGGGCTATACTTGCCCACACACGTCTTCTTTATCCATGCTACGTCCTTCCTGATACGGTAATCCGGAGCAATGCACCACCAACGGAGTCTTGCCCACCGTAAGCCGATTCTCATCGCAACGGGCACTCCTGGCGTCGGTTCCGCATTCGCCGAGGTGACACTAACGCTATCGGGGGACGTACCCGGAAAAAAATTATGTCTTGTGCGGGTAGGTCGTCTCTTGCGTATTTTCCAAAACTCGCTTTGCTCTTCTTAGAGGCTGTTCTTGCTCTCTTTTTCCCCTTGCTGGCTCGTTTCTTGTTTGTCTTCTGCAGAAATGCGAAGCGGAAACGTCGAACTCGTGATGGTCGCGGCGAGGTTCCAGGCTTCCCCACCAAAACCGATGTCTGCATCCCTCTCTTCCCGGGTTTGCTCCGCGCATGCCCAGGGACTGATTCACTTCACCCGCGTATGATTTCTTGCCCTTGCCCGGCACTTAACTTCACAGTTCGGCTAAGTCAAGGTAGTGCGCCACCAACGGAGTCCTGCTCACCGTAAGCCGATTCTCATCGCAACGGGCAAGCCCACCGTAAGCCGATTCTCATCGCAACGGGCACTCCAAGCGTCGGTTCTGCACTTGCCAAGACAACGCTAACACTGTCGCAAGAAATACGTCATGGGTAAAGCATTGATTTCACATATTCTCTTGCGGCTCTGACTGCAACGGGTTGTGATTCACCTCGCACTGGGCAGCTCTTCTCCTGGAGCGCGCGTCTGGTCCTCGCGACGAGCTCCGTGCTCGGGGACTGGATCGTCTTCGATCGGGTACGTCTTCACCTGGTCACGCTTTCTGGTCCTTTCGACGAGCTCCGTGCTCGGGGACTAGATCTCCTTACTTGGTTCCTTTGGCGAGCTCTATACTCGGGGACTGGGTCACCTTCCCCCTCGTATGCATTGTGCATACGGCACACGATCTCGTGCGGGACACATCACCTTCGCTCCTGAGCGCGACATTCGCTCGAGAGCGCAATCTCTATTTTCTCGGGCAAGCTCTAACCCGAGAGGTGGTTTCCCTATCTTTTCCTAGACATCTGAATGCCTGGATGCAGCAGCACGAGTCCATCTCGCGACTTGCTATGTTTATTCTCCCGGAAGATCTGATCTTACCGGATGCGGTGGTACGCTCTTCACTACCAAGAATCCAATCCTTCCTTGATGACGTTCAGCCTCAAGGAGATGATTCATCTCACTTTTTCCGATTTCTGCATCGAAGGCTGAGTGCTCTGCTCGGACGGATGTGGCTTCTGTTCGCCTTAGCGGAGTTGCTCAGCCTTGTCGAGTTTGTCGGTCCCGAATAAGTCCTGTTCGGTTGAACCATAACCTGTTCAGTCTTCTGTTGCACGTCTTTGTAGCAGCAAAATTACCCTCTTCGTGACTTGGAGTCTCAAGAGGAAGACCCCACTCTAGTGTGTCCTTCCACTTGAGTCTCGGGGGCTAGCTGTCGGGGATAAAATTACGGCCCATTGCCATGGCCCACTCCCTAACGGCCCGATCAGCGACCTACCAGGCCCGGTTCACGAAAGGTTCTATCCGCCCATATGCATCTTGCCGAACAGCTTCCTGGTGGCGTGATGCGTAACGCCAAGAATCGTGTTTGAGTCCGTCTCGAGCAGAGTCCTACACGGCTACGTGAAGACCCGGACGATGGTTTCCCGGATTGGATTAGGAGTCGTGATCCCCAAGACTAGGAGTATGCCTTATCTGCCTCGGGATATATTTGGCACGTTGAGTTCCTTACGATCTCGTAGTTAGCCCGGCCCGATATTCCCTCGGTAGGTCGGTTTGCTCTGCACTATATATGCCATGCCCCTACGACGTTTAGGGGGCATCTGAAGACGAGTTTTACGACTTGATCTAGTTTTTAGCACCTGATATACACCATAATCTCGCCGAGACTTGTTCGTCTCGTCGAGCCATCTCTTGTAATCCTCCCGATATATAAGAAAAATTTGGACGTGAGGGCTATTATCTCTCCGAGAAGCCCGAACAGGATAAAAACCCTTGTCTTCCTATTAAATGCGTTGATTCTTTGTTCGTGTTGTTCGGCGTGTCTCCTATCTCCCCTTCTCAAGAACCTTTAAGCGACTTGAGATCGCTATCTCAACCGTCGACAGTTTTACTGTAGCAAATTTTTGACCCACTCAAAATACGTTTTAACGAGTTCAAAAATTTATGAAAAAAATATTTTACAAACTTTAAAAAGTACTATTTAAAACCCCATAAGAATGACTGAAAAATATTACATCATTTGGCTTATACAAAAATAACAAATTTTTATTTAATTTAATTTAATTTAATCTAAAACAAACAAGGCCAAAGATATACTAAGCAATCAAAGCCGCTCTGCCTCCTTAATCACAGTTCCGCAACGGATCAGCCGTCGCTGTCGCCCGTACGTGTCTCGGCGTCTGGCGTCCTTCCACCAGAAGCGTCCCTCTCCGTCCGTCGTCGTCTCCGATCGACATCGATTCATCCCAAGGTTGAACAGTCGCAGGATGCGGTGACCCTGACCAGTGACCTTGCATCATGCATGCATGGCCGGGGAGGCTAGGATGAACACGACGTCGCCTTCGGCGATCGGTCCACGCCCGTCGCCTTCGCCCGTTATTAAATATATATATGGGGAAGTTTGTTGTGTTCCCACGTATATCATGGACACACCACAGAAAAAACATAGACATCAGAAAGATCGTCAAGTGAACTAACGTACTTTCGACGTTAAATGGTCGAGAAGCCTTTGCACCCCGTTGACCGCACCTCTCTATGCTCGCGCATTCTTATCGGTTTTATGTAAAACCATAAAGACCTTTTTTTCTAAAAAGAAAAACAAGCAGTGGGGGTGGGGCGGGGCGGGGGCGTAGACTCGACCCCACAACCTCGCGAGTAAGTACCCGCCGCGCTCCGCTGTGCATTTGCATTTAGTCAACATATAAGGGCAATTAATAAACCTTATTATTTGTCGGGACAACTGGGCAATAATAAACCCTATTATTTGTCGGGGCAACTATTAATAGGGCTCTCTCGATGGTTGCAACATAAGCTGTAGAGATAAGCCTAGTATGCATCAGCGCCCTAGAACCCTTCTCTTATCTCTCTCGACCGTTCGTGTATAGGCCGTTGAGAGTAGGTTATTTCAGAATAATTTTGAATTTAGGAAATTGTGTTCGATTATGTTGCTAATACATGTTATTTTAAATTTTTTTTGAAATATTCTATAATTATTTTGTGTACCTAATAATTTGTTTGGAAAATGTTTTTTGATATTTATTATGTTAGAATAATTATGGGGTTGGCCCATTTAATTATTTTAATAGAAATTCCAAGAGGCCCATTTAATACTAAACCGTTCGGAAAATTGGGAGGAGATTATCTCAACTTAAATAGTTGGATTGTGGTTCTCCCGATTAAGAAAAAGAGAAAAAAGAAAGGCGTGGGCGTGGCGTGGCGTGTCGAGCAGGCGAGCTCTCCGAGCGGGCGACCTCTCCTCGGCACGCAGGCGAGCTCTCCCCGAGCCAGGCGACCTCTCCTCGAGCACGGGTGACCTCACCTCGAGCACGGCAACCTCTCCCGAATCGAGCGACTTAATGGTGGTGTAATGGCGTCCGATTCGAACCGAGCGACTTAATGGCCAGATGTAATGACGTCCGTTACTAGTGCTTGATGGCGTCCAGGTTCGACGAACCTTCACTTCCTGGCGCCTATAAAAGCATGAGCTCCTCGCCTTGTGAAACTCTCCCTTGCTCTCAAGAGCTCTCTCTCCCGCACATTCCATTCTTCCATCTGTAGCGCTGCCGTTTTGCGTTCCCGCCTCTATTTCCTTGCGCGCACAAGGAGCGGAGGGAGCAGGCCTCCGGAACCTCGTCCTTCTCGAGATCCTGCTCGGGATAGAAGGCCGATAAGGTTTTTGGGAAGCGACCACGCGACTGCTCGAGTTCTTCATCCCTGGATCGTTGCGCGAGGCACTGTACATCTACACTACACCGACGTTATTGCGCATCGATCTCTACTGCGCATCAACACTTCACTGCAACAACTTGTGATCGTCTACACCGACCGTCATGGCGAACAACAATGAACAAGTCATTGTTCCGCCTGCGCCTGTGCTAGTGGTGGCACCGGCTCAAGGGTATATTTGTTTATACCGTGCCTTTGTCTTTTTGTTTTCCTGTTCATTAACCCTTGCGTATGAGATAGATATTTTTATATCTAGTACCTTTGGTCTTGAACTGGAAACTGGCAATTGTTTAATTATGATTTACATAATTTTGTGGATTAAAATATTGAGGAAATTCCTAATATTTCCAACAATCCAAAAACCTTATCTTAGGAATTTCACAACTCATGGTTTATTTGCCGACTTAAGCCAACCGTATTTGTGATTGCAAATTACAAGCGTTAGCGCGCCAAGATGATTTTATGGTTGACTGCCATGAACGTGTATCACGTTGCGCAAGGCAAGCCATAGCCGGAAAGAGGGCTCTCTCCTAAGCAGGAGAGTGTCTTCGCGGCTGCAGATAACTTGTTTAGAGGCACCGTGATTAGCGTTTTGGGAGAAAATCTTGTTGATGTGTATATGATTTTGCCTAGTGGTAAAGAAATGTGGGATGCACTAGAGGCAAAATTTGGAGTTTCTGACGCGGGCAGCGAGCTCTATGTCATGGAGCAGTTTCATGACTACAAGATGGTCGATGACCATTCTGTAGTAGAACAAGCTCATGAGGTGCAAGCTCTCGCAAAAGAACTTGAGAATTTTAAATGTGCATTGCCCGACAAGTTTGTGGCGGGATGCATTATTGCAAAGCTGCCACCGTCTTGGAGGGATTTTGCCACTACTCTAAAACACAAGAGACAAGAGTTCAGCGTTGCTGGCCTCATTGGGTCTCTAGATGTTGAGGAGAAGACGAGGGCAAAAGATACACGTGGGAAAGGAAGTTCTAGTGCCAATGTGGTACAAAAGAAAACCTTTCAATTCAACAAGAATAAAAATAAGTTTGAAAAGCCTGACAACAAGAACAAAGCCAATCAAACTACTAGCTTCAAGAAGAAGAAGAATAAAGGGAAGGAAAGCGCTTTATTCAGTAATGGTGCGATCTTCGGGCTAAGGATTGCCCCGATCGTAAAGACAAGCGAGAAAAAGTCCGTAACGTTGTTATTGGCAATACTAAGGCAGAACATCGGGTATGTAACGGTACCTCTTCGTTCTTTCAAGATGTCGTTCATTGATTGGTGGATTGACACAGGGCCAATATACATGTTTGTGCCGATAGATCCTATTTTCTTCTTACCGGTCGCAGGGCTGCCTCCGTGTTGATGGGGAATGGGTCGCAGGCGGTTATGCGTGGAGTCGGCACTTTGTTGACTTGAAGTTTACTTGAGCAAGGTCGTCTGTCGAGGAACGTACAACATGTGCCCGCGATAAATAAGAACCTTGTCGTGGATCTCTATTATGTAGAGATGGTTTTAAGCTAGTTTTTGAATCCAATAAATGTGTTATTTCCAAGTTTAGAAATTTTATTGGAAAAGGCTATGAGAGCGGAGGCTTGTTCCGCTTATCTTTGATGGACATGAATAATGAGATTAATCATGTTTGTGATCATGAGACTAATATTTGGCATTCACGACTTTGTCATGTTAATCTTGGTTGTATGATGCGGATGGTCGGTATGGATTTAATCCCAAAATTTACCCAAGTCAAAGGTTCTAAGTGTCAAGTGTGTGTGCAATCTAAGCAACCTCGCAAGCCTCACAAGGCAGCAGAGGCGAGAAACTTGTCACCATTATAACTAGTTCATACCGATTTGTGCGAGATGAACGGAGAGTTGACGAAGGGTGGTAAGAGGTATTTCATGACTCTGATTGATGATTCTACTAGATTTTGCTACGTGTATTTATTAAAGTCTAAAGATGAGGCTTTTCACTATTTTAAGATCTATAAAGCTGAAGCTGAGAACCAACTTGATAGGAAAATCAAACGGGTTAGGTCAGATCGTAGTGGAGAATATTTTTCTAGTGATTTTAATAAATTCTGCGAGGAACTTGAAATAATCCATGAGAGGATGCCTCCCTATTCTCCTCAGTCAAACGGGGTTGCCGAAAGAAAGAACCGTACTCTAACTGATATGGTTAACGCCATGTTAGAAACATCGGGACTTTCCAAGGAATGGTGGGGTGAGGCTATATTGACTGCTTGTCATGTCCTAAATAGGGTTCCTACAAAGAATAAAGAAATCACACCATTCGAGAAATGGGAGAGAAAAAGATTAAATCTCACTTATTTACGTACTTGGGGCTGTTTGGCTAAGGCTAATGTGCCTGTCCCAAAGAAGCGTAAACTTGGACCAAAAACCGTTGATTGTGTCTTCATTGGTTATGCTTTTCACAGTGTTGGATATAGGTTCTTAATAGTGAAATCTGGAGTACCTGATATGTATGAAGGTACAATCTTAGAGTCCAATGATGCCACATTCTTTGAGGACATATTCCCTATGAAAGAGACACTTAGCTCATCTGGCCAAGAATCTATCTTCTCTCATAAACCTTCCACTCCTATACAAATTGAACCCACTTTTGAGAAAAATCCAATAGATGAAGACAATGAAGTAACTCGAAAGAGTAAGAGACAAAAGAACGCAAAGTCTTTTGGTGATGACTTCATTGTATATCTAGTGGATGATACTCCAAGAACCATTGAGAAGGCTTATTCATCTCAGGACGCTGACTATTGGAAGGAAGCGGTCCAAAGTGAGATGGATTCCATCCTGAGCAATGGAACTTGGGAAGTTATTGATCGTCCATATGGGTGTAAACACAGAGGATGTAAGTGGGTGTTCAAGAAGAAGTCGAGGCACGATGGTACAATTGAAAAGTACAAGGCAAGGCTTGTGGCCAAGGGTTATACCCAGAAAGAAGGCGAGGACTTCTTTGATACTTACTCACCTGTTGCCAGATTGATCACTATTAGAGTACTACTATCCATGGCTGCCTCCTACGGTCTGATCGTTCATCAGATGGACGTAAAGACGGCTTTCCTTAATGGAGAGTTGGAAGAAGAAATCTATATGGATCAGTCAGATGGATTTGTAGTAAAGGGTCATGAAGGAAAAGTGTGTAGGTTGTTGAAGTCTTTGTATGGCCTTAAGCAAGCACCTTAGCAGTGGCACGAGAAGTTCGACAGAACTTTAACATCCGCCGCTTTGTTATGAATGAATGGTCGACAAATGTGTGTATTACCGTTATGGTGGGGGTGAAGGAGTGATTACGTGTCGGATGTTGATGACATATCGATCTTCGGACGAACCTTAATGTGATTAAGGAAGTCAAGGACTTCTCGTCATGAATTTTGAAATGAAAGATTTAGGAGTAGCGGATGTCATCTTAAACATTAAGTTGTTAAGGGAAGATGATGGTCGAATAACTCTTGAGCAGTCCCATTATGTGGAAAAGGTGTTGAGTCGCTTTGGCTTTAGCGATTGTAAACCTGCTCCAACGCCATATGATCCAAGTGTGCTATTACGAAAGAACCAACGTATAACAAAGGATCAATTGAGATATTCCCAAATCATTGGTTCATTGATGTATTTAGCTAGTGCAACAAGACCTGATATCTCGTTTGCTGTGAGCAAGCTTAGCCGGTTTGTTTCAAATCCAGGAGATGATCATTGGCATGCTCTTGAGAGAGTGATGCGCTATCTAAAGGGGACATCAAATTATGGTATTCACTACACCGGGTACCCAAGGGTATTAGAGGGTTATAGTGATTCAAACTGGATATCCGATGCTGATGAGATAAAAGCCACAAGTGGATTTGTATTCACATTGGGTGGTGGAGCTGTTTCCTGAAAGTCTTGCAAGCAGACCATCTTAACGAGGTTTACAATGGAAGCAGAACTCACAGCATTAGACACTGCCACTATGGAAGCCGATTGGCTGCGTGAGCTTGTGATGGACTTACCGGTGGTTGAAAAACCGGTGCCTACTATCCTTTTGAACTGTGACAATCAGACGGTGATTGTCAAGGTGAACAGTTCAAAGGATAACATGAAGTCATCAAGGCACGTTAAGAGGCGGTTGAAGTCTGTCAGGAAGATAAGAAACTCCGGAGTTATAGCATTGGACTATGTCCAGACGGCTAAAAACCTGGCAGATCCCTTTACAAAGGGACTATCACGAAATGTGATAGATGAAGCATCAAGGGAGATGGGCTTGAGACCCACATGAAAGTCATGTCTTAGTGGTAACTCATCCTATTTGATCGGAGATCCCGTGAATTAGGATGTTGAGACAAGCTAGTGATTGGTGAGAGGAGAGTACTTTTGTACTTAACCCACTCCGCTTGAGATGCACTACTCTCCTATTCTCGTATGGCGTGTTGGTTATACCTTAATGTGTTCCGAGTGGCTTTTAATAAAGCGTAGGTGTTGTCCTACGTAACATCTTACGAGGAATACACCTATATGAGCTCGATCGCTAGTCACAGTCTATGAGATTGGGTGATCTCTAGAGGCTCATGAAAGGCAAAGGAGTATGACTTATACGCCCAAACCGAGGGATGCATTTAGCGACCTACTATCGATAAAGGACTTTGGTGAAACTCGTTCGCACAAAACTGTCAATTCAAGGCTTAGTCCATTGTTCAGTTGTGGATGAGTGTAACCTTTGTTCTAGGTGGAAGTTCAACTTAACAGTCTCCATCGAAACGCTAGTATATCAAACTACAGTGGAACTGAGAGTATTTCAAATGTGCCTATGAAATTTGGTGGGGATTGTTAGAATAATTATGGGGTTGGCCCATTTAATTATTTTAATAGAAATTCCAAGAGGCCCATTTAATACTAAACCATTCAGGAAATTGGGAGGAGATTATCTCAACTTAAATAGTTGGATTGTGGTTCTCCCAATTAAGAAAAGAGAGAAAAGAGAAAGGCGTGGGCGTGAGCGTGACATGTCGAGCACGGGCGAGCTCTCCCCGAGCCGGGCGACCTCTCCCCGAGCCGGGTGACCTCTCCTCGGGCACGGGCGAGCTCTCCCCGAGCCGGGCGACCTCTCCTCGAGCAGGCGACTCACCTCGAGCACGGCGACCTCTCCCGTAATCGGCGACTTAATGGTGGTGTAATGGCGTCCGTTACGTAACCGACGACTTAATGGCCAGATGTAATGACGTCCGTTACTAGTGCTTGATGGCGTCCAGGTTCGACGAACCTTCTCTTCCTGGCGCCTATAAAAGCATGAGCTTCTCGCCCTGTGAAACTCTCCCTCGCTCTCAAGAGCTCTCTCTCCCGCACATTCCATTCTTCCATCTGTAGCGCTGCCGTTTTGCGTTCTCGCCTCTGTTTCCTTGCGCGCACAAGGAGCGGAGGGAGCAGGCCTCCGGAACCTCGTCCTTCTCGAGATCCTGCTCGGGATAGAAGGCCGATAAGGTTTTTGGGAAGCGACCACGCGACTGCTCGAGTTCTTCATCCCTGGATCGTTGCGAGGAGGCACCTGTACATCTACACTGCACCGATGTTCGACTGCATCGATCTCTACACTGCATCATCAACACTTCACTGCAACAACTTGTGATCGTCTACACCGACCGTCATGGCGAACAACAATGAACAAGTCATTGTTCCGCCTGCGCCTGTGCCAGTGGTGGCACCGGTTCAAGGGTATATTTGTTTATACCGTGCCTTTGTCTTTTTGTTTTCCTGTTCATTAGCCCTTGCGTATGAGATAGATATTTTTATATCTAGTACCTTTGGTCTTGAACTGGAAACTGGCAATTGTTTAATTATGATTTATATAATTTTGTGGATTAAAATATTGAGGAAATTCCTAATATTTCCAACATATTATGAAATCTATATGAGTTGTAGTATTTTAGGTTTATTTAGTACTCTCCATCCATCCGGAAATATAAGACGTATTTTGTTTTGTTGGGATCGATAAGACTTTAACCAGTAATTACTCTATTAATACATAATTTTTTGACACAAAATTAGTGTTAGTGGATTTGTATTCAAAAGTACTTGCACATGATTATGATTTTTATCACACAAATGACATATTAATTAAGTAATTGTTGATCAAAATCTTGCCCTAATAAGAACAAAGTTTGCCTTATATTTTTTTTTTACGGAGGGAGTACTTTCTTATAAAATAGTTTTAAAACTTTTAAACTGTTGAAGAAATATGCTATACGTGCATGAGTTGTATAAATGAGAGTGTTTCTAATGATATATGTAACCTTACTTTAGCATCTCACGAACTAATGTATAGATTTATATAGTTTCAATGTATTTAATAATATATAGATATTTGAGAATAAAATTTAAAATGTGAAAATATCATATTAACGATGTTTATTCGTTGACTAGGATCAGAAACGTTAAATAATTTTTACGAGTGCATTAAGTTAAAATTAGATTTGCTATGATAGCCATGGTCCTAATATTATCTCTTAAAACACCTGGAGATTCACTGGAACGCCCACTTACTTACATAATGGTCATTCCATCGACAGCTCGAAAAATTCTAATTTTGTCTGGACAAACTTCTCCCAACGGTCATGGTCGTCGAGTTTACTGTCGTTTCCTACCGTGATACGTACAAATTTATAGCGGTATACAACAAATTTTACTATTAATTACTACCCTCGGGTGATCTATATATAACCTTTTTTAAGAAGCGTACGTGTTAAGAAGTGTTATTGTTTTCAAAACTTTAGCTCTATATCTGTCGGACAAGCTTGATTTTTTATGGTTCATCATATGTCTTCATACCTCTAGGCAACTTATAAATCTAAGCCATTGATTAGATTGCATCCAATGCTTGCTTTCTCATAAAGTACCACAAGTGCATCAATTATTTCATTACCAAAAATTTGAAGGATCGAAAAACTGGTCTTCTTTTTTTCCGTCCCTCTCTTCCCACTCTTCTCTCATTAACATCCACCTGGACGCACCGCGCCGGCTACCACTACCATCATTGTCGGGTGTCGCCGCCACCAACCCATCACCATAGCCATTAATTTGCCTCCATCGCAGGCTACCATGCTGCCCCCAACACTCGTCGGCCTCCCCACGCACACACCAGAGCACTCACGGCTTGGCGGTGGCTAGTGCTGACTGCTGACATGGTGATGCGGCAACGGTGGCTAGTTGTTGGTGGCCACGTAGCGAGAGAAAGGAGAGAGAGAAGCAATTTATGAATGACAAAACTATCCTTACTATAAATTTGTTTTGTTTAAAATATCTATAGTATTAAAAAGTCTCTATGGTGATAAACGGTAATATACGTTCCCTTCAAAAAATTTTGTAGTATTCCTTATTTTTTTTCTTCTGCCTTTATCCAACCCTTCAGCGCCTCCATCGTCCATGTTCTATTTTTCTTCAACTGCGCCACCTATGACCTACCTCTCCCCTCCCGCTCACTATTCCTATCTGCGCCGCCCCAATTCCGAGTGGACGGCCTTCGACACCGCCATCGCCGCAAGGCCGGCCATCTCCACCTTGTCGGACCGCCTCCTGTGGACGCCTTCCCAGCATCTCCCCATGGCCGGAGCACCTCCAGCGGATGCCGCCCTGCCGCCATCGTCCCTGCGTGCCCTCATCAATCAAGTGTTCATCGCCGGCTTCACCGGCTTCTTCATCCCCAACTTCAACTTCCAAGTACTCAGGTGCACACTCAGCACTGTTCGATTGTATGTCTCCTATCTATGTCCTTCTATTTTGTTTTCTTTTTGTTGCAGCCATTAATCACGGTGCATGTGATAGTTGCAACTAAATTGTAAATTATAGAAGCCATTTTCTAATGTGGTGTTAGTTTGGTATTTCCATGGTGCGGCCTACCATTGTAGGCTTGTGGGATATATGCAACTAACTACTTCATGCTCTAGCCCAATTCAGGCCATCTAGTACAATCATCCTTTGAGTTCATCGTCTTTGATGGGCTGGAACTTTTTGGCTCATTGTTCTAGACCGTTTCCATGTTCAACAAAATAGTTCTTTCAGTAAATTCTTCATAACTCCACTTGTGTGCTGTTTTATACGCATAAATCTATTTTAGGAATCCGTTGTAACGTAAGGACATTCAGATATATAGAAACTTCATGAGTTTTTTGAAGCATGAGAGTGAAGATGGTAATATAACTAAGCAAGAGGTTGTTAGTATGGTGATCATTTCAAAAAAAAAAAAAAGGCAGGGCTGGATTAATTTACACACCTCACAGTCTTGTTGCCTTACCATTAACACTAACATTCGAATAGAATAGGAGTTATGCTAAATTTTTTGAAGTGCACGCATTCTGATCTAAACTGTGAAAGTTGTAACAACATGCATGATTTTTTTTTTGTTATTGGAGAATGATAATTTCCCTAGCACAAATATCTAAGTTTTCAAATGGTGGTTGCATTTAGAAAATACCCATGTGGTGATGTGAAAAAACTATTATTTGAATCTGACAAAGTAAGACGAACGCACTAAACTATGACAGAGAGAGTGAAATGCTATCAACTGTAGGCGGAGTAAGGCGAAGCAGGCCTAGCAGTTCTACTGCAGGCCGATGACATAATTTACTAGCATAGGTGAATTTATTGATGAAGTGAAATGGCTCCTATTAGAAGGAAGGAACTAGGTGGTTAGGTTCATTCAAATGTTTAGGACCTTTTTTTTATTCGTGGTTCGATTTGTTTGAGCCAATAGTTAAGGCCTTGTTTGTTTCAGATTAAATTAAATTAAAAGAAAATTTGTTATTTTTGTATAAGCCAAATGACGTAATGTTTTGTAGTCATTCTTGTGAGGTTTTAAATAGTACTTTTTAAAGTTTGTAAAATATTTTTTCATAATTTTTTGAACTCGTTAAAACGTATTTTGAGGGGTCACAAATTTGCTACAGTGAAACGCAACTCTACATTAATCTGAAACAAACAAGGCCTAAGAATCATTAAAAATAGGTACGAAAAGGCTAAAAAAATTATTTTTTTGGAGTTTTTTTTTAATAAAATCCAACAAAATCATAAAAAATTAGTACAAAATGTTACATTGAATATTCTATATAAAAGTAATAAATTTTGACTCAATCAAATAAAACCAAACCAAACCGCGAATCAAAAAGATTTCATTAAATTGTACATTCTCATAAGAAAACTACATTTATTTATCATTTACTCTTAAAAAACCCCTTCCTTTCTAGAATTCAGTTACAATGCATGAGCACCAACTAGTTTAGATTAGATACATAAAAATATGCACACACTGTGTGTGTATTCATGTGAAAATTGACTTCATAATATTATGCACACACACAAAATGGCTCGTATTAGAAGGAAGGAGCTAAGGGCATTCCCAACCATACCCCTTTTTCTCCCCCTAAATATCACTGTAGCAGAGAGAGGAAGTAAAATATAAGAGAGGGAAATGTAGAGAGAGATTAAAAAGTGTATGAATAGTAATGAGATAGGAGAAGTTTAGAGGTAGGGTTGGGAATGCCCTAAGTGATTAGGCTCATTCAAATGTTTAGGCTGTTTTGATTCGCTGTTCGGTTTGGTTGAGACAAAAGTTAATAAGAATCTTTAAAATAAGGTATGAAAAACTTTTAAAAAAAGATTTTTCAGTAAAATTTGACATCCTAAAAAATTATTACAAAATGCTACACTGAATAGTCTGTATAAAGATAATAAATTTTAACTCAACCGAACAAAACAAACCAAACCGCGAACTAAAGAGATTTTATTGTAAAATGTACGTTCTCAAAAGGAAACTACAACTCTTTATCCTTAACTCTTTTTTTTAAAAAAAAAATCTTTCTAGAATTCCGTTGCAACGCACGAACACTAACAAGTTTATATTACATACATGAAAATATGCGCGCGCACATATTCATGTGAAAATCGACTTCATAATATTATTCAGGTTTTACGAGTAAATTGCAACGGTTTTTAGAGGTAAAAAGTCATACTTTTGAAGATTGTAATCAACGCTTACATCCCCTTTGATTCTTCATTTTTATTTAGTTTTAGTTCGTTTTATCAAGTTCGTTAGTTTTTATAAACCATTACACGTAAGATTTTAAACAAACTAGACTGTATAGTTTTCTTTCAGATATTTAAAAATATCCTCTATAATCTGTTTTAGCATTTTCATACTTTTTTAAAAGATCGACATTTCCAACTGTAATCAAAATTAAATTAAACATAAAGAATTAAAGAGGCATTCATGGAAGGGGTAGAAACTCGGTGACGGAAACGACGAACACTTGCCGGTGTCGGCCTCGTCTGAAGCTTGGCCTTTTGAAAAAGTTGCAGCTTTGGTCCTCCGGATTAATATGCTTTGGTCTTTAGATTCTTAACGCCTTCAGACGGAAGCCCAATGGACGCGTACGATCGATGCTGTCTGGCCTGTCATTATAGTGGATCACGATTAATTAATTAAGCTCGTTCTGCAGATGTTGACTGCCTTTGTTTCGACTTGTTAATTTGCTGTCTCAAACGCTGGCCTAAAACGGCTTAACAAAATAAACCTACTGTAGCATGTATATGTATATGGAGGCTCCCTCTGTTTTTTCTTTATAGAAATATGTTATGTTGTTTTACCTCTCGCTGAAGCCTGAAACCTGAAAGTAGTTTACCTGTTTAGTGATCGTCAGACCGGTCGCAGATAGACTAAAATAATTTGTATTTTTTTCGGTTTTAAACATTTTTTTAGAGTTCATAAAAAAAATTTATAATTTTTTGAACTCTTCATAAAAGACGTTTTTTCAAGAGTCACAAATTTTTTCAGATTAAAGTTTTTAGCAACTTTTAGCTCAAACAAACAAGGCCTTTATAACTTTCGACAAGTTCAGAGTGGTTTAGGACTATTTCGTTAGAAAATAAATATAGTTTTTTCAATCTAGTTTTTGAAAATCATTGAGCCATCTCTACAATCTCTTAAAGATAACATAAATAAAGTGAACCACAACGAGGTTTGAAAAATAGATTTACAGGTCTTTAAAACTAAGCTTAACATTTAAATCACTTCAGCTTAGTCAGCTTATTCATTCAGCTCAACCACTCGGAACACACTCTTTGACTTTACATCGTCAATACATATATCATGCTCTATTTTTTTTTAGCAAGAGGTGAGGCACGTGGATACTCTAGGCAAGAATTCTAAATTTCGTTTTGGCTATGAAATTTGTAACCCCATCTATAACAGTTTTTTGCAATTTTTGGGGAAAAATGCAAAAAAATATTAAGCGACGAATAAGTCAATTTTCAAACGGTTTCTATCCTTTTTTGTGGAAAAAGCCGATGAAAAAAAGCTATGAACGTGGGGTTGAACTGAAAGCAGGTGGATGAGTAGGTAAGGTCACAGAATACATAAAAATTTACTAAAAAAAAATCATACCAAAAACTTAAAGCACATTAATATCTTTTCTTGTTTTGCTCAACGGTAGTCACCTAGGCTGCATCGAGCGCTCGCTAACTGCTGGACCCAAGCGATGCGGGCGTGCGGGCAAGCGGCTGCCGCCCAGTCACTCTCTATCTTTTCAGTGTTTGTCGGTGATTCTTTGCAATTCAGATTTTCTATTTTGACTACGGTTTTCACGCTGCACCCCTTAAAATTCTGATCTTTTTTCAAACATAAGAAAATGAACCTTACTCAAGACATGCACCATTGATTAGAAGAAAGCATCTATTTTTGGCTCCTTAACTATATGAGTCTGATACGTTATGATTCTTGAACACCAATACCAAGCAACCATATGCTCCCTAAATAGTTTAAAACAAACATTGAAAAAGATTCTTTAACTAGTCAAATGGCAATTTTGGTTGGTCAGATGATGGCTCGGGAGGATAATTGCGTTTCTGTGTCAATCCACATGGCATGTGACTTGGCTCTTGTTTAGTGTTATAAAATATTATTCTACTCAATTTTAATTGCAAACTAGATTTTGAATGTAACTAGCAGGGCCAGCGTGCCCATGGCGCGCCACTACATGCCCTCTTGTATATGAGAAAATTAAGATGTATCAGAAAATAAACTAATAAGAAAGCATTACACATTTTGTCTGATGTTATCATTTTTTATTTTTCTTTCTAAAATTATTTTCTGATGTTTAAATCTTTTTATAGGCTATTATCATGAAATTACGGTACCTTTTGAAAAGCATTTTTTAGATTTTTTTAAGGGGACAGTTAGAATAAAAGAAAAGAATGAATTATTTCCTTGTACAACTATTTGCGAACGCTAAATGTCTTAAAAACAGCTAGATCCTTTCGTGGACATCTCCATGAATACACGCTTTTAAACTATATGTATATATTTCAAAAGCTCTTTATTTCTATTATTTACTAATTAATAGGAAATTTAACATTTGCAATGTTTAAATTCATTTATGGACCTTCTTTTGTTTGATGTTATCATTTTTTTCATTTTACTTTTTGAAATTAGTTTGTAATGTCTAAATCTTTTTATAGAACATTACCATGATACTACGGTGCCTTTTGGAAAGCTTATTTTTCCAGAATTTTCTAAATGGACACAAAAGTTAGAATAAAAGAAAAGAGTAAATTATTTCAGCATACAACTATTTGTGAATGCTAAATGTTTTAAAACAGCTAGATCCTTTTGTGGACATCTTCATGAATACACGCCTTTAAACTATAGGTATATATTTCGAAAGCTTTTCATTTCTATTATTTACCTACATCTTTGTTTGTTGTTCCCTTCTCTAATTTTTCTTTTTAAAATTAGTTTTAATGTCTTATTTTTTTATAGGCTATTACCATGACATTACGTTGCTGTTTATAAAGCTTATTTTTTCATATTTTTTTAACGGGCTCAAAAGTTAGAATAAAAGAAGAGAATGGATTATTTTCTCATACAACTATTTGTTAATGCTAAATGTTTTAAAATTGATAGATCTTTTTGGGGACATCGTTATGAATATATGATTTTAAACTGTAGTTATATATTTGGAAGTTTTAATTTCTATTAGTAATTAATATTGGGAAATATAGCATTTTTAATGTTTAAATTCATTTATGCACCCTCACCATAAAATTTTGATTGCATTTTTTGTAGTTTTAAATTTTTTTTTTGTTATTTTAGCGTTGTATGAAAAAATTAGAATGAAAGAAATTTATAGTTTCTATTACTTAGTAATTAATATCGGGAAATATAGCATTTTTAATGTTTATGTTCATTTATGCACCCTCACCATAAAATTTTGATTGCATTTTTTGTAGTTTTAATTTTTTTTTTGTTATTTTAACTTGGTAAGAAAAAATTAGAATAAAAGAAAAGAATTGGTTATTGTTCGAATTTTCTATGGTTGTTTCAATTTTTTTAAAAGAATATACGTTTGTACGAATCCTCACCATGAAACCATGGTCTAGTTTTTTATAGCAGGCTATAAAATATACATTTCCCATTTTTCTTTTTTTTTTCCCGGATCTTGCAAAAATAGGGGCAAATAATGGTTTTCTCCCATTTTTTGTGAGTGTCTGGGATTCAAACCCGGGCCTCCTAGGCGTAGGGTAGCACGCACTACCGCTGCGCTGCTTGCTGCTCGTGCCAAGGCATGGAGAAGACAGGTAAAAAAAGGGTGGAAGATTGAACGGCTAGCAACGCAGTTACGGAAGGCGCTGCGCTGTGCTCTCCCGAGCGCGGTGTGTGGAGAGGCGAGCCACGTGGCAGCAAGGGGCACCTCCCCTTCAGCTTTGTACTCCCTCCGTTCCAAATTATAGGTCGTTTGACTTTTTTGACACGTACTTTGACCATTCGTCTTATTCAAAATTTTTTATAATTATAATTTATTTTTGTTATGATTTAGTCTATCATGAAAGGTGCTTTAATATTGACTTGAGTTTTTTTTTCATATTTTCACTAATTATTTGAATAAGACGAGTGGTCAAAGTACGTGTCAAAAAAGTTAAACGACCTATAATTTGGAACGGAGGGAGTACTATTTATTGATTGATATGTGTGGACACCCCACACCACTACACCAGAGGTGCCACTATAACCCACCATATCATGTATCTATCATGTCACACAAAACATATATGCTACATGTTCAACGTGTCACTGAAAACTACACTTCGAAGTTCGGGATTTTAACCTCCACGCCACTCAATTCGTAAGCCTCGTCTTGTACGCCATTACTTTCGCGAGCCTGTTCCACCTCGCCACCGGAGTTGCGAATTTGTTACCTCTGTGCCATTAAGCTCATATTTCATATGTATTAATTGTTTTCTAATCTTTTTGCTCCTTTTAAATTGTGACTTGACACTTTTGCCCCTTCTCTTTCACTCCCTTGGCTAAGCCCAACCGTAAATTACGCAGAATAGAGCAACCGATCAAGAACAGAGCAGAGCATGCGCCAAGCCTGGTCGTTGCTAGGGTTTTCGGCGGCGCGGCGGGGAGTGGGTGGAGCGCTTGGCGGCTGGAGGCGACGGGGCCTTGGCGGCTTTGAGGCTTGGTACCGAGGCGACAGGCGGCAGCGATGGGCGGCCGGCGGCGTGGACTTGCCCCGAGAGGCATCTCCCCTTCATCCGCCGATATGGCTAAGCTCGTCGCCGCCCTACACTTGACGGGCTCCCAGCAGCAGCACCGCTTCCCCGCCACCGATCCTTCCGCTACTGGCGCCACATCCTCGCCGCCAGAACTGCTCCTCGCCGCCGATCCTCCCGCTGCAGCGTCGCGGCGATGCTTTGGTTGGGCGCGTCGCCGCCGGAGGATGGCTGAGCCCTCACGAACCGGTTCGTGTTTATCTTCCCTCCCGCGAATGGCATGATCAATCGGGTTGCGGTTGGGCTCAGCCAAGGGAGTGAAAGAGAAGGGGCAAAAGTGTCAAGTCACAATTTAAAAGGAGCAAAAAGATTAGAAAACAATTAATAATTCTGGAATATGAGCTTAATGGCATAGAGGTAACAAATTCGTAACTCTGATGGCGAGGTGGAACAGGCTCGCGAAAGTAATGGCGTACAAGACGAGGCTTACGAATTGAGTGGCGTGGAGGTTAAAATCCCCACTTCTATTGGTGTAGTACTGATTACTTGTGTTTGTTTTATCAACTCAGGAACCGAGGGCACCACCCGTGGCTAAGGAACCAAGAAAAGACTTTTTTTTTTATCGATTATACATGCATTGTTTTATGCTAAATTAAATGATGCAAAGTTAAAGCTTATCTTCATTAATCTACAAAGAAATTCAAAGACTAGTGCTATCATCCATCCAATGATCTGTTTGATATCATATCATGGTCTTTTTATAGTTCCATGACATATTGTGGTTTAGAAAACATAAGAATGTTTGGATACAAAACTTTGGTATAGTTAACCGTGTTTTGGTTGAAGACATGTTTTTAAAATTTTTGTAACTCCATTCCACACTAATTTTTTTTCTAACTTAACCATTAGCCACGTGGTTTTACTTTTCTCCATTTTATCTCGTCAAAAATTTGCTTCCACACAACCATAAAAGTAAACAGCATGTAGTTTTAGGAAATTGATATCATCAACAAGGTGTCAATAAGTTTGTTAATCATTCGAGAAAAGAAACTTATTTCACAAAATAGAAGTAAAGAGATGGAAGGCGTTTTTCTTGAAAAAAGAAGAAGAAGAAGAAGAAGAAGAAGAAGAAGAAGAGATGGGACTATGGGAGGTGTTGGTGGAATGGGCCTACAATTGTTGCCATGGAATCCAAGGGCCGAAAGAACAAGAAACGATGAGGCGGCAGATGAGATCGATTATATTTATATATTGAAACTTGTAGAGAGAGAAGAGTCGGGGCTCGCCCGCAAAGTGATGTAGTGCGAGAGAGGCAGAGGTTGCAGAGTGTTGTCTTCTTCAAAGCATCTCCAATGGTGCCATATTAGCTAGCTAGCTATAAGGATTTCAACTCAGTTTTTTGCTTATGTGGAGAAGAGAATGAGGATGTGCTAGCTACTAACTTACAACTAGTCTATAGTTGATTTCAATTCACTTACTATCTATTGCATTTGAATCCATATTCAATTTTATATACAATGTTATAGCTGGTCCATTGAAAAGGTTGGCTATATGCTATCTATAGATGGCATAGCACTTGTTTATAGCTAGCAACTATCTACACCATTGGAGATTCTCTTACGCTCACCACCGGTGACTATACCCTGCCATCGCCACAGTGCTTGTTGGATGTCCAAAAAGAATCTTTTCTCCACACGCGGACACATGCTCCGATACGCCTTCTCGCATTCTCTCTCTCAAGAAAATTGTGTTATCTTTCCCATCGCTTTGTTTTAAAGAACCTGCTTAACCATCATCGATGGTGTAACGTTTCGGCCACTATTTACATATCTTTTTTACTATTTATTTATATTTTTTTATGTACTTTTTTCTAGTCTTGGATATCTAAGTTAGGACCATTGGATATGCCCTTAGAACATGCCCAGTAGATTTCTTAACAATATTTGTGGGTAATCTCTCTCTCTCTCTCTCTCTCTCTCTCTCTCTGTGTGTGTCAATCTCGAAATCTAGACTCTCTCTCCCAATCTCTATATTAGAAATTCTCTATTCAACCTTTATATCTTTTTGAGGATAGATATAGAGACTGAGATCCTGTTGGTAATGCCCTTGCAGGTGGATTATAGGGTTTAAAAATACCCACAAAATTATTAAAAGTTGGTTTGGAAAAATCGATAATAAGAACTAAAATATTGTTTAGAAAAATAGCTGCAATGATACGGGTCAGTAAATTTATAGAAATAAATAAATATAGCTGTATATTATAATATGGATTAAATCTGGATATGATATTTACCTTGTTTTTTAACTGAAAAAATGCGTGTATTATAATCTAAAAAATTGTCGGATCCTGAGAAAGACTATAAAGAGGGGGAAAAATACAATACAAAATGGTTTCGAAAGCTTAAGAAAACCCTAAAACAAAGGCATTTCCAATAAAACTTCGAAATACAGTGTCTAGGTGCCAAGAAAAGGTGAATTCCCAGGTACAGATTGCAGATTTATCTCTAATTCAAACAGTAGAATTTAAAGTTTTAGGGCGATAAAAAAAAAAGGAGTAACTCCTACTCTACGTACACCGCTGGCCGGGGCCTGGGAGTGGGCCAGCTGGCCTGGTCGGTCAGTGTCCGTTCAGCTGCTGCGCTGCAACCCACGTCCACGAGCAGGCTACGTACTGCTGCTGCTCCGCGTCTTGTCGTGTCCATCACTCCATCTCCCGTCCACCTCGCCGCCCCCGAAATATCAAGACGAGAAAATATACCGCTGCCGTGTTTTATCGAATCCCTCTCGCGGTATCGCGCGCGCGGCGCCGTCTCGCGGTATCTCGCGCGCGCGCTCGCCCTGCCGTGCCGTGCTTTCCAGAGACGCCCACCAGCTGGTGGTGCGGCCCACGCGGCCGCACACCCACCGTCCTATACGGCGTTTCGTGGCGACCGCCGTTACGACGGCCAAAGTACTCGTCGTACGACTTACGAGGCTCTACCGCTACTAGTCTACTGCCCGCCGAATTTGATCGATATAAAAGTTGCTGACAAAGTAAAAATACCAGATCGTATTTTGCGACATTAAAGAGTATTCGTAGCAGTTACTCTAAAATACTGTGTCTTCAGATAGGGTGGACAATAAAGGGAAGAAATCTTTTAGAGTGCAGTGTAAAATGTGAAGAAAATTTAGAGGGAATGATAGAATGCATAGCTAACGATGAAATAGAGTGTGAGGATTGAGAGTCGGATGCAGGTGCTCTAAGTTTTATTCGGAACATTTCTAAAAAACAAAAAGCAACAAAGTAAATATTATTAAACCCAGCTTCAATTGCGTAGTTTCAACTTTTCAATTACTATAAGTGCTTACGTAGAACAACCTCATGGCAGCAACTCCTAGAGCATCTCCACGTACCTCTGTACCTCTCCCCTAAAACACTATATTAGCGTCCTCTTTATCCCTCTAACAACCTCTACGTATCTGCTAGTACAATATTAAGAGGGTCTGCTAGAGATGCTCTTTTGGCCGGTTCTATTGAGGTTATATTAACACTCAAGGGTCCACATTTATGGTAATTCTAATTTTTAAGAATTTTTCAAAAAAAAATCATTCGCATTGAAACCCTTCATGATCCATGGCCTAGAGAGAGTACACATGTGCACACATTCAATGCCCAAATATGTATTTGCACCAAGGAGGGCCTTGAGCCTATACTTAGATCCTGGTGTGTTACATACTTACATGTGTGCTTGAGCATTCAAATGTACAATTAAGAAAATATGTGTATATATTATTGTAGGGTTTTAAATAATTTTTCTTACTGTTTTTTTTTAAAGAGGGGCAGGAGAACTGCCGTCCTATTTTATTGATCAGAAGGAGAAAAATAAAGTAAAACACATGCACGCACAGGTACAACCACAAGCTCTCATTGCAATCTGCCAAAGCCGGACACACCACGGCCATCACGGGATACCACCCACAGAGGGAAAGAACCCCCGCCTTTGCGCTTAGAACAAAAGCGAGCAGAGAGAGAGACAGGAGAGAAAAAGGGAAAAGAACAACACCGGCCACCGCCGGACACCCAACCAACACTGGAGGAGCCCGAGGCACGCCGGCCACAGGCGCCTCCGCCGGCCGGCTAAGCATAGATCTGGAGTAAGGAGTCCGATCCGGTGCCTAGGCCGCGCGACATCAGATCTGATAGAGGAAGATGAGCTGCGCCGAGCCGCCATGCCTAGCCGCGCACGCCGCGCGCTTAGCCGTGGCCGAGCCGCCTCAGCGCGCTTATCGCGCCCGCCACCCAAGCCCGCCTGCCACACAGACGTTAGCCTAGGTCACAATGCTTTGCCATGCCCGCCGCCAGTGGCATGATCGCGCCCATTGCGCCTCTCACAAAGCCGCTACCGCCTACTCGACATGGAGCCGTGCGGTCTCAACCACCGAATCCGCCTCCACGCCACGGATTCAGCCACCACGCTGTCGGCTCGTGCGGAGCGGCCACGCAAGCCACCGACAAGCACGAAGATGAAGAAGAGAGAGAGAAAGGAGGAGGAGGAGAAGAAGGAGAAGGGGGAGGGTAGGGCCGTCGTCGCCTAGACCAGCCACCGTGGCATGGCGGCGGCCGGCTAGGGTTCCATGGCGGGTCCGATTAGGCGCCTGTGCATGCCTTCGTGTCGTTCAGAGGACGACGCCAATTTTTCTTACTGTTACTATTTTAACTTTCATGATTTTTTTAACTCTTAAAAGCCTCTTTACCATGGGTTATAGTTTTTTATGTTAAAACTTGAAGCACGCTTACTACTCAAATCCTGGTTTTTGCGAGAGTTGCGTTAGCAACTCCAGGAGCTCCTGAAAACTACTGTAGCATTTATAGAGGGGCTGCTGGAGAAAAGGAATCTTTTAGAGGGTAGTATAAGTTCTGAAAGAATTTTAGAGGATGGATAGAGGGGACGCTAATAGTGTTTTAGAGGGGAAATATAGAGGAGCTGCTGGAGTTGCTACGCAAGATCCGCATGTCGTTTTAAAATCCGTCTTAAAAACACTACTAGTACTTCTTCGAAATCTGATTGCTGCCAGGAACGTATTCCCGCGTCTGCGATATGTTGTCCCCACCGTCCGCCGCTCGATATCTCGTCTGGTGGTGCGTACGCAAGTCCCTCTCTCCCCGTCATCTCATCTCGTCGCTTCTCTCGCCCCCCGTGCTTCGTACCCGCGCACTTGCACAGCTCGCGCCGCGGTTCTCACGTTCTTTCGGTCCCGCGCGCGGCTCGCGAGACGAGATGAGACGCGGTGCGCGGGTCTCGTCTCGCGTCTCGTTCGCCGGGAAGGAAATGGATGGGTGGATGGATGAGTCGTTGGTTGGCCTCGGCGCGCTTGGCGTGTCGGCTAGTGTGCCTTCTCTTTCCCTCCCCTCTTTTGCTCTCTCTCCTCCTTTTTTTTCTAGCGACTTTTCCTCCCTCCACGTGCATGGTTTACCTATATGCCCATTTTACACGATACTCCCTCCATCCAAATATGATAGGCATATTTCCAAAAAAAAAGTTTCCAATAATGATAGGCATATTTGGTTTGAAGCTTGTACGTCTCGCTGCTGCTACTCGTAGTCTCGTACGTCTCTCCAGCGACTGTTCGGAAAACGGGAAAAGTAAGGCTTAATTACATGCAAGGATTAATTACGTGCATTTGCTTCTCACGATACATGCAATCCCAGTCGTCAACTATTCTTTTCCTGCAGCTAGCTAGCCAACCATGTCTTCCTTCTTGCATTTTCTGTTCGTTGAACTGTCGGCGGCCATGCTGCTCAGAGTTAGCTCTAGGGTTCTAGGCGATGGATGAATCGCTGATCCGTGGAGTCAATTGGGTGCCGGATAGCGGCGACGACGCTGAAGAATCGGACGAGCCCAGGTACGTGATGGATTCGTTAGCAGGCGATACTGAGGTGCCGGACTCTCTAGACGGCGCCGACGTTGTCCGTGAAGAAGATGGCACCTTGGAGGCGGAGGACGTCGCGCAAACCCTTCTGCAACTCGCGTCGAATGAGGTTAGCATCTTCGATACCCACAAGCAGCTACGCGAGGTCGCAGAGTTGATGCTGCCTATCTTGGTTCCTTGCTTGTATGGAAAACACGAAGAGAACGTCAATGGCGATGCTACTAGCCTTCTTTGGATTGGGCATGGCTATGTGCATGGTTTTAATTCGGGCACTGATTCAACTTTTGATGATGACAACTTTGAAGATGTGAAGAACGATATGCTGAAGCTAGCTTACCCGTTCCTCTATGGAAACAAAAATTAGTTTCCTGATGTGATTTGAAGAGGCGTTGTAATCAAATTGTTTGCATGCATGAATTGCAATGCTTGATTGTAAACTTGTAATGCACACTGCAAGCTTGTGGGAAGTAGACCTTGCATCTCCAACGTCTTCTTCTTCATGTGTGGAATGTTGTAGTGTTGACCCCCGTTGTGCTTCATGATCTCCATCATACAAGCCTGTTGTGTTAGAAAAATTCGGTTGGCCCTTTCCACTGGGTACTCCTGAAATGCCTGGTCGACCTTTGCTACAATTTGTTCGACATTGTTTGGAGTACCTTTTTGGAACAAAGCCTGGATTGCTGCAAAGAAACCGAGGTCTAAAACATTAAGATCAGGTGAGTTCGGCGGCTGGCATCTTAGTCTAATGTCCTATCCATCTACTTGTGCAGCTTGCACAAATTCTAGATCATCAACGTCAATGTGCGTTTTGGCGTTGTCCTGCTGGATGAATATAGGCATGCCTCTTTCCTCTGCTGGCCATTTAGATTTGATTGCGGGCAAGACCTTGTTAAGAAGGAAATCTCGGCTAGTTTCCTTCTTAACTGACGTCATTGGCTTTGTTACCAGGGTACCTACACATGAAAACAAAGTTGTCATTATTCAAATACTCTTGGCTTGTTAAGATTTTCTTTTGCATGCATATCATACCTCTAGGCCTGTTCTGGCTCGATCTCTTTGCCGGCTCCACATAGACAAAGGGAAATATGCCAAGTTTACCATCAAATGTGCAATTACCATCCTCGTCAAATCTAGGACGAGTAACCACCGCAAGAAACATCACTTTCTCTATGAAATTTTTGCTTTTAACTTCTCTTTCAGGTCTTTGCTCATCATTGGCGAGATAGTATTTCTGGTTGCGCCTAGTCCTATAGAACCACTTCTCATCAATGTACACGATGTTGTACATTGGTTTGAAGGTAAGCGTATGTGGTATGGTGTTGAGCAGCATGGATAAGCAATACTGGACACGAGCTTTCTTATTATCATCAGTCAAGGTAAACTTGAGGTCATTGGTGTGACGACGAAAGTATCCTTTCTTAAAACGGTTGTGGAGTGTGCTCTTCTTCACGCCTAGAGCATTTGCAAGATCCTGGAAGGTTGTGCGCTCTCTCAGGGGCACGGCTTTGATGGCCTCCATGTCTATAGTTATTCTTTTGCGACCACAATTTTTAGCAATCTTGTTTTTAACACCTTCTATCCCACCATAGTCCTGCCCATTGCGCCACACATTCTGCACAACTTTAACGGGCACACCAAATTTCTGTGCGACCTGCTTTGAAACTCCATGATGCAGTACAGGAGGATCTGTCCTTGCCAATAACTCTAGATATATTGCGATCTTTACATCATCTGGATAGAACCTTCTTTTTCTGACATTTGAACCTGCATGTATGGGCGCAGGCCCTCCATCCATTGGTGCAGATCCTCCATCTACATTTAAAACCAGGAAACTAATGAATCAAAACGAAAAAGAGTGCAGTTGCTTTGCTATGCTAGCTAACACTACATTGCATGGCAAGCTTTTTAAGGGTCCATGCGCATGAATCAAATCATTTGATCCTCGCGACGCCCTCGGCTTGCTCGCAGAAACCATGCAGTACATGCCTAAACCTTACCCTCCTCTGCTTGCTGATCACCACCTAAGCCTCCTTCTGAAATTTCAGGAGCTTCTCCATCTCCGGCTCCCTCTACTTGTTCATCACCAGCTAAGCCAGCATATGTGAAAACAGAAACGGTCAGTGATCACGCACACGAAGAGATCAGTGGCACTATACCAAAAGAAACGAATTTAGAAGAAGTTACCTTCATCTCCATTATCCCAAACCATGTCATAATCAAGTTCATGTGCCGGACCATCCCAATCACCAATGAAATTCCAACTGATGGGGATGTTTAAGTCTATGTGTGCTGGCATTGGCATCTGCAATTTTTCGTTTTGCTTTTTTCTAAGAGCAGCTAAACCATGCATGGAGATTTATATAGAGTCATGGCACCGGTAACAAAACCAATTTGAAATTTGATTCTCAAAGATGAAACGCGGGCAAAGAGCGGCATGCAATTTTTCGTTTTGCTTTTGCGCGGGCTGAAGGAGCTACGCGGGCTGAAGGCGCGCAGCTGCGCGGGCTAAAGGCGCGCAGCTAAAGGAGCTGTGCAGGCGCGGTTTTGATTAGTTTGATTCATTTTTGCATGGCGATTAACTGAAGGAGCTGCGCGCACTCGAGCTGAAGCAGGAAACGAGAAGACGCCTGCAATTAATGTGTGGATTACGTGGATTACTCAACTGGTTTTCCTTGGTCACTGAGCCGTCTGGAAATATGCCTATCATATTTGGATGGAGGGAGTAGTTCGGACATCGGTTTGTCTCCCAGACGTGAGCAATTTTAGCATTGGCCCTTACAAATTATGAACAGTACTCCCTCCGTTACATGGCTGTGTTTCTTTCAGCATAATAATCAGATTATAAGCTGCAGCTTAAAATTTGTCATTTTTGTACCGGTTATATTTTGAAATATTTATAGTTATTTTTTCAAAACTTTGCACAATTTGTCTCAAAGATCTCAAAAACATTTTTTCATAATTTTTTTTGCTCTTTAAATCTTCTATAAAAACATCACAACCTTTTCAGATTATAATCTAACCGCCGAAAGAAATACAGCCCTAGTGTAGTTCATTTTGATTTTTGAAGACGTACTTTGACCATTTCTCTTATTTAAAAATATAGTGCAAATATGTACATATATGTACATATAAAATATGTTTACTGATTAAACAAATCACAACAAAATAAATAATATTTACATATATTTTTTAAATAAGACGAATGGTAAAATAGAATGGGAGCACTGAGTTTAGGCGATCAAGACGCTGCTGCTGCCTGCCCCTTGTTCTGGGTTCTAGCAAACCCGAAATAGAATATCCAAAAATCTACAATGAACTACAATTTAGAACGGAGGGAGTACATATCATGGAAAACATTGCACGACGAATTATTTAGAGTTGTCTATATAAAGCTAACGAATACATTTGTGGACTTAGGTAGACTTCGACCATGTAACATCCTCATTTTCCAAACCAAAACATATGTGCTTTATGTCATTGTGCTGCAAAAATAAAAAATAATATTTTTAAACCCTTAAAAAGTGATTATGTTGACTCTAAAATTATCTTTATGCCTAAAACTAATTTATATTAAATAAAATAGTTGCAAACGAAACAAACGGCTTGCATTATTATCTTATTTATAAAAGTAAATGAATTATAAACTATGCACTTTTATTTTGATTGATTTGATTTTGAACTCTTTAGTTGCATAAAAATATTTGCAACCCGTATCATTTATTAATAATTAATTAGCTATTTTTCATTCTTCCTCTCTTGTGCATACACCCCAACACGCTTTCTCTTTTCTCTCTCTCTCGGAGCCCTCCATCTCTCCCCGGCGCTACCCTTCCCCTGTGCTGACCTCTACCCTCCCTCTCGATCTCTCCTCTCTCTTTCTTTCTCTCCCCCACCGACTCTCCTCCTTCCTTCTTTCCTCCCTTTCTTTTCCCGTCGACTTAACTTGCAAGGAAAGTCGATTGCCTCTATGGAAAGCCCTCGAATCCCTACGTCTCCTTGGAAATGTTTTTTCAGCATGGAAAGCTTCTCTATCCTCGATGATCTTTTTCTCTCCCCCTTTGACGCTCCTTCGCGATTCTTTGTAGATTGGTTTCTTCAACCCCTTTGTTTCCCAAGTTGTTCGTCGTCGATCTCTTATGAACCCGTCGATGGATCTCTTATGGGTGGATGGAGAACGTCATCCAACTGCTGAGAGTTGCTAACTGGAAACCTTGTCGACGTCCTACCCCTCGTCGTCGTCCTTCGCTGATTCATCGCCATCGAACAATATACCTCCTCCCTTGCTATTCTGCTATTCGTTGCTAGATGGCTAGTCCGTTCCACCGCTTGTTGTTGCTAGATTCTCCACAGAGCTTGTCGTCAACGTCGTTGTGCCACCTCGACCGCCTTAGGGCCAAGACAAGGGCACCCTACCCTTTTTTCCCCTTCCTCATATCTTCGTCCCTTCCCCTACCCTACCCCGCCATTGGAGAGTGTGCCGCCATGCGCCATGGCCGCTGCCACCCCCTTCTTTGCATCGCTAGCCCGCGCCTCCCCACGCCAGGCTGATGCCGCCACCACCTCTCTCTCCCCCTCCCTCTCTTCCAAGCTCGTCGAAACCCTAGAGCCACTGGAGTGCTGTTGCTATGCCCCTACCCAGATTAGCCCACTGCTACCGCCAATCACCTCCTGCTCCACCAAGCACCTTACCGGATCCCTGTTGCTCTCCTTTCCCGTTTCTTCACCTCGGTGACACCGGAGACCGTCGTCGCTGCATGAATCGCCACCGTCACATACCCTAGCGCCGCTGCCCCCGCTATAGGTCACCAATAGGTGGGCCCCATCTATCGGCAAGCCCAAGACGCCGCGTCCCTTCCTTCCCTCGACTAAATTGAGCCATCTGCATGCTGCACCTCGTCTCCCCTCAAGGCTTAGCCGGCACGCCCGCCCTAGTCGGTCGACGGCCCCTTAATTCAGATTGCCAACCGCGCCCTCCTGGACCACACGAGCCACTCGGCCCACGCGCCTCTACATGTCACCTTCGTAGGCGCTCCTCTCCCTTCATGATATAACACCACCTCCCCCTTCTCCTACAAGCCCCCTCCCTCTAGCTCGGCTTTCCCTTTCCTCTCTGGCTTTCCTCGTCTCTCTACCTTTCCATTTTCCATCTCATCTATATGCGCGGCACCTGCCCTACTTTTTCTATTATCCAAAAATCACACTTTAATTCGGTGTTTTGGCCCACAAGGGGAATGGATAGAACTGCACCAGAGTTTTTACATGTAATTTTGCTTCTAAATTTATGTATTTGTTTGGTACATTATCCGGTGTTAAATCCATGTGTTTATACATTTTTGTCCATCGATCGGTACTAGGATTTAGATTTTGTAGGTATTTAATTATTTGTGGTAATTATGTTTCTAAGAGGGTGTTTATATTTTTATGTAATCGATCTATCGGAACATTTTTTCGTGAGTTGGCTTAACACATCTGCAGTTTTAGGTTAATTTATATTTTTTTTGTCTTTGCGTGCATGGTGATGATTTGTGAAAGTGGAGAAGCGAGGCCAAATATAATCAACATGTCCTTGACGTACGTGGATGCTTCTTAATCCAATTTCCATAAAAGCTATGTCTTCGGTTTATTGATCAACTATGTCCACCTCTTATATAGGCTAATTGCGCATCTTAAATTTAGGATGTTTCAATTGCTCACCGTTCCAAGCATTTTTTTACTTTTGTATCATTTTATGTTGGCAACGTATCTGGTGTAAATGATCAACCAGTGCTAATGTGCTAATATCCAATCCGCGCCGTCCATTGCAACACGTGCGTCCCAGATCGACCGAGGTGGAAACCCGCTGGCTTTTGCACCTAGCCCCTTGCATTGCCGCCGCGCCGAGAGGTGTGGACGCCGCCGCCCTCCGCGCCGTCGTCGAGGTCCGCCGCGCCATCGTCAAGGTCCGCCGCGCCGCCAGCACGAAGCCACGAACCCTAGATGCCTGCGCCCTGCAAATCGGGAGAGAGGGGATGGAACGGGAAGAGGAAGGGGAGTGGATTGGGAAGAGGCCGCCGTCCCCATGGCCGTCCCCATGGGAAAAGGAAGGGGAGTGGATTGGGAGGAGGACGGTGGCCTGCACCACTACAGCCGTGAGGGCGACGGCGAGCACCACCGCGTCCATGGCCTCAACGGCGAGCACCACCGCAGCCGTGACGGCGACGGCGACGACCGGCCCGACTACTGTATTAGCACACATTGGAACACCAAAAAAGAACATAACTGTGCCCCCGTTGATGGTGAGCACAGTGCTTTTCTATATTTATTTGTTGTGTGTTGGAATGTATTGCTAATAATTTTGTAAAATTTTGCAGTGTGCTTCTTATGTACCTCACGTTGACGAAGAAATCAAGCCATTTGTATGGCAAATTTTTGATGATTTGGTGGTAGCCGAGGAATTCTATAAGAAGTATGCACATGATGCCGGATTCGGGGTTCGTATTGGTGCGCATACAGATGTCAACGGCATAAGAAGATGGCAGCGATGGTTGTGTTCAAAAGAAGGCTTTCGGTCTGAGAAAGGCAAGAAGAAGGTCGACCCGAACAAGAAAAGAAAACATGTTCGCAAGATAACGAGGTGTGGCTGTGAAGCGCTTATAGCCGTAAAGTTGATTGAAGGCAACAAGTATAGGGTGGAGATATTTGTGGAATCACATACACATGCGTTTGTATCACCTGACAAGCAGCATTTGATAAGGTCGAATAGAAAAGTAAATGAGAAGGCCAAGCGGGCAGTAGTCACATGTCATAAGGGAGGCATTGGAACAAGTGGAGCATATAGATATCTTCGTATCAGCGAGGGTGGATTTGAGAACGTGAGATGCACCAAGAGGGATCTGCACAACTATCATAAGGAATTGAGAAGCTCTATTACGTCATCTGACGCACAGATGTTTATTGACAATCTTAGTAGAAAATATGAAATAAATCCTGCTTTTTATTATGACTATGTTGTTGATGATAAGGGCATATTGGTCCATGTATTTTGGGCAGATCCTACATGTAGAAAGAACTTCTCTCATTTTGGAGACATTCTCTCGTTCGATTCTACATATAACACCAACCATTATGACATGATCTTCACGCCATTCACAGGAGTTAATCATCATAAGTCATGTGTTTTGTTTGGTGCTGCCATGTTAAGCAATGAGACAACAAAGACATACACTTGGTTATTTCGTACATTCTTAGAAGCCATGGGAGGAGTTGCGCCTAGACTCATAATTACCGATGAAGCTGCAAGCATGAAAAATGCAATTTCCATTGTATTCCCTACTGCCACACATAGGTTATGCATGTGGCATATTTTACAAAAGCTTCTAGCAAAGGTGCCACCTCATATGAGAGGAAACCCTTTACTTTTTGACCGCTTCAATTTATGTGTATGGACCTCAGAGACACCAGAGGAATTTGAGCATGAGTGGTCTTCCATTATCTCTGATTTCAGTTTGAAAAATAATGAATGGTTGACTACAAGGTATGTAATTCGTGCATCATGGGTTCCAGCTTTCTTTAGACATGTATTCTTGGCAGGAATTCTTAGAACAACTTCTAGGTCAGAAAGTGCAAACTCGTTCTTCAACCGTTTCATTGGATACAAGAATGCATTGGTGGAGTTTTGGATGAGATTTGTCAATGCAGTTGATGAACAACGCCATAATGAGTTAGAAGCTGACAATGCAACATTGCATACAATTCCTGTGTTGCATACTAATTGGGCAATAGAGAAGCATGGAGGTGAGGTTTTCACATTTGCTGTCTTCTCTGAATTACAAAAGGAAATTATTGCTGCTAGGGACCATTGCATTGTGGAGAGCATTGTGGTTGAGGGAGAGTGGAAGATCTCAATGATTAATGATGGCAAAAAGGTGAGAGAGGTATGGAACGTTGGAATAACAGAAGCCAATTGTTCTTGTATGTTTTTTGAGTCATTTGGTATTCCTTGTTGCCATATTATCCGTGTCTTACACTCTCCAACACTAAAGGAGGTTCCAAGCCAACCTGTGATAAAGAGTTGGACCAAAACCATAACTAAGGAGGATGCCTTTGATGGACAGGGAAATTTATTAAAAGAAAAACCAAGGACTGCACTAGAAACAACTAAAGATAAGTTGGCATCGGAAATGCACAGCAAAATGGAAGAATTAATTCACCATGCTGGAGGAACAGAGGAAGGCTTGCATATTCTTCGAGATAAGTTTTTTGCATTTGGAGAAGAAGTGACTCTGGTACTCCCTGTTAATGTGCTAAGTCAAACCGAGGAAATTGAAGCGTTTGTTGGTTGTTCCATCCCAGCTGAAGTACACATAAAACCACCTAATGAAGTCAAATCCGTGGGTAGATGCAAAAGAGTAAGGCCAGGACAAATGTTAAAGAAGGATGGGAAGAAAGATGACAAAGAGCAGAACAAAAAAAAGGTGGCTCGTATGTGTCGGACATGCAAAGAGATCACCCACCATGACAGTCATAATTGCCCTTCAAAGGCAAAAACACAATGATTAAGGTAACATGAAATATTCTTCTAAATCACCAATTTGTTTGGTTATAATTTGTGGCTGCCATTAACTCTATTGTTTCATTGTCAGGTTTCATGCTATGAGGATTTCTATGAAGCAATGCATAAACTAGGGAGCTAGGAAGGATATCTGTGGCTACCATTAACTCCCATGTCCTTTTGTTACATTCTTGCTTGTATGTGAGGCTTGGAGCTAACCATGTATATTATGGCCTTTTGTTACATTCTTACTTGTATGTGAGGCTTGGAGATAATTTCATGCCCAGACTTGCCGTTAAGATAGTACTATTAGGATGATTGTGAAGCTGCCCTGACTATAATTCATCTACGATTTAAGTTGCTGCAGCCTTGTTATATAAGTCAATGCCTCAATGGCCAATTATAATTCGTGTGTTCATGAATTCATACAACCATTCGAATTCACACAACCATGGTTCAAATGGAAACATGTTATAGATGCCATTGGAATTCATATAGCATGGTTCTGAACACCATAGCACAACATAATTCTGAACACACCATACACATACTTCTGAATTCTGAACACACCATACAGCTGCACTTCTGAGAAATCTGAATACAAATGGAACTAGAGACGTGCACTTCCGTAATAGTATGAAGGCACCATACACCTGCATTCTGAACACTACTGCCTAAACCTAAAAACTGAGATGTGCTGGTCACTACGAGGAGGGGGGCGCCGCCCGCTGGCCATGGAGGAGTGGGCTGCCGTTGTGCCAGCCACGGAGGAGCGAGCAGTGTTGCCGTCTTCGAGGATGCCCGCCATGAGGAGCGAAGCTTGCTTGATCTTCGAGGATGCCCGCCATTGCCGACGAGGCCAGCAGCCGGGAGGTGTGGACGCCGCCGCCTTCGCGCGCCGTCGCCGAGGCCCGCCCGCGCCGTGGTGGTCGAGGCTCCCACGCCATCATCGAGGTCCGCCGCGCCGTCGTCGAGGCCCCCCGCGCCGCCAGCACGAAGCCACGAACCCTAGACGCCTGCGCCCTGCAAATCGGGAGAGAGGGGATGGAACGGGAAGAGGAAGGGGAGTGGATTGGGAGGAGGAGAAGCAATGCAAGGGGCTAGGTGCAAAAGCCAGCGGGTTTCCACCTCGGTCGATCTGGGACGCACGTGTTGCAGTGGACGGCGCGGATTGGATATTAGCACATTAGCACTGGTTGATCATTTACACCAGATACGTTGCCTTTTATGTTCTACTTAACTTTTACGTGTCTAAAAATAATATAGGCTTTCTAGCCTCGTTATGGTTTTATCAGAAGTATGGAGGCCTTGAAATGTTAGAATAACCCTCGTATATAGGCCTTGTTTGTTTCATCTGAAAGTTAATCTGAAAAGTTATTACTCCCTCAAAAGACATCATATACAAAGAGTTTAGCAAATCGTGAAAAAAATAATTATTAACTCTAAGAAAAAACTATTTAAAACTCCGTAAAATAGCTATAAAATATTACACTATTTAGTTTATACAAAATAACAAATTTTCATTTAATTTAATTTAATTAAAACCGAAACAAGGCCATAAACAACTGACACCGATGTAAACAAGCACGCTAATTCCAGGTGGAGCCAAGGAAACAGGTCGGCCTTGGAGCATCTACGCGCCCCTACGTGCGTGTACGTACGCGTACGTGTTGGTGTAGGTGTACCGCGCGCAGGAGGAGGTCGTCATGGTCGCCGTCGTACGTGGCGCGCCATCAGACAGGAGGGCCACGTCAGCCCCGGGCCCACCGCTCCCCTCCCCCACCGGTCGGTGCCGCTGCCTCCACGCGAGCCGCCGATCCGAGAACCCGCACCGCGCGAAGGAACCGTTCGCACATCTCGTCTCGCGGCATCATTCGTATCGTATCGCGAGAAACCGTGACGGTCACGCACACGGACACGGCCACACGGGCACGACGCGATATCTCGTCTCCCGGCCAGCCCAGTCCGAGAGAACCCGCGCGAAGCGGGCTCGTTCTCGCGCGCGCACGTCGCGCTCACGACCGGACGCCAGCTCACGAATATCCACCCGATTTAATCCCGCTCGCTTCGATTCCGCCGCTCCCGCGTATCTGATAAGCATTGTCCTTATCGATCTGCGGATCAGGGCATCGATACGCCCTCGCGGCTATCGGAGATAAGCCAGTGGGTGGTGGCGTGGGGAGAGAGAAAAGGGTGAGAGGTCTGCAACGCATCGAAGAAAGCGAGACTAAAGTTTCTCTCTCTACCCCCTCCTCTATTTCCCTCTCCTCCTCTTCCTCCTCCCGCATCGCCCTCTCTCTCTCTCTCTCTCCTCACGAGCGGGGGGCGGCGACGGCGACGGCGACGGCGAAACCCTAGAATTCGGCACCGGCGCGGAGGCGGCCCCCTCGATCCTCCGATTCGAGGCGCCGCAGCGTCGTTGCGCCGAGGCACCACCCGCCGCGGCGGCGGCGGCGGCCGAGCAGATCGAGGTCCTCCTCCTCCGGTGGTGGTGGCGGCGGCGGCGCCATGTCGTCCCTCAGCCGGGAGCTCGTGTTCCTCATCCTCCAGTTCCTCGACGAGGAGAAGTTCAAGGAGACCGTGCACAAGTGGGTAGCCTCTGTCTCTCTCCCAACTTTCTCTCTCCTGCTGGCCCGTGGGCGTTTGTTTGGGCTCGGAAGCCTCTGCTCTTCCTCTGGGGATTTGCCTTTTTTTTTTCGAATTTTGCGAAAAAAATCTTCTTTTTTTCCCTCGCCCTGTGCTGGTTTTGGGTTTTGAGTTCATGGGAATTTTTTTTTCCTGCTCTGGTTAATTTGTTAACTATGTATGTGCGTGCGGTAAATTCGTGCGAAGTTTCGGCTTTTTTTGTGGTTGGTTTGCTTTGGTCAAAAGTCTTTTTTTGCTCTTGGTTTTCTCGTTGTTTTATTTAATTTGGTCAAAGTAGATAATTTTAGGGGCTTTAATACAATTTTGCTTTTTTGGGATAATTTTCTGGACATATTTGAAATTTGGAGCTCGCGCGTTCCGTCTCTGTTTTTTTTGGTCTTGTTCTGTCTCGACGTAAAGAGCTCGTTTTCTTTGTCGGTAACTTCAATTAGTAAAATCTTCTGGATTCAATTTCGGTAAAACATCGGTGGTGGGTGTGGGTTTTAGCCCCCAATGCGTGCGCTGTCTTGCGAGTTAATCAATAAATGGTAGATGCTATTCTGCTAGGCTGCATCACTTCTATTAAAATTTGTGGAAAAATGGCACTTTGAGAGCGCGATTGGGTGATGGCAAGCTGCTGATCTCCTCTGTGCCTCATTCCTGTTCTTTTAATTACGTTCGGTTAGTCAATTTTTGCTTGAGTCCTTGTTCAAAATTTTTTTTGCTTGAACCTTCTGCGTTCTAGGCCATAGGTGACAACCTCTAGTGCACATACGGCATGCTAGTCCGAGTTAATGAATGGCATTGAGCTACTAGCTCGTCTATTCTGTCCAATGCTGTGAGCTCAAGAGTGTTCTCGCATTGTGCCTTCGAGGGCTAAATCATCCTGTTGTCCATTTGAGCTGTGCGTGGTCGTTAATGCTGTATCACCATCCTGTGGAAAGTTAGGAGGAAAGATTGTCAACTCTTCTTTTGTTTCCTCGTTGTAATTTCCTGGGTTATTCTGTTTTATGCTATGACAATTTGGAAAAACTTTGCCATTTGATCTAACGATGTAATTTCCTTTTGATTCATTATGTTGTAGGCTTGAGCAAGAGTCGGGGTTCTTCTTCAACATGAAGTACTTCGAGGAGAAGGTCCATGCTGGGGAGTGGGATGAAGTGGAGAGGTACCTCTCAGGTTTCACCAAAGTGGACGACAATCGGTATTCGATGAAGATCTTCTTTGAGATCAGGAAGCAGAAGTATTTGGAAGCGCTTGATAGGTATTGTTCAGTCAGCCTGATGAAAATTTTCACTTAGTCCAATTTTTTCTCCAGAATTTGATGAAAGTATAAATTTTCTAACTTTTATATTATATATTCTGACAGGCATGACAGGGCAAAGGCGGTAGATATTCTTGTAAAGGATCTTAAAGTTTTCTCAACATTCAATGAGGAGTTATATAAGGAGATAACACAGCTTCTCACTCTTGAGAATTTTAGGTTCATTTATCCTGCCTTTTTGTTATCTATACTACGCGTTCTTACCTAATCACCATGAGGAAGCCATTCTGAAAGCTTGTTGATTTTCTTATTATTTGATGTTTGCATTCTATATTTCTCATTAGTGAATTTTTCATCTATTCATTTGTCTGAGACAAGACAAGCAATGCAATGCCAAATTTGTTAGCAAGTCCTGGTGATTTAGATCAGCACATAGACCATTCATTTGCTTCTGATTGTTGAGAAGGAAACAAAAATAGAGTGTCTTGCCTCTAGAGCGTTAAAACTTTTCTGCATGGTGCAGTTGGAATTAGGTTGTAATCACATAAAAATAGAAATAAAAATGGGGTTGCCTCTAGAGCATTAGAACTTTTCTGCATGGTGCGGATGCAATTAGGCCGTAATCACAATATCACATAGAAATAGAAATAGAAGATAATGGGATTCAGTTTTTTGTTACATCATGAATTAAAATGAATATGAGTCGTCTAGTGAGCATGCCAGCATGGCAACTCTGTAAACATGTCAGCATTTTGATGATCCAGTTATTTTCTAAGCAACATGGTTATATACTTCTAACAATAAATTAAGCCACCTTTTGGTTTGGGGTCAAATTATCCGGTTTAGCCATCTAGGTCAGCTTAACCTATTTTTTTTGTGTTTGACAAGTACCCAATTAATCTAAAATGCAGTTTAGTTGGTTTAATGAGGTTAGTTTGGTGATCCATCTGTTTTTCTATTATGGGCATGGGTATATGAATGGAAGGGATAAAGAAGAGTTGAGAGGGACAACTTATTCCACCTTTTGGGTTGTTACCTAATCCTGGGTTATGGGTGTTAAAAGTCTTTGACTGGATTAACACATGTATTTTTGGTGTGTTAAACCCCTAATCCACCCCTTCCATATTATCAGATTCCCAGCTTTTCTGTTTCGTATGAATTAATTCAAATTCAAATTGTCAAAAACAATTTTTTGCAGGGAAAATGAACAGTTGTCCAAGTATGGGGATACCAAATCTGCTCGCAGCATTATGCTGATTGAGCTCAAAAAACTTATTGAAGCAAACCCTCTTTTCCGGGAAAAACTGGTGTTTCCAACTCTTAAAGCGTCACGCCTGCGGACTCTAATTAACCAAAGGTTTGAAATTAACGATACGCTATTATTACATTATCTGACCCTCTGTTTTCATGTTCATGTTAATCTTACATCGGTAATTGCATGTGTGTGCTCATATTCTTTACAATTGTCAAATGTGCAGCTTGAATTGGCAGCATCAGCTTTGTAAGAACCCTCGGTCAAATCCAGATATCAAGACTTTATTCACTGATCATACCTGCACTCCTGCAAATGGAGCCCGTGCTTCACCAGTGTCCGTACCATTGGCTGCCGTTCCAAAGGCCGGTGCCACATACCCACCACTCACTGGGCATGCTGTATGTTTGCTATTGATAATTTTCTAATTATGCATGATTTGATTAATGCTTTGTTACTCACATTCGATATGCTCATTCATGCAGCCATTCCAGCCTCCTCCTCCTGCTGGACCTTCTCTAGCTGGTTGGATGGCAAATGCTGGTTCCTCGTCTGTTCAGTCTGCTGTTGTAACAGCATCATCAATACCTGTTCCACCAAATCAAGGTGTGAAAGTTTTTCTGTTGGCTATCTAGCATGCATCTAATGGCTTGTTTGTGCACCAAATTTGATCCCTCTAGTTGATAGTCTGACATTAATCTTAGCTCTAAACAATGCTCTCTTGTTTTTTTTACAATTATTATTTGGAGTTATTTGAAGTGCAGTATTGGTATTAATACACTTCTTTGTAATATTATCCTGATCCAAATCTGTTTATATTTCCTGATGTGCACCTTCATTATTCAATACAACAGATTTTATATTTGATCATATTCTGTAGTAGTTATTCGCACCAAATTTATTGCAATAATTACTATTGTTCTCTGATTTGAGATACTTGACCGGTAATTGATTTTTACCTGATCCAACATATTTTCTCTATTTTTATTTGGTGGGCAAGATGATCCTAATAAACTTAAGCGATTGGTGGTTGGGCATATATATTTCATTGGAATTGCAATGCCCTAAATGTTGCATCCTTGATTTAAGTTTCCTGCTTATCTATTCATTCCAAGCATTCTTCCAAGTTTGCCATCCTTGCTGTGACTATCAGTGTGTTAACCCAAACCGATTCCATTATTTGTATATATCTGGTGCTATATTCTTCAGATTTCTTTCAAGATTTTGCTAATCACAAGAGTTAGTTTGGAGGGAATGTGGGTAAAAATTAACACAGTGGATTTTGGCTTTCAATTTGTATTTGAGGAAGATTTAGTATAACCATGGTCTCGGCTGAGCAAGCCAGGCTGTCATCTTGTATTTAAACGTGAATGTACAAGACAATGCTTGGTAAAGCAAGACAACGGCTAGCAATCTAGAACATCTGGATCCTAAATGGGACTTAAATATCTTGGCAGTTATATTTTTTAACAAAATATCTTGTTAGCTATAAACTTACAATGTCTTAAGTGGCAATCAAATTACAATGAAACAATTAATTTGATAAAATAGAGTGATACCTAAATTTATAGCATACAGTTTGGTGTGCCCAGTAGTTCAAAGTGGTAACTAGTTCATCTCGAGAACACTTGCTTTTTCTCTATGTGATTCTATACTGAAACAATTGCACATCCGTAAGTTTACTTTCGGTAGGTCTCGTTGAGAGTTATGTATTACGATTTTCTCGTCCAAAGTTTGTTTAGACTCTTGTGTCCAGTGAGTGCCTTCTGTTGGTCATGTATTGTTGAGTTTTAAGAGTATAATGTTGCGTCATAACAATCATTAATTGATTTAGTAATGCTGACTTATTGTCTCTTTAAACAATTCTTAGTTTAAATCATCAGCTCTCTGTGACAATGAAAACGACCATGAAATCTTGGTTGTTTTCATTATGTGTTTTGTGATTGGAAATGTTCTTCTGTTAACTGTTCTTTACATGTATCAAAGCTTCTTATGACTTTAGTTATACTACATTATTTCCTCAGCTGTCTCCATCTTGAAACGTTCAACTATAACAGACTATCAAAGTGCAGAATCTGAGCAATTAATGAAGCGCTTGAGGCCTGGTGGACATGGTGTTGATGAGGTAATGTTGCATGCATGACCAAAAATATGACCTTATTGCATTGGATTGGACATATTAACAATTATGCATACTTATTTGCAGGCCACCTATCCTGCACCCATTCCTCAACCTTCATGGTCATTGGAGGATCTTCCTAGGACAGTAGTTTGTACATTGTCACAGGGGTCTACTGTAACTAGCATGGACTTCCACCCTGCTCGACATACACTACTATTAGGTATGTTCAAGGTTATTATTTTATTTGGACTCTATTTTTTAAAAAATAAAATTGTGTGATAACAAGTATGAAACAGTGCTTTATGTGATTTGATTTGCATAAACACTAAACTATGATAAATTAATAACCAACAATTTATGAAATTTTTTGTTGTGGTTACTGCTCAACAGTTGGATCTACTAATGGTGAAATTGCACTTTGGGAGATTGGTCTGCGTGAAAAATTGGTTTCAAAGCCATTCAAAATTTGGGATATCCAAGCATGTTCACAACTGTTTCAGGTAAAGCTCTAAATATAATTTATTTCTTTTTTCTTTTACATGTACCTTGTTTGCAAGTATCTATATGTTCTGCTCCTATATTTGCGTCTCATTATTTACCTCTTCTGTGAAAAGAGTGCTGTGGTTAAAGACTCTTCCATGTCCATCAATCGAGTTACCTGGAGCCCTGATGGAGACTTGATAGGTTAGTGTTTACCTTTTGCTTTTCAGTCATTAACTTGTGTATTGCACTCAATTGCTGCTTAAGATTTCCCTTTTTGTGGTTTCAGGGGTTGCATTTGCAAAACATTTGATTCATTTACATGCATACCAGCAGCCAAATGAAACACGCCAAGTTTTAGAGGTACTACTGGTCTACCGCAAAACCTCTGATTGTGCCCTAACCATAAGATTTATAACTTGAATTTGAATTTACAGTTGTTACTAAAACTTATATTAAGTCAATTTTGTTACTGAATCTTATGTTCTTTGTTTCAGATTGATGCTCATTCTGGAGGAGTTAACGACATAGCATTCTCCCGGCCTAATAAGCAACTTTGTGTTGTCACTTGTGGAGATGATAAACTAATAAAGGTATTATATGTGTCTTGAATAATGAATAGGTTATCTTCTTTTTTTATTCTTGGTCTGTTTTTTTTTCAACTTCCCTTTTCATTTTGTAGGTCTGGGATATGCATGGACAGAAACTATTTTCATTTGAAGGGCATGACGCAGCTGTATATTCTATCTGCCCTCATCACAAAGAGAATATTCAGGTGTGCTGTCAAATTATGTAGACATCAATATCTCATGTTGCTATGATCTTTGTGATTTATGCTATCTTATCAGCTAGATATGTTCAATTCAAGCCCAGTGAGTTTTTGGACTCATGAGTGTATAGTTTTTGGAGCACAAAAACATTAATTTTGGTTTACTGGTATATGATTTTTTTCATGTTCCCTGCAGTTTATCTTCTCAACTTCCCTTGACGGGAAAATTAAGGCATGGCTTTATGACAATATGGGATCTCGGGTGGACTACGATGCTCCAGGAAAATGGTGTACTACTATGCTTTATAGCGCTGATGGAACTAGGTAAGCATAGTGGTGCTATTTGACCTATCAAAAGTGACTCCGGGTGTTGCAGATGTAATATTTATTTGTCTTATTTTTTTTGCATGAAGGTTGTTCTCATGCGGTACAAGTAAAGAGGGAGACTCATATTTGGTTGAATGGAATGAAAGTGAAGGATCTATCAAGCGAACATATTCTGGATTCCGTAAAAAGTCAAATGGTGTAGTGCAGTTTGATACAGCTCAGAATCACTTTTTAGCTGCTGGCGAAGATAACCAGATTAAATTTTGGGATGTTGACACTACAAATATGCTTACCTGCATTGACGCTGATGGAGGCTTGCCTGTCAGTATATGTTCCTTATTATATTTGTCTTGTTTTCTGTCTTTGGTAATCTGACCTTGTACATTCTACCAGAGTCTTCCACGGTTGAGGTTCAATAAGGAAGGCAATCTTCTTGCTGTTACGACAGTAGACAATGGTTTCAAGATACTTGCAAATGCTGAGTGTCTCAGATCTTTACGGGCTTTTGGAAACCGGCCATTTGAAGCATTTAGATCACCATATGAAGCTTCGTCTATGAAGGTAAGTACATACCTTCATACCTGCTACTATTATGTTACAACTTTGGTAATCAAGTTTTAGAAAGTTGCTGACCTTGAATACTGAATTAACAGGTCTCAGGTGCTCCTGTTGTTGCGAGCATCTCTCCTAACATTGGCCGAATGGATCACTTGGACAGGAATTCTCCTGCAAAGCCATCTCCAATGCTGGTATGGTGATCTCGACTTAAAAGAATTATTTGACAAGTTTCAGCTGTAAAGTCTCTTTGCTTTATTGTTAACAATTGAAACAACATCTTACTAAGTCATGAACGTAATAGAATGGCGGTGATCCAGCATCTAGAAGCATAGATATAAAGCCAAGAATTTCAGAAGAAAAGCCTGAAAAAGCTAAACCTTGGGAGCTGATGGAAATCTTAAATCCCCAGCAGTGCCGTGTAGCTGCAACGCCAGAAACTCCAGACAGCAAGGTTTGATCAGTCTCGTTATTGATTTTGTGTTTTGTGCTTCTTATAGTGGAATATCTGATAAGTTTTAGAACATTTATGTGCAGGTGGTCAGACTTCTGTACACAAACAGTGGTGTAGGGTTGTTGGCACTAGGGTCTAATGCTGTTCAAAGGCTGTGGAAATGGAGTCGCAACGAGCAAAATCCAAGTGGGAAGGTATGCATTACTTTTCTATTGTTTCCTTGGTGATAGGTTGATCAAGGTAAATTTTGTCCGTCATCTGTGCAGGCCACAGCCAGTGCTGTGCCACAACATTGGCAGCCAAACAGCGGTCTTGTCATGACAAATGAGAAAACAGACACAAATCCTGAGGAAGCAGTACCGTGCATTGCACTTTCCAAGAATGATTCATATGTGATGTCTGCATGTGGCGGGAAAGTTTCATTGTTTAATATGATGACCTTCAAGGTAATGTTTAATTATTTTTTAAAATGTATTTTTCAGACAAGGGAAATTTAATCATGCGTCTTTCATGCAGGTGATGACAACATTTATGCCACCTCCGCCAGCATCAACTTTTTTAGCATTTCATCCTCAAGACAATAACATCATAGCAATTGGAATGGAAGATTCAACCATCCACATTTACAATGTCAGGGTAGATGAGGTACTAAATGCCTAACATTTTCACTGATTGATACTCCAGTTTATCAAATCCCTGCTATGCAGCTATGCTGAGTTCTTTTTTTCAGGTCAAAACTAGACTCAAAGGGCATCAAAAGAGGATAACTGGCTTGGCCTTTTCCAACAGCCTTGGTATACTTGTTTCTTCAGGCGCTGATGCACAGGTTATTGTTAATAACACAATTTTTTTGCATTTCCATTATCCACTTTCTTGTTTGATGGCATTCTTAATTTCTTATCATCGAGAGTTTATTTATTTCATTTAACTGTATACTTCATTTACTCTCCCCGGCGTGTTGTGGCAGTTAACTAGTTAGCAATTTGCTAATCAGGTTGCTTCCTTTCCTCATTGCAGCTATGTGTGTGGGCCACCGATGGCTGGGAAAAGAAGAAATCAGTTGTTATACAAATGCCAGTTGGGAAGACTCCATCAGGGGATACAAGAGTCCAGTTTAACTCTGACCAAAGTCGCTTGTTTGTAGTCCATGAGACACAGCTAGCTATATATGATACACTAAAAATGGAGAGAGTATATCAGGTAAAATATCGCATATTTGATCCACATGTTTTTGTTGTTGCCTGTTAAATCTCTTCTCTCTCTTGTTTCAGTGGATACCTCAAGATACTTTGTCAGCTCCCATAGCACACGCATCATACTCGTGCAACAGCCAGCTTGTTTTTGCTGCCTTCGCTGATGGTAATGTAGGCATTTTTGATGCGGAGAACTTGAGATTAAGATGCCGGATTGCATCATCAGCATACATGTCTTCAGCAGCAATAAACAGGTATTCTTCTTTTGTACATTAGATACACAATATTTACCCAAAGACCACAATTTATAGCGCTGTGACAATTTTTATTTTCGTTTGCATGTTGATAAAAAAATATCATTAGATATCTGAACTGGTTGCATATTCCCTGTAAGCAATTGTGAATAACTGAATATCAAATATGATAAATAAGTAATAAATTATTTATTTACTAGAAAAGGCATAAATACACCAGTCTCAAAGTATATTAGTTTTCAAACATTGTGTTATGATCTGGACAAGTTCTCAACCATTGTATTATTATCTACATAAGCTTTCAGTTCAGCAAAATGCAAGAAAAACACAGGGTGCTTTGACCTTGTTAAGATGT